>OV277869.1:0-615781 GCA_922989275.2 Gari tellinella | reverse complement strand
TAGTGACTCTAGTATGCCTTTAATAACTCATTCAACGTATATTCCTAACTCTAGTGACTCTTGTATGCCTTTAATAACTCATTAAACGTGTATCCATGGCTCTAGTGACTCTAGTATGCCTTTAAAAACTCATTCAACGTATATACATGGCTCTAGTGACTCTTACATGCCTTTAATAACTCATTCAACGTATATTCCTGGCTCTAGTGACTCTAGTATGCCTTTAATAACTCATTCAACGTATATTCCTGGCTCTAGTGACTCTAGTATGTCTTTAATAACTTATTCAACGTATATCCACGGCTCTAGTAACTCTAGTATGCCTTTGATAACTCATTAAACGTATATCCATGGCTCTAGTGACTCTAGTATGCCTTTAATAACTCATTCAACGTATATTCCTGGCTCTAGTGACTCTAGTATGCCTTTAATAACTCATTCAACGTGTATCCATGGCTCTAGTGACTCTAGTATGCCTTTGATAACTCATTAAACGTATATCCATGGCTCTAGTGACTCTAGTATGCCTTTAATAACTCATTCAACGTGTATCCATGGCTCTAGTGACTCTAGTATGCCTTTAAAAACTCATTCAACGTATATTCCTGACTCTAGTGACTCTAGTGTGCCTTAAATAACTCATTCAACGTGTATCCATGGCTCTAGTGACTCTAGTATGCCTTTAATAACTTATTCAACGTATATCCTTGACTCTTGTGACTCTTGTTTGCCTTTAATAACTCATTCAACGTGTATCCATGGCTCTCGTGACTCTAGTATGCCTTTAATTACTCATTCAACGTATACCCATGGCTCTAGTGACTCTAGTATGCATTTAATTACTCATTCAACGTATATCCATGGCTCTAGTGACTCTAGTATGACTTTAATAACTCATTCAACGTGTATCCATGGCTCTAGTGACTCTAGTATGCCTTTAATTACTCATTCAACGTATATACATGGCTCTAGTGACTCTTACATGCCTTTAATAACTCATTCAACGTATATTCCTGGCTCTAGTGACTCTAGTATGCCTTTAATAACTCATTCAACGTATATCCATGGCTCTAGTGACTCTGGTATGCCTTTAATAACTCATTCAACGTATATCCATGGCTCTAGTGACTCAAGTATTCCTTTAATAACTAATGAAACGTATATCCAAGTCTCTAGTGACTCTAGTATGCCTTTAATAACTCATTCAACGTATATCCATAGCTCTAGTGACTCTAGTATGCCTTTGATAACTCATTAAACGTATATCCATGGCTCTAGTGACTCTAGTATGCCTTTAATAACTCATTCAACGTGTATCCATGGCTCTAGTGACTCTAGTATGCCTTTAATAACTCATTCAACGTATATTCCTAACTCTAGTGGCTCTTGTATGCCTTTAATAACTCATTCAACGTGTATCCATGGCTCTAGTGACTCTAGTATGCCTTTAATAACTCATTCAACGTGTATCCATGGCTCTAGTGACTCTAGTATGCCTTTGATAACTCATTCAACGTATAACCATGGCTCTAGTGACTCTAGTATGCCTTTAGTAACTCATTAAACGTATATCCATGGCTCTAGTGACTCTTGTATGCCTTTAATAACTCATTCAACGTGTATCCATGGCTCTAGTGACTCTAGTATGCCTTTGATAACTCATTCAACGTATAACCATGGCTCTTGTGACTCTAGTATGCCTTTAATAACTCATTCAACGTATATTCCTGGCTCTAGTGACTCTAGTATGCCTTTAATAACTCATTCAACGTATATTCCTGGCTCTAGTGACTCTAGTATGCCTTTAATAACTCATTCAACGTATATTCCTGGCTCTAGTGACTCTAGTATGCCTTTAATAACTCATTCAACGTGTATCCATCGCTCTAGTGACTCTAGTATGCCTTTGATAACTCATTCAACGTATATCCATGGCTCTAGTGACCCTAGTATGCCTTTAATAACTCATTAAACGTATACACATGGCTCTAGTGACTCTTGTATGCCTTTAATAACTCATTCAATGTGTATCCATGGCTCTAGTGACTCTAGTATGCCTTTAATAACTCATTCAACGTATATTCCTGACTCTTGTGACTCTTGTATGCCTTTAATAACTCATTCAACGTGTATCCATGACTCTAGTGACTCTAGTATGCCTTTAATACCGTAACTCATTAAACGTATATCCATGGCTCTAGTGACTCTTGTATGCCTTTAATAACTCATTCAACGTATATCCATGGCTCTAGTGACTCTTACATGGCTTTAAAAACTCATTTAACGTGTATCCATGGCTCTAGTGACTCTAGTATGCCTTTAATAACTCATTCAAGGTATATTCATGGCTCTAGTGACTCTAGTATGCCTTTAATAACTCATTCAACGTATATCCACGGCTCTAGTGACTCCAGTATGCCTTTGATAACTCATTAAACGTATATCCATGTCTCTAGTGACTCTAGTATGCATTTAATAACTCATTCAACGTATATCCATGGCTCTAGTGACTCTAGTATGCCTTTAATAACTAATGAAACGTATATCCATGTCTCTAGTGACTCTAGTATGCCTTTAATAACTCATTCAACGTATATCCATAGCTCTAGTGACTCTAGTATGCCTTTGATAACTCATTAAACGTATATCCATGGCTCTAGTGACTCTAGTATGCCTTTAATAACTCATTCAACGTGTATCCATGGCTCTAGTGACTCTAGTATGCCTTTAATAACTCATTCAACGTATATTCCTAACTCTAGTGACTCTTGTATGCCTTTAATAACTCATTCAACGTGTATCCATGGCTCTAGTGACTCTAGTATGCCTTTAATAACTCATTCAACGTGTATCCATGGCTCTAGTGACTCTAGTATGCCTTTGATAACTCATTCAACGTATAACCATGGCTCTAGTGACTCTAGTATGCCTTTAGTAACTCATTAAACGTATATCCATGGCTCTAGTGACTCTTGTATGCCTTTAATAACTCATTCAACGTGTATCCATGGCTCTAGTGACTCTAGTATGACTTTAATAACTCATTCAACGTATATTCCAGACTCTTGTGACTCTAGTATGCCTTTAATAACTCATTCAACGTATATTCCTGGCTCTAGTGGCTCTAGTATGCCTTTAATAACTCATTCAACGTATATTCCTGGCTCTAGTGACTCTAGTATGCCTTTAATAACTCATTCAACGTATATTCCTGGCTCTAGTGACTCTAGTATGCCTTTAATAACTCATTCAACGTGTATCCATGGCTCTAGTGACTCTAGTATGCCTTTGATAACTCATTCAACGTATATCCATGGCTCTAGTGACCCTAGTATGCCTTTAATAACTCATTAAACGTATATACATGGCTCTAGTGACTCTTCTATGCCTTTAATAACTCATTCAATGTGTATCCATGGCTCTAGTGACTCTAGTATGCCTTTAATAACTCATTCAACGTATATTCCTGACTCTTGTGACTCTTGTATGCCTTTAATAACTCATTCAACGTGTATCCATGACTCTAGTGACTCTAGTATGCCTTTAATACCGTAACTCATTAAACGTATATCCATGGCTCTAGTGACTCTTGTATGCCTTTAATAACTCATTCAACTTATATACATGGCTCTAGTGACTCTTACATGCCTTTAATAACTCATTTAACGTGTATCTATGGCTCTAGTGACTCTAGTATGCCTTTAATAACTCATGAAACGTATATTCCTGGCTCTAGTGACTCTAGTATGCCTTTAATAACTCATTCAACGTATATCCCTGACTCTAGTGACTCTAGTATGCCTTTAATAACTCATTCAACGTATATCCCTGACTCTAGTGACTCTAGTATGCCTTTAATAACTCATTCAAGGTATATCCATGGCTCTAGTGACTCTAGTATGCCTTTAATAACTCATTCAACGTATATTCATGGCTCTAGTGACTCTAGTATGCCTTTAATAACTCATTCAACGTATATCCATGGCTCTAGTGACTCTTACATGGCTTTAAAAACTCATTCAACGTGTATCCATGGCTCTAGTGACTCTAGTATGCCTTTAATAACTCATTCAAGGTATATTCATGGCTCTAGTGACTCTAGTATGCCTTTAATAACTCATTCAACGTATATCCACGGCTCTAGTGACTCCAGTATGCCTTTGATAACTCATTAAACGTATATCCATGTCTCTAGTGACTCTAGTATGCATTTAATAACTCATTCAACGTATATCCATGGCTCTAGTGACTCTAGTATGCCTTTAATAACTCATTAAACGTATATCCATGGCTCTAGTGACTCTAGTATGCCTTTAATAACTCATTCAACGTATACCCATGGCTGTAGTGACTCTAGTATGCCTTTAATAACTTATTCAACGTATATTCATGGCTCTAGTGACTCTTACATGCCTTTAATAACTCATTCAACGTATATCCCTGACTCTAGGGACTCTAATATGCCTTTAATAACTCATTCAACGTATATTCTTGGCTCTAGTGACTCTAGTATGCCTTTAATAACTCATTCAACGTATATTCCTGGCTCTAGTGACTCTAGTATGCCTTTAATAACTCATTCAACGTATATCCACGGCTCTAGTGACTCTAGTATGCCTTTGATAACTCATTAAACGTATATCCATGGCTCTAGTGAATCTAGTATGCCTTTAATAACTCATTCAACGTATATTCCTGGCTCTAGTGACTCTTGTATGCCTTTAATAACTCATTCAACGTATATCCATGGCTCTATTGACTCTAGTATGCCTTTGATAACTCATTCAACGTATATCCATGGCTCTAGTGACTCTAGTATGCCTTTAATAACTCATTCAACGTGTATCCATGGCTCTAGTGACTCTAGTATGCCTTTGAGAACTCATTCAACGTACATGTATATCCATGGCTCTAGTGACTCTAGTATGCCTTTAATAACTCATTAAACGTATATTCATGGCTCTAGTGACTCTTGTATGCCTTTAATAACTCATTCAACGTGTACCCATGGATCTAGTGACTCTAGTATGCCTTTAATAACTCATTCAACGTATATTCCTGACTCTAGTGACTCTTGTATGCCTTTAATAACTCATTTAACGTGTATCCATGGCTCTAGTGACTCTAGTATGCTTTTAAAAACTCATTCAACGTATATACATGGCTCTAGTGACTCTTACATGCCTTTAATAACTCATTCAACGTATATTCCTGGCTCTAGTGACTCTAGTATGCCTTTAATAACTCATTCAACGTATATCCATGGCTCTAGTGACTCTGGTATGCCTTTAATAACTCATTCAACGTATATCCATAGCTCTAGTGACTCAAGTATTCCTTTAATAACTAATTAAACGTATATCCATGTCTCTAGTGACTCTAGTATGCCTTTAATAACTCATTCAACGTATATCCACGGCTCTAGTGACTCTAGTATGCCTTTGATAACTCATTAAACGTATATCCATGGCTCTAGTGACTCTAGTATGCCTTTAATAACTCATTCAACGTGTATCCATGGCTCTAGTGACTCTAGTATGCCTTTAATAACTCATTCAACGTATATTCCTAACTCTAGTGACTCTTGTATGCCTTTAATAACTCATTTAACGTGTATCCATGGCTCTAGTGACTCTAGTATGCCTTTAAAAACTCATTCAACGTATATACATGGCTCTAGTGACTCTTACATGCCTTTAATAACTCATTCAACGTATATTTCTGGCTCTAGTGACTCTAGTATGCCTTTAATATCTCGTTCAACGTATATACGAGGGCTGTCCCAAAACACCGTGGACACATTTGTTTTGTTTGAAGAACCCGACGTATTATTTCTATGATTTTTTTACTGATGCTATTTCAAACATTTTCACAATTGTAGAATAAAGAATGAGGTTCATTAACAAACTTGACCCTTATTTATTAGCAATTATTAATTGCTGGTAAGATTGTGCGGCGCACGCAAAAATCTTGCAGGTAGATTTAAAGGTGTGCATCTTTCAACCTCCTACAATGCAACTTCGAGCTTGAATTTGCACGAAATTGTGTCATGAACGTTGACGTTGCTATGTGTGACGTCATCCTGGAAAGTATCATTAACGTAGCGGTATTTTGAAAACATCTATAGAGTTATCGCGAATGGTACCGTGTTCTGAAAACGCTAGAATTGACGACGTCAAAGGAAAGTGCGGCGCAGCAAAATGTTATAGAATACTGTGTTAGGTTAAATATGACCCCGACACAGACGTTTAAACAACTACAATCAACAGAAAAGTATATCTCTGATCTCCAAACAGCATAAGCATTTTTCAAAAGGATGGATTGAAACTTAGTTTACAAAGACGGACGGCCGATATAAATTGACGGCTTAATTGTAGAAAAACGTGTGGTGCGTCATCAATGGTGATCAGCATCTTGCGGTGATAAAAATTGTTGAAATCGTCGGGGTCAGCAACTCGTCTTTGCATCGGATTTTGCTTGAGAAACTTAACATCTCGGGAGGCTATACTAGGTGGATGTCTCGCTTGCTATGTGCAGAAAAAAAGAAAGACATGTCCAGGTTTGCAACGGTATGCGAGAGAGCAGGCATTTCTCAACAAATTCATCGCACAGATCTCTTGCATGCCGCATTTCGATACGAAAGAAGCGACCTGAGGGTTCATTGAAAACCATGGATTTCAAGATGAAAGCATCATATTCCACCAGGATAACGTTCGGTGCCACACTTACCAGTATACACAATTCAAAATTTTCGTTGTGGGTTTTTCGAAAGCTTGAACATGTGCAATACATCACTGACATAGCCCCATCAGATTTCGTCGTATTTATATGCCTAAAATTTCAAATACTTTGACTTAAGTTTGAAAACTTTGAGAAGCTGAAACAAGAAACATTGAGTCTTGTGAGGAATGAAGAAAGGCAGTGTTCGCCAGCGTATATGACAAGTTAACCGGTTGTGTGAAACAGCGAATGCATCGCTCATCACTGCGAATATTTTGAAAAAGAGTAACGTTGACGTTAACGTCGTTAACGTCGATAACGTCATGATGTAGCTATAGTGTGCGCCGGGGTTGCACGGGTAGGGTGTTTCAAACTAATCTGCACTAGACAGTTTTTAAGATAGTGCGTTAAAAATTCACACATGCTTACTTAATCCCTATGTTTATAAACCATGACGAGGGTTTGTCTCTGCTGTTATAAATAATAATTTTATAACGAAAGTCTACGATGTTTTGGGACAGCCCTCGTACATGGCTCTAGTGACTCTTACATGCCTTTAATAACTCATTCAACGTATATTCCTGGCTCTAGTGACTCTAGTATGCCTTTAATAACTCATTCAACGTATATTCCTGGCTCTAGTGACTCTAGTATGCCTTTAATAACTTATTCAACGTATACCCACGGCTCTAGTAACTCTAGTATGCCTTTGATAACTCATTAAACGTATATCCATGACTCTAGTGACTCTAGTATGCCTTTAATAACTCATTCAACGTATATTCCTGGCTCTAGTGACTCTAGTATGCCTTTAATAACTCATTCAACGTGTATCCATGGCTCTAGTGACTCTAGTATGCCTTTGATAACTCATTCAACGTATATCCATGACTCTAGTGACTCTAGTATGCCTTTAATAACTCATTCAACGTGTATCCATGGCTCTAGTGACTCTAGTATGCCTTTAAAAACTCATTCAACGTATATTCTTGACTCTAGTGTGCCTTTAATAACTCATTCAACGTATATCCATGGCTCTAGTGACTCTGGTATGCCTTTAATAACTCATTCAACGTATAGCCATGGCTCTAGTGACTCTAGTATTCCTTTAATAACTAATGAAACGTATATCCATGTCTCTAGTGACTCTAGTATGCCTTTAATAGCTCATTCAACGTATATCCATGGCTCTAGTGACTCTAGTATTCCTTTAATAACTCATGAAACGTATATCAATGACTCTAGTGACTCTAGTATGCCTTTAATAGCTCATTCAACGTGTATCCATGGCTCTAGTGACTCTGGTATGCCTTTAATAACTCATGAAACGTATAACCATGGCTCTAGTGACTCTAGTATGCCTTTGATAACTCATTAAACGTATATTCCTGACTGTAGTGACTCTAGTATGCCTTTAATTACTCATTAAACGTATATTCCTGACTCTAGTGACTCTAGTATGCCTTTAATAGCTCATTAAACGTATATTCCTGACTCTAGTGACTCTAGTATGCCTTTAATAACTCGTTAAACGTATATTCCTGACTCTAGTATGTCTTTAATAACTCATTCAACTCTAGCAGGAACGTAATTTCTTGACTCAAGTATGCCCTTAATAACTCATTCAATGTATATTCCTGACTCTAGTGACTCTAGTATGCCTTTGATAACCCATTCAACGTATATTCCTGACCCCAGTGAATCTAGCATGCCTTTAATAACTCCTGCAACTCTATCAGGAACGTAATTTCCTGACTCTTATGTGCCTTTAATAACTCATTCAATGTATAATCTTGACTCTAGTGACTCTAGTATGCCTTTAATAACTCATTCAACTCTAGTGACAAGTTCGGGGCCCAATGTCTGAATGCATTCTCAAGCATTTGATTGGTCAGATTTGAGTCGAGGCTCAAATCTGACCAATCAAATGCTTGAAAACGACTTTAGACTCAACTGAAAAGCGTTATATAACCATGGGCCCCGGTATAAGCGCCGTATAGAAACAATGTACATGTGAATCATTGTAATGATGTTAGTTATAAAATAAATACACGGGACTGTCAATTTCATGGAGGAATAGGAGAATCTCACTACCTGATACCCGCATGTTTCTGGCACGTGACATCAGAAAGTGTTGCTCAGCAAAGGTTTCCATGGCAGCGAGATGCGCACCAGTATTGCCTTCACAGTATTGCTAAAATAAAGAAAACCAAAAAATCAGCCATCTTGGAAAGCGGTCGGGTCTAACCAGAATTCCAATAGCAGCGCTCGTGATTTTAATTTGGTGGTTGCTTACCGGACTCCTTTCAAAATGCTATCATCTGAACAGAAGTCAAGTCGCGCTGGGCACAATGAGGGTTAACTCGTCGAATATTCATACATGCATGTAAATGGAATATTTCATTAAAAGTTTCAGTTTACAGGTGTATCAATTCAAAGGAAATTATAAATCCATTCCCATCTGAAACAACAAATGGACAAGTCCAGTTTCCAAGTAAGTTGAGTCCATTGCTTACTAACGGTATGTAGGGACGTTTTATATCTTTTACACAACGAAAATCAGTGAAGACCCTGCTTAGGGAGTCCTCTGACCGTTCGTACATTCGATTGGCATTAGTTTTAGCGATCGTAATAGAGGAGTGATTACGGTACTTTTTTTTTATTGTTCAAATTATTTTTTACTCTTTTTGTTTAGATATTCAAAGCTTTAATATTGCTTATACCTGGCGGTAGTAGTCCAGTGGTAACACTGTTGGACTACGGACCAGCGGACTCGGGGATTTTTATTTTCGAATCCCTGATGATGTACAGGAATGTCCTTGAGCAAGACATGAACCGCGCATTGCTCTTTTCCACCCAGGGGTTAAAATGGGTACATGTGAGGGTCTGAGCCAGTACTGCGGCTGCTTAAGCGCCATATGTTAGCAGTTCTCAATATTGTAGGCTAGATGGCTCAATGATCAGGGGGTAAATGTACAGTCGGCTGAGCGGTCATTCGGACTGAAAGTAGACTTTAACTGGTACTTTACTCTTTTTTTACCTGTCCCTGGGACCAGGTCATAGTGACGTAGTTGACAAACAGGTAACACGACCCCTGGTAGCGAGTCCAGCCGTCCTGACAATGGTTGTCTGAGCAATGACCTTGAAGAAATAAAACACAGATACATGTAGTTAAATTTCAACACCATATTCCCGTACATGACAATAGTTTTATGCAAACATGTAAAATAGCATGTGCTCGAAGCCCGCCATTTGTAAACTTTGCTGATGATGTCGAATAAATTAGTGTGCGCGTTAAAGCAGGTTTTAGATATACAGTCGAACATAGATACTTCAAACTCGCTTAAGTGGAACATCCCCGTATTTAAAAGATAAATCGTATCTTTGTCACGTTTTAACTTTGAAATACGGAAATTCATAAAAAAAAAAACGGGGTAATTCGACTAAACACATATATGTGATAGCGAACTTCGAATGTATGTCATTCGACATTTGGGTCCGAAAATCATTGTCAGATAAAGCGGATTTCTGGATAGACCAGAGGCTTGTTCAACTAAGTGTCCGCTTGCCGAGCGGACGGTCGCTCGCTCTTGAACGAATTTACTCGGCGAGCGCTCGCCGAACGGAAGGTATCAGGACGTAAAAGATGCTAGTTGTGTTACAGTACACTCTTGGGGCGCAAGCTGTGCTTGTTGAACGATAGCGAGCAGACAGCAAGCGCTAGGTTTCCGATCGATGATCTTGAACATGGGGCAGACATTGGATAAGCCAGGTTTTACTGTATAAGGTACTTTTCAAGTGCGACAGTAAACAATAGCGTCCAATCAGGCCTCTCAGAAATAAAATAATTCCAAAATAGTGTAAGTTATTATATCTCTTTGCGGTGTGTTGCGTTTAGGTTTTTATTTAAACCGGAAACGTCCTGCAAAATCTGTCGAAAAGTTTCAGCAAAATATGAGTATCCCTTCCGTGCCTCACCACGAGTACAATAGTTACAGTGTTCCCTCTCTACAACGGCCTCCCAACAACGACTCCCTCCTTACAACGACCCTTGCCGCAATTCCCTAAACGGGACAATTATGTCTAACACTTTTACTGCTGCAATATCGTCTGCTTAAAATTATCGTCTGCTGTTTTTCTCAAAGTTACATATAGCTGGAGATTTTGATAGAATAAATGTACTGACGAGTGACAAACAGCTTGAATCCAGATCAAACGCCGGGTTACGCGGCGTCTGATCTGGATTCAAGCCGTTTGCAAATGTAAGCCAAGTATTAATTGTCCCTCTCTATAACGACTCCCTCCGAACAACACACATAATCTGTGTCTCCCATTGGATATCGTTGTAGAGAGGGAGCACTGTACTTGGAAACAGTGTGCGTAATGTGGCGTCTGATGAGGATACAAACATTTTGATACTCATTTTAATATTTCTTAGGTCAAATATTTAAAATTGATTTTTAGAAATAACAGCAGACGACAATTGTTCAAAATTGACGACGTCATGGCTGCGATGAATGTGTTATTGGGCATGTCTTTACCTCTTGACCCTTTATCCAACAGCCTCTTTTTTGGTTGAAGACAGGTGTCAGCTTAAAGCAGATTGTAAGCTATACTTCTAGTCCATCTGCTGGGATACAGATATAATCTTTCTTTTTTCAAACAGTTAATGCTACAGAAACTCGCTATTAGAAGTGATATCCTTACTTGTGTTTGTCGCCAGGCGTTGTTCCAGTCTCTTCAGGTGTTGTTCTAGTTCCACTAGTTTCTGTAAAACCTTGTAGTCGTGATCGAACCTGGACAGGCATTGTGGTTCTGTCTGACCGAAACCAGAGGATTGTGTAGTACCGCGGAGAAACGAGCAGAGAATAAATCCAAATAGGACTGTCACCGACGCCATCTTACTAACTGTATTGAACGACTACGTATTCTTGCACTTCCTATACGATGTTTATAAGGACACTTGACTTTCTCCTTGAGAAACTGTGGTAAATATTGAGGCAGTAGGCCCTTAGTAGGGTCTCTGTTTATAAAGCGTTTGAGATGAGTCTGATATCGTTCATAAGATTTTGATTGGTCAAAACTGAACAACATGCTCAAATCGGACCAATCAAAAGTTTGAGACCGATCTCAAACTCAATTCAAACGCTTTATAAGCATGGGCCCTAGGCCAATGTCCCTCAATATCGGTACTTTAAGTAATGCGATCGACAGGGCTGCCATTTCTCCGGATTTTTCCTGAATCTTCGGATTTTTTCTCCAGTACGTGGTAGCTTAAAGCAGACTGACAGTAAAGCAGAATGCGCCTTAAGGCGCATTCTGCTTAACGTACAGCCTGCTTTAAGTAGTCGCATGTCAACAACACAAGAAACAGGCTATGGGCTAAAGGTACGATTCTTGAAATCGCACTTGAAAAATGCAAATTTGGAAATCTTAGGATTTTTCATGACAATTTATGGCAGCCCTGGATCGGCTATTCTCGTCAAATGACGAACCGTACCGAACGCTGTTCGCGCGCAGCTGGCGACGGAATCGTGATTATCTGCGCAAATAGCTTGGACCCGGATGAGACGACACGGCGTCTAATCAAAATCCAAACTGTTTGACACTCTGACCTTTTTTTGAAAAGAAAATCGAAGATTATTTTTAGATGAGATTTGCTGCTGACGAAACAAGCAAAATCTCAGCGGTGAGTGCGTAGTGGAAGTAATGCTATAGATGGGTGCGCAAAATTGAGAGTTTCAATTGAGGAATAGATCAACAGTGGAGAAAACGTTATTCTTTCCCGTTTAAACGCAAACGAAACGCAAACGCAAAGCACTTAAACATAGAAAAATATAAATTTTGGACAATTTTGATAATTCATGTTAATCTGAGTGGCAAACAGTTTGGAGCCAGATCAGACGCCGGGTTACCCGGCGTCTGTTCTGGCTCCAAACTGTTTGCAATGAAAATAATAGTTTTAGCGTAAACGCGTCTATTGGGAAAGAATAACGTTTACTACATTGTAATGCTATAGATGGGTGTTCAATTGAGGAATAGATCTCTATATAGGTTGGTGGGGGGTGGGGGGGGGGGTAGGGGGCTGTTTGTTTGTTTGTTGGCTTGTTGTTGTTGTTGGGTTTTTTGCTGGGTTTTTTGGGGGGGTGGGGGGGTGCGGGTGCTTTTTTATGGATGTGTGTAAAAACCTGGTCACACTGTATAAAGCCGCAAAGTGGGTTCATACTAAACTGTGCCACTGATCAGGGGTCGTATTCCAGTATCTGTGACCGTCCATCAACTTAAGGAGAAAATATTCAAGATTAAAAAATTGATGGAATAACACTTCAGAAAAATCTTATCTTTTAGGAAATAAACACTGGATTTAAGGAGCAAATATCAACTTAAGATTTATTTTAACTTAAAATGCTACTGGAATACGGTCCCGGGAATAGTTTTCAAAAATAACAATATCAAATTATTACTTATATTCAATAGTAGCAATCTAAATAGGGAATATTTAATTATACCTCCATGAAAACAACAGATATTCTACATAGTCCACGATTGACTGAAAGCAAAAAAATAGACGTACAATGGAAACAGTATTTTTTAGGTAAAATATAGCATAACAAGTGAGTTTTATTTGCATTTGCAAAATGTTTTGACCATCACTGGCGGCAACATAATTAAACTTTACTCAAGACCCTCTCGGTCCCATAGCGACTATCAACAACCAGGCTGTTCAAACTTTGGATAGCTATGGGCGAATTTATTTAAAATATCTGTTAAAACAGTTTTGAATTCGACGCCTCTTCTGATTTTTAACTGTTTGAAAATAACACAGTTCTCTTTCTAAAGGTTTTCAAATAAGGAATCACACAAAACTTGATTAAAAATCAAATACAAATGATACATATTTATTGTAAAGAATCATAATAAGCAAAATACATGTATGTTTTCAGCTATAGTGAAACCTCTCTAATAACGACGGCTGGTCGCCTGTATAAAAGTCAGGTGACAGCTTAAAGCAATGTGACAATAAAACAGAAATCTCCTTAAGTCATCTTGTTTTAAGCAGTCACCTGTTTTAAATACCTTATAATTCACACTATTAAGTGGTCGTTATAGAGAGATTTTACTGTATATTATGCTGTTCTGAACAAGCGGTGTTCAGAGAATACACTTTGATAGCAGAAGAAACAAGAAACTACAAACTCAACCGAATGATATCTCTCGAGGCTCGTCAGATAAAAAGCGTGCAAACTGAACTTCAAAACTTTCCCCACAGCAACTCCTTTGAACTGACTGCATGTAGAAACTAGAATTGTCTTTGATAGAAGATTCTAATAACTAGTCACGTCATAGGATTTGATTTGAGAAATAAGGAATTTAAAATTGCTGGGAAATTCAGAATGAGAGCGAGTAACTTTAACTGTTTCAAAATTTCCCCGCAAATCCTATAAAGTGACTACAGTGGAGAAAACGTTATTCTTTCCCGTTTAAACGCAAACGAAACGCAAACGCAACGCACTAAAACGTAGTAAATGACAACTTTTCGACAATTCTTAATGCTGATGTTAACCTGGACGGTAAACAGTTTGGAGCCTGATCAGACGTTTTCTCCACTGTATATCTACCCTGTAAAATCGATACGATTCTTATGAGTAGTCACACCAAAGGGTTTGATTGAGTAATAGGGCATTGACTCAACTCTGACCTTTTACCAAACAACTAAAGAACATTAATTCTATAACGTGACTAAACATTAGGATCGAGACGTCAAAGGGTTTAGTTGAGAAATGGGGAATTTAGATATCTTTGAAATACTCAACTTTGGCGTATTTGTTTATCTTAACCCGTTACCCCATAGCAAGTTTTGTAGTATTTAAAAAAGGTGACCACTTAAAAAAAGGTGACCACTTAAGGCAGGTTGAAAGTAAAGCAGAATGCACCAAAAGGCTCATTCTGCTTTACTTTCAGTCTGCTTTAAGCTACCGTCTCCTTGAATGTAGAAAATATTTCTTATAATACATATTCATGACTGTATAAATTGGAACTATTTTCTTCAGTGAAGATATAAATTAAAGACCTAAAATGCGTATTTATGGAGTCACGAATGGGTTAAACTCCCAAGGAACAAATTTTCTGTATACCTATTACATGTATAGTTATAGAACAGTTTTGTTCTGTCTACATTATGGCGAGTGTCCTTGATAATAAACATTGGGCACGAAATAAAAGTGTTGTTGACTTTGATTAGATGTCTATTTGTTGTTAACCCATTTGTGCCCACGACCCCATATACAGGACATAGGCAAACAGTGTAGACTCTGGTGAGACGCCGCATTATGCGGCGTCTGATCAGAGTCTACACTGTTTGCTGATAGGAATGTCAATATAAAACAAAAAGAAAATGAAAATTTTGACCAGTCATCCCTTTGATGAAAAATGGACTAATCCAATATAAAAACATGGAAGAATCCACTGGGCGCAAATGGGTTAAACATTTCAAAATTTAGCAACATGAGAAACCTGTAAGTTAATGAATGAAACCTAAATTAATGAAATCTGAACATTTATCACTGCCATGACGTCATCAGCTTTAAACAATTGTCTTATCAAATTCATATTTGATGTATATATAACGTGTTCAGTGTTTTTTGACTTAAGCAATATGAAAACGAATGTCAAACAGTTTGGATCCTGATCACCCACCGTGTTACACGGTGCCTGATCCAGATCCAAACTGTTTGCAAATAACTATTGTACTCTGGGTAAGGCAGTGGAGGGGTTGAGTACAGTGGAGAATCTGTTATTCTTTCCCTTTTAAACGCAAACGTACGCAAACGCAAAGCACTAACACGTAGAAAAGAACAACTTTTGGACAATTCTGATAATTCTTGTTTATCTTGGTGGCAAACAGTTTGGAGCCTGATCAGACGCCGGGTAACCCGGCGTCTGATCTGGCTCCAAACTGTTTGCACTGCAAATAATAGTTTTAGCGTAAACGCGTTTATTGGGAAAGAATAACAGATTCTCCACTGTACACAATGGCCACGTCTTCCTGTTGCATTGTTAAATGTATGACAAAAAGGTTGCAGAGATTATAACAATAGCATGTAAAGATCGGGGGCGCGTTTACTAAACAACTTACGCAAAAAATTTGCGTAAGTCTAAATCGTTTAACGCTTATTCTTCGATTATAAACGTTTGCAAACAGCAAATAGCCAGATCAGAGGACGCGCTATAAGCGCGTCCTCTGATCTGGCTATTTGCTGTTTGTAGCAAGTGATTATAAAAAATATAAATTGAAATTTAAAATTTTGACTTACGCAAAATTTTTGCGTAAGTTGTTTAGTAAAACGGGCCCCGGGTGTGGTGAACTCAGTTAGATGGCGCATTCTTTCCTGGCTTGGTGCGATTCTTGCCAAAGGATAGTCCTTAGATGTTCAAGCTGAAAAAGACGGTAGATGCTATAACTATATATATAAACACTTCTACGGTCTATAGGTGGTTGGGTGGCCGCCAGAGATTAATTTTTTGTAACTTATAAAATTATTATCGGAGATTTATATAAATATATTTAAGATCTCATTTTTATTTTTATTTTTATTTTTCGACCGCAGTTTTGTATTAAATTGTGTACATTTGATACAATAAGATAAAGCAAACTACCTAAAACATGAACAACCCCTATACAGTACATATAACCCCACCTACTCCCTGGCATGCAGTAGCCACGGCATGGGGCCTCCATCATGCATGGCGTACTTTCGAAGAGCGACAGGGGACCAGACAACGTATAGCAGTCTAGTGAGTGATCAGATTAGATTAATTTGATACATAAGAATTTCCAAAATTATTCCATATCATTCGAGTATTAAACACATCTTTGGATTATGTACCACAAGAACATCTTTGGATGAAATATTCAATCTTTATATTAGAAATTGATCGCGATATTCCATTGCATAATATATGATATGACCATGGCCAAGTTTTGAACCGTTAATTTATAGCTAGAAGACATAAAGTTATTGAATTTATGAATGTTTGGCGAATCCAAATACTTATTATGTTATATATGTTGATCTCACGTCAGCATAAATTATAATGGACAAAACAACATACAAATGCAATCGTTTTCTATAGTGGAATCAACACAGTGTATACAATAGCGTGCGTCTCTGGGCAAGTTAATGCTACCTCTTTTCAATCATCAACTTATGAGATGATGACCCAAATGATACAAAACTGCATATAAATTTCTTTAAATCAATGGCATCCAGATATGACTCTTTCACAAACTTGACTTTATACTGATTGTATAATCAAGGTACTAGAGTACTGCAGGTTAATGTAGACCAAAAGTAATGCAGAAAGCTATTTATGGAGTTTCTGCATTACTCTTGCCATGCATTAAGCAATATTTACACTCGCTCTGTAAAACTCTAAGGAAAAGGTGAGGTTCAATTTTCAGTGAACCTTCACTACAGATCTGGTTCTAACTAGTTTTAAAAATCTTCCATACGGCGGAGAGATACCGACCAAGTTAGGATCTACTTTTAGATTATCCGTTAGGGTATCTCGAAACCCCTATTTAAAGTCGGAGACAGTTCAAATAAAATCAAATTGCGATAAAAAAAATTATATGCTGTTTTTAAGGGAGATTTTCATATTACGCTCCGTCATTAAAGCTATACGCTTTCTTTCCTTTGATAATCCGTGGGGGAGTGGCTTTATTTATAGATTCGACAAGTTATCTTCTAGCTACGGTTTGAAATTATTCACCAGAATTACGTAGGAAAGTCACTCGAAAATAAAGCAAAATACAATGTAATACATTCACACTTTCTAAACTGGGAACGTAATGTTCCGTTCACTACCCTATGTGTATCGGCCGAAAGTGTATTAATTACCATATGCCTTGGATAGCGATGTGTGTACACGCTGTGTAGTCGCATTTCAGCGTTGCTATTCGCGTTGCTATGTGTAAAGCGTGTATAAACACAAGCGCCACCTATTTGTTTAAAATATGCTTTGATAATGAATATTCAGATTGAATTTTTTGTTTTAGTTCCTTACGAGCGTTCTTAAAGCACAGCGAGAAAGTTTACTGGGTAAAACCCTGAATTTATAATGCAAATACAGTACATGTAGTAAGGACTACTTTCCACACCATATTTAGAAAATGTAATGGCTATTAAATCGATATTACATCTATCAAACCTATTTGGTCGGTATATGATATACTCATATACATGAAAACAAAATTTGGCCAAACTACACATTATAAATGGACAAGACAGAAAATAGAAATATAAATAAGGAATAAACAAAATCGTTTTGCCGCTCACGACGGTCTGAATACATTAGCTTTGGGGAAAGTTTATCGGAAACGTTTACGAAACTTACCCGCTGCTAAGCTATTGTGCTCATACCGTCATGAACGTCAAAAAGATGTTTATTCCTATAGTAACCCGCTTAAAGACCCTAAAGAATTTTGTAATGTGCATGTTTTATAATGTATCGTCTGCTATGACTAATAGGTTAATGTGTATAACAAGTCACGCCACGGAGTAAATACAATGTACATGTATTTACATACTAAGGATCCTGAGTTAACTTTAGCCAGTCCGGTCTCAATACTCGTTGCTGTTACACGGTTTATCAGATTAATAGGAATCTGATAGTGGCATGCTCAGCCGCTTACCTCTTTTCACATATAATGTATCCGGGAACAGTACAAATGTGGTCATGAAACGTGAAATCTGTATCCGCCCACAGACACCCACAGTTTTGTGAAGTAGTTGCCCCTGGTTGTCCCGGGTGCCAAATCGCTCCACTGCTGGACACGGGGGTTCCGCTCGGGTGCCACACCCAATGGCCTTCCTTGGCGAGATCAGATGCCCCTATCCAGTACAATTGTTGTGAACCTGGGAGGATGATACAGAAATATCTTTCTAAAACAAACCCCAATTTGAGACAAAGATTATGTGCGTTGTTTGGAGACAGTTTTTAAAGGGAATGTAATTGGCTTACAATTACTAATGAGTGCAAACGGAGATCTTCGGAAAAAGTCCGTTGTTGTTCAAAATGTAAACAAACACGATTTAAAATCGACATGTTTCCACACATTTCTCGAGTTTGTAGGTGATACTGCTGCAAGAATCATCATCCATTCCTTCTTTTCAAATGTTCTGAATACGAAGGTACCATAAATTTCATGTCAGAAAAAATCGCGATTTTGGTAGCTCGGATCAGTATCAGAGGCAGTAGTATTCCTTTAATAACTCATTCAACGTATATCTATGGCTGTAGTGACTCTAGTATGCTTTTAATAACTCATTCAACGTATATTCCTGGCTCTAGTGACTCTAGTATGCCTCAACTCATTCAACTCTAGCAGGAACATATATTCCTGACTCTAGTGACTCTTGTATGCCTTTAATAACTCATTCAACGTATATCCCTGACTCTAGTGACTCTAGTATGCCTTTAATAACTCATTCAACGTATATTCCTGGCTCTAGTGACTCTAGTATGCCTCAACTCATTCAACTCTAGCAGGAACATATATTCCTGATTCTAGTGACTCTAGTATGCCTTTAATAACTCATTCAACGTATATCCATGGCTCTAGTGACTCTAGTATTCCTTTTATAACTCATTCAATGTATATCCATGACTCTAGTGACACTAGTTTGCCTTTGATAACTCATTCAACGTATATCAATGGCTCTAGTGACTCTAGTATGCCTTTGATAACTCATTCAACGTGTATCCATGACTCTAGTGACACTAGTATGCCTTTAATAACTCATTCAATGTATATTCCTGACTCTAGTATGTCTTTAATAACTCATTCAATGTATATTCCTGACTCTAGTGACTCAAGTATGCCTTTAATAACTCATTCAATGTATATTCCTGACTCTAGTGACTCTAGTATGCCTTTAATAACTCATTCAACGTATATTCCTGACTCTAGTGACTCTAGTATGCCTTTAATAACTCATTCAATGTATATTCCTGACTCTAGTGACTCAAGTATACCTTTAATAACTCATTCAAAGTATATTCCTGACTCTAGTGACTCAAGTATGCCTTTAATAACTCATTCAATGTATATTCCTGACTCTAGTGACTCTAGTATGCCTTTAATAACTCATTCAATGTATATTCCTGACTCTAGTGACTCAAGTATGCCTTTGATAACTCATTCAATGTATATTCCTGACTCTAGTGACTCTAGTATGCCTTTAATAACTCATTCAATGTATATTCCTGACTCTAGTGACTCACGTATGCCTTTAATAACTCATTCAAAGTATATCCCTGACTCTAGTGACTCTAGTATGCCTTTAATAACTCATTCAATGTATATTCCTGACTCTAGTGACTCAAGTATGCCTTTAATAACTCATTCAATGTATATTCCTGACTCTAGTGACTCTAGTATGCCTTTAATAACTCATTCAATGTATATTGCTGACTCTAGTGACTCAAGTATGCCTTTAATAACTCATTCAACGTATATTCCTGACTCTAGTGACTCTAGTATGCCTTAAATAACTCATTCAATGTATATTCCTGACTCTAGTGACTCAAGTATACCTTTAATAACTCATTCAACGTATATTCCTGACTCTAGTGACTCAAGTATGCCTTTAATAACTCGTTCAATGTATATTCCTGACTCTAGTGACTCAAGTATGCCTTTAATAACTCATTCAATGTATATTCCTGACTCTAGTGACTCAAGTATGCCTTTAATAACTCATTCAGTGTATATTCCTGACTCTAGTGACTCAAGTATGCCTTTAATAACTCATTCAATGTATATTCCTGACTCTAGTGATTCTAGTATGCCTTAAATAACTCATTCAACGTGTATCCATGGCTCTAGTGACTCTAGTATGCCTTTGATAACTCATTCAACGTGTATCCATAGCTCTAGTGACTCTAGTATGCCTTTGATAACTCATTCAACGTATATCCATGGCTCTAGTGACTCTAGTATGCCTTTAATAACTCATTAAACGTATATCCATGGCTCTAGTGACTCTTGTATGCCTTTAATAACTCATTCAACGTGTATCCATGGCTCTAGTGACTCTAGTATGCCTTTAGTAACTCATTAAACGTATATCCATGGCTCTAGTGACTCAAGTATGCCTTTAATAACTCATTCAACGTGTATCCATGGCTCTAGTGACTCTAGTATGCCTTTAATAACTCATTCATTGTATATCCATGGCTCTAGTGACTCTAGTATGCCTTTAATAACTCATTCAACGTATATTCTTGACTCTTGTGACTCTTGTATGCCTTTAATAACTCATTTAACGTGTATCCATGGCTCTAGTGACTCTAGTATGCCTTTTATAACTCATTAAACGTATATCCATGGCTCTAGTGACTCTTGTATGCCTTTAATAACTCATTCAACGTATATACATGGCTCTAGTGACTCTTACATGCCTTAAATAACTCATTCAACGTATATCCCTGACTCTAGTGACTCTAGTATGCTCTTTACTAACTCATTCAACGTATATTCCTGACTCTAGTGACTCAAGTATGCCTTTAATAACTCATTCAATGTATATTCCTGACTCTAGTGACTCAAGTATGCCTTAAATAACTCATTCAATGTATATTCCTGGCTCTAGTGACTCTAGTATGCCTTTAATATCTCATTCAACGTATATTCATTGCTCTAGTGACTCTAGTATGCCTTTAATAACTCATTCAACGTATATCCACGGCTCTAGTGACTCTAGTATGCCTTTGATAATTCATTAAACGTATATCCATGGCTCTCGTGACTCTAGTATGCCTTTAATAACTCATTCAACGTATATTCCTGGCTCTAGTGACTCTAGTATTCCTTTTATAACTCATGAAACGTATATCCATGTCTCTAGTGACTCTAGTATTCCTTTAATAGCTCATTCAACGTATATTCCTGACTCTAGTGACTCTAGTATGTCTTTAATAACTCATTCAACTCTATCAGGAACGTAATGTCCTGACTCAAGTATGTCCTTAATAACTCATTCAATGTACATTCCTGACTCTAGTGACTCTAGTATGCCTTTGATAACCCATTCAACGTATGTTCCTGACTCTAGTGACTCTAGTATGCCTTTAATAACTCCTGCAATTCTATCAGGAACGTAATTTCCTGACTCTTATATGCCTTTAATAACTCATTCAATGTATACTCTTGACTCTAGTGACTCTAGTATGCCTTTAATAACTCATTCAACTCTAGTGACAAGTTCGGGGCTCAATGTCTGAATGCATTCTCAAGCATTTGATTGGTCAGATTTGCGCCGAGGCTCAAATCTGACCAATCAAATGCTTGAAAACGACTTTAGACTCAACTGAAAAGCGTTATATAACCATGGGCCCCGGTATAAGCGCCGTATAGAAACAATGTACATGTGAATCATTGTAATGATGTTAGTTACAAAATAAATACACGGGACTGTCAATTTCATGGAGGAATAGGATAATCTCACTACCTGATACCCGCATGTTTCTGGCACGTGACATCAGAAATTGTCGCTCAGCAAAGGTTTCCATGGCAGCGAGATGCGCACCAGTATTGCCTTCACAGTATTGCTAAAATAAAGAAAACCAAAAAATCAGCCATATTAGAAAGCGGTCGGGTCTAACCAGAATTCCAATAGCAGCGCTCGTGATTTTAATTTGGTAGTTGCTTACCGGACTCTTTTCAAAATGCTATCATCTGAACAGAAGTCAAGTCGCGCTGGGCACAATGAGGGTTAACTCGTCGAATATTCATACATGCATGTAAATGGAATATTTCATTAAAAGTTTCAGTTTACAGGTGTATCAATTCAAAGGAAATTACTAACCCATTCCCATCTGAAACAAAAGCCTTTGATAACCCATTCAACGTATGTTCCTGACTCTAGTGACTCTAGTATGCCTTTAATAACTCCTGCAACTCTATCCGGAACGTAATTTCCTGACTCTTATATGCCTTTAATAACTCATTCAATGTATACTCTTGACTCTAGTGACTCTAGTATGCCTTTAATAACTCATTCAACTCTAGTGACAAGTTCGGGGCTCAATGTCTGAATGCATTCTCAAGCATTTGATTGGTCAGATTTGCGCCGAGGCTCAAATCTGACCAATCAAATGCTTGAAAACGACTTTAGACTCAACTGAAAAGCGTTATATAACCATGGGCCCCGGTATAAGCGCCGTATAGAAACAATGTACATGTGAATCATTGTAATGATGTTAGTTACAAAATAAATACACGGGACTGTCAATTTCATGGAGGAATAGGATAATCTCACTACCTGATACCCGCATGTTTCTGGCACGTGACATCAGAAATTGTTGCTCAGCAAAGGTTTACATGGCAGCGAGATGCGCACCAGTATTGCCTTCACAGTATTGCTAAAATAAAGAAAACCAAAAAATCAGCCATATTGGAAAGCGGTCGGGTCTAACCAGAATTCCAATAGCAGCGCTCGTGATTTTAATTTGGTAGTTGCTTACCGGACTCTTTTCAAAATGCTATCATCTGAACAGAAGTCAAGTCGCGCTGGGCACAATGAGGGTTAACTCGTCGAATATTCATACATGCATGTAAATGGAATATTTCATTAAAAGTTTCAGTTTACAGGTGTATCAATTCAAAGGAAATTACTAACCCATTCCCATCTGAAACAACAAATGGACAAGTCCAGTTTCCAAGTAAGTTGAGTCCATTGCTTACTAACGGTATTTAGGGACGTTTTATATATTTTACACAACGAAAATCAGTGAAGACCCTGCTTAGGGAGTCCTCTGACCGTTCGTACATTCGATTGGCATTAGTTTTAGCGATCGTAATAGAGGAGTGATTACGGTACTTTTTTTTATTGTTCAAATTATTTTTTACTCTTTTTGTTTAGATATTCAAAGCTTTAATATTGCTTATACCTGGCGGTAGTAGTCCAGTGGTAACACTGTTGGACTACGGTACCAGGGGTCGTGAGTTCGATCCCCCGCCGGACCAGCGGACTAGGGGATTTTTTTTTTCGAATCCCTGATGATGTACAGGAATGTCCTTGAGCAAGACATGAACCGCGCATTGCTCCTTTCCACCCAGGGGTTAAAATGGGTACATGTGAGGGTCTGAGCCAGTACTGCGGCTGCTTTAGCGCCATATGTTAGCAGTTCTCAATATTGTAGGCAAGATGGCTCAATGATCAGGGGGTAAATGTACAGTCGGCTGAGCGGTCATTCGGACTGAAAGTAGACTTTAACTGGTACTTTACTCTTTTTTTACCTGTCCCTGGGACCAGGTCATAGAGACGTAGTTGACAAACAGGTAACACGACCCCTGGTAGCGAGTCCAGCCGTCCTGACAATGGTTGTCTGAGCAATGACCTTGAAGAAATAAAACACAGATACATGTAGTTAAATTTCAAAACCATATTCCCGTACATGACAATAGTAACTTTTATGCAAACATGCAAAATAGCATGTGCTCGAAGCCCGCCATTTGTAAACTTTGCTGATGATGTCGAATAAATTAGTGTGCGCGTTAAAGCAGGTTTTAGATATACAGTCAAACATAGATACTTCAAACTCGCTTAAGTGGAACATCCCCGTATTTAAAAGATAAATCGTATCTTTGTCACGTTTTAACTTTGAAATACGGAAATTCATAAAAAAAAACCGGGGTAATTCGACTAAACACATATATGTGATAGCGAACTTCGAATGTATGTCATTCGACATTTGGGTCCGAAAATCATTGTCAGATGAAGCGGATTTCTGGATAATAATAATAATACTAATAATAACGACTTTATTTCATGTGGATTACATATTTGGTATCGAACAAACCAATTTTCAATATGGTCCACAAACAAAATTAACATATATACAACACGAAGGAACACAATTACAAATCAGTATTTTTTTTAAAACTTTTGCAAACAGAGTGGACCCTGAAAAGACAGTTCCTGTAGGAGCTCTCCACAGGGACTACTCTGTTTACTTAAAGAATTTTAAAGATTAAAAGCTGAAAACAGTAATGCATAGGTGTCATTCTGAGAATTCAAGATTTGTTATCTATACATGAATATTGAATAGGTAGAGGCAATATAAAGCCCAAACAAAACGATGATTTAACAAATAGCAAAGATCTAGATCAATGAAATAGACCAGAGGCTTGTTCAACTAAGTGTCCGCTTGCCGAGCGGACGGTCGCTCGCTCTTGAACGAATTTACTCGGCGAGCGCTCGCCGAACGGAAGGTATCAGGACGTAAAAGATGCTAGTTGTGTTACAATATACTCTTGGGGGCGCAAGCTGTGCTTGTTGAACGATAGCGAGCAGACAGCAAGCGCTAGGTTTCCGATCGATGATCTTGAACATGGGGCAGGCATTGGATAAGCCAGGTTACTTTTCAAGTGCGACAGTAAACAATATCGTCCAATCAGGCCTCTCAGAAATAAAATATTTCCAAAATAGTGTAAGTTACTATATCTCTTTGCGGTGTGTTGCGTTTAGGTTTTTATTTAAACCGGAAACGTCCTGCAAAATCTGTCGAAAAGTTTCAGCAAAATATGAGTATCCCTTCCGTGCCTCACCACGAGTACAATAGTTACAGTGTTCCCTCTCTACAACGGCCTCCCAACAACGACTCCCTCCTTACAACGACCCTTGCCGCAATTCCCTAAACGGGACAATTATGTCTAACGCTTTTACTGCTGCAATATCGTCTGCTTAAAATTATCGTCTGCTGGAGATTTTGATAGAATAAATGTACTGACGAGTGACAAACAGCTTGAATCCAGATCAAACGCCGCGTTACGCGGCGTCTGATCTGGATTCAAGCTGTTTGCAAATGTAAGCCAAGTATTAATTGTCCCTCTCTATAACGACTCCCTCCGAACAACACAATAATCTGTGTCTCCCATTGGATATCGTTGTAGAGAGGGAGCACTGTACTTGCAAACAGTTTGCGTAATGTGGCGTCTGATGAGGATACAAACATTTTGATACTCATTTTAATATTTCTTAGGTCAAATATTTAAAATTGATTTTTAGAAATAACAGCAGACGACAATTGTTCAAAATTGACGACGTCATGGCTGCGGTGAATGTGTTATTGGGCATGTCTTTACCTCTTGACCCTTTATCCAACAGCCTCTTTTTTGGTTGAAGACAGGTGTCAGCTTAAAGCAGATTGTAAGCTATACTTCTAGTCCATCTGCTGGGATACAGATATAATCTTTCTTTTTTCAAACAGTTAATGCTACAGAAACTCGCTATTAGAAGTGATATCCTTCCTTGTGTTTGTCGCCAGGCGTTGTTCCAGTCTCTTCAGGTGTTGTTCTAGTTCCACTAGTTTCTGTAAAACCTTGTAGTCGTGATCGAACCTGGACAGGCATTGTGGTTCTGTCTGACCGAAACCAGAGGATTGTGTAGTACCGCGGAGAAACGAGCAGAGAATAAATCCAAATAGGACTGTCACCGACGCCATCTTACTAACTGTATTGAACGACTACGTATTCTTGCACTTCCTATACGATGTTTATAAGGACACTTGACTTTCTCCTTGAGAAACTGTGGTAAATATTGAGGCAGTAGGCCCTTAGTAGGGTCTCTGTTTATAAAGCGTTTGAGATGAGTCTGATATCGTTCATAAGATTTTGATTGGTCAAAACTGAACAACATGCTCAAATCGGACCAATCAAAAGTTTGAGACCGATCTCAAACTCAATTCAAACGCTTTATAAGCATGGGCCCTAGGCCAATGTCCCTCAATATCGGTACTTTAAGTAATGCGATCGACAGGGCTGCCATTTCTCCGGATTTTTTCTGAATCTTCGGATTTTTTCTCCAGTACGTGGTAGCTTAAAGCAGACTGACAGTAAAGCAGAATGCGCCTTAAGGCGCATTCTGCTTAACGTACAGCCTGCTTTAAGTAGTCGCATGTCAACAACACAAAAAACAGGCTATGGGCTAAAAGTACGATTCTTGAAATCGCACTTGAAAAATGCAAATTTGGAAATCTTAGGATTTTTCATGACAATTTATGGCAGCCCTGGATCGGCTATTCTCGTCAAATGACGAACCGTACCGAACACTGTTCGCGCGCAGCTGGCGACGGAATCGTGATTATCTGCGCAAACAGCTTGGACCCGGATGAGACGACACGGTGTCTAATTAAAATCCAAACTGTTTGACACTCTGACCTTTTTTTGAAAAGAAAATCGAAGATTATTTTTTAGATGAGAGTTGCTGCTGACGAAACAAGCAAAATCTCAGCGGTGAGTGCGTAGTGGAAGTAATGCTATAGATGGGTGCGCAAAATTGAGAGTTTCAATTGAGGAATAGATCAACAGTGGAGAAAACGTTATTCTTTCCCGTTTAAACGCAAACGAAACGCAAACGCAAAGCACTTAAACATAGAAAAATATAAAAAAAATTTGGACAATTTTGATAATTCATGTTAATCTGAGTGGCAAACAGTTTAGAGCCAGATCAGACGCCGGGTTACCCGGCGTCTGTTCTGGCTCCAAACTGTTTGCAATGAAAATAATAGTTTTAGCGTAAACGCGTCTATTGGGAAAGAATAACGTTTACTACACTGTAATGCTATAGATGGGTGTTCAATTGAGGAATAGATCTCTATACAGGTTGGTGGGGGTTAGGGGGGTAGGGGGCTGTTTGTTTGTTTGTTGGCTTGTTGTTGTTGTTGGGTTTTTTGCTGTTGTTTTTTTTTGGGGGGGGGGGGGGGTGCGGGTGCATTTTTGGCGGCAACATAATTAAAATTTACTCAAGACCCTCTCGGTCCCATAGCGACTATCAACAACCAGGCTGTTCAAACTTTGGATAGCTATGGGCGAATTTATTTAAAATATCTGTTAAAACAGTTTTGAATTCGACGCCTCTTCTGATTTTTAACTGTTTGAAAATAACACAGTTCTCTTTCTAAAGGTTTTCAAATAAGGAATCACACAAAACTTGATTAAAAATCAAATACAAATGATACATATTTATTGTAAAGAATCATAATAAGCAAAATACATGTATGTTTTCAGCTATAGTGAAACCTCTCTAATAACGACGGCTGGTCGCCTGTATAAAAGTCAGGTGACAGCTTAAAGCAATGTGACAATAAAACAGAAATCTCCTTAAAGGGACTCGCAACCGGATGGTGTACTTGTCAAAATAAAATAAAATACTCAAATAAAAGCAACTTTGTGGCATTATTTGGCTTCTGACATTAAAAAAATATGATCAGTCCAAAAAAAGTCTCAAGAATCGTCACCGAATCTTAGATTTTTAGATATTTTCCATCGTTTTTCTATACCGACTAGTAGACGGTATAGTTGTTGTGGTTGCTTCTCTACACGGGCTCAGACATAAACACGAGCCGAATTACGCAGTTGTATGCACTTTCGATCGCTACACATTGAAATACGTTAAATCGATCTGAGATAAACGGATAGTTCCGTGGTCCATTGGTCTAAGCGGTTTCCCCTATTTTGCCTTCTGTCCGCCAATGCCGGGCCCCGGGTTCGAATCCCACCAGAGACCAATATTTTTTTTTATTGAAATACATTTTTTTAAACAGAATTTCTTATCCTAAACTAATTCTTTACCATTTATATAAGCGTTTGACACATATTTACAAATTACTATTTTTAATGCACCATCTGGTTGCGAGTCGCTTTAAGTCATCTTGTTTTAAGCAGTCACCTGTTTTAAATACCTTATAATTCACACTATTAAGTGGTCGTTATAGAGAGATTTTACTGTATATGCTGTTCTGAACAAGCGGTGGTCAGAGAATACACTTTGATAGCAGAAGAAACTACAAACTCAACCAAATGATATCTCTCGAGGCTCGTCAGATAAAAAGCGTGCAAACTGAACTTTAAAACTTTCCCCACAGCAACTCCTTTGAACTGACTGCATGTAGAAACTAGAATTGTCTTTGATAGAAGATTCTAATTACTAGTCACGTCATAGGATTTGATTTGAGAAATAAGGAATTTAAAATTGCTGGGAAATTCAGAATGAGAGCGAGTAACTTTAACTGTTTCAAAATTTCCCCGCAAATCCTATAAAGTGACTACAGTGGAGAAAACGTTATTCTTTCCCGTTTAAACGCAAACGAAACGCAATGCACTAAAACGTAGTAAATGACAACTTTTCGACAATTCTTAATGCTGATGTTAACCTGGACGGTAAACAGTTTGGAGCCTGATCAGACG
The DNA here is from genome assembly GCA_922989275.2 of Gari tellinella. NCBI lineage: Eukaryota > Metazoa > Mollusca > Bivalvia > Cardiida > Psammobiidae > Gari > Gari tellinella. The sequence goes on along the minus strand of OV277869.1, from coordinate 586,806 downwards.
TTTTCTCCACTGTATATCTACCCTGTAAAATCGATACGATTCTTATGAGTAATCACACCAAAGGGTTTGATTGAGTAATAGGGCATTGACTCAACTCTGACCTTTTACCAAACAACTAAAGAACATTAATTCTATAACGTGACTAAACATTAGGATCGAGACGTCAAAGGGTTTAGTTGAGAAATGGGGAATTTAGATATCTTTGAAATACTCAACTTTGGCGTATTTGTTTATCTTAACCCGTTACCCCATAGCAAGTTTTGTAGTATTTAAAAAAGGTGACCACTTAAAAAAGGTGACCACTTAAAGCAGGTTGAAAGTAAAGCAGAATGCACCAAAAAGTCGCATTCTGCTTTACATGTACTTTCAGCCTGATTTAAGCTACCGTCTGCTTGAATATAGAAAATATTTCTTATAATACATATTCATGACGGTATAAATTGGAACTATTTGCTTCAGTGAAGATATAAATTAAAGACCTAAAAGGCGTATTTATGGAGTCACGAATGGGTTAAACTACCAAGGACACATTTTCTGTATACCTATTACATGTATAGTTATAGAACAGTTTTGTTCTGTCTACATTATGGCGAGTGTCCTTGATAATAAACATTGGGCACGAAATAAAAGTGTTATTGACTTTGATTAGATGTCTATTTGTTGTTAACCCATTTGTGCCCACGATCCCATATATGGGACATAGGCAAACAGTGAAGACACTGATCAGACGCCGCATTATGCGGCGTCTGATCAGAGTCTACACTGTTTGCTGATAGGAATTTCAATACAAAACAGAATGGAAATGAAAATTTTGACCAGGCATCCCTTTGATAAAAAATGGACTAATCCAATATAAAACATGGAAGAATCCACTGGGCACAAATGGGTTAAACATTTCAAAATTTAGTCACATGAGAAACCTGTAAGTTAATGAATGAAACCTAAATGAATGAAACCTGAACGAAAACGTGGAGGTTCAACCCTTCACTGCCATGACGTCATCAGCTTAAACAATTGTCTTATCAACTTTGAATTTTATGTATTTTGACTTAAGCAATCATAAAATGAATGTCAAACAGTTTGGGGCCTGATCAGACACCGCGTTACACGGTGTCAGATCCAGATCCAAACTGTTTGTATATAATTATTGTACTCGGGTTAAGGCAGTGAAGGGTTTGAATACCCAATGACCACTTCTTCATGTTGCATTGTTGAATACATGACAAAAAGAGATTATAACAAGCATGTAAAGATCGGGTGTGGTGAACTCAGATATATGGCGCATTCCTCCCTGGCTCTGTTAGATACTTGCCAAAAGGATAGTCCTTAGATGTTCAAGCTGAAATAGACGGTAGATACTACAATTATATTTAAACACTTCTACAGCCTATAGGTGGGTGGGTGGCCGCCAGAGATTATTTTTTTGTAACTTTTAAAATTATTATCGGAGATTAATATAAATACATTTAAGATCTCATTTTTATTTTCGACCGCAGTTTTGTATAAAATTGATTCAATCTGATACAATAAGATAAAGAAAGCTAACTTCTTAAAATAAGAACAACCCCTATACAGCACATATAACCCCACCCACTCACTGGCATGCAGTAGCCACGGCATGTGGCCTCCATTACGCAGCTTTGCCTGACGTACTTTCGAAGAGCGACAGGGGACCAGACTACTTTAGCTGGTACCCATGTCATTCACACCTGGGCAAAACAAAGGGGATATGGGATCATTAATGGGCATTTGGGAATACATATCTTCACGACACTGTCTGCTTATAGCAATGTGGTAGTAAAAGAACAAACTTCTTTAGGAACTTACTATATTACTACCAGTACCATCATGCTTTAAACTGTCAAATGTCAGGTTTATTAGTATCGTTCGCATCATAGGCCAACGACCCATACACATCTAAGTACAGTCGAACTTCGATATCTCGAAGTCGGTTTTGACGAACATACCCGTATTTCAGAGTCAAAACGTGGCTAAGCCTAAGCCACGTTTTAACTTTGAAATATGGGTATGTTCGACTTAACCGAGCATGAAATAATGCAGTTCATATGTCGAACTATCGGAAAGTTCATGAATCATGTGTAGGTATTATAACAGTCTAGTGATCAGATTAGATTTACATGTATTTGATATATACATGTACATTAATTTGATATATAAGAATTCCTAAAATTATCCCATATCATTCGATTATTAAACACATCTTTGGATGAAATATTCAATCTCTATATTAGAAATCTATCGCGATATTCCATTGCATAATATATGTTATGACCATGGCCAAGTTTTGAACCGTTATTTTATAGCTAGAATACATCAAGTTGTTGAATTTATTAATATTTGGCGAATCCAAATACTTATTATGATATATATTTTGATCTCAGGTCAGCATATACATTGTAATGGACAAAACAACAAACAAACGCAATTCGTATTCTATGGAATCAACACAGTGTATACAATAGCGTACGTCTCTGGACAAGTTAATGCTACCTCTTTTCAATCGTCAACTTATGAGATGATGACCTAATGATACAAAACTACTTCTAAATTTCTTTAAATCAATGGCGTCCAGATATGACCCTTTCACAAACTTGACTTTATACTGATTGTATAAAAACCAACTTGTTATTATTACAACACATGTAATGCCAGTTGTGTTAATACTGGTGTTTCAATCAATTTACATATTGATTCAGATATCATTTGGGATTGATGTGTATATATGGTACATTTGTAACCAGAACCATTGCTACACAAATTTAAACGAAATGAAGTGACACAGTTCTTATATCTACGTTCATCATTTTTTTCCCACATTTATCTATTTATTACTTATCTCCATCAATACTGATGCTTATGAGAAGGGGTACGTTTTATGTGCACCATTGGAACTGTACCCGGCCGTTCACTTTATCGGGACACCGATGAACTAGTCGTAATGCTAACCCGAATTCCTGAGCGCCAAGGAGAGAGTCCAATACTACCAAATTTCAAGTCTTTGGTTTGACCCGGCCGGGGATTGGGCCTGCAACCTCCTGTACTGCAAGCGGACGCTCGACCACTGAGCTATACAGGCGGTTATTGCAACACATGTTTACGTACATGTACCTGTTATCAGACATTATTATTGTACACATCAAAATTTAACACATTGCTTCAATGCAGAAATGGCTTTCATTCAATTAACAAGCCTTCCTTTTAATGGAGGGTTTTTAATGTAACATGTTTATCAATAGTAAACAGTTTGGAGCCGGATTATACACCACCAAGACTCCTTCGTTCGAGATCGGTTGATCAGCTTACCTCTTTTCACATATAATGTATCCGGGATTAGTACAAAAACAGTCATGAAACGTGAAATCTGTATCCGCCCAGAGACACCCGCAGTTTTGTGCAGTAGTTCCTGTTGGTTGTCCTGGGTGCCAACTCGCTCCACCACTGGCCACGGGGGTTCCGCTCGGGTGCCACACCCACTGGCCTTCCTTGGCGAGATCAGATGCCCCTATCCAGTAGTATTGCTGTGAACCTTGAAGGATGATACAGAAATGTCTTTCTACAATAACACCCAATTGGAGACAAAGATTATGTGCGTTGTTCGGAGACAGTTTTTAAAGGGAAGGTAATTGGCTTACAATAACTAATGAGCTACGAAATTAGATTTCCCGAGTGCAAACGGAGATCTTCGGAAAAGTCCGTTGTTGTTCAAAATGTAAACAAGCACGATTTAAAATCGACATGTTTCCACACATTTCTCGAGTTTGTAGGTGATATTGCCACAAGACTCATCATCCATTCCTTCTTTACAAATGTTCTGAATACGAAGGTACCATAAATTTCATGTTAGAAAAAATCGCGATTTTGGTAGCTTGAGAGCAGTATCAGAGGCAGTAGTATTCCTTTAATAACTCATTCAACGTATATACATGGCTCTAGTGACTCAAGTATGCCTTTAATAACTCATTCAACGTATATTCCTGGCTCTAGTGACTCTAGTATGCCTTTAATAACGTATATTGATGCCTCAACTCATTCAACTCTAGCAGGAACATATATTCCTGACTCCAGTGACACTAGTATGCCTTTAATAACTTATTCAATGTATATTCCTGACTCTAGTGACACTAGTATGCCTTTAATAACTAATTCAATGTATATTCCTGACTCTAGTGACACTAGTATGCCTTTAATAACTCATTCAACGTATATTCCTGACTGTAGTGACACTAGTATGCCTTTAATAACTCATTCAATGTATATTCCTGACTCCAGTGACACTAGTATGCCTTTAATAACTCATTCAATGTATATTCCTGACTCTAGTGACACTAGTATGCCTTTAATAACTCATTCAATGTATATTCCTGACTCCAGTGACTCTTGACTCTAGTATGCCTTTAATAACCCATTCAACGTATATTCCTGACTCCAGTGACACTAGTATGCCTTTAATAACTCATTCACTGTATATTCCTGACTCTAGTGACACTAGTATGCCTTTAATAACCCATTCAATGTATATTCCTGACTCCAGTGACACTTGTATGCCTTTAATAACTCATTCAACGAATATTCCTGACTCCAGTGACACTAGTATGCCTTTAATAACTCATTCAATGTATATTCCTGACTCCAGTGACTCTTGACGCTAGTATGCCTTTAATAACCCATTCAACGTGTATTCCTGACTCCAGTGACACTAGTATGCCTTTAATAACTCAATCAATGTATATTCCTGACTCTAGTGACACTAGTATGCCTTTAATAACTCATTCAATGTATATGCCTGACTCTAGTGACACTAGTATGCCTTTAATAACTCATTCAATGTATATTCCTGACTCTAGTGACACTAGTATGCCTTTAATAACCCATTCAATGTATATTCCTGACTCTAGTGACACTAGTATGCCTTTAATAACTCATTCAATGTATATTCCTGACTCTAGTGACACTAGTATGCCTTTAATAACCCATTCAATGTATATTCCTGACTCTAGTGACTCTTGACTCTAGTATGCCTTTAATAACCCATTCAACGTATATTCCTGACTCCAGTGACACTAGTATGCCTTTCATAACTCATTCAATGTATATTCCTGACTCTAGTGACTCTTGACTCTAGTATGCCTTTAATAACTCATTCAATGTATATTCCTGACTCTAGTGACACTAGTATGCCTTTCATAACTCATTCAATGTATATTCCTGACTCTAGTGACTCTAGTATGCCTTTAATAACTCATTCAATGTATATTCCTGACTCTAGTGACACTAGTATGCCTTTAATAACTCATTCAACGTATATTCCTGACTCTAGTGACACTAGTATGCCTTTAATACTCATTCAATGTATATTCCTGACTCCAGTGACACTAGTATGCTTTTAATAACTCATTCAACGTATATTCCTGAATCTAGTGACACTAGTATGCCTTTAATAACTCATTGAATGTATATTCCTGACTCCAGTGACTCTTGACTCTAGTATGCCTTTAATAACCCATTCAGCGTATATTCCTGACTCCAGTGACACTAGTATGCCTTTAATAACTCATTCAATGTATATTCCTGACTCTAGTGACACTAGTATGCCTTTAATAACCCATTCAATGTATATTCCTGACTCTAGTGACTCTTGACTCTAGTATGCCTTTAATAACCCATTCAACGTATATTCCTGACTCCAGTGACACTAGTATGCCTTTCATAACTCATTCAATGTATATTCCTGACTCTAGTGACTCTTGACTCTAGTATGCCTTTAATAACTCATTCAATGTGTATTCCTGACTCTAGTGACACTAGTATGCCTTTAATAACTCATTCAATGTATATTCCTGACTCCAGTGACACTAGTATGCCTTTAATAACTCATTCAATGTATATTCTTGACTCTAGTGACACTAGTATGCCTTTAATAACTCATTCAACGTATATTCCTGACTCTAGTGACACTAGTATGCCTTTAATAACCCATTCAATGTATATTCCTGACTCTAGTGACACAAGTATGCCTTTAATAACTCATTCAATGTATATTCCTGACTCTAGTGACTCTAGTATGCCTTTAATAACGCATTCAACTCTAGCAGGAACGTAATTTCCTGACTCTAATATGCCTTTAATAACTCATTCAATGTATAATCTTGACTCTACTGACTCAAGCATGCCTTTAATAACTCATTCAACGTATATCCCTTACTCTAGTGACTATAGTATACCTTTAATAACTCATTCAATGTATATTCCTGACTCTAGTGACTATAGTATGCCTCAACTCATTCAACTCTAGCAGGAACATGTATTCTTGACTCTAGTGACTCAAGCATGCCCTTAATAACTTATTCAACGTATATTTCTTACTCTAGTGACTATAGTATGCCTTTAATAACTCATTCAACTCTAGCAGGAACGTAATTTCCTGACTTTAATATGCCTTTTATAACTCATTCAATGTATAATCTTGACTCTAGTGACTCAAGCATGCCTTTAATAACTCATTCAACTCTAGTGACAAGTTCGGGGCCCAATGTTATAAAACGTTTGAGCTAAGTCTGAATGCGTTCTCAAGCATTTGATTGGTCAGATTTGAGCCTCGGCTCAAATCTGACTAAACAAATGCTTGAAAACGACTTTAGACTCAACTGAAAAGCGTTATAACCTTGGGCCCCGGTATCAGCGCCGTATAGAAACAATGTACATGTGAATCATTATAATAATGTTAATTATAAAATAAATACACGGGACTATCAATTTCATGGAGGAACAGGAGAATCTCAATACCTGATACCCGCATGTTTCTGGCACGTGCCATCAGAAATTGTTGCTCAGCAAAGGTTTCCATGGCAGCGAGATGCGCACCAGTATTGCCTTCACAATATTGCTAAAATGAAGAAAAGCAAAAAACAGCCATCTTGGAAATCGGTTGGCGGTTGGGTCTAACTAGATTTCAGATATCAGCGCTCGTAATTATAAGTTGGTGGTTGCTAACCGGACTACATGTACCTTCAAAATGTTATAATCTGAACAGAAGTCAAGTCGCGCTGGGTACTCTTTATAAATATTAGATGGCAGTTTGCGTGACTTTTAAATTGTCAACTCGAGAAACAGAATTTCACTTCGAGGCGAAGGGATGACACTTTGAATGTCACGCTAACTGCCATCTCATAACATGTATCTTATTACACCGAGCTTATCAACCCTGGCTTTCGTATTTTATAAAATATGTTGTGAATACCAATTAAGCGCCGTAGTGCACGTAACGCGGGAAACGACGTCGACGTACGTCATATTCTTTGTATATACATGTATAAATAAAAGAAAGAAAGTCAAACGTTATGACAAGTAGATTGAAGACACAACGTCTTTTTCATTGTCTAAATGGCAAATATCCTCTTCTGAAATGGACCATGTTGTCGTCTGGTTACAGTAATGTGGGTCAGGAAGAGCATGCTCAAGTTGTCTAGACGCTTACATTTTTGTGAGGAGAAGACAAAGGGAAACAACTCGTACAGAAAATACTAAAAACTTATAAGGTGTTACCTGCCGGTATACGATATTCATATCGAGAAGAATATCACATAGAGACAGTATTTTTTATAGATGTAAAAGACATGCAAAATGTTTCATTTTGGTATATGGGAAGTCAATATCATAACTCAAAGCGAGGTGTTATAATAAGGGTTGACCCTACTCCCGCCGAATATTCACATACACATAAATGGAATAATTATTAACAGTTTCAGTTAACATGTATAAATAAATTGAAAGGAAACCATACACCCATTTCCTCCTGAAATGTATCGTGTTTCGACTGTATTTTTAAATGAAGCATACATACCGCATTGCGTCACTTGCTTCCTGTTTTTCTTTCATCTTACTTTAAGCTGCCACGTAACTTTCATACATTCAATTAGCCTTAATTAATTTAGTGAACATCAAAGGGAGAAAGGTTTTACAGTACTTTAATTGTTACAATTTCAAATGTTAAATATTCAAAATTCAAAGGTTTATTATTCAATGTTCAAATGGGTACCTGTCCTTGGGACCAGGTCATAGTGACGTAGTTGACAAACAGGTAACACGACCCCTGGTAGCGAGTCCAGCCGTCCAGACAATGGTTGTCTGAGCAGTGACCTTGAAGAAAAGAACACAGATATTTAAACCGTCCCCTGTGCATGATACTTGTCGTATGCAAACATGCAAACTACCACCCGTCACGATGTAAGGCGATATTCTATGGCTCTTCATTTATATACAGCGCTCCCTCTCTAAAACGACACCCACTCGGAGACAACAATTAGGTGCGTTGTTCGGAGGGAGTCGTTATAGGGAGGTAAATTTGCTTACATTTTAACACAGCTTGAATCCAGATCAGACACCGCGTTACGCGGCGTCTGATCTGGATTCAAGCTGTATGTCACTCGTTATTAAGTTTTTTTTCTGTCAAAATGTTCACATATCACTTTGAGAAAATTAGCAGACGACAATTCTAAGCAGACGATATTGCAGCAATAAAAGCATAAGACATAATTGTCCGGTATTGGGAACTGCGGCTAGGGTCGTTGTAAGGAGGGAGTCGTTGTGGGGAGGGTCGTTGTAGGGAGGGAACGCTGTACTTGAACACACTTTTTACACCGCCAAGGTTGACAACACTGACATAATTAACAAACTCTTTCGCTGCCAAATTAATCGTGAGGTTCTTACCCCTTCGCCGTTTCATTTTCGTCTACTTCAATTATGTTGCTCGTCGTTTCAACCTTAGATTTAAGGCAGTATAACTGACGTAAGTAATTTCAAAAACAAGTGGAAAACAGTTTTGATCCTGATCAGACGCCGCATAACGCGGTGTCTGATCAGGATCAAAACTATTTGCAAGTGCGCTTTATGACGTCATTGAGAGTGAAAGGGTTAAATCTTCATCAGAGGCAGTGTTAAACTGTTTAACCCATTTGCGCCCAGTAGCTTCTTCCATGTTTATATATTGGATTACATGTAGTCCATTTTTTATCGAAGGGATGCCTTATCAAAATTTTCATTTTCATTTTGTATTGTATTGAAATTCCTATCAGCACACAGTGTAGACTCTGATCAGACGCCGCATATTGCGGCGTCTGATCAGAGTCTACACTGTTTGCCTATGTCCCATATATGGGATCGTGGGCACACATGGGTAAACACGCATATAAATGTTTCTTAAGACACAAATCTTAAAAGTAAAAGCGGGCAAAAATTAAAAGCAGACGATAATATGGGAGCTACACTTGATTGCAGAAAATGGGTTTATGAGACACACTGGGGTACATGCATGACAGATGTGTTATACAGTGGAGAATCTGTTATTCTGACGTCATTGGTGACGTCATACAGTGGAGAATCTGTTATTCTTTCCCGTTTAAACGCAAACGTACGCAAACGCAAAGCACTAAAACGTAGAAAAGAACAACTTTTGGACAATTCTGATAATTCTTGTTTATCTTGGTGGCAAACAGTTTGGAGCCTGATCAGACGCCGGGTTACCCGGCGTCTGATCAGGCTCCAAACTGTTTGCACTGCAAATATTAGTTTTAGCGTAAACGCGTTTATTGGGAAATAATAACAGATTCTCCACTGTAGCACAATAAGTGAATGTAACTTTAGTCTTTCCAAATAAACGCATTTATGATCAAACCTGTAAACACATTGTATACAATTTGGAGCCAGATCAGACACCCGGTAACACGGCGTCCGATCAGGCTCCTTTGAAAACTGTTGGCCTCTCGGATATAAAAAGGGGAAATGTCTCCAAAATGTCGGGTAGTTTCCACAAAATATACCTTAGAGACCTTCCTACTTAATCGCGGTTCTGGGACTTAATTGTCACAGAAAATTGTTTTTGTTTATTAGCCCGAGATAATCCCCTCTGCCAAAAACTAAACAAAAGTTTGGTTACAATCAGATAAGTTGTTTTGAAGAAGATGTTTGAAGAAATTGTTGACGCCGGACAAAGACCGACCAGAAAAGCTCAATTTGAGCACCTCGTGCTCAGGTGAGCTAATAAAATGCATAAAAGGTGTACCTATGTAGTAAAGAGTTAAGCAAATATCCCTAATTTACCAAATGATTAAACTGAGAACGACCACAGTGTCATCTACTTGTTTTCGTTTAATTTCGATTTTCAATTGAAATCTATACGTTTATATATAAATCATTAGACCGAGTGTTTTGGATCCGATCTGGGTTCTAAACGGCTGCTTGTAAATACCACAGAAACTCGCTATTGGTAGTGAGAAAAACAGTAACTCTCCTTACTTGTATTTGTCGCCAGGCGTTGTTCCAGTCCCTTCAGGTGTTGTTCTAGTTCCACCAGTTTCTGTAAAACCTTGTAGTCGTGATCGAACCTGGACAGGCATTGCGGTTCTGTCTGCTCCAAACCAGAGGAGTGTGTAGTCCCGTGGAGAAACGAACATAGAATAAAAGCAAATAGAATTGTTGTCAACGCCATCTTACTAACTGTAATGAACGGCTAGTACCCTTGCGCTTCCTATTTGAAGTTTACACGGACACTTGGCTTCCTCCTTGCAAACAAACCACGTAGGGTGACTTTAAGGTAGTATGCCCTTAATGACATCAAGATCCATGCTTATAAAGCGTTTGAGTTGAGTTTTAAATCATTCTCAAGTATTTTAAATCAAAAACATTGTACTTGAGAACGAACGCAGATTCAACTCAAATGCTAAATATAAGCGCTGGGATAGGTCTATGTCAGCCAATATTGCTCCTCTGCTAAAACTAATCAAATCTATTTGCGATGATGCAAGTGGTGGGCTGCCAGCTGTGTCTTCAATGTCTTTACGGTCTCAAGGGACTCTGAGATCAGGGTCCAAGCTTATAAAGCTTTTGAGTTGAGTCTAAAGTCGTTCTTAAGCATGTGATTGGTCAGGTTTGAGCCTAGGCTCAACTCTGACCATTTAAGTGCTTGCGAACAAACTCAGACTCAATGCAAAAGCTATATAACCTTGAGTCCAGGATCCATGCTTATAAAGTGATGAGTTGAGTCTTATATCCTTCTCAAGCATTTGATTGGTCAGATTAGAGCCTATGCTCAAAACTGACCAATCAGATGCGTGAGAAGGAACTCAGACCCAGCTCAATCGCTTTATAAATGCTGGACCTAGTTCCAGTCAAAAGTAAGACTGGATGAAACTTTGTCTGTAGATATAGAGGGTCAACTGTTAAAAAAGTACCAAGTAATAATCTACATTCATCCCGAATGACCGTTAAACCTACTGTACATTCACTCCCCTGATCATTGAACCATCTTGCTTACAATATTGAGCACTGCTAACATATGGCGTGTAGGCAGCCGCATTACCGGCCCAGGCCCTTCACATGTGCATGTACTCACTTTAAACCCCTGTGTGGAGAGTAGCAAGACATGGGATGCCTGTATGAGACTCGTGTGGCATGTAGTTCTAATAAACTCACATATTTAGGAGTTCGAGTTTATCATCTAGTTCTTTTCCCATTGTTCCAGGTCCCTGTTCCTTTGCACGCTAACGGTGGCATCGTGATTATCTGCGCAGGATGGCCGAGGTCTTTGCTCACTTGATTCCCCTGTTGGCTGGGCATGCCATTAAACAACAGGAATAAAGGCGGACCGAGAACGCTTCCTTTGGGTACTCCTAATAAAATTTTAGTTGTGGATATGGCCCTCGACAGTACTTGTTAGGTTCTTCTACCTTATCCAATGTTTGTATAAACTACAGATGCGGTTTAACTCTTTGCACGCTAGCGGCGGATATACCCGCCATAGTGATTACGTCTGCAAACAGATTGGATCCAGGTTAGACGCCGCGTAACGCGGCGTCTCATCAGGATCCAAACTGTTTGCTATTCTGACACTGAATTTAAAAGAAATTTTGAAAAATCTAATTTTAGAACGATAGCAAACGACAAATTGTTGCAGACGACAAAACAGCATGCAAAGAGTTAAACTTTGATTGGTGGATAGAAGGCAGTTTGCATTTGCCGAGTGGTTAAATACAAGTGAACTTTAAACACATTCATTCCTAGCGACGACTATACTCGTCATTTGCAAGTAGTGCACCTGTAAAAAGTACGATTGTCCTGTCCATATATGGTGCTAAGAGAGCCCAAAGACAAGGATCTGTATTGTTAGTCATTTTTGCGACCCTACATAGTTAAACATAGCATAGATTTAATTGGAACAGTGTAGACACATATGAGACGCCGTAATTATCATAATTACGGCGTCTCATATGTGTCTACACTGTTCCAATTAAAGTGTTGTAGAGCCTGTCAGCGAAAGGGTTTAAGGTACGATTTCTAAAATCGCTCTTGAAAATTTGGGAAATCTTAGGATTTGTATGAACATTATCGTGACAGCACATCTGCAAATATATTGTGTCAATACATCAAAACATAACCAACACCGAGCAAACATAAATCTACCATTTCTTCCAGTATTGAAAAGTTTAACCTGTAGTTACACGTCAATCTTCAAAAGCTTAATGACTATAGATACATGCCTAGCTGTTGCACGAATGCTTCGTGCACCACTGTGCCCCTATCGGACACCAAGGAAAGTAATGTTCTGCGTATTATCCCCTGTCGAAAGGTAGAGGGATGCTGTTTTATGTTTGTTTGTCTGTCCTTCCGTCCGTCCGTCCGGTTTCCGTCCGCAGCTGTATGTCTGAAACCGATAAACATACATGTACAGTCGAACTTCGATATCTCGAACTCGGTTAAGTCGAACATACCCGTATTTCAAAGTTAAAACGTGGCTAAGCCACGTTTTAACTTTGAAATAAGGATATGTTCGACATAACCGAGCATGAAATAATGAATTTCATTAGTCGACATATCGGATAGTTCGAGTTAAGCGAGTTCGAGACAATGCTATAACTGATGTACTCGGGGTTAGTTATGATAAGTTCCTGAAAGCAGGACTAATACATGTAAGTAAATTGTGGTCTAGTTTCATTCACTAGTGTTATGTATGAAGCTATGCTCACATTTTGCAACCCCAGCGACATGTATACTCGTCATTTAAATCAGTGCGCACAAAAAGAGTGCACTTGTCTTAGGTAGACAGTGCAGACCCAGGTCAAAGGGCTCCTAAGCGAACCCCCAGATCAGGATCTACACCGTTAATACTGTACAAAACCGCATAACTTACTATAAATTGACCATGTGGAATATACATTATCCAATTAAAAGTTTCACTGTTGAATGAGATAATCACGGTCTTCACTGTCGTCAATTCCGGAACATAATTGAAATTGTAAATTGTCGACATGTAAAGATGTGGTTATTATCTCATTACACTATTTATTGCCATTAAAATTTTGCATCTATATATTTATTTCTAATTGATATGTACATATGTTGTTTGTTTGTATTATTGAACTCTTCAGTATTGGAGGAAATAAAGAAACTAAACTATCTGCCCTTGTGTGTTAAAATGCCATATTTAACAGCTTTCACACTCTAGCAACTACAGTATTCAACAGGTTTTGTTTATAATCGCACACAATGTCTATAAGTATACTTGGCAAAACTGCTAAGTACCCCAGGGACTATGTTGAAAATTTTCATGGATCGTGATTACGTAAAGGGCTTTTCAGATTTATGAAATATAAACAGTTTTTAATTCTTTTATTAAAACAGTAAAATGTTTGTGAGAAAATAATGCTTTTATACGTTCAAGAAGAAAGCATAGTGCCAATCAAAAAGCTACATTTTTGGAGCAATGTCAATAATGTGTATGGCCACCATTAGCTCTCACTACAGTCATGCACATAGACACGATGCAATTCCTGAAGATGTTATGCCCATGTATTGTGGACGTCTTTGTTCATCTGCTACACTTCCGGTTCTGCGGTACCATGCCAGAAGCTTGATCATTGATTGCTTCGGCGAGCAAAAATTGATGAAAAGTACTCTGCTGGATCAGATAATGCTGGTATCATACCATAACAGAGAAAGAAACATGATGAAGATGTTAAAATGGAAGACGTTTTCAATTACCTCAGCATGGGTCAGCCCGCTCTGTTAAAGCCCTATGGTTCTATCTCGTTCTTTAAGAGGCATCCGACCATTTTTTGCTTTTTCTAACTGTCGAAGTCAACACAGTAATTTTTCAAGTGAAATCTGTGAAACGTAACACAGCCCGTGCTGCCCGTGCTACTTACCCTAGTTCGAGCCTGTGTACCGGCTACACGGAACGGCTGACTGAACACAACTAAAACCGGTTTCAGTCGATGAAGAATCTCCATGCACACGTTTTGGCGTGTAAACAAAATTTATTTGATTCAAAACTAAAAAAGAAAGGATATTTATGTTGGGGTACTTAGCAGTTTTGCTGAGTATATAAGTTCTTGAACGGGTGCAATTATTGTCAAAATAGGACACTTGAAGCAAGAGTTGTCTGCCCTTGATATACTTAAAAATACTAGAAAATGCTTTATTTAAATACTGTTTACACACTTGTGTCAATGGGCGTGTTCTATTATCAGTCCGGAATTGACGGGATTGACGGAATAGAAATCGAATGGTCCGGAATTCAATTCCAGAACTGTTCTATCAGTTCTGCCCGAGGAGGTGGTGTGATCAGAATTGTGACGTATCATCAGGGTTCCCGGCACATTTTACGAACGCTTCGACAGCAAAGTTGTAATAAGTAGGGAACCAGAGTGAGACTACCATATTTGCAAGGGTTCAATTCCTTTTTTATTTGATTTACTAATTCCATGGAATCGTTCCCAACAGTTCTGGAACTGATAATCGAACACGCCCTACAATAGTAAATAAATTTTGATAAAAACTTTATTAAAAGATATATGGCTATTAGTTTTCGAATGAGTTCAATTGTTGTCGAAAATGTGTAAAAAGGTAAAGAGTTATCTGCCCTGGACGAGTTGAAAATGCCTACAACTACATGTTGATTATATTTGCACACAATGGATAGAAGTATAATTCCATTAGGGGTGCAATTATTGTCAAATCAAGATACTTGTGGCAAGAGTTGTCTGTCCTTTGTGTACGTAGAAATGCTAGAAAGGCTTATTCTAGTATTGATTACACACTAGTGTCTACAGATGGGAAGGAATTTTGATGAAAATTTATTAAATTATATATGGCTATTAGTTTTCAAACAAGTTCAATTGTCGTCGAAAATGTGCAAATAAGTAAAGAGTTATCTGTCCTTGACGAGTTGAAAATGCCTACAACTACATTTTGATTATACTTGCACACAATGGATAGAAGTATAATTCCATTAAGGGGTGCAATTATTGTCAAATTAAGATACTTGTGGCAAGAGTTGTCTGTCCTTTGTGTACGTAGAAATGCTAGAAAGGCTTATTCTAGTATTGATTACACACTAGTGTCTACAGATGGGAAGGAATTTTGATGAAAATTTATGTTGACCAGGTTTCCTTGTAGCGTACTACGTCATTTGTCCATGTAGATCTACCGTGCAACTTGTCGTATGTTTGCGTGATAGTTAGTTGTAAGACAGGTTCTGAGAGAGGGTGTTGTCACTTTGCACGTGCACTTAACTTAATTCCCATCATCCCATCTTCCCGCTTTAACAGCCACGTAATTAATTTACCGCGCTAACCCGGCACTCGTATTTTAGATGTCATGGTGTCAACACCTACATTAGTCTTACTAAAGTCATCATTATTAGCTTTGCTGCTCACAGCAACTATTTACTATTAAATTTATTTAATGTGCCATAGCCTGGTAAGTCACCATTTATATTTAGACAACTGTTTAGTACGGCTGTTACTATTTAGCTTGTTTAACGAGCGACGGAAATCATGGAATTATTGTATTAATTTAAATATTCATTGTAACCTTTAGTCTGTGATACTTATATTATTCCTATTGTTTCAGGCTGTTTTGGAATAGAATAGATATATAAATTAATTGAACCAGCAACACGTATCTATTATCGTTTATAATCCCTGGTAACATTTATTAAATTATATATGGCTATTAGTTTTCGAACAAGTTCAATTGTCGTCGAAAATGTGCAAATAAGTAAAGAGTTATCTGTCCTTGACGAGTTGAAAATGCCTACAACTACATGTTGATTATATTTGCACACAATGGATAGAAGTATAATTCCATTAAGGGGTGCAATTATTGTCAAATTAAGATACTTGTGGCAAGAGTTGTCTGTCCTTTGTGTACGTAGAAATGCTAGAAAGGCTTATTCTAGTATTGATTACACACTAGTGTCTACAGATGGGAATGAATTTTGATGAAACTTTATTAAACTATATATGGCTATTAGTTTTCGAAGATAACAGGATATGTTTGTAAAACATGTACCCCCTCCTCCTACACAACGACACTCAGGGCTGCCATTAAAATTATTTCTCCGGATTTTTCCTAAATCTTCGGATTTTTTTTCGAGTAAACGGTAGCTTAAAGCAGGCTGAACGTAAAGCAGAATGCGCCTTAAGGCGCATTCTGATTTACTTCCAGTCTGCTTTAAGCAGCCACGTGTCAACAAAACTAGAAACAGGCGATGGGGTAAAGGTACGATTCGTAAAATCGCACTTGAAAAATGCAACTTTGGAAATCTTAGGATTTTTCATGTCAACTTATGGTAGCCCTGGACACTTGTAATGAGTTTGTGTTTCGTTCTATACAGCGCAATATGTTTACTGTTTGGGTAGTACTGAATGACCTTGAACTGTGACCTACAGACCGAAAAAGAAGACCATAAAATTACATTCATGATTGAATGACCTTGGCCTTTGACCTAATTATCTCAAAGGAAATAGGGGCCATCTATACTTAGCATGACCAGCCTCTGTGCCGTAGGGTGATCGTGTAATTTAGAAATAAACCAATTTGATGATATGATATTTGTTTTATATTTTAGTTCAAATAAGTTAAGATCTCTATTTTAAGCTAACGTCATTTATATTTTCAGGGGAAGTAATTCTAATTTAACTGCATGACTAACATTTTAACTTTTCCCGCATATGCACGTGCACATTCACTCGTACGATAGTCGCCATTTTCTGGCATTATCTTTGTATATATATTTATTATATATGCAGGTAAATATACTTTTTTATATTATCTCATTACCTTAATCATTATCATTATCAGTATCGCCATATTATCATATCATTACATGTTGTATGTCAAACTTATATAGCAGAGGTCATTTTTGTAACTCTAGTTATCTAGTGTTCATTGTATGTAAACCCTTTCAGGTCTCTTGCTTATAACAGTTTATTTCATATGTACTCATACATTTTATTATTTGTATTTCAGATATGCATACATGTTTATATGCACAATACAAGAATTGGATCAAACGTCAAAAGCCTTTACTATCAATTTCGTCGTCAACTGAACCCACCACCTTATTGTACATGTAATCTGTACCAAATATGGGAACTTTTGGTTGAAGAAAAGGTGACTAATTGGTCGGAATTGGTCTACCGATTGACCGGCAAATATACCCCGCTTCTTTCAGAAAGAAGAATAAATATTAATATTGCAGCTAGTTAAATATTAACCAGCCGATAGCTGCGCGAAAACCGTTAGGAAAAGCACGACCACATTCTAGTTCAATAATAATGACACAGTCAGTGGTGTATTTTTAGTTTGACCTGACCATACATGTACATGTACTGTCGAACTTCGATATATCGAACTCGCTTGAGTCGAACATATCGATATTTCAAAGTTAAAACGTGCCACGTATTAATTTGGAAATCGGGTTTGTTCGATTTAAGTGACTTCGAACAAAATTAAATTAAACTACAGTTCTAAGTGCGTGTACTTTCGAAATAAGTGACTTAGTGGCATCAAAGTTCGACTGTATTCTATATTTGTATATATATCATATTTCCCAATAGAACACTGCCCCGCTAATACCGAAGGGGTTAATCTTCTCAACGTATGAAGTATCGTCTGCTTAAAATAATCGTCTGCTGCTATCTTTCAAATTCAGGTTTTATGCACATTGACTGAAGAAATATCGATTGAGTGGATCCGGATCAGTCGCAGAGTGACTAGACGTCTGATTAGGATCAAAACAGTTTGCAAATTACAGTAAAGTAGCGCTTGACAACGCCGGGGTATCATTTCTGCTATTACGACCGTTACTGCTATGACGTCATCAATTTTAGACAATTGTCGTCTGCTTTGATTTCTAAAATCAAGAATTTAGGTATTTTGACTTATAAGACCAACTTTGATATCATTGACTTTAGAAATATTGTATTTAGTGTCAAACAGGTTGGATCCTGGTCAGACGCCGCGTTACGCGGCGTCTGATCAGGATCCAAACTGTTTGCAAATAACTATTGTAGCCGGGTACGTAGTACATTGAAGAGGTTAATACATGTAAAGACTATTGAAGCGTGTCCCGTGTGTATTTTAGCTGTTATAACAATCAGACTGTACCGGAGAGGAACTTTAATGTTGATAATAACGGACTTGTTTGGTTCCTGATCTATACTTCATATAGGTCACTACTGACCACAAAAGGTAAGACTTTCATTTACAGTTTATAGTGAATTCTCTCAGATACCGTCAATGTTTTCAAGCTATACATGTACATTTATTAGATCGTCAAACTTCTAATCGATCAAATTATGTGGACAATAGCAGTGCTATATATAGCCACTTTCCTAATAATATGATCTGCGAATATCGTCTGCTTTGATTTTTCATATTTAGATTTGAGCATTTGGATAACGTAAAAATCGACACGAATGTCTGATCAGGATCCAAACTGTTTGCAAATGCAATTATCGACCAGTTATGAAGCATTTTAAAAATCGTTACTCTTTAGCTTGTTTCTAGTTTCTAAAACAGGTTACCCCTTGACCCCATTACCCCATACACGTTTTACTTTTAATTTATTCCTCCACTGAATAACATAGTTGCAATTGATACAGCCATGACTATGTACAATAAAATATATATTTTATATTCTAGCGGACTGTAGCTTAAGGTGGTTCACGGGCCTGCTTATTTCCTGTCAGACTTCCCCTGTCTGCTTTAAGCGGTCATCTATTTTCCAATTTTAGAAACAGAATATGGTGTAATGGGTTAAAAACGATTTAATGCATTTAATGCATTATTAATTTAATTCAATTCCTGGTGTATAGATACATGTAATAACAAACGTAAATTTAATTCCTCGTTTATAGATAGATCTACATGTAATAACAATAGTAAGTAAGTGAATTTATGGAGCAGTGGGTTAAACAGGGGTATGACCATAACACCAGTTTGGACCCTGTGCTGCTGGTTTCAAATTACTCCAGGTCAAGTGTTTATTCGTGTTACTTTCCCAATAATCATGTCGGTATTACAATGGAAACAGTGCTATGTTTTCCCAAAACAATTTGTAAAAGCGTTTATAAATCCTAAAACCGTAATACTATATTAGTTATACAGTTTCTTCACAGTGTACATGAGGATTTCTTCCCGGCTGAGGTAAATCATGTTGACCGAGCCGTTAGGCGAGGGTTACATGATTTTACCAGCCGGGGAGAAATCCTCATGTACACTGTGAAGAAAGTGTATAACGAATTTATTATACTGCAAAGTTTTCACTGTTCAAACGAAATATTTCGGAATTTGTCGTGTACAGCGCTCATAATAAACTATAACAAAATCGCGCCAAAGCAGATAACGTTTAGCGTAAATGACGTCATGTCGTCACGTCTGATGGTTGTTATTCAAAAGAAAAATGGGCATACTCGGCATACTTCGACGTCAAACTTTCCCAGAAATAATGCGACTGTTGAAAGATCCAAACACCGATTGGTTCTTAGCCGAAATGGACTTAAAACGGAGGATGCACGATTGAAACCACTCAATCCTGTCGAGCAATCGGCCATCTTATTTTCTGCAAATCAACACTCAGGGACCTGTCAGCCAATGAAAACAGCTGCATTTCCATGCACCCTGTCAGCTCACAGGGTACATGGGATTATGTCTAGGGCTCGTTGACCAAATCCTAATAAGTCAACCGTATAGTCGTAGATTGTAGTCCCTTTGTCATATGTATTTTCCGCCAAAACTTGACGTTGTTTATGGTAACGACATCACAAATGACGTCATTTGGCGTCCAGCGTCATGCAGCGCTTGTGGACGAACAGTTTGGGCCGAGCCCAACATCAATATTTCACCATGGTTTATTGAATGGCTTTCTTACACTGCCAGATGCGGTTTTATGGTATACATTTACATACTAGATCTATGTTGCAGGTTTGCAATGCCGTTTGCGAAGGGGAAGAGGCGAAGGCGGGCAAATTTTGGAGCTGGCTCTCGGCGACGTAACGGAGGAAAAATTCTCTGCTGTTTTGTTGCTCGTAAGTTTATAAACACCTTTCAGAGATTCAGATAAGAGAAGTTAATTTTGTCTGTATCAAACCCTTTGGTGTCACTACTCATTAGAATCGTCTCTTCGAGACGATTCTAATGCGTAGTAACACCATATGATTTGGTTATGTTAGATTTGTTTAGTTTACTCCCTCTTATCTCGAGCCCACTGGTCATTTCACTGCAGTAATAGATCTATATCGCCTGTATAGAATAGTCGCATGCATTTAAATAATTTTCATTTAGAGCTAAATCTCAAAGTTATATAACCCCTTAATCCAGCAAATAAAGGATAAATAAAGCTAATCTAATTTTGGTTTAAAAAGGCTTATCGAGTAGGTTGTCTGAAAGTCAGTTTTGCTTCGTGATTTCTTTCCATCGCAAATAAATACGAAAGACGCAAGCAGGAAACGCAACACAAACAATACACCCACCTCTCAAGCAGAACACACACACAGTCATACCATAACAAACAAACACACACACACACGCACGCGCGCGCGCAATACTATTCCTTCATCTACACCCTAAATAGAAAACAACACGCAAGACAAACATAAAGCAAAGTGAACATAGGAGCCCGCCTTGGTACGGTCAGTAGCAATCAATAATTAATTATAAATTAATTATTAAGAACCACTGGAATTATTTGGTATTGTTATGTTCCGTAAACTTGTCATATATATGTGGGGTTTTTTTTGGTAACGCCGTCAAAACAAAAACTGACTCACCGACTCTGATTGGGGAAGGCACAGAATTTTCACCAAAATTCAGTTTAACCCATTACCTCATAGCCTGTTTCTAGTTTGAAGATAGATGAACACTTTGAGCAGGTTGAAAATAAAGCAGAATGTGCCTTTAGGCACATTCTGCTTTACTTTCAACCTACTTTAAGCTATGATCTGCTAGGATATAGAACATATTTCGCATGTTATATATTCATGCGAACTATTTTCCTCAGTGGAGGAATAAATAAGAGGCGTAAAAGGGCGTGTATATTGGGAAATAGGTTAATCAAATTAAATTAAGCATTTATTTTTATGCAGAAGACCCACCGGAAGTACAGCCTGCGACTGACGAACAAATGGCTACACTAATGAAGATGCAAGCTAACATGGCTTCCGGAAACGTTGACGAGTATACAAAGCAGCAAATGGTGGCGGTACAACAACAACAACAAGTCTTGATGCAGCAGATGATGTCAGGTGGCGGCGTGGACGCCAACACTTTGATGAAGACATCGATGCAAAATTCAGCCCAGCTCACACAGCTAGCGCAGCAGTCTCAGCAGAACCAGGCAAGTACTTCCGGTTTTGGTACCCAGTACTCACAGCCTTTATCATCACAGACGTCTGGTACCCAGTTTTCTTCGGGTTTCGCTTCTGGTAACCAATATTCGTCGGCTTTCACCGGACCCTCTGGTAACCAGTACTCTTCTGGGGTCGAGTATGCCAAACCCTTCACTGGATAAACCTCATACGGAATCTCTTATTGTTACTGGTGGTCCCAAGTAAATTCAGGGCTGCCATTTCTCCGGACTTTTCCAAACTCTTAGGATTTTTCTTAATTTCTCCGGACCTATGCGGATTATTTCCGAAATCTTTGAATTTCTGCCCTTGCTTGTGCAATTTGGAATTTAATGCGTTTTTTACTTAGGAAACATTGATTTGGGTGTCAAACAGTTGAGATCAAGATTGCGGCGTCTGATCTGCAACCAAATCGTTTGCATAATCATGCTAGCGTTATAGAGGCTGGCAGTGAAAGAGTTAAAGGTACGATTCCTAAAATCCCGCTTGAAAATGTGGAAATCTTAGGACTCTTTTATGAACCACTTATGGTAGCCCTGTTAATTACAGCCAGGTCTCGATAACCCGAAATCGCCCCAGTCGAACTTACCCGCATGCCTCCATTAACTAAAGTTAAACATGTGAACACACCAGACAAAATATGGGCACAAACAATCAATTTTCAATAACCCGAACTTACTTGAGTCGAACTTTGAAATACAAATATATTTGACTTAAGCGAGATCGAGTTATCGAATATAAACTGAAGAAATATCTATCATCTTTGTGTCTTTTCGACTTTCAAGAGCGATCAGTAAATTTATATGTCTTGTGTGTGAGAGATTCTCTGTTGTACAACAACCTTATTGTTATCCCTTTAATTCATGATCAAATTTATAGTGAGGTGTTCACCCCTTCGCCGCCATATTGTCGTCTGCTTCAATATTGTTGTCTGTCATATCATTTCAAAGTTATATTCAAGGCAGTATAACTGATGTTATTTCAAAACAAGTGACAAACAGTTTGATCCTGATCAGACGCCGCGTCACGCGGCGTCTTATCAGGACCCAAACTGTTTGACACTCTTATCGATATTTATTAAATCATACAACATTGAATCTAACTTTGAAACGTGTCTTGCAGACAACAATACTGAAGACAATAAAGCGTTGAAGGGGTAAAAGTCCGAATGAGATCGAATCAAAATAAATATATAATATATATACTCATCTATTTGTCATATGTGTTGCACTGGTTAGAATTCTAGAACGCACTAAAAACAGGATTAAGGTATTTAGCAGAAAGCTCCTTAATGGAGCTTTCTGCTTGCAATCAGCCACCCGCCACTAAAACCGAAAACGGGTGGCCGAAAGCTTGTTTTTGATTTTAATATTATTATTAGTATCATTGGTGGATGTAACGCAACAAGTGTGTTTTCGTGTGTATATATTATTGTGTGTAAATATTCAGTAAAACCTCTTTATGACTCTATTACGACCATTACATTAAAAAAAAAAGGCCCTTTGATTGAATAACAGACAGGTGGCAGCCTAAAGGTGACAGCTTAAAGCACATTGAACAGAAAGCTCCTAAATGAGCTTTCTCTTTTCCTTTCACATTGCTTTAAATAAGCATCTATCCGTTTTCACGCATAATAATGAATACAATTTAGTGGTCGAAATAGAGAGATTATACATGTACAGTCGAACTTCGATATCTCGAACTCGGTAATGTCGAACATACCCGAATTTCAAAGCTAAAACGTAGCTCAGCCACGTTTTATCTTTGAAACAAGGGTGTGTTCGACTTAACCGAGCATGAAGTAATGCAATTCATATACTGTATCGTAATTTTCGGTAGTCCGAGGTAAGCGAGTTCGAGATATCGCAGTTCGACTGTAAGTAGTTTATGCTACATGTGTTCCTGTATTATAAATGAACAAGTTGCAAACTGTTTCTTGGTGTATGCCTGTCACAGGCTGTAAATGTGTTTCAATTCTTATTTCATTCACTATTATTATTAGAACCAGTATTATAATTACAGTGCTCCCTCCCTATAACGGCCCTTCCAACAACGACTCCCACCTTATAACGACCCTTGTCGCTGATCCCCCCCCACACCACCCCCCCCCCCCCCCCCAATAAAACAAGACCATTATTCCAACCTTTTTTACGTCTGCTTTAAATTGTCGTCTGCTGTTTTTCTCAAAGTCACATACTGGACATTTTGACAGAAAAAAAATCATAATTAAGAGTGACAAACAGCTTGAATCCAGATCAGACGCCGCGTTACGCGGCGTCTGATCTGAATTCAAGCTGTTTGCAAATGTAAGCCGATTGACCTCCCCATAACGACTCCCTCCGAACCACGCACATATGTGTTGTGTCCCAATGGGTGTCGTTGTAGAGAGGGAGCGCTGTATAACTTCAACTACTACTATAACTGTGTTCATTTATTGCCCGTCTGTTCGTAGAACATGGGCCCGTCTTACGAAACGTCGTACTGCGACAAATATTGTCGTAAGTCAGAATATAAAATTCTCAATTAATTTTTAGTTCTCCATCTAATCCTGTCTTTTAACATCTTTTTGGAATCGTCTTGAAAAGACGATTCCAAAGAGATGTTAAAGACATGATTAGATCATGTAGATGGAGAACTCAGAAATTAGATGCACAGTAGAACCTCTCTATTACGGCCACTAAAATGATGGCTAATTGTCCGTATGAAGGACAGGTGACAGCTTAAAGCACTGTGAAAGTGAAACAGAAAGCTCCTGTAGGAGCTTTCTGTTTCACTTTCACATTGCTTTAAGCAGTCACCTGTCTTAAACGACTAATATTTGACACAACTTAGAGGTCGTAATAGAGAGGTTCTACTGTACATGTTTTTTTAAAGTTTTGTACGACGTTTAGTTAGACCGGCCCCAGGAGAACCAATGCGATATCCCCGGCATCGGCGCGAGAGTGAGCAGGATCCAATGTTATTCTATATTTATTGTTATTTTTATTATTTTTTCCCATGTCAGGGCTATGTTTATGTTATTCGATGGTCAAACTTGACATGTTTCTAGACTTTGAACCTTTAAACAGGCGGGCATCAGGTGACTTTGCTACCATTTCTGATTATTATTGCTGTATCAAAAAATAAAATATCGAACTTTCGTCAGGATTTGATGTTACTCTTTAACCCTATTCCTGGATGGACGTAAACCTTAATTAGCTACAAAAACAACAACAACAAAAACAACAAAGAAACGAAAAGGAAAACGCAGTGCAATATTATGTAGTACATGAAAGACCTATGGTGAGTTCTTTTTAAATCTGAATGGCAAACAGTTTTGAGTCTGATCATATATTGCATCGTGACCCGGAGTCTGTTGTGGCTCCAAGCTGTTGCAATGAATGTCGTGTTTTGTAGTACAGCAGAAAACATGTTATATGTTCCCAATATTTACACTCGCCCCATTCAAATCCATTGAGAAAAAATTACGTTTAATTCGTGTAAACGCTATTTCTCGAGAGGGTGGGACTTGTGGATATATCGCAGAGTAGGCGGGCCTTATGGGTCTGCTCTCCTCGAATTTGCGTTGTTTCAGTAACGCCGTTATGGTTGTTCCTTTCAGTGTACACATAATTCGTGTAAATAATCTCTAAGGTGAATTAAACATACATGCTTACAAAAATGTCCATTTAATATTAGAAATAACAGCGAATGTAAACTAAAAGAAACAAAGTAAATGAAAGAAATAAACAGAATTTTTGGCGTTTAAGCGAAAAAACCGACAGAATTTACCGAATTTGTCGATCATTTTCTGTCATTTATTTTCTTAAACGCCGAAATACTTCAGTTCATTTCTTAAATTAACGTGTTTTTGCTACACGACGATTAGTTTGATTGCAAACAGTTTTAGCCAGATCCGACTCAAACTTGTTTGCTATTTATATTAAAAGTACAGTGTTCCCTCCCTACAACTGCCCTCCCAACAACGACTCCACTCTTATAACGACCCTTACTGCTGCTGCTGCTCTCCTAACAAGACCATTACCGTATGTCTAACTCTTCCACGCCTGCAATGTCGTCTGCTTATAACTGTCGTCTGCTGTTTTCCCAAAGTCACATATTGGACATTTTGACAGAAAAAAAGAGTTAAAAACATATTGACGAGTGACAAACAGCTTGAATCCAGATCAGACGCCGCGTTACGCGGCGTCTGATCTGGATTCAAGCTGTTTGCAATTGTAAGCCAATGTCCCTCACTATAACGACTCCCTCCGAACAACGCTCACACTTTTTGTTTCCCATTGGTGTCGTTGTAAAGAGGGAGCACTGTATTCAGATAAAAAGTACTCACTTACATTTACTCGTTCAAAGGTATCTAATTTTCTACGTTTGTTGGCGCATTCTTACTTAGTTTTTTTTATCTGCATCAAGTGGTCAGCTGTTTTCAAAACATGAAACGGGGTTAAAGAAGGAACATGTATTATGGAAATGGGTAAAATAAGGGGAGGAATATGTTCGTTTGCATATAACCATGCGATGTGACCACTCATTGAGTCATTAGCAGGGCTGCCATTTCTCTGGATTTTTCCTAAGTCTTCAGATTTTTATCCTAACGGATGGTAGCTTAAAGTAAAGCCGAATGCGCCTTCGTGCGCAACCTGCTTACTTTCAACCTGCTTTAAGTAACCATGCTAGAAACATAGAAAATTTGGAAATCTTAGGATTTTTCAATATCAACTTATGGCAGCCCTGCATAATTCTTACGGGCAAAGACAATTTTGACCAGGAAAAACCTCTACCACTGATCAATGCTAACAGGACAATTTAAGTGACCACAACTTGAAACTTGTCAAGAAACAGGGTAGACTGAATATCCGGAAGAACACGTTTGGACCACGTGTCGTCAATAGTTGGAATGCCTTACCAGACTGGGTTGTGAATGCCACAGACATGAACGATTTTAAAGGTAAACCATGGAATTATACACTGTATATTTCCTTGGGTAAACTAGATAGACACTGGGTTCATAAACAGTGCTTGGTCCGACCAACCCATGATGAGCCCACAGAGTACTTAGACTAAGTACTCCGCGATGCGCCGGAAAATGTGACAAGAACTGCTTGGAGCGGGTGTTACAGAAGAAGGGGTATTAGAATTGCAGGGCTGCCATTTCTCACACACGACTCCCTCCTTACAACGACCAATGTAGCTGTTCCCCCTCACAGGTCATTTATGTCCAATCTTTTCATGGCTGTAATACCATCTGCTTAAATTTGTCGTCTGCCTTTTCTCTCAATATTATATATAAGTGGACATTTTGATAGAATAAATATAAAAAATGACGAGTGACAAAAAGCTTGAAACCAGATCAGACGCCGCGTTACGCGGCGTCTGATCTGGATTCAAGCTATTTGCAAATGTAGGTCATGTCTTTATTTTTCCTACTTATGACGACTCCCTCCGAAAAACCAAAAAATGTGTCTCCTATTGGGTGTCCTTGTAGAGAGGGAACACTGTATGTTGGTAAACACTAAACATCCGACTTTTTATTGCATCAAGTGTAGGAAAATTGTTTTCCGTTCCCGCAGATTGTCTCGCATAATAATTTTTTTTTTTCATGTTCTCGTGTTTTAGTCATACCTAAAGCGTCTATCAACTGCCGCATGAATACAGAAAAAATGGCGAATCAGGTGAAGTGTTTAGTCACGAATATCTACCGATTTAACTAGAATTTACACACTGTGGCAATATTTCTTGATGTTCCCTTAAATATTCATACTCTGCTTGTAACTTACATCTAAAAATATCCAAGAAATTTCAGCGAGGTTTATTATTTTTCTGACGACGCTGTTTGCGGTCGTTACCGGTTTAGAATGACAAAGTGATACTGATAGATAGTGAAAACAACGCTTTAAAATAGGGAAAAAGTGCCGTGCCGTGCTTTATTATCGGTTTACTTCTTTAGAACTCATTCAATATCTCTTATCACTCAAATAACAAAATCAATTCCACCAGTCATTATTTTAGTTGCGAGTCCCAAGTTTCTACTCAGGTCAGTGTTTCTTTCTGCAAGGCTCAAATTTCGGTTACTAGAATAACCGGAATACACCGGAATACACCGAAATACACTTTAATATACCCATTATGGCTCATGAAACAGTTTCAGATGATGTATTTACACATTTTGTGTACTAATATATTAAATTTGCAAAGGAAATGTGCATTTTGAGGGTTATAAATGGTTTTTCTGTTGAAATCTTAACCGAAATCTACTTTTTAGGTATCATGTGAGAATTACACATACGTGAGAATTACACCGTACAAAGTAGATTTTGGTTACGATTTCAACAGAAAATAAACATTTATAACCCACAAATTGCATATTTCCTTTGCAAATTTAATATATTAGTACACAAAATGTGTAATTACATCATCTGAAACTGTTTCATGAGCCATAATGGGTATATTAAAGTGTATTTCGGTGTATTCCGGTGTATTCCGGTTATTCTAGTAACCCCTCAAATTTTAGATGGTCTGTAGCATGATTTAATGTGGTCGGGTAGTACTTGGTAGAAAATCAATAAGTCCTGGATAGTTTGGCTCAGTAGCTGAGTGGTTAGAGTGCTGGTATATATGCCATAGACGCCGGGTTCTAGTCCCAGCTTACCCTTAACCCATTACCTCTTAGCCTATTTCTAGCTTTGAAAACAGGTGACCACTTAAAGCAGGTTGAAAGTAAAGCAGAATGTGCCTTAAGGCACATTCTGCTTTACTTTCAGCCTGCTTTAAGCTACCATCTGCAAGGATATAGAAAATATTTCTTCTGATACATATTCTTGGCTGTATAAATTGGAACTATTTTCTTCAGTGGAGGAATAAATAGAGGCGTAAAAAGGCGTTTTTAAGGGGTAATGGGTTAAAGTGCTTTCTGCTTTACTCAGTGGTAAAGTGACCGGACACAAGAATCGAAACCCGGGCACTCCCGCTTGTAAAGCGACTCAGCGAGCACTGAGCCAAAAGGGCGGACGAAAGGCTCAAGCTCAGTCAAGGGCCTTACACTGCCTATATTTCACCACAGTGGCTATGTTTAAGACGAGTCGCAAACTTAACCCAATTCTATATTTACGACGAGAAAATACTACCAGTTGTGCATGCATATTGTGTATATCATGGAGGTACCAGTTTCAGTGCACTTAACGTTCAAACTGATTATGGTGATAAGAAATCATAAAAGTCTATGGAACAATTATTCCTACCTTTGTAATCAATTGTCTAGGTAAATTCCCTGTAAAAATATTTCCAAAATATTCTATATTTAGCGCAATCGCCACCGTTTCAATGACGTAGTCATTTTGTGCTGAGAATATTTTGTTGTACCTATTTCAGTGAGGGTTGGTTTTATCGAAGTACAGACTGTATCAAAAGTATGTGATCAATAAAAATATTGTAAGAATCATTCCTGTAATGTTTCCAACCTATATAAATATTAAAGATTAGGATTTTCTCCCCCTTGAATATATAATTGATTCCTTGCCTGTACTGCCTCTTTCCCATTTGAATAAGAAATACAACAACAGTACATTTTCAGTCATTCCTTTATGAATTATGTTGGTCTCTGTTCCAATTCAGTTCGGCAAGGAGTGGTCACATAATTTTGACAAGTATACCCTGTAGGCTATTATCGTCATTTTTATTTCTTCAAAAGAGTCGCTTAAATAATGTAAATCAAATCACAATATCAAGCCATTCAAAAAATAATTTACAGAAAAACAGTTTCCGTATATAAGGAGAGCATACTTTTGTAAGTGTACTGTACATGAAACAAAATAGACTAGACCACTTATTTCATATGATTTTGGTGTAGAAGATAACAAAAAATGCATACCACTACAAAATTATCAAAATCAATTGTAAAAAGTGTTATTTTGGAACATGTGTTTTCGGAGTGAAAACGGACATAAGGAAATTGGTTCAAATTGCTATGCTTTATTATTTATAGTCAATAAATTATCCGTTTGCATCAAATTTTGGATTTTTTTGGACAAAGATGACAGGAAAAGTTGACTTTACCGATAGCAAAAAGTGATAACGTAATTGAGCTCTTCAGAAAGAAGATAGAGTTGTCGCAGTTAAGTGCACCGAAATAGGTACCTCACTGAAACAGGTACACTGACGATATATGTAGTCTGAAAGAGAGACAGAATGCTTCTGTAGCAGCATTCTGCCTAAACAGACATAGATACATGAATGTCTCTGGCTTTACTTTCGCCTGTGTAATCATTGAAAAAAGGTTAAAGCCAGATACGGTGACATCGTTTTAAGTCAATACCAATCTGGCGGCCTTCGTTAATGGGCTAAATATCGCTTATCCACTGTATAAAGTGGAACTATTTTCTTTATTGGATGAATACATTAAGACGTATTTGTGAAAGAATGTGTTAATCACTTAATATCATTGTTTTATTACATTTTTTTTTTCCTTCAGAAAATGGAAACGGATGATGGGCCTGAACCAAATCATGAAGGAATTAAACAATACTATAGCAGCAAGATAGAATCACTTCAGGTAACTGATTAATCAATCTGAATTCTGACTGTAGTTTACAGTCAACCTTGTTTTATTTAGAAGTCTTTAACCCTTTGAACCCAAGCAGCAATATACACACCATTAACAAACCATGTACCTGAAGACTAAAGAGTACACTAAGTCTTGTCCAGGATGCAAACAGTGCAATAGAGGCTAGAGGTTCTGCATTATTTTGCCATTTTGAGAGTGGCTTTTAGCAAAGACGCCCCCAAGATAGTGTAGAGCGGCCCCATGACAAAAGCATGATCTAAATACTAAAAAGTAAAAAAGAATGGACTTGACCTACATGTATACTATATATGGAAACTTGTTCATTAGTTCAAGAGTAAATGAGTTGACTCTTTCCTCCCTGAAACTTCAAATGGACAGTAGGAGCCCTCTGATCTGGATCTACACTGTTTGCTAATTTAGACCAGTATTTATTAAACTACTGAGAATTCAAAGTTGACTGGTTCATGTTTTGGTAACTGAAAAGATCCACAAAGGAACCTAATTACCCACAAGAGTTACTTAGTGTTGAAAGGGTTAAGATAATGCACTTGATGATTTGACTGTAAATTTGTATACTTTCCAGCTTGTTGTCACAGATAAGACACAGAACTTACGACGTCTTGAAGCACAGCGAAATGAACTCAATGCTAAAGGTATGAATATTGTTCAACCTCAATAACCTAAAATCAGGGCTCCAGATAAGTGGCTTATTCCAAAAAATAAAATATTTATTTGTGCATTAAACCCTATGGTGTCTACTCATTAGAATTGTCTCGAAGAGATGATTCTAATGAGTAGTAACACCATGATAGGATTTGGTGCTGAAATAAGAGGAAAAATGCTTGATTTGTTTGGTTTACTCCCTCTTATCTGGAGCCCTGCTAAAATAGTTCAAAGTCAAACTAGTCGTATTTATTAAGCTGAAGTAATTTATTCTATAACAGTACTTAGCAGATGACAATTGCTGCAGTGTTGAAAATTATTCCTTTCATTACTGCATTCAAGGAGTAAGAATGGTACTGAAAATTAATAACGATTGAGCTTGTGCAGAGCCCAGATAAGTAAAGTGTTTCAAAAACTTGTATCTGTTCCCCTCTCTCTGGGGCGTCCAATTAGTCCATAGATGGCTGAAATGGGTATTTATAAACGAATCTAACCAGACCTATTTCCAAAAACTAAAAGTTTCTGTCTGCAGCAAACTCTACGGTGTTGCTACTCATTTAGATCGTTTTGAAGTAAGTAGTCATACCATACGTGTTGTTGCAAATAGGCAAAAATGTTGGAAAACTTCAGTTTTTTTCCACTATCAGGAGCCCTGCTTCAGTTTGATGTATTTTGTAGTACGAATGCTGCGAGAAGAACTACAGCTGTTGCAGGAACAAGGCTCATATGTCGGTGAAGTTGTCAAGCCAATGGACAAGAAGAAAGTCTTAGTGAAGGTATACATCATGTTTATCATAGCTCCAGATAAAGGGATGTATTTCAAATATTAAAATCGTAACCATGTCACCACCAAAACCCCATGGTTTGACAACTACCTGGATTGTCTTTTCAACACGATTCTGATGAGTACAATGCTCCCTCTCTACAACAACACCCGATGGGTGACATAGATTGTGTGTGTTGTTCGGAGGGAGTTATTATAGGAAGGGAAAATGGCTTACATTTGAAAGCTTGAATCCAGATCAGACACCACTAAGATAAATGCTAGCTAATTGGTTGTAGAAAAAACAGATGACAGCTTTTTCCATTACCCCATAAATACACCTTTTTACAACTTTGTTTATTCTTTCACTTTAGAATATAGTTCCATTTTATAGAGTCATGAATTTGTTTCATAATAAATATTTGCTATATCCTAGCAGATGATAGCTTAAAGCAGGCTGAAAGTAAAGCATAATGTGCCTTAAGACACATTCTGCTTTACTTTCAATCTGCTTTAAGTGTTCACAAGTCATCAAAGCTAGAAACAGGCTATGTGGTAAAGGAGCAAGAAGACAGTAAAACAGAAAGCTCCTTTCCTGTCTCCTGTCACCTTGCTTTAGGCTGTCACCTGTCTGAAACACCTATATTTAACACACTTTAATTGTCTTAATGGAGAGGTTTTTAGTGTATACATGTTACTCTATTGCAGGTCCATCCAGAAGGGAAGTTTGTAGTTGACATTGACAAGAATATTGACATCAATGACGTCACTCCTAACTGCCGTGTGGCCCTGAGAAATGACAGCTACACTCTACACAAGATACTGCCTAACAAGGTCAGTGGTTTAGATACATAGTTACGGTTATGGTGTAACAACTAGCAGCCTAAATCTGGATTAACCCTTTCCCCAATAGAAGCCTCTTTTCGCACATTTAATTTATTCCTCCACTGATGAAAATGGTTCTGATTTATATGTGGTCATTAAAAATATACCATAAGAAATATTTTCTTTTATCCTAGCAGGTGGTAGCTTAAAGCAGGCTGAAAGTAAAGCAGAATGTGCCTTAAGGCGCATTCTGCTTTACTTTCAACCTGCTTTAAGAAGTCACCTATTTTCAAAACTAGAAACACTATGGGGTAAAGGGTTAAAGTACAACACCTTAAACTGGATGAAAGTCAATCTCATAATGCTGGATGAAAGTAAAACAGAAATCTCATTCTGTACCTTTCTGCTTTACTTTAGTCTTGTTTTCAGCTGTTTGCTACCTGAAACGCTGGAAATATGCTCTCTTTTGAGAGATCATAAAAGCAGAGTGTGTATGAATAATGGTAAGATGAATTGATAGATATGCAAGTGGATGGTTTGGAGAAGTAGCCATGTTATAGAGTAGTACATATTGGATGTACTCGGCTCAAAACGTTTTTTAGCCCAATACAACTTGATCAGACAAAGGTCAAGGTTATTGGGGGATGGGGGCATAGTATTACCTAAACACATCATTTTATGGTGCGATTTAGAACAGAAAATTGAGTGCAAAATAAACAATTTTGAAATTTTTCAACATATCCAAACATCATTGTTTAGTATCTTGCTGAAGCTATAAGACCTATTTCTAACTGTATTATGCAGAGCTCCAGATAAGGGGAGTTTTTTAAAAACTAATATCTTTATTTTTAAATGAAACCCTATGGTGTCATTACTCATTAGAATTGTCTCGACGAGACGATTCTAATGAGTCGTGACACCATAAAATTTGGTGCTGAAATGAGTCGTGACACCATAGGATTTGGTGCTGAAATGAGTGAGAAAATGCTTGATTTGTTCTGTTTACTCCCTCTTATCTTGATCCCTGTTATGTATTATAGGTTGATCCGCTGGTCAGTTTAATGATGGTGGAGAAGGTGCCAGACTCGACATATGAGATGGTCGGAGGTCTGGATAAACAAATCAAGGAGATAAAGGAGGTGATAGAGTTGCCTGTCAAACATCCAGAACTGTTTGAGGCTCTTGGAATAGCCCAACCCAAGGTAAAACAGCAACTTGTCGGTCTGATTCTTTTCCTTTATAGACAAAAAAGGGTACTCTCCTTAAACAAGCTGTGTTTAACTGCTTAAAGGAAGATGGCAGTAAAACGGAAAGCTCTTAACTCATTACCCCATAGCCTGTTTCTAGTTTTGAAGATAGGTGACCACTTACAGCAGGCACATTCTGCTTTACTTTCAGCCTGCTTTAAGCTACAATTTGCTAAGCTATAGAAACTATTTCTGATGGTACATATTCATGACTGTATAAATTGGAACTATATTTTTCTGTTAAGTAATAAATGAAAGGCGTAAAAAGGCGTATTTATGGGGTAATGGGTTAAAGGATGTTTTAACTTTGAAAACAGGGAAATTTGACTGAAGCTGGCTAAAGTTAAACATGAGTTTAGAGTTAAAACTAAGCCCCTATGTAAAAATGGACAAGTTTGTTTTAACTCTTTCGCTGTCAAATTAATTGTGAGAATTTTATCCTTTCACTGTTTCATTGTCGTCTGCTTCAATTTTGTTGTTTGCAAGATCGTTAAGTAAGATTCAAAGTAGTATGACTTAAACACTTAAAACATATCGATACTAGTGTCAAACAGATAGGATCCTGATCAGGATCCAAACTGTTTGCAAAGTCGCCTTTTAGCGCCGTTAGCAGTGAAAGAGTTATGTGAATTCAAGTTATCAAGATAAGGCTGTTTTTGCTTACAGGGTGTACTATTGTATGGACCACCAGGTACAGGAAAGACCCTGTTAGCTAGAGCCGTAGCTCATCATACAGAATGTACGTTCATCCGTGTTTCGGGCTCTGAGCTGGTGCAGAAGTTTATTGGAGAGGGCTCCAGAATGGTCAGGGAGCTGTTTGTGATGGCGAGGTGGGTACACTGGTCTGAATAGGGCAAAGGGAGGTAACACATGTATGGGAAGGTATTTTAGAGGATAGTGTTATTCCCTTAGTTTATTGGAGAGGGCTCTAGAATGGTCAGGGAACTGTTTGAGATGGCAAGGTGGGTACACTGGGCTGAATAGGGGGAAGGGAGGTAATACATGTATCATAAGGTATTTTAGAAGATTGTGTTATCTCCCTTAGTTTGGGTTGTATGTATCTAGTCAGTACAGTGGTTATTTGCCAACAGATTGGATCGTTACACAATAGACAGGGTCTGGTCATAATCCAAACTGTTTGACACTCATTTTAGCCTGTTTAAAGCTACTGTCTGCCTGCCAGTTTAAAGACACTATTTCTTATTGCGCATATTCATGACTGTATAAATTGGAACTATATTCTTCAGTGGATGAATAAATTAAAGGTGTTAAAGTGCGTATTTAATAAGTAATAGGTTAAGCAGCCACCTATCTTTTTAGAACTAAACCCATGTATAAGCTATTAGAAACTGTAATAGTATTGAAATTCTAGTTATTTTCAAATAATTTTGTTTATTTTTCAGGGAGCATGCCCCCTCAATTATTTTCATGGATGAGATTGACTCTATAGGATCCTCCAGATTAGAGAGCGGATCAGGAGGTAAGGTGTTTAACACATTCTTAACCCTTTTGGCCGTGTGGTATTGAGTTATGCAGGGCTCCAGATAAGAGGAGTATTTCAAAAACTAAAATCTTTATTTATGCATTAAACCCTATGGTGTCACTACTCATTAGAATCGTCTCTTCGAGACGATTCTTATGAGCAGTAACACCATAGGATTTGGTTTTGACATATGCAGATTGGTAGATAAGCTTCGTCTTGCAATTGATCACTAAGCTCCACACCGCTGTGAGTTCGAATCCCAGTAGGGTCGTTCGGATTTTTCATGTGGGGAAGCCTTCCAGCTGGCTTGCGGAAGGTCGGTGGTTCTACCCAGTTGCCGATTTGTGTCTGAAACGGTGCATAAAGGACTTCTGGGGTCTTCCTCCACCTAGAATTAGCTGGACGTCGCGATATGACTGAAATACTGTTGAAAGCGACGTAAAATCAAAACAAATCAAATCAAATCGTCTTGGAATTGGGTATCAATACACGGATTTTAAAGGAATAGGGTTTTTTGTAAAATTCATTGGGTATTGCATTGACCACAACCCCATGGTTTATAATTCATTTGGGTATCCACAGTCCAGAACCCCATGACTTGTTATTTAATTTGGTATCAGTAGGAAAATAAACTTGGATTTCCTATCCTTGTCCTTTCAACAGTGCATTCAGGGTAAGTTCTATATGCAACTTTTGTTTACACACGTTCGACTAAAGTAAAAGTTCAGTTGATAACCCGATGAAATTAAAAAGCAATTGAGTATTTATTAGGTTTTTACGCAATCACTTTCAAATAATTGGGTTTCCTTTTGCTTTTGTTGGGTACTGTCACCCATTCGTTTTGAAATAATTGGGTATTTCATCAATTTCAATTGGGTAAGTACTCGGATGCTCTGCTTATCTACAACTCTGCATATGTGAGAAAGTTATGGATTTATTCAGTTTACCGGTGTAACAGCCCAGAATTTCCCCCCAGTCAGTTTTTTCCCCGGGGAAAAAACTGACTAGTCCAGTTTTTCCCCACCCGGTCCAGTTTTCCCCCCCCTTCTTACTGAACATAATAGTGGGGAAATTCTGGGCTAGTCCAGTTTTTCCCCCCTTATTCATTTTTTTAACCAGGTTTTTTAATGAAAGAAATTGTAGGTGTCCAGTTTTTCTACTCTTTCAAACTAACTACTGTGGATGGGTGGACATTCTCAGCTACTTCTGTTTTCCCCCTAGCAAACTGATAAATGCAGGTTAAACTAGGTTTTTCAATGAAAAAAAAACAATTTAATTTTTTTTCTTCTTTCTCAAACTATCTACTGTAATGGTAGAAAAATTCTGGGCTACTGGTCCAATGTTTCTCCCCTCTCAAACAAATTACTGTGGAGGTGGGGAAATTCTGGACTAGTCTAGTTTTTCCCCCCTCTTATACAATATTGTGTTGAGGTGGGGAAATTCTGGACTAGTCTAGTTTTTCCCCCCTCTTAAACAATATTCTGTTGAGGTGGGGAAATTCTGGACTAGTCTAGTTTTTCCCCCCTCTTAAACAATATTGTGTTGAGGTTGGGAAATTCTGGACTAGTCTAGTTTTTCCCCCCTCTTAAACAATATTGTGTTGAGGTGGGGAAATTCTGGACTAGTCTAGTTTTTCCCCCCTCTTATACAATATTGTGTTGAGGTGGGGAAATTCTGGACTAGTCTAGTTTTTCCCCCCTCTTATACAATATTGTGTTGAGGTGGGGAAATTCTGGACTAGTCTAGTTTTTTCCCCCTCTTAAACAATATTCTGTTGAGGTGGGGAAATTCTGGACTAGTCTAGTTTTTTTCCCCTCTTATACAATATTGTGTTGAGGTGGGGAAATTCTGGACTAGTCTAGTTTTTCCCCCCTCTTAAACAATATTCTGTTGAGGTGGGGAAATTCTGGACTAGTCTAGTTTTTCCCCCCTCTTATACAATATTGTGTTGAGGTGGGGAAATTCTGGACTAGTCTAGTTTTTCCCCCCTCTTAAACAATATTCTGTTGAGGTGGGGAAATTCTGGACTAGTCTAGTTTTTCCCCCCTCTTATACAATATTGTGTTGAGGTGGAGAAATTCTGGACTAGTCTAGTTTTTCCCCCCTCTTATACTATATTCTGTTGAGGTGGAGAAATTCTGGACTAGTCTAGTTTTTCCCCCCTCTTATACTATATTCTGTTGAGGTGGGGAAATTCTGGACTAGTCTAGTTTTTCCCCCCTCTTATACAATATTGTGTTGAGGTGGGGAAATTCTGGACTAGTCTAGTTTTTCCCCCCTCTTATACAATATTCTGTTGAGGTGGAGAAATTCTGGACTGGTCTAGTTTTCCCCCCCTCTTATACTATATTCTGTTGAGGTGGAGAAATTCTGGACTAGTCTAGTTTTTCCCCCCTCTTATACTATATTCTGTTGAGGTGGAGAAATTCTGGACTAGTCTAGTTTTTCCCCCCTCTTATACTATATTCTGTTAAGGTGGAGAAATTCTGGACTAGTCTAGTTTTTCCCCCCTCTTAAACAATATTCTGTTGAGGTGGAGAAATTCTGGACTAGTCTAGTTTTTCCCCCCTCTTATACTTTATTGTGTTGAGGTGGGGAAATTCTGGACTAGTCTAGTTTTTCCCCCCTCTTATACTATATTGTGTTGAGGTGGAGAAATTCTGGACTAGTCTAGTTTTTCCCCCCTCTTATACTATATTGTGTTGAGGTGGAGAAATTCTGGACTAGTCTAGTTTTTCCCCCCTCTTATACAATATTCTGTTGAGGTGGAGAAATTCTGGACTAGTCTAGTTTTTCCCCCCTCTTATACTATATTCTGTTGAGGTGGAGAAATTCTGGACTAGTCTAGTTTTTCCCCCCTCTTAAACAATATTCTGTTGAGGTGGAGAAATTCTGGACTAGTCTAGTTTTTCCCCCCTCTTATACTATATTGTGTTGAGGTGGGGAAATTCTGGACTAGTCTAGTTTTTCCCCCCTCTTATACTATATTCTGTTGAGGTGGAGAAATTCTGGACTAGTCTAGTTTTTCCCCCCTCTTATACTATATTGTGTTGAGGTGGAGAAATTCTGGACTAGTCTAGTTTTTCCCCCCTCTTATACTATATTCTGTTGAGGTGGAGAAATTCTGGACTAGTCTAGTTTTTCCCCCCTCTTATACTATATTGTGTTGAGGTGGGGAAATTCTGGACTAGTCTAGTTTTTCCCCCCTCTTATACTATATTCTGTTGAGGTGGAGAAATTCTGGACTAGTCTAGTTTTTCCCCCCTCTTATACTATATTCTGTTGAGGTGGAGAAATTCTGGACTAGTCTAGTTTTTCCCCCCTCTTAAACAATATTCTGTTGAGGTGGAGAAATTCTGGACTAGTCTAGTTTTTCCCCCCTCTTATACTATATTGTGTTGAGGTGGGGAAATTCTGGACTAGTCTAGTTTTTCCCCCCTCTTAAACAATATTCTGTTGAGGTGGAGAAATTCTGGACTAGTCTAGTTTTTTCCCCCTCTTATACAATATTGTGTTGAGGTGGGGAAATTCTGGACTAGTCTAGTTTTTTCCCCCTCTTATACAATATTGTGTTGAGGTGGGGAAATTCTGGACTAGTCTAGTTTTTCCCCCCTCTTATACTATATTGTGTTGAGGTGGAGAAATTCTGGACTAGTCTAGTTTTTCCCCCCTCTTATACTATATTCTGTTGAGCTGGGGAAATTCTGTCATACAGGGTTTACATATGCTATCTAACGGAGCTTCAGTTGGTGGATACGTCACTATCAGATAAACCGTGTAGCAGCACTGAGTTAAACTCAGGATCATGAGTATGTACCTGTGGTGATTTAAACACCGTATTTACTCACTTGTAATAAACATTCACCTAGTAATCATAGCAGACGATGCATAAGACATGCACATTACAAAATTCTTTAGGGTCTTTAAGCGCTGCCGGTTTCGGCTTAATGCATGCCAATTGTAATGCAGAAACTCCATAATTAGCTTTCTGCATTACTTTATTCTACATTATTCTACATTAAACTGAAAGTCTGAGCCTGTAGTACTACAGTACTTTGATTGTATGATCTGACCTAGTGCAAATGTTTGACCTAACATGACTCTCTTTTAAATTTGACATAGATTGAATCATGATCAACATTAGGTGCAAATCTGATGAAGATTGGCCCAAAATTGTGGCCTCTAAAATGTTAAAAAGAAACATAGTGGGGGGAAATTTGACAAGTCCAGAAGTTCTCCAGTTCCTACGTAATAAAAAATCATAGGGGGGGGGGAAAAACTGGACTAGTCCAGAATTTCTCCCCCTTCATTTAATAAAATAGGGGGGAAAAACTGACTGGGTGGGGAAAAACTGGACTAGTCAGTTTTTTCCCCGGGGAAAAACTAGACTAGTCCAGTTTTTCCCCGGGGAAAAAACTGACTGGGGAAAAACTGGACTGTTACACCGGTACTCCCTCTTATCTGGAGCCCTTATTATGTGATACTGAGTTGTTTTGATATTGAGTTGTGTAATAATTAAGTTATGTAGTAATTGAGTCATGTAATACTTAGGTTATGTAATAATTGAGTCATGTAATAATTGAGTTATGTAATATTGAGTTATGTAATAATTGAGTTACGTTTGATTCAGGTGACAGTGAAGTACAGAGGACCATGTTGGAACTTCTCAATCAGTTAGATGGCTTTGAGCCAAAACAAAACATAAAGGTATGTGTAATTCAGGATTGATAGTCCAGAACACTGGAGTTGTTGTCTAGAACAGTGTGGATATCCACTTGATTTACACTAGGAATACAGACACTTCACAAATTACAACTAAAAACATTTTTGGCTCTCTAATTTATTACCCCATAAATACACCTTTTTATGCCTTTCATTTTTTTCAAGATATATCAGGTTCCAAAGAGTTAGAAATATATGTCCGCTTTATAAATTACTGTTGTTATGAGTGTCAATGTTGTTGTTGTTGTTTTAGGTGATCATGGCCACAAATAGAATTGACATCTTAGATTCTGCCTTACTGAGACCTGGAAGAATTGACAGAAAAATAGAATTCCCCCCACCCAACGAAGAGGTAAGCTATGTTTGCAACGTTCTACAGTGCTCCCTCCCTACAGGGCTCCAGATAAGAGGGAGTAAACTGAACAAAACCAACAATTTCTCACTCATTTCAGCTTCAAATTCTATGGTGTTACTACTCATTAGAACCTTAGGGTTTAATCCAGAAATAAAGATTTTAGTTTTTAGCTCACCTGGCGCCAAGGTGAGCTATTGTGATCGCCCTGTGTCTGTCGTCGTCCGTCAGTCCGTCGTCAAACTTTTTATTCAAAGATCTTCTTCTTGGAGACCACTGGGCCAATTTCATCAAAACTTCATAGGATTGTTCCTTGTAGGGTACTCTCTCAGATTTCTTCAAATTTAGGTCATCCAATTGAAATGGTGGTTGCCATGGCAACAAATTGAAAAAACTTTAAAAATCTTCTTGTCAAAAACTACTGGTCCGAATTGAAAATAATTTTACCCAAATGTGCCATTGGTGACCCTCTATCAGATTTCTTAAAATAATTTTCCTATCTTAAAAAACATGGCCGCTAGTGGGTGGGGCAGATTTTCCTTATATGGCTATATAGTGAAAACTTTAAAAAAAATCTTCTTGTCCAAAACTACTGGTCCGATTTGAAAGTAATTTTATGCAAATGATCCATGGGTGACCCTCTACCAGATTTCTTAAAACTATTTTGATATCTAAAAAAAATGGTCGCCAGGAGGTGGGGCACGTTTTCCTGATGTTACTGTATGGTCAAAACTTTAAAAATCTTCTTCTCTGAAACTGCTGGTCCAAATTGAAAATAATTATACACAAATGGTCAATTGATGACCCTCTACCAGATTTCTTAAAATAATTTTGTTATCTAA
This sequence comes from Gari tellinella, assembly GCA_922989275.2. Taxonomy (NCBI): domain Eukaryota; kingdom Metazoa; phylum Mollusca; class Bivalvia; order Cardiida; family Psammobiidae; genus Gari; species Gari tellinella. The sequence continues at coordinate 545,648 of OV277869.1, read as the reverse complement.
AAAACATGGCCGCCAGTGGGTGGGGCACGTTTTCCTTAATTTACTGTATATTAAAGATTTTAAAAATCTTCTTCTCTGAAACTACTGGTCCATATTCAAAATTATTTTACACAAATAGTTAATTGATGACCCTCTACCAGATTTCTTAAAATCATTGTGTTATCTTAAAAAAACATGGCCACCAGTGGGTAGGGTAAGTTTTCCTTTTATTTCTGTATAGAACAATTTTAAAAATCTTTTTCTCTGAAACTGTTGGTCTGATTTAAGAATGATTTTACAAATAATGATTAATGGGTGACCCTTTGCCAGTTTTCTTCAAATAATCTTCCTAGCTCAAACAACATGGCCACCAGTGGGTGGGGGTGAATAAGAGAAAACTTAATCATTATTGGTCCATTACCATCACCGTAATCATGGGTACCAGGTGAGCGATTTAGGGCCGCATGCGGCTGTTTTGAAATACTCCTCTTATCTGGATCAAAACCAGACATTGATGTCTAAAACCATTTTACTGCTGCAATATTGTCTGCTTAAAATTGTTGATTGCCTGTTTTTCTCAAAGTTATGTACTGGACATTTTGACAGAAGAAACATATAGAGGAGTGATAAACAGTTTGAACCTGATCTGACACCACATTACGTAGCGTCTGATCTGGGTTCAAACTGTTTGCAAATGTAAGTTGTGGGGGCATAAATCTTCCCCATATAACAACTTCCTTCGAACAACACTCACAGTATTTGTCCCCCATTGGGTGTTGTTGTAGAGAGGAACCACTGTAATTGAATATTCCTCAAATGACTGTTATCAACTTTTTCTTTGAAGAACATCCTGGAAACAACTGGGCCCATTCCATTACCTCATAATTATAAAGGTTATCCAATTGAATTGTGGTTGTTATGGCAACAAATTTAAACATATTGTTCTGGAAAACTTCTGGTCCAAATTGAAAATTATTTTACTCAAATGATCCATGGGTTGACTTTGTACAAGATTTAGTCTAAAATACATGACAGGCAGTAGGTGGGGCAGAACAATTATATTATCAAACATGCAAAGAGTTGAAGGATTTCAAATAGCAGCTTGTCAAACCATACATTATCAAATATTTACAAAACTGAAAAGAATATTAAAGAAAAGAATTTAACAAACTGTTAAATTATCTGTTTGATTTTTTCAGGCTAGATTGGATATCCTCAAGATCCACTCTAGGAAAATGAATCTTACGAGAGGAATCAATCTGAGAAAGATCGCTGAAATGATGCCAGGGGCCTCTGGAGCGGAAGTCAAGGTACTGTATTACCTACAATACTCCTTCTTATCTGTAGCCCTGGTTCATTACTGTATAATTAATTTATAATTATATATGAGGCGTGTCATGAGAAAACCTGCCTTAACCCATTACCCCATAGCCTGTTTCTAGTATTGAAGATAGGTGATCACTTAACCCATTACCCCATAGCCTGTTTCTAGTATTGAAGATAGGTGATCACTTAACCCATTACCCCATAGCCTGTTTCTAGTATTGAAGATAGGTGATTACTTAACCCATTACCCCATAGCCTGTTTCTAGTATTGAAGATAGGTGATCACTTAACCCATTACCCCATAGCCTGTTTCTAGTATTGAAGATAGGTGACCACTTAACCCATTACCCCATAGCCTGTTTCTAGTATTGAAGATAGGTGATCACTTAACCCATTACCCCATAGCCTGTTTCTAGTATTGAAGATAGGTGATCACTTAACCCATTACCCCATAGCCTGTTTCTAGTATTGAAGATAGGTGACCACTTAACTCATTACCCCATAGCCTGTTTCTAGTATTGAAGATAGGTGATCACTTAAAACAGGTTGAAAGTAAAGCAGAATGCGCCTTAAGGCGCATTCTGCTTTACTTTCAGCCTGCTTTAATCTACCAGCTACTAGAATATAGAAAATATTTCTTATGATACATATTCACGACTATATAAATTGAAACTATTTTCTTCAGTGAAGGAATAAATTAGAGGCGTTAAAATGCGTATTTATGGGATAATGGGTTAATGAATAGCACCCACATGCATCTAAAGCATTTGATGTATCTGTATTATATATGGTATTTGGCAGTGTAGACCAAACTCAGATACAGAGCCTGGGTTGATGACAGTGCATGGTTTGTACAATGTTGCAATGCAATAAGACAGATTTTCCCATGGCACGGCTTATATATAAAGTAATTTATCCATTAGGACTATAAATAACAACCAGTTTACAATGTCTCTTGAAGGATTTGCCAGAATGAATATAAAAAAAAATTATCTCGAACAATGCAAGAGCCCTCTGATCTTGGTCTGCACAGTAAATGCATATTATATATACCGGTATAATCATTTTTCACTCAGTAACTGGATTTATCATAGCTCTAGAGCAGATGGATATCAAACTTGGCATGGATGTTCATCTAGCTAAGACAATATGTTGTGCACAAACCCAGATCTGTACCTTAAGGGTCAAGGTCACAGTCAGATGTCAGAAATCAAAAGGGGGATACATTTTGTCGTGTCTCGCTTGTAACTCCATCATGCATGGATGCAGTATGAAATAATTTAGCACACATACTCTGCAAAATAAGATGATGTATCGGATGCCAGTCCCAAGTCTGTAGCTCAATGGTAAAGCTCGCAATCATAGATCGTAGTTGAAAAGTGACACTTTCTGTGCCTGGGCCCTGAATATTGTTTTAATTCATACAATTTTGAAATTATTGGCTACAAATAGTCTTCTAGATATGTCGCACATGCAAGATCCATGTATATAAGTCTATCAGTCAAGGCCACAATCAGTCAAAAAGTGAAGATGGTCCTGTCATACACATCACTGGGGACCAACTAGGTATTACGATGAAATGTTTTGCTACGACAACTTATATGGGTATTATAACAAATTTGTATTGCGACGAAGGCAACTTTGTTTTCGTAGACAAACATTTCTCACTGTATACACTGACTTCGTAGCAATACAAATCTATTATATTACTCATATAAGTTGTCGTAGCAATACATTTTGATGATAATACGTAGTTGGCCCCCTATGCGCATGGCCTTGGCTTTAATGTCAGATATTTACTTGGGGGGGAATTTGTCACTTACTGTGACAGCTCTTGTTCTGCAATAATTGTATAGTGTATATTGATGTTGTTTGAGCACACTGTAGAGATGCAATGTTTGTGTATGTTAACAGGGTGTATGTACTGAGGCTGGAATGTATGCTCTCAGAGAACGACGTGTTCACGTAACTCAGGAGGACTTTGAATTAGCTGTCGCCAAGGTACGTCACATTTCAGTAATATCTCCAGTCTTTAGAACTAGACTTTAACACATTCAACCCTAGCGACGAGTATACTCATCATTTATAAACTGTGTACCTGTGAGGATTACACTTTTCCTATGCAAACAGTGTTGACCCTGATCCGAGGGCTCCTAAAGGAGCACTCTGATCAGGGTCTACCCTGTTTGTCATTTTGAAATTTATTGTTAAAATCAACACTAAATAGTCAAAAATGGACCAGACTTATTTTGAAATTGGAATAATTGTCCATTAAAAGTTTCAGGGTCGAATGGGTTAAACCGAGATCTCTTGTATCAGTGCTATTCACTGGGCATGTAAAAGAATCAGAGAGCTCTATTTGAAAAGAGTAGGGCATAGCCCATGCTTCACTGTATCCCTTTCCCTCTCTCTGGGACCTCAAATTAGCCCAATGTTGGCAGAAATAGACGTAAATTAAAAACAAACAATGAAATCTTGTGCCATTTCATTAATGGTCCAACTATAGTAAATCTCTTAAAGACAAGTAAACCCATTTCCGCCATGATCTCATCTGCTTTAAACAATTGTTGTCTCAAATTCAAATTACTAAGCAATATCGTTACGAGTGTCCAACAATTTGGATCCTGATCAGATGCATTATGTTCAAACGTTTTGCAAATAAGCATTATATTCAGGGTAAGGCAGTGAACAGGTGCATTCCTATAGACTAATTACAATTTAACACTGCTATATATTACTTGCCAGGATGAAGAAAATGATTGCTAAAAGCAGGCTGAAAGTAAAGCAGAATGCTCCTAAGGAGCATTCTGCTTTACTTTCAGCCTGCTTTAAACTACCATCTGGTAGGATATAGGAAATTGTTCTCCTGGTGTATTTATGACTGTATAAATTGGAACTATTTTCTTCATCATCATCATCAGCATCAGCATCATCCAGTTTAGTTTAACCAGGCCATTGATTAATCCTTCTTAAAAGGGTGAGGCCTAGAGGAATAAATTAAATGTATTAAAATTTTATCTATGGAGTAAAGAGTTGAGTCTATTATATTGAAGGTATATAAATATAAATATTAAAGAAGGCACTTTTTTGTGTATTTTTGAAAATTGTTTGGAAAATAAATAAAAATATGTTTTATCTGTAGATACATGTAATATGTTATATTATCATTTTCTTTATCTTTTTCTTTCAGATTATGTTGAAAGACTCGGAAAAGAATTTCTCAATCAAGAAACAGTGGAAATAGACAATTACTTGTTCATTTTGAAATATTTTGTTTCATTCATACATGTAAAAATCTGCATTACCCCATAGCTTGTTTCTAGTCTTGAAGACAGGTGACCACTTAAAGCAAGTTGAAAGTCAAGCAGATTGCACCTTAAGGCACATTCTGCTTTATTTTAAGCATTCTGCTTTACTTTCAGCCTGCTTTAAGCTTCCATGTGCTACTATATAGAAAATATTTCTATGTTGCGTATTCATGACTGGATAAAGTGGAACTATTTTCTTCAGTGGAGGAATAAATTAAAGGTTTTCAATGTGATTCTATGGGGTAATGGGTTAAGGAGACAGCCTTTTCTAAAATTATCAAAGCAATTTCCTTGATTCAAGGTTCACAGTCTTATTTCCATATTTTGATTTCGCTACAGTTGAACGTATCGGTATTTCACAGTTTAAACGTGGCCAAACCACGATTAAACTTAGAAATACAGACATGTTCAAGAGAGTATAAGAGATAGGAAAGTTTGGCGTATTTCAATCTCTGCCAAACTAAAAGCAATTCCAGTTATTTGTGGGTTAGAGACCATACTGGCTGGCTCCTGATCTGAATAAGGAGTTTGTGGATGGTATAAGTGCTAGGTTTAATACAGGACAACCTCTCTATTACGACCACTGAAAAGAAGGCTAATTGACTGCATAAGAGACAGGAGAGAGCTTAAAACAAGGATAACGTAAAACAGAAAGCTCCTTCAGGAGCTTTCTGTTTTACGTTAACCTTGCTTTAAGCAGCCACCTGCACCTGATAACACAATTTAGTAGTCGTAATAGAGAGGTTTTACTGTACAGCCAAACATGTGATACATGCAGCGTTTGATCTGGATCTTAACTGTTTGACACCCAAATCAATGTTTTTTTTAGCAAAAAAAAAGCATAAAATTCCAAAATTTAAAATTAGGGCAGAAATCAAAAGTTTTGGGAATAAATCCGTAAGTCTGGAGAATTTAAGAAAAATCCGAAGATTTGGGAAAGGTCCTGAGAAATGACAGCCCTGTGTATAGATGGTTGTAACTCATCAGGGTCTAAGATTATAAAGGGTTTAGTTTAGAGTATTAGATTGTTTTCAAGCATTTGATTGGTCAGAATTGAGCTTTTGCTCAAATCTGACCAATCAAATGCTTGAGAACTATTTCAGACTCAACTCAAACACTTTATATCCTTGAGACCAATAGTTGACAGTGTTGTAGACCGATAACCTAAACTTATGTCCAGATGGCCTGTTACTATGAACATCATATTACTATCACCAATCACATGCCAGTCAATACAATATATTAGATGGTTCATTATTTATCATTAAAAGTGATGAAAGCAATTATAGACTTGTTTTTAGTGTCCTGCAAAGGAATGTTCCTCATTATAGAATGTGGTTGTGTAGCGAGGTGAAGTATAAGGGAACAGTCTTTTGAAGATGGTGAACAGCAATGAAGTTCTTTTGAAGTATTATTACAGTAATACTAACATCTATAGTGTAAAATTCATTTACTCCTGCACCCTTGAACATTTTGTGGACAAGTCAAGTCCAGTTTCAAATTATGTCTAGTCCATTTATGATTACATGCATTTTGGGTTTCTGCAAAATGGCAAACAGTGCAGATCCTGATCAGAGGGCTCCTTTAGGAGCCCTCTGATCTGGATCTACACTGTTTGCATAAGACAAGAGTTCTGTATACATGTACTCTGTTTTTCAAAGACGAGTATACACGTCACTAGGGATGAATGTGTTGACCCTTTGAATCCGAGTTACGAGTATATTGGTACTCATAAACAGGGTTTTGCTGTTGGTTTGAACTCTGTGTTTAAGGGATACGAGTATTGTATACTGCTTGCACATGGCTTTGTAACTAATTTTCTATGGCCACCCCAACGGTGGTTGTATACTGGCATGGTCCTGTTCGTCCGTCCATTTAACGTTCGTCCGTATGTAGGTTTGTCTGTCAACATTTGCAAGTACAGTGGAGAATGTGTTATTCTTACCCAATAGACGCGTTTACGCTAAAACTATTATTTTCATTGCAAACAGTTTGGAGCCAGAACAGACGCCGGGTAACCCGGCGTCTGATCTGGCTCCAAACTGTTTGCCACTCAGATTAACATGAATTATCAAAATTGTCCAAAATTTATATTTTTCTACGTTTTAGTGCTTTGCGTTTGCGTACGTTTGCGTTTAAACGGGAAAGAAAAACAGATTCTCCACTGTACATGTATAATCAATATCTATTCCTTGATCCTTGGACTCTTCACTCATATCTCCAATGATGGGGCACTCATGTGTATTGTTACTCTCGGGTAAGTTTCTCATCTGCACATTGAAAAATGCAGTTGCTAGTGTAAATACCGGTTGATTCAACACATATAAGTCGACCAATTGGTCCGATTTCAACTACATGTATATTCTAACTCATCCGAAGTCCTTTTGGTCATATACAATCTGAGAAAGATTGGATAAAAACCGTGGCCTCTATACTAAAGAGTAAACACTTTTAGATGTGGCATTTCCAACACATCAAGGGAGATACTCGTATTTCAAGCATAATCAAATTCATCCAAGAACTTATGATTTATACAATCTGAGCAAGTTTGCAGGCCTGCCATACGTTGATAAAAAAAATCCTAAGATTTAAAAAGTTTCAATTTTTCAAGCCCGATTTTCCTGATTATACCTTTAATCCATAGTCTGTTTCTAGTTTTTAAGACACGTGATGCTTAAAACAGGTTGAAAGTAAAGCAGAATGCGCCTTAAGGCGCATTCTGCTTTACTTTCAGCCTGTTTGAAGCTTCCATCTGTTGGAAAAAAAATCCGGAGAAATGGCAGCCCTGAGTTTGAGAAAGCTACGAAAGCCGCTAGTTAGGTTAAAGCTCTAAATATCATCGGTATGGTACTTTTTTGTAAATTTTGTAAGGGGCGATAACTCGTTTTACTTTAATAACTCAAAATTTTCAACACTGACCTTTCAATTTCTTTTCATATTTTGAACTGCCTTAGTATGGGCTTTCATCTGGTAGAATATAAGAAAAAGTTTAATACTAGAACTATTTCATTTTCAAACTTTTTTACTTTTTTTCATAAAATAAAAAATCTAATAAAATCATGCCCTATACAAAGCATATTTTTGATATTCAATGATCCATATTGTTCAAACCTGGTGCCTGCTTTGTCTAAATTTGGTTTCTATATGTGAACATACCACCATAGACATGAAATAAATAAAGAAAACCAAAATTAACAATTTTGTTTTGTTTTGAAATAGATTTTACTGAAGCTTGTATTCTGAATGGGTAAAATTTGAAGAAAAAAATCCAAATTTGACATACTTTTTTTAAATTGCTGTAGCTAAAAAAAAAGGACACCACCATATATATTTTTTTTCATTTTTTCATTCATCATAAATAGCTCTTCCCAAAAAACAATGATAGAAAAAAAGTTTAATTCTTTGAAAAAAATGGCTCATGACATGGATACACCCTTAAGCAGACGCCATTTTATAGCATGCTAAAGGTCAAGCTCATGGACGATATGTAACGGTATTCTCCCTGAACCCTATACAATAGTAATGTTAATCCTTTCTAGTTGAAGAAACTTGCCACTATGAGTGTGAAACAATTTTAGTCGTTACTAGACGAATGGCTTGTCGGCGTAATATCTGGACCCAATCTTATGTACTTGAAAAATTTCATATTAATATATACCGTTTGCCCTAGATTACCAGCCAATGGTAGGGCTCCATTTCAGCGAGAAATGAAAAAATATATCGCATATTCGTTCAATTTTGTACTTGGGTATGGCTGAGAAATAAACAAGTGATGAACCGGTCAAGGACACCGCGTGCTAAGGAGGAGCGTAGCGCATCATTACGTCATACAGCAACCGCTCAGCTGCGAATTACAGTATAACCTATGTACTGCGGCCTTTCAATGAAAAGGCCCGAATAAATCAAATATTTCTGTAGACAGGAGACTATAGTTACTACTATAGTTAGTGCATAATGAAATTAATATGAAACGCATTAATCATGTCCTGCATTAACTCATTGAACCCTAGGTGACGAGTACACTCGTCATTTAAAATGTACCCGTTACACTTGTCCACTGCAAACATTGTAGAACCACATCGTAGATCTCCTATTACAAAATGGCCTAGACTCGAATTGTTCATTGTATAAGTGTTGGGTTGAGAGGGTTAAGCAGTCGACCTGTGGGTATTGTCTTCTTTTGTGTAATCGTTTTACAAATATGACTGTAAAACGTCTCGAAAGAAATGTGCTTATTTTCAATATTGTACTAAAATACGGTTGCTTTTCATCAATGCAGAAGGCAAACAATACAGAGGCTCCTATAAGCGTTTAATTCTTGCGTTAAACAGCCACCCGTCTTCAACCCCTTCGGTGACATGTGCATTTTTGTCATTTATAGTATAATGCACTAAACAACACAGTCCAGATGAATGTCATTTAAAAACCAAGAATGCTCTTGACTTAGGATGTTTTAACCCTATAATTTGTGGGGGGTTTTCTAAACTGAATTTAAAACAATTATTGCTTGGCTCCATTAGTGCATGAATGAAGAAAGGACTCGAATCTTGGTTGATCAGGTGCTGCTTAATGCTTGGTAGTTTTTAGCAAATCAATTGATGAAGCATTTTCATGTCACGCCAGTCCACAGCAGCTCTTTCATGCCAGTTTTCAACACTTTACTGTCGGAACACAAATAAAAATCGTCCTCAATTGAATCTATTTTTAAATTCCATTTGGGTGACACGCTAGCTCATGCTCGGTTTTGTTTCTAATTGGAAATGCCTACAGCGAGCTCTACACGCGTACAGGGTTCCCGGTCGATTTTCTAGTTTTTCGTGTGACGTCATATGTAAAAGTGAACTCGCCGGCTTCCGAAAATACAAAGCACCGCCCATCGCCCTTTCATTGGCTGACAAACTAGGTCGAGCGGTAATTTGGGTTGAGCGATAACTTAGTATAGGTAAAGTAGGTTGAACGGTAACTGCCATACACTAGCCAACGTGCCATATTTGAGGCAAACGGTAAATCAGTTATAGTTCATTTGTTTGAAAATTATACAACATAACCTGTTCGCTCCCTACGGTCGCTCCAGGTTATATTGCATAATTTTCAAAAAATGAACTATAACTAATACTTACCGTTTGCCCTAGATTGCCAGCCAATGAAAGGGCTCCATTTCAGCGAGAAATGAACAAATATATCGCATATTCGTTCAATTTTGTACTTGGGTATGGCAGAGAAATAAACAAGTCATGAACCAGTCAAGGACAGCGCGTGCTAAGGAGGAGCGTAACGCATCATTACGTCATACAGCAACCGCTCAGCTGCGAATTACAGTATAACCTATGTACTGCGGCCTTTCAATGAAGTGGCCCGAATAAATCAAATATTTCTGTAGACAGGAGACTATAGTTAGTGCATAATGAAATTAATATGAAACGCATTAACCATGTCCTGCATTAACTCATTGAACCCTAGGTGACTAGTACACTCGTCATTTAAAATGTACCCGTTACACTTGTCCACAGCAAACATTGTAGAACCACATCGTAGATCTTACAAAATGACATAGACTCGAATTGTTCATTGTATAAGTATTGGGTTGAAAGGTTTAAGCAGCCGACATGTGGGTATTGTCTTCTTTTGTGTAATCGTTTTACAAATATTTGACTGTAAAACGTCTCGAAAGAAATGTGTTTATTTTTAATATTGTAATAAAATACGGTTGCTTTTTATCAATGCATAAGGCAAGCAATACAGAGGCTCCTATAAGCGTTTAATTCTTGCGTTAAACAGCCACCCGTCTTCAACCCCTTCGGTGACATGTGCATTTTTGTCATTAATAGTAGATCTATAATGCACTAAACAACACAGTCCAGATGAATGTCATTTAAAAACCAAGAATGCTCTTGATAAAGGATGTTTTAACCCTATAATTTGTGGGGGGTTTTTTCTAAACTGAATTTAAAACAATTATGGCTTGGCTCCATTAGTGCATGAATAGAAAGGACTCGAATCTTGGTTGATCAGGTGCTGCTCAATGCTTGGTAATTTTTAGCCTATCAATTGATTAAGCATTTTCATGTCACGCCAGTCCACAGCAGCTCGTTCACGCCAGTTTTCAAAACTTTACTGTCGGAACACAAATAAAAATCGTCCTCAATTGAATCTATTTTTAAATTCCATTTGGGTAACACGCTAGCTTATGCTCGGTTTTGTTTCTAAATGGAAATGCCTACAGCGAGCTCTACACGCGTACAGGGTTCCCGGTCGACTTTCTAGTTTTTCGTGTGACGTCATATGTAAAAGTGAACTCGCCGGCTTCCGAAAATACAAAGCACCGCCCACCGCCCTTTCATTGGCTGACAAACTAGGTCGAGCGGTAATTTGGGTTGAGCGATAACTTAGTATAGGTAAAGTAGGTTGAACGGTAACTACCATACAGTAGCCTACGTGCCATATTTGAGGCAAACGGTAAATCAGTTATAGTTCATTTGTTTGAAAATTATACAACATAACCTGTTCGCTCCCTACGGTCGCTCCAGGTTATATTGCATAATTTTCAAAAAATGAACTATAACTAATACTTACCGTTTGCCCTAGATTGCCAGCCAATGAAAGGGCTCCATTTCAGCGAGAAATGAACAAATATATCGCATATTCGTTCAATTTTGTACTTGGGTATGGCAGAGAAATAAACAAGTCATGAACCAGTCAAGGACAGCGCGTGCTAAGGAGGAGCGTAACGCATCATTACGTCATACAGCAACCGCTCAGCTGCGAATTACAGTATAACCTATGTACTGCGGCCTTTCAATGAAGTGGCCCGAATAAATCAAATATTTCTGTAGACAGGAGACTATAGTTAGTGCATAATGAAATTAATATGAAACGCATTAACCATGTCCTGCATTAACTCATTGAACCCTAGGTGACTAGTACACTCGTCATTTAAAATGTACCCGTTACACTTGTCCACAGCAAACATTGTAGAACCACATCGTAGATCTTACAAAATGACATAGACTCGAATTGTTCATTGTATAAGTATTGGGTTGAAAGGTTTAAGCAGCCGACATGTGGGTATTGTCTTCTTTTGTGTAATCGTTTTACAAATATTTGACTGTAAAACGTCTCGAAAGAAATGTGTTTATTTTTAATATTGTAATAAAATACGGTTGCTTTTTATCAATGCATAAGGCAAGCAATACAGAGGCTCCTATAAGCGTTTAATTCTTGCGTTAAACAGCCACCCGTCTTCAACCCCTTCGGTGACATGTGCATTTTTGTCATTAATAGTAGATCTATAATGCACTAAACAACACAGTCCAGATGAATGTCATTTAAAAACCAAGAATGCTCTTGATAAAGGATGTTTTAACCCTATAATTTGTGGGTTTTTTTTTCTAAACTGAATTTAAAACAATTATGGCTTGGCTCCATTAGTGCATGAATAGAAAGGACTCGAATCTTGGTTGATCAGGTGCTGCTCAATGCTTGGTAATTTTTAGCCTATCAATTGATTAAGCATTTTCATGTCACGCCAGTCCACAGCAGCTCGTTCACGCCAGTTTTCAAAACTTTACTGTCGGAACACAAATAAAAATCGTCCTCAATTGAATCTATTTTTAAATTCCATTTGGGTAACACGCTAGCTTATGCTCGGTTTTGTTTCTAAATGGAAATGCCTACAGCGAGCTCTACACGCGTACAGGGTTCCCGGTCGACTTTCTAGTTTTTCGTGTGACGTCATATGTAAAAGTGAACTCGCCGGCTTCCGAAAATACAAAGCACCGCCCACCGCCCTTTCATTGGCTGACAAACTAGGTCGAGCGGTAATTTGGGTTGAGCGATAACTTAGTATAGGTAAAGTAGGTTGAACGGTAACTACCATACAGTAGCCTACGTGCCATATTTGAGGCAAACGGTAAATCAGTTATAGTTCATTTGTTTGAAAATTATACAACATAACCTGTTCGCTCCCTACGGTCGCTCCAGGTTATATTGCATAATTTTCAAAAAATGAACTATAACTAATACATATACTGCTCTTTTCTAATATTTCGACCACTAAGGGCCTTTTTCAAAGAAAATCACGTCAAAACACACGTGACGTGATTTTCTTTGAAAAAGGCCCTTAGTGGTCGAACTATTAGAAAAGAGCAGTATATATATTAATATTAATTTAATTCCCTATCTGGAATATTGAAAAAAAATATTGAAAAATTTCAGCCAATTCGATATTTGCGCGAGACTTATAAACTTTTCTATGCCAAATTCAACCCGTCGCATTTTAACCCTTTCTCGGAGACATAATAACGTCTGCTAAATTTGTCGTCTGTAATGTCGGTAAAAAGCTATACATAGCTTATGTTACATGTTAAAAACTGTTCCGACAATAAATAAATATTGATTTGATTTGATTTGATTTGAATGTTATGCAAATTTCAAACTTGTGAATTTTACTTCTACTTGTTACTCCGGAACAATCTATAATGAGTATGACTGTTATAGGTATACTGTCAGCTAGGGTAGTCCATTAAAGTGCAAACTTGCAACACCATAGACCGTAGGGTGTTCAGTTACCCCTGTTTGCTGTTTAGGATAGCAGACCAGTGTTTGCCCCGTGTGCAGCGTGCAGAGTACAGTAGAGAAACGTTTTATTTCCAAATAACCGCGTTTACGCTTAAACTGTTATTTTTAATTGCAAACAGTTTGGAGCCAGATCAGACGCCTGCTCCAAACGTTTTGCCATTCAGGTTAAAACTGGTAGTCAGAATTGTTAAAATAAATTGTCATTTTCTATATTTCATTACAATGCGTTTGCGTTTGAACGGAAGAACGTTTTCTCCAAAGTATGTCAGATCGGTAGCCAACATGAAGCACTTATCTATCTATTTTTTACTTTGATTTCCATTTTCTTCAAAATGCCTCAGAATTAACGTATGTATGATCGAAACAATCCAGATAAAGAAAGTAATTTATTTTCAAATTAGGTGCGAGCGTTTCGGAAGGATACCTTTACAGGCCTCCAAGCATATTTCATTCTTAACCTTTAGCCTGTTGTAAAATAATGTCTGCTTAAACGCCTGCGTTTATTCATCTTTCTATCCTGATTATGTGCAATGATAGTCGAGGTCCGACGAGAAGAGTTCTAACGATATGCTTTAACACCATTTAATGTTTTAAAATTCAACAGCTATAATGTAGCGTTCAAATATGGATAGGCATTGGTTGCCGCAATAATGCAGGTTTTAGGCTTTCAAAACCTCTTTGAGACGGGCCCTGCTTGAAAGTCGAAGTCCGAAAGTCGCAGTCCGCCTCCGACCTGCGCGTATACAACTCTTATATACACTCCGTGCAAAAAGAAACGCACATCATGCTCGGGCGCAGATTAAGAGACTTTTATTGAAGAAAATTAGAACGCTAAGACCATATCTCAAGATTCATTTAATTCTGCAACAAGTTCAGAAATAAAAATACTCAAAAACACTGTGCTGCCTTTAACCCTTTCACTCATAATAACACCAAAAAGCGCGTATGCAAACAGTTTGGATTATGATCAGACGCCGAGTAACATTGCGTTTGATCAGGATCCAAACTGTTTGACACTCGTATCGATATGTTTTCAGTCATACTACATTGAATCTGACTTTGAAACGATCTAGCAAGCAACAAAATTGAAGCAGACGTCAATGAAACGGTGAAGGGGTAAAAATCTCACGATTAATTTGGCAGCGAAAGAGTAAACTACAGCCTGTTTAAATCACCGCACCGATTTGTACAGGTTGTGATGCTACCAATTCTATGATAAACCTCCCTTTTTCAACATTGATAACCCCAGACAGAACTACTGACTTTAACCCATTACGCCATAAATACGCCTTTTTATGACTTTAATATATTTCCCAACTAAGGAAAAAAGTTCCAATTTATACAGTAATAAATTTGTAAACGCCTGAAACATTTTCTATATTGTAGCAGATGGTAACTTAAAGCAGGCTGAAAGTAAAGCAGAATGCGCCTTAAGGCGCATTCTGCTTTACTTTCAACCTACTTTAAGGGGTCACCTATTTTCAAAACTAGAAACAGGCTATATGGGGTAATGGGTTAATGAAAATATTAATTCACCAGTACGTTTCTTCGACATACAAAATATGTGATAACAAATCTGCGTTTCATTTTGCACTGAGTGTTTGAAGAATACTTGTCCTTTGTCCTGTAGGAGAAGTCCTCTGATCAGAGTGTACTGCTTGTCATTTTGCCATATGGTGTTAAGATCACCCCGTATATATGAAAAATGGACATTACTTAATTGGAAACCGGAAGTATCTATTTGAAGTTTCAGGGATGAATGTGTTGTTTCAGATTTCACTGTGTACATACAGTACATGTATCTGTAAATCTCGAATCGAGCAAACATTTGGTTTACCCATTATCCCATAGCCCGTTTCTATTTATGAAGACAGGTGACCACTTACTATGATCAGCCTGCTGTAACCCATTCCCTCATAAATACACATTTGTGCGCCTATAATTTCTTCCTTCTCTGAAGAAAATATTTCCCTTTTATACAGTCATGATATACAATGTATATCAAAAAAATTATTTTCTATATCCTAGCAGATAATAGCTTAAAGCAGGCTGAAAGTGAAAAACATTTCTTATCATGCATATTCATGAATGTATAAATTGGAAATATTTTCTTCAGTAGAGGAACGTATTAGAGGCGTAAAAAATGTATTTATTGAGTAAATACTAATAGATTAAGAGAAGTTTCCAGCTAAGAGAAGTTTAGCAGTCATTCAAAATATACGGATTGTGGTTGAAACAAGATGAAAAAATGACGTTTTTATTTTAAGTATTAAAATACATGTAATGGCATTTTGTCATCTTGTTTTCAATCTGCACTGGTAGACGAAATAATCGGTTCGAAACGGGATTGAAATATGCCATGAGATATCAAATTTTATTCAATACAATGGTGCTTCTTTAGTTTGTTTGTTTGGTTATTTTTATCGTTTTGATTGTGGGTTGGTGTTTTTTTAGTATTTTAGGTCAACAGTCAAAATTTTAATTGTAATGCCCTTAGCACACTGAGGTAATTTTCTTTTACCCGAACGTTGTTTTGATTTTATTCTTCGTAAAAATCCTTGTACACACTGTACAAAGGGCATTACATTTTGGAGAAAATTCAACCATTACTGAAAACGCCATTTGTACATTTGTCATTTATAATGTTACATCTGTGAGAAGTGTAATGTTTTTATACATACGTTACTGACCCTGTCGCACACTTGGGTAAGACGCCGTTTGTATGAAATTGCGCCTTTGCCTTCAGCTGCACTCGGGTTCGAATCTCGACCATGACAAATGTTTTCTTTCGCTCTGAATTGACTATTGTAAGACGATTTTTCTTTCACCAAACCAGTTTATACGATGGGCGGCTTGCACACCATGAAAACACTGTTTTTAGATTTAGACAAGCTCTTTAGTACAAGGGCAACAGTAACGTACACACTTTATGCAGTTCTGTCACATTTCAGCCACGTATTCTTATTTCGCTTCTTTTGTTAACTTGAAGAAAAAGGATGACGCCAGCCGTTCAGTGCAGGATATCTTCACGATGCCAGAGGTCATGATCTTCCTACTGACACTTTATGCCAGGGGTCATGATCTTCCGGCTCACGGGTAGGACTAAAACTCTTACAGTAATTTGACTGATCTTGACGACCGTCTCTCAGAATCTTCACCAGCCAGTTAACTTATGCTGGAACTCTTGAGTTTATTAAACTCATCTTCTGGCAATATTATTTTTTCCAAAGAAACGGAAGCTGTACACTTAGCCCTTATTTTGCCTAGACCCAGGCTAGTTATTTTTGCAAACAGTTTGGATTCAGATCAGACGCCGCGTAACGCGGCGTCTGACCTGAATCCAAACTGTTTGACACTCTATAAATGATTTTTAAGTTTTAAAACAATATTCAAAATAATTTTTCAACAACCGCAGACGACAAATTCGAAGCTGGCGGTATTGTAGCAGAATAGTGTTTCAAGTCACTCGCTTGATTTACTCTTCTATATGTTCACTTGACGTAGCCGTTGGAGGAATTTTGTCGCAGTACGCCACCCTGTCATAGCACTTCACTGCTGCTGCGCTGTCGTCTACTAACGTGTTACCACGTGACTGCCACGCGCCCTGTCATCCGGGCAGCCAGGGAGTCGTGTCTAAATACCTTTCAATACATTTCTTCACATGAAGTGAGAAATCCAATAACGATACCATTTAGGGTTTAACCCTTTAACTGTTACCATTAGTATCTGCTTTAAACAATTATCGTCTGATTTTATCAAATTAAAAATTTAAAAATTTAGGTATTTTTACTTTAAAAAATTTGACATGAGTGTCAAAGCGTTTGGAACCTGATCAGACGCCGCGTTACGCGACGTCTGATCAGGATCCAAACGCTTTGAAAATAACCAGTTTATATTCGGGTTAAGGTAGTGGAAGGGGTTAACGTTCTGCCAACTAAGTATGCTAACTGTGGCAAACTGTTTGGATTTGATGAGACGCCGAGTAACTCTGCGTCTCATTTGGATGCAATATGTTACTGTTTGTTGATATTTTCAGACACAAAAATGCAAAAAAATAGAATCTGAGCATTTGCAGACGAAGCTTTTTTGCAGACGACAATTACGTCGCGATGTAAAGGTTTAACCCTTTAATCGCCAATGACGTCAAAATGCGTTTTTGCAAACAGTTTGGATTCTGATCAGACGCCGCGTTACGCGGCGTCTGATCAAGGTCCAAACTGTTTGACACTCGTTTCGAAATTTCGTCAGTCATACTGCTTTATAAGTCTATCTTTGAAACGATATTGCAGACACAATATTTAAGCAGACGACAATAATTATGGCGGTGAAGGGGTTAAAATCTCACGATAAAATTGACCATAAAAGGGTTAAATACCGCGCCAGCGGGAAGGTGCCCTCCTAAAGAGCGAGCGGCAAATTAACGGTATTAATTGATTGTTTTCTCCAAAGCAAATTACTTCTAAGCATCCCTACCGAGTTGTTGAAATAGCTTTTCTATGGAGTGTCTCTGCCAGACGACACTTGTAAATGAAGTCTCGCGGAATGACGTTCTTTACCGGGATTTGAACAATAATTGGCCACCAGATGATTTTGGCATATTCCGTTTAGAACTGACTTCGGGGTACATATATAAACGATGCACTCCTAGAATTGCCAGTCTTGGACAAATCAGAGAAATAGTTAGATACATCAGAAAATGTTTAATGCAATATACAGTTATAATACTCGTTGATTTTAAAAAGTTTATTTGAATAATTTGCGGTGAAGATGCTATAGGAATTTTATTATTTATTACCAAGTGTATTTAAAACAATTATTTAGAAGATATAGATTTACATTAAAAATAGTGAAAGGGTCAGTTTCAAAAGAACTACATTTAGAAAATATAGATCTATACAAAACTAGTGAAAGAGTTTTAAACAGACAAAAAGCAAATGGCACAAAACGTTTCAACAGATTTCTTGAATTATTGCCGAAGTTTTGAGAGCGAGTTAGAAGAGACTGAGCGTGCCAGTAGCTACCCGACTCCAGCCCACGATGAATGTGCGTACTATACTGGTAACGGGGTGCGATCCCCGGGTGTCGAATACCCGGCCTGTGCTTTTGCTCCTGTGGGTGACCGCATTAGCCGAGACGATGACGGCAAAGACTGCGGACCGGTCCATGAATTATACAACGCCCACGGACCCATACGTTTTTCCGCCAATGTTCGGGAGCGGAAGCGGATGTTAAGTATAAACTCGGGGTTTGAGGAGCTCAGATTGCACGTGCCCACTTTTCCTTATGAAAAAAGACTGTCAAAGATCGACACATTACGACTGGCTATTTCATATATAGCGTTATTACGAGACCTTCTGGCTACCGGCATGGACCCTGTAGACTATGTGGAACAATGCCTGAAAACAGACGCCAAAACTCTCTGGAACACAAGCGGTAAGATATTAATTTAGTTAAACAACTTCAATGCCATGACGTCATCAATTTTAACAATTATCGTCTACTTTCATTTCTCAGATTTAATTTCTTTCACGTTTAAACGCAAAAGAAACGCAAACGCATTGCTATAAAACGTAGAAAATGACAACTTTTGAAATTTCTCTTTACATGTACTTATTTTAATCTGAGTGGTACACAGTTTGGAGCCTGGTCAGACGTCGGGTTATCCGTCGTCTGATCAGCAACAAACTGTTTTGCATAAGAAAAAATAATGCTTGTGTAAACGCGTTTAACCCTTTGAACCCTAGTCCCGCAAATAGGCGTCCTTTTCAAACAGTGTACATGTGAATAGTACACTTGTCCAATGCAAACAGTGAAGACCCAGATCAGAGGGCTCCAAAAGGAGCCCTCTGATCAGGGTCTTGACTGTTTGTCATAATGCAAAACATTGACAAAAACAACCCTTAAAGGTCAGAAATGGACTAGACTTAAATGTAAACTGGAATTGTCCATTTAAAGTTTCAGGGAGGAAAGAGTTAATGCGAAAGAATAACGCCTTCTACACTGTAATTTTGACTTAAGAAATATTTAAATATGTATGAAAAAGTTTGGACCCTAATCAGGCACCGCATTACACGACGTTTGATCAGGATCTAAACAATTTGAAAATGTGAATTTTGTCAGCATTGGCAATGGAAGGTTTCGGAAACTTCTTATGTTGTTAACCCTTAGCCCGCCAAATAAATTGTCGTCTGCTATATTTCTCGTCTGCTTCAAGTTTCAAAGTGCTTC
The DNA here is from genome assembly GCA_922989275.2 of Gari tellinella. Classification (NCBI taxonomy): domain Eukaryota; kingdom Metazoa; phylum Mollusca; class Bivalvia; order Cardiida; family Psammobiidae; genus Gari; species Gari tellinella. The sequence continues at coordinate 526,230 of OV277869.1, read as the reverse complement.
AAAGTTGCTCAAAATTGCTGAAAATGTTGTCCGAGTGTCAAACAGCTTGGATCCGGATGAGACGCCGAGTTACTCGGCGTCTCATCCGGATCCAAGCTGTTTGCATATGGAGCTATAGTCGTGACTGGCAGGCTAAGGGTTAACGTACTTTTCTTTATATAAAACTTAATTTTGTAACAGAAACACACATTTCGTAGCAAATATGATACATCTAGATCTTCATTGAGAGTTTACAAATTTGTAAACTCTGTCTAAATGTACGTTTTTTCATATTTTATGATGGAGGTTAGATTATATGAAACTGGTATAGCAGAATTGATTTCTTTGTGACAGTGAAAGCTTAAAGATCAAATGTAGAAGATCTATAAGTTGCATAGTTGTCAAATAAACAGTTCCTGGTAAAGAATACAAAATTTCAGGTCTGTCAACGTAAAACAATTTAGAACATTCCATAACTTTATTTGTCAGCAACAACATATTACCAACCACCTCATTTATTTTGCTTAGTAACATTCACAAAAATAATGACATACTTGTACGTGTCTTTAACCCATTTGTGCCCACGATCCCATATAATATGGGATATGGGCAAACAGTGTAGACTCTAATCAGGCGCGGCATTATGCGGCGTCTGATCAGAGTCTACACTGTTTGCTGATAGGGATTTCATTATAAAAAAAATGAAAATGAAAATTTTGACCAGGCATCCCTTTGATAAAAAATGGACTAATCCAATATAAAACATGAAATAATCCACTTGGCGCAAATGGGTTGAAATTAACTCCTTTACTGCCGAAACCCGAGAACAATGGCTCTTTGCAAACATTTGGGACCCTAAACAGACGCCGCGTTACGTCAAACTTTTTGTTACTCGTTTCAATCTTTCTTAATGCAAGTAAAATACAACTATAAAAAGTGTGTTTATATTAAGTATTGTTTATATGCCCACTCCCAGTTGCCAATAAATACCAGTCCATTTTAATTATTTATGATCGTTCTATCAATCTATCGCAAAATGCTACGTTATTTAAGTGCCTTCTGATCTGGATCTACACTGTTAGGCAGTTTCGATATAAATAAATCATAATACACATGTTCATGGTTTCCAATTTGTTTTGGTAAAATGTATTGTGCCAGTTTAAACCAAAGACAATTACGATTTGGGTATTTATTTGAATGAGTTTCAGGTGAAAGGGATTCCACCATTACAAATATAGTGTTGACCCAGAGCAATGGCAAACTGTCTAATTAAAACAGAGTTTGAACTTTTCGTAAACACTTTGTAGAAATTAAAGTGTGCATTAAAAACACATTATTTGCTGAACATGACGCAATATTTATTTAATTTGATTAATATTTTTAAGTTCTTTTCCCGAAGAGTTGTTTTGTTATTTATCAAATATTGATGCAAAATGCAGAAAATGTACTTACAAATTTAATCCATTGCTCCAAAAATACGCATTTATATGCCTTTAATTTATTACTCCGCTAAAGATAATACTTCCACCTTATACATCCATAAATCTGAACAATAAGAACTATTTCTTATGTCATAGCAGATGATCGCCCCAGGAAGGTTGAAAGTAAAACAGAATGCTCTTTAAGGAGTATTCTGTTTTACTTTCATCCTTCTTTAAGCAACCATCTGTCTTCAGTACTGAAAACAGGCTATGGGAGGAATGGTTAACAAAACTTAGATTATTGAAACAAAACACAGCTTTATCCTAAAAAAATTAACAATCATTGAAATGTGGAACGAGTAGTGGACTTTTTCAGTTATATGAATATTGAAACAAAAAACAGAAATATCCAAACAAAGTTAACCGTTTAAGTTAGCACGGTTAAAATAGAAAACTCGTAACTACAAATGATTACTTTGCTGACGGTGGTCACAGTATGTCACAGTATGTGTTTTATATAGTATTTATTTCATGACTGGATAAAATTTCTGAAAGAAAAAAGAAACATTCTGCAAGGCTGTACAAATAATTATTGTTTGAATAAAAAGTCCGAAATTGTACAATTATGATAAAACTGGAGACTTTTTATATCGATATAGATAGATGCATGTATATATTTTATATCAATATATTAGAATTAATATTGCAACTTTACGAACGTATTACAAAGCATTCATCTGATCATTAATAGATTGAGTGGACTGTATGTTATTCTACTTGTTTAAACGAAACAAAACGCAAACACGTTTAAAAAAAGTGTAAAAAAGTGTTTTTTTAATTGTTTTATTATTTATTTATTTTTATATAATGATAGTTTTAGTTTAAGCATATTCTATTTTCAATATATACATAAACATTGGGTTGGGCCACAAGTTTCTCACAACATTAGATTCGGCCCTTCCACTTGTGTGTAACAATTCAAAGATTGTTTTTATTAATAGGGATTGTATATATCTTATAATATTTATCATGTTTATTGTGGATGTAGTTATTTGTCTTTCTCGCCTTGTAGGTACATTTATATAATTGCATGTGAAGCGCCTTTGAACGCACAACTCCTGTGTGAAAAGAGCGCTATATAAATCGGGTATAATAATAATAATATTTAAATGAAAGCGGTAACATATGAATTTAAGTTAAAGTGTGCAATGAACTCGTTTTATTTAAATTGAAATGAATGTTACACATGTAGTGGTATGTGTTACATGTTGAAATCAGGATTAAACTCAAATTAAGAAATAAACTAAACTACTATAAATGCTTTTTAAGTCAAACTGACTAACATTCTAAACTTTAGCAATAAAAGCAGACGATATGTTGGTAATGAAAGGGTTAATATAAACATGTAATATATAGAGAATGTCTACAGGGCTGCCATAAGTTGACATGAAAAATCCTAAGATTTCCAAAGTTGCATTTTTCAAGTGCGATTTTACGAATTGTACCTTTACCCCATAGCCTGTTTCTTGTTTTATTGACAAGCGACTTTTAAAGTAGGCTGTAAGTAAAGCAGAATGCGCCTTAAGGCGCATTCTGCTTTACTTTCAGCCTGCTTTAAGCAACCATGTACTGGGAAATAATCCGGAGATTTAGGAAAAATCCGGAGATATGGCAGCCCTGTGTCTAATAGTTCTTTATTAGCTTAATTCTGCAATAATGGGCACAATTGTACAAGTTGTGGTCATATACAGAACATTTCACTTAACGCCATCAATACGCTTATGTGAGCTTCTTCAAGGAAAAGTGTAAAATACTGTCCAATTGTGTGCCTCGACGGCATTGATCCGCAAAATAGAGAAGCCTGGAGGTTAGGTGTGGGAATTTCTAGCCGCCTGCTGCCTACCCCTGTAGGGACACCCGCAGCAGTTGAAAAATAAACTCAGGATTTAGTTAGTAGTAGTAGTTTGTTTCGTTTCGAAAAGAGGCAACAAAAATATTGATCAGTATTCATATTAAAAAATATTTATGTGCTATGCATATACTACATGCAACCAATCAATTTATATTAGAACAAAAAAAATCTATGCATTTGTAATTCATACATGCAAAATCATGACGGGTAAAATTGTCAACTAGTAGTGTCTTGGACATGTAATTTTTGTGTTACTATTGTGTTATGAAAGTGTTTAGTTATACATAACACGATGAGCCTTGTTGGGGAAACATACATGTATATGGAAAAACAGCGTTTATTGCCCGTAAAATTCATATGCTTTATATCTTGAAATATTACTTTTACGATATGTTAATTTAAATCAAATGTGGTGATTGTCATCTTCTTCGGACCTTAAATACAACATTTTCACGAAGAACAACGATTCGCACGACATTCTCTTGTAATTAACCCTTTACCTCATAGCCTGTTTATAGTTTTGAAGACAGGTGACCACTTAAAGCAGGTTGAAAGTAAAGCAGAATGTGCCTTAAGGCACATTCTGCTTTACTTTCAGCCTGCATTAAGCTAAAATCTGCAAGGCTATATAAAATATTTGTAATGGTAATTGTTCATGAGGGTATAAACTGGAACTATTTTCTTCAGCGGAGGAATAAATTAAATACGCTAAAAATCGCTTCTATGGGGGAATGGGTTAAGATGTAAGTATCATATTTCTAATTAATTCAACCCTTACCCTTATAGAAGCGACTTTTAGCACATGCATTTTATTCATCCGCTGAAGAAAATAGTTCCAATATAAACCGTAATGAATATGTATCATATTTAATACTTTCCATATTCTAGCTGGTAAAAGCTTAAAGCATGCTGAAAGTAAAGCAGAATGCGCCTTAGGGCACATTCTGCTTTACTTTCAACCTGCTTTAAGTAGTCACATATCTTCAATACTAGAAACAATGCTATCAGGTAAAGGGTTAACAATAATAGCAAACACCCTTAACTTTTCCAGACATTGTACGGACATTATTCACGGTGGTTCACGTGGCTTTATAATGTTTATATCATGTGATTTGTCAATGATGTTGCCCGAGTGCAATAATTATTTGCAAACAGTTTGGATCCTGCGTACGCGGCGTCTGATCAGGATTCCAACTATCTAGCACTCGTATAGATTTTCTGCAGTAAAATTGCATTAACTCTAAATTTGAGAAATGAGAGCAGACAACACCTGTTTAAAACAGACGGTGTCATGGCGGCCGTAAAGGGGTTAATTATCATCTACAAGATAAAGTAGATCTAATTATCATCTTCAAGATAGAAATTAGTTGCATTTAATTACTGCACCATTATTATTATTATTATTATTTTATATCTAAATGATTTATCATTGTTTATATTATTTATTTTATTATTACTATTACTGTTCTTATTATTACAGTTACATGTATTACTATTATTATTGTCATTATCAGAATCCAAACTGTTTGACACTCTGACCCCACCGTAATCGTTTTTCGAAAATTCTTAATTTAGAAAACAAAATTGGAGGGAAGAAGGGATGAGTTCAATCGGTGATAAACGATAGTAAACACCTTCATACAAATTATTAAACCCTCTACTTTCTTTTCTTAAATATTAATTTTCACGCTTAAATTTCCTCATACTCCGTACTAACCCTAACTGTTCTCAGTGTTGGTATACTTTCTGGCCCTTTGTGACTGGCAACCAGATTTGGCATAAAAAATAATAATTTGTAAATGTATATCAAACGCGTATATAAAATACGCAAATATAAGTATAGGATAAGAAATACTGTTTTGAAAATGCTTTTCAAAGAAATTAGAATATTGGAAATTACATGTAAATTCCACTTAAGTTGGTGCTAGTGGGCATGGACATACATGTAGTTGAACTTTTCAGTGTTGCTCATAAACAGAACTAATTAGTTTTCCATATTTTGTTTAGTTTTCGATGCTTCAAAGAGACACCCCCCCCCCCCCCCACACACACACACACACACACACACACACTCACCCTCCCCCAATTCAGTAGTTGCATAGACGTCGTTTGAGTGAGGTAATGTTGCCTTTCGTTACATGTTCTTACAGCGGAAACACGCTATTCTTTCACGTTTAACCCATTCATTGCCATGACGTCATCCGTTTTAAAGAATAACTGTTGTCTGCTTTTATTTCTCAAATCTAAATTTCAGGTATTTTAACTTAAGAAATATTGCAATAAGTGCCAAACAGTTTGGACCTTGAGCAGACGCCGCGTTACGCGGTGCCTGATCAGGATCCAAACTGTTTGCAAAACACCATTGTATTCGGGGTAAGGCAGTGAACGGGTTAGACAAATCAAAACGTTAACACTTAGCCCGCCAAATAAATTGTCGTCTGCTATATTTCTCGTCTGCTTCAAGTTTCAAAGTGCTTCAAAGTTGCTCAAAATTGCTGAAAATGTTGTCCGAGTGTCAAACAGCTTGGATCCGGATGAGACGCCGAGTTACTCGGCGTCTCATCCGGATCCAAGCTGTTTGCATATGGAGCTATAGTCGTGAGTGGCAGGCTAAGGGTTAATAGAGCGAACAAATAAAATGTAGACCATGCCGACACATTTCGTTATTATTTGTTAGTCAAACAGATTGGGGCATGTTTAAAGGTTGAGTAACCAGCTTTATCTGTATCATTATTACCAGCATCATCATAGAAATAATAGTTTGTGTTTGTTATTTGTTCTTCAGATTTGACGGCGCGACTTTCTTGGGTTAAATGGGACACGTTAGGCGTTCGGAGGAAGCCAGTCTTGAATGTATCCCCGGTCAGCCACGACTGATGTCACGTGATATATTGATGACCTTGACCTTATTGCCAGGTTGGACGTTTGCATCCTTACTGATCGGCAGAAGATAACTTAGAATTTTAAGCACTGCCATAAATATTTCAGCCAACAGAAGTCCAACGTTTCCTAAACTCAAGGAAAATGGGTCAAGAATATAGTTATGTTGCTCAAGATATACTGTCAGGCCGTTTTCCTTTATTAACCTTTTAACATTTCTTCCATAGAAGCACTTAATAGCGCATTTAATACATTCCTCCACTGAAAAAAATAGTTCCAAATTATACAGTTATAAACATGTACCAAAAGAAATGTTTTCTATATCCTAGCAGATGGCGATTTAATGCAGGCTGAAAGTAAAGCAGAATGTGCCTGAATGCACATTCTGTTTTACTTTAAACCTGCTCTAAGTATATAGTTACATGTCTTCAAAACTAGAAACAGGCTATGGGGTAAATGGTTAAAGAGTATTTTCCCCTGCTGTATGCGTATTTGCATATTTCGGTGTCTGATCAGTACTCGTGTTGATATTTACTTTCACCCTGCTTTTAACTGCTTCATTCCTTAACCCCTTCGATCACTACCTTACCCCGAGTACAACGGTTATTTGCAAACAGCTTAAATCATGATTAGACGCCGCGTAACGCGGCGTCTAATCAGGATTCAAACTGTTTGACACTCATTTTAATATTTCTTAACTCAAAACAACTAAATATTGAATTTGAGATATCAAAGCAGACGACAATTGTTTAAAATTAATGACGTCACGACAGTGAAAGGTAACCCCTTCACCGCCAAAGGCGACTATTGTTGACTTTTAAAAACGTTTGGATTCAAATCAGATGCCAAGTAACACGGTGTTTGATCAGGATCTAAACTATTTGACACTCGTATTGATATTTCTTGCCTCAAATTTTCAAATACCGCGTTATTTTAACTCGTTATTCTACTCGTCCTCTACAAACAGGGCTGCCATAAGTTTATCATAAAATTCCTAAGATTTCAAATTTTCAATTTTTCAGACGCAATTTTTCTAATCGTACCTTAACCCTATAGTCTGGACACATGACTGCTTAAAAAAGATTGAAAGTAAAGCAGAATGCGCCTTAAGGCGCATTCTGCTTTACTTTCAGCCTGTTTTAAGCTACGATCTGCTAGGATAAAAATTCGAATACCTACAGTACTGAACCTTATTAAATTAAATTGATAATCGCAAGCGAATTGCCATCGAATTGCCATCGAATCGGGCGCTTCAAAAAACAAATCCTACGTTTGAATACTTTAACGCGAATTTTCAGAAGCGGTTGTGACAAAAATGGAATCGAAATAATTAACGAAGGCATATTTGCGAACGTTTGTGAGATACACCACTCAAGAAAACTTATCCGAGGGTAAATTAGTATTTTGAAATCGCAAGCGAATCGCCATCGAATTGCAAGCGAATTGCAAGCGAATCGCAAAAAATGTTAATTTAATAAGATTCAGTACTGTAGGAAATCCGGAGAAATGGCAGCCCTGTACAAAACATGTACTTGAGAAGAGTACACTTGTCAAATACTGTAGACCCTGATCAGAGGGCGCCTATTGGAGCCCTCTTAACAGGTTCTACACTGTTTTCAATTCTGCAATATATTGTTAAAACAACTCGGAATTTCGAACAATGGACTCAATTGAAATGGTATCTGGAATTGTTCATGTTTCAGGGATGAATAATGTACATGTAGGTGGTTCCAGAGACGTGAGAGTTAATGTGAAGAAACGGGTAGCTTGTCAACATCCGTTTCGGTGGAGGGAATGTTTTAGAGATAGAATCACACAAAAAAAAGAACGCACCAATTATAACGATACCTGAATGACTATTTTTAAGTATTTTATTTATTTGATAGTGAGTTAAACTCACGATAAGTGTGCCAACGTTTTTATTTGTTTATTGTGATAGACGCATAATTCTACGACAAAATATTTGAACTATTTATTTACATGTATTCACATACATGTACACGAAATCATTTTTTACGATGTCAATATTAATTATTAACAATACTAATAAAAAAATCTAATAATAAAAAATAGTAATAATAATAATAATATTATAATAATAATAATTGTTTGACAAATATATATCTTTATCTTTATACATGTATGTTGTTTATGATGAACTGTTCTGAAATAAAATATGATAACGAAAACGTTTTTGTAACTTTTATATTAAGCAGTGGTCTGTAATAAGCAGCGACATGTATTTCTTAATCAGCATTAACTCATTGAGCCCTAGTGACGCATATATGCGTCTTTTACCCAAAGTGTACCTGTGGAGAGTACACTTTTCCTATGCAAACAGTGAAGTCCCTGATCAGAGGGCTCCTGCAGGAGCCCTCTGATCATGGTCTTCACTGTTTGTCATTTTGTAAAATATTCTTAAAAAACAACCCTAAATACATGTGTAGTCGAAAATGGACCAGCCTTTATTGCAAATCGGACTTGTAATATACATGTAAGCAGATCAGTTTTCGCAAGTTATGATTGACCGTTTAAGAGAGTTAGCACTGTAGCATTATTATAGCATGTATTATTACTATTGTGGTACAGATGGCGCTTAGTAATGAAGATGGCGCCAGTCTTATTTCGTAGTCTTCATTTGTGTCTCGTCATGGTTTTATACCAACCCATTATTTCAATTTCCTTTATTACACTCAGTTCATGATATACATGAATACATTATGTACGTCAATGTAATATCCCCGATCACTGTGACCTACAGTTTAGATGACGTCATTCTTCCCCGTTTAAACTCAAACGATACGCAAACGCATTGCAGTAAAATGTAGAAAATTACACTCTTTAGAAATTTCTAACGATTTGTTTTAATCTGAGTGGCAAACAGTTTGGAGCCTGATCAGACGCCGGGGTTTTCCGGCATCTGATCTGGCTCCAAACTGTTTGCAAAGGAAATAATAGTATTAGCATAAACGCGTTTATTGGGAAAGAAAAACGACAACCCCACTGTAAACTGTTGATATGACAGTCGTCCCTTGAGCCCAATAAACGCCCCGAGTATAACGCACCAGACTATGAAGATATATCTGTCACCGTCAAATTTACCGTGTGTCATTTTACCCATTCACCGCCTTATTGTCGTCTGCTTCAATATTGTTGTCTGCAATATCGTTTCAAAATCATATTTAAAGCAGTATGACTGACCTTTGTTCGATACGAGTGTTTAACAATTTGGATCTTGATAAAACGCCGCGTTACGCGGTGTTTGATCATGATCCAAACTGTTTGAAAATTCGACTTTAGTCGAGTCGGTGGTGAAAGGGGCTAATCATCAATCTTAATGTATTTAACTATTTACACAATGTAGGGATTGTTTCAACATTGTTGATACGTTTGAAATCAGTTAAGATCCAAATCACGCCCTACAAATTTATTCCCCGCTCTGTATCCAAACTGTTTGACACTCAGATTTAATTTCTTCAAAGCTGAAATTGAAATCAATGCGGTTACTATGACGGCGCAGCTATTACACTTGAATATAATTAAAGCATGAAAAAAGTTAAACGTTATCGTGCTAAGCGAGACTTGGCTAACATTTGCAAACAGTTTGGATTCAGATCAGACGCCGCGTTATGCGGCGTCAGATCTGCATCCAAACTATTTGTCACTCATATTCAACCTTTATGAGGTTAAAAAAGCATAAAAACTGTTATGGATAGTCTGAGGCGTTATTGAAAGACCACAACCACTCTCATGGAAACTTGTTAATGCATAAAAACTATTTTATGGATAGTCTGAGGCGTTATTTAAAGACCACAATCACTCTCATGGAAAACTGTTAATGTTAACCCTTTCTCTATCAAAGATGTCTAAATGCTCGTTTGAAGATTTTTCCATAGACTCGTAAAATTAGTTCGGACTCAAATACTTAAAATTATTTAAACTGCATGGAGCCTTATCAGACGCCGAGTTACTCAGTGTCCAATCTGCCTTCAAATTGTTATAATATTTACCCGGTCAGACCATTGTGGTGTATGACCCAATTCGTCTCAACCGGAATTTCGATTTAAGAGAGTTCGAGGCATCGAAATTAAACTTCATTGTATATAAATTGTTTTACCATTGTATTTTTGTAATGCTTGCAGGGATCTAGATAAAAGGAGTATTTTGAAGACTAAAATATTTTGAAGACTAAAATTTCAAAACTCAAGTGTGTTACTACTAATTAGAATCGTCTCTCTTGAGACGATTCTGATAAGTGGTCACACCATGGGATTTGTTTTCAAAAACATAAAAGAGAACTTGATGAAAATATTGATTTTACTCCTTTTTGTCTGGAGCCCTGCTTTTCATGTTTATCTATTTATGTATATTTGCGGCAGATATGCTTCTTTGTCGATACTATTGACTTTTACACTTTTATCTGAAATATTTTGAAATTCAACTCCCGATAATACTCAACTCAACTAAACAGAAGACCGTGGGAACACATTCCATTCCGCGTCAAAACTGTCATTATGACGTCACAGTAAGTATGTGACGCTTTTCTTAAAAGACGAGAACCAGATGTTACGTCACGACCCACAAAAGTGTATCGTGAGGTCATAATATATGCCACGTGAACAGGGTCAATGCTTGTATGGTTTGAGTTGGGTCTTGGTTCGTTCTCGAGTGTTTGGTTGGTCGGATTTGAGCCAAAGTCTCAACTCTGGTCAATCAGGTGCTTTGGAGCGGTCTGGGACTCAATTCAGGGGTTTGACCCTTACTGACTTTAGGTTTTTACATACTTTTTGCAAGTTCTAGCTTAAAACACATTCTGATTTAGATCTAACTTAATTATTAATAAAACAATATTGCAAAGTTTGGATCCATAACAGACATCGAATAAATTGAGGTCTGGTTTGGATACAAACTGTTTGACACAACACGATGCTGCGAGTCTTCGCTGGTTATTAACGGGAGTAAAATAGCAAATCGGACAGGCTAATATTTAAATACTTGCTCTCTCAACTATGTCTCCACTGTTTTTCAATTCAAATTATAATAGATTAAATGACTTTAACTTTCCCCCCTGTAACTTCAAATGGACAATTCCAGTTTCCAATTTAGCCTAGCACACCATATAGATCTAGTTAGGGTTTGTTTTTGCCCATATATTCTAATATGAGACAGTGGAGACCCTAGCCAGAGGACTCCTGTTAGTCCTTTTGGAGCCCTCTGATTTGAGTCTTCTCTGTTTGCATAGGACAAGTGTACTCCACAGATACACTATTTGCAGAGAACGCCTAAATGCCTGCCTATTGTTTATATAGAGAGTGTTATTTTCTTGTTAATTGTTTTTTATTGTTTATATTGATCGTGTTATTATTGTTAATTATATGATTTGTAAGAAATGCTTGTTTGAGGGCCTCACGGTAGATTAGTCTCCTGACTAAGTGAGTTACCCTCGTAAAATAAAGTCGTTCATTCATTCATTCATTCAAAACAGTTTGGATCCTGATCAGACGTCGCGTAACTGTTTGACAATCATTTCGAAATTGCATCAGTCATACCGCCTGAAATCAACTTTGAAACGACATTGCAGACACTAATATTGAAGAAGACGACAATATGGCGGTGATGGGGTAACAATCCCACGATAAATTTGATCATGAAAGAGTTAAGCCGTTCATCCCTAAAACTTTCAATGGAAAATTTCAGTCCCCAATTAAGTTTTGTCCATTGTTGACTAAATCAGGGATGACAAACAATGCAGACATTGAGCGTAGGGTCTACACTGTTTGCTTAGGATAGGTTTACTCTCCAAAGGTACACTGTTTGTAAATTATGAGTATACTCGTGACTTGAGTTCAAAATATTAATGGAAAAGATTAAAGATTTAAGAAATGAAACTAATGACTTGATAACCATTCTCCAGCTATTAATTTAGTGTATACTTATTTTGGGGTTTTGAAAAACGATTAGACATGCATAGTAATTTAAACATTAACCTACCTACCCTGATTTTGTCAACTCATCGACTTCTGAAACATTTTGTTAAATCCTAGAAATGCGAGATTCTTTATACAGCGTTACCTCTCTACAACGACACCCAGATTGGCAATTGGAGATAAACATTGTGTTCGTTGTTGAGAAGGAGACGTTATAGGGAAAATTGGCTACATATGCAAAACAGATTGAATCCAGACCAGAAGCCGCGTAACGCGGCGTCTGATCTGGATTCAAGTTGTTTGTCACTCGTTATTAAGGTTTTTTTTCTGTCAAAATGTCCATTATGTAACTTTAGAAAAAACAGCCGACGACAATTTTAAGCAGACGATACCGCAGAAGTAAAAACGTTAGACATACTTGGCTTATTTAGGAAACTGCGGCAAGCGTCGTTGAAAGGAGGGAATCGTTTTGGGGAGGGCCGTTGTAGGTAGGGAACGCTGTAGCTTGTAAAAGTAAACAGTTAATACTTCCGGGAATCATCTGATCTGGATCTACACTGTTTGTTTATGTTTCGTTTGGGTGACCGTGGTTGTATATGAGTCAAGGAAACATTGTTTAAGATTTATACATTTTAATATGTTTTAGTAGAGTAATCAAAATGATAACAAATTCAATAACGATAACAGTATGTTATATCATATAACAAGTTCAATCATGACGCAATGGAGAAAACGTTATTCTGACGTCATTCGTGATGTCATACAGTAGAAATAACGTTTGAAATACGTTCGCACAAAACACGTTTATGCTAAAACCCTTATATCCAATGCCACAGTTTGGCGCCAGACCAGACGCCGGGTAACCCGGCGTCTGATCAGGCTCCAAACTGTTTGCTTTTCAGATTTCATATATTTAAAAGCGTTTTATTGCTTAAGTTTAGCTTCGTTTCAACGACACAAAACAACTTCTCCACTTTATTTAAGAAATAAAAAATTCATACCAGTGTTCTATCGTGCAATCGAACACTGGTAGGAGTTGATATGCGTAGTAATTTAATCACGAGGCCTTTAGGCCGAGTGATTTAATTACAAGCATCTCAACGACTACCAGTGTTCGATTGTTAGATAGAACACTGGTATGAATTTTTTATTTCGATTCTAACACATAATTTAACCGAAATTTGCACCGAAGCAACGGCGCTACGCTACCCGGCGTCTGATCAGGCTCCAAACTGTTTGCCACCAAGATAAACATGAAATATCAGAATTGTCCAAAAGTTGTTCTTTTCTACGTTTTAGTGCTTTGCGTTTGCGTACGTTTGCGTTTAAACGGGAAAGAATAACAGATTCTCCACTGTATGACATGGTTTTCTAAAATAGTAACAGCGACCTTGACCTTCGACGCAGATAAGTGAAACGCAAAACTCTTGAAAGGGTTAAAAGGGAAAGAATAACGTTTTATCCACTGTATCACTAGCCCCTGGATTTCTCAAGTTACATTTTGGTATTAAGCTCGTCTGTAACTACTGGATTGTCGTAACCATGGTGTGGCTCAGTAAAATTGGGAGGTTCACTCTTCTCTCCGCTATTTTTATGAGATTTAGACAGGAATGCCGGACAGAACGGGATATATCTGAAACAAGGAATTCGGTTCAGGCACGGCTGTATGCAAGGGATGTCGTAGATGTGAAGCCGCGATGTCTCGGCGGTTCTGGAGCGATCCTTGGCGATTGCTCGCCACTGTTTTATGCCTCGCTCTTCGTCCGTGCCTGAAAAAAAAGAGAATTCAGTATTCAATGTTCAGTTCTTTACCAGCAGATGACATTGCTCAGTGGAGAAGATGTTATCATGTCCCTTTTAAACGCAAAACAAACGCAAACGCATTGCATTAAAAAGTAGAAAAAGACAACTTGTTGGCAATTCTGACCATGTTTTGAAAACTTGAGTGGCAAACAGTTAGGAGTCTGATAAGAAAAAAGCCCTTTGAGATCGAAATATTAGAAAAGAGCAGTTTATATATTAATACTATTTTAATTCCCTGTCTGGAATATTGTTAAAACTATCGGGAAATAATAGTTTTAGGTATTTGGAAAGAATAACATCTTCTAAACTTTAATTTGAAACAACTGGTGCCCATTGCAAACAGTTTGGAGACAGACCAGGGGGCCGTCTTACGAAAACGTACGACAAAAACGGTCGTAAGTCAAAACTTTGGTTTACATGTGCATCTAATTTCTTATTTCTCCATCCAATTCTGTCTTGTGTCTTGTGACATCTCTTTGGAATTGTCTTGAAAAGACGATTCCAAAGAGATGTCACAAGCTAGGATTAGATGGAGAAATAAATGCATGTAATAATTGAGAATTTTAGAATCTGACGGCAATATTAATTTTTTCGTACGACGTTTCGTAAGAGGTCATCAGGGCTGCCATTTCTCAGGATTTTTCCTAAATCTCCGGATTTTTTCCCAGTTCATGGCAGCTTAAAGCAGACTGAAAGTAAAGCAGAATGCGCCCTAAGGCGCATTCTGCTTTACTTACAGCCTGCTTTAAGTAGTCCGAATGTCAACAAAACAAGAAAAGGCTATGGAGTAAAGGTACGATTCGTAAAATCGCACTTGAAAAATGCAAATTTGGAAATCTTAGGATTTTTCATGTCAACTTATGGCAGTCCTGGGTCATTGTTCATTCGTATCTATACTTAACATCTTCACTACCATGCATCATAGCACTGTTTGCTTTTTTGTAATATATTGTAACAAACAACCCTAAATAGACAAACTTAGACTTGAAATAATTAGAAACGGGAATTGTCCATTTGTGTTTTCAGGGGCAAGTGGTTTAGCGCAGGTCAAACGTAAAGCAACAAGTTCTCGGCTTTCCTACAATGCTGCATTGCGATGTCATTATTTAATATTCGGTTGCTATGGTTACCTGGTATAGTGTTGTCAAGGACGAAACCAACCATGCCTCCAACAAACATGCTCGTGCTCAACAGCACCGACAAAATCTGGTCAACCTCTTCACTCCCTGGGGAAAATAAAACATTTAGAAAATTGCTTTTTCAATAGTAGTAGTTTTCGTTGTGACATTAACTAGACATACGGATATGTCGAATTGAGCGAGTTTACAATATTGACATTAAACTGTTTAAATACGGGGAATTCGACTCAAAACGAGTTCGAGATACCGAAATTCAACAGTATAACTCTGCATGACACTTGTGACACGACGTCACAAGTTTTACAAACCCCTTCACATTCACACTGGGTCACAAATGTGGTTCATGGAATCTTTCCTAGAAATAAAATCATGAAAAAATTGTAACTGTCCTTGACCTACAACACAAAACTTTTTCTGAAAATAGTAACAGTGACCTTGACCTTGGACGCAGATATGTGAAACGCAAATTTGTACATGACAGTGTCATTCCATACAGTTGCATCAAGTTTGATGCATTTCTGTTGAGAATGGAACTCGATAGATTAACACAAATGTCCTTGAAAAACCTTAATACCATCTAGTGGTCGTAACCAGGGATACTATATTAGGGTTTCTACATGGCTGCAATAAGTTGACATGAAAATCCTAAGATTTCCAGATTTGCATTTTTCAAGTGTGACTTTACGAATCGTACCTTTACCACATAGCCTATTTCTATTTTTGTTGACATGTGACTACTTAAAGCAGGCTGGAAGTAAAGCAGAATGCGCCTTAAGGCGCATTCTGCTTTACTTTCAGCCTGCTTTATGCGATCATGGAAAATGATATAAAGGAAAAAAGTCCGAAGATTTAGGAAAATTCCGGAGAAATGGCAGCCCTGTGTAACAAATATGAATTTACCACAGTACATGTGAACTCACCTGTTTTAATTACGTCTGGGTGATGTTCCATCCAATTAGGGAAGCTGAGACCAAAGTAAAGAGATAATCCCAGGATGAACACATTCCTAGGTGAGTTGAGATCCACGTACTGTAGATTTGACAACCCCACTGCAGTTACCATGCCTGTAACCAATAAGGTATAAACAGACATAAAGGGGTAAAACACAATAACTTCGTGCAGTATGTAAACCCCTTCACTGCCTTGCACCGAGTACAAGATACAGGATCCAAACTGTTTGACATTCAATTTCATTTCAAGGTAATACAGTACTGAATCTTATTAAATTAACAATTTTTGCGATTCGCTTGCAATTCGATGGCAATTCGCTTGCGATTCAAAGTACTAACTTTATCCTCGGGTAAGTTTTCTTGAATGGTGTATCTCACAAATGTTCGCAAATATGCCTTCGTTATTTTTTTCGATTCCATTTTTGTCACAAACGCTTCGGAAAATTCACGTAAAAATATTCAAACGCAGAATTTGATTTTTGAAGCGCGCGATTCGATGGCAATTCGATGGCAATTCGCTTGCGATTATCAATTTAATTTAATAAGGTTCAGTACTGTACCTTTGATAGTTTAGTCAAAACAAGGGCAATAACAAGTGTTCCATATTTATTAGGAAATGTTGTCTTAACAAAATTGAATTGAACCAAAACTTAACCAAAGATGACGATAATAAAAGTGTCCTTCAAAAGGTCTTCAAACGGCTCTAGGGGCCGTCTTACGAAACGTCGTACGACAAAAACGGTCGTAAGTCAAAACTTACAAATACATCTAACCTCTTATTTCTCCATTTAATCCTATGTCGTGACATCTCTTTGGAATCGTCTTGAAAAGACGATTCCAAGGAGATGTCACAAGACAGGATTAGGCGGAGAAGTAAATAATGATTGAGACTTTTATAATCTGACTTACGACTAGACGGACCCCTGTTTACAATGGCCATTATTGCTTTGACACCGACGCATATGCAGTAAAACCTCTATTACGACCACTAAATTGTGTTAATTATTTAGTTTTACGACAGCTGACTGCTTATAGCAAAGTTACAGGTTAACAGAAAGTACCTTCAGGGCACTTCCTGTTTTACTGTCACCTTGCTTTAAGCTGTCACCGTTTATAGTTTATACAATTAATAAGCCTTCGTTTTAATGGACGGTTTCGAGAGGGTTTACTGTGTTGGCAAAGTATAATAGACTTCGAGCTACTGAACACCCCCTCCCCCCATTTGGGGACTTTTGAACACCATACTTTTCTGAAACCTCATGGTCTTCCGAGTACATTCTGTGTTTCTGCACTTTGTACGTTGGGGCTTTACCTTGTCAGAGCAAATTGAAATTACCCCCCTTTGTGAAAATTAAATTCTGATAGATAATGTAATGATGACTTGTTTTAGTCGCAAAATAGCTGTTCTTCACTGATATCACCATTGTTTTTATGGAGACATAATATCTATCCCAACAATCGATCGAAACGAGTGTTTTCTTACTTTTTACTGAATTATCTCTCCTTGAATATATCAAATACAATAAAAACTTTCATAGTTTTATTACATTTAAAGCTTCTTTGAAAACCTATTTTTTCTTTAAATGATGATAAAATATTCAACTGGGTATAGTGAGGATATTTTCTAGCATACATTTATTTTATTTTCGCGGAAAATATTGTCTTAAATTATGACATAACAAAACTACCGACAAAGACTTGAATACAGTTAATAACTGTAAAAAAATAAGATTCGGAGAATTACGAAGAAATCATGGATCATGGAAATGGATAGTACACGGATACAGTGCTAAAAACCTTTTCTAGAGGCGGCCCACCGACCGATACAGTGCTACAACCCTTTTGTAGAGGCAGTCCACGAACGGATACAGTGCTATAATAGTAATCAAGAGGCAGTCCACCAACGGATACAGTGCTGGAAACGGCATATACTGGCGGTACACCAACGGATACAGTACGACAAACGTTATCTAGGAGGGAAACCCACGGATACAGTGCTAAATCCCTTTTCTAGATTCGGGCCACCAACGGGAACAGTGCTACAAACCTTTTGTAGAGGCGGTCCACAAACAGATAGTGCTATATAGGTTATATAGAGGCGGTCCAACAACAAATACAGTACTAGAAACATTATATAGATGCGGTCCATTAATGGATACACTGCTAGAAAAGTAATCAACAGACTGTTCACCAACGGATACACTGCTATAAACAGTATCTTGAGGTGGTCCATCAACGGATACAGTGCTAGAAACACTTTCTAGAGGCGTTCCACTAACATAATTATACAGGGCTAAAACGTTATCTAAAGGCGGTCCACCTATGGATACAGTTCTAAAAAGCTTATCTAGAGACTGTTCATCAACGGATATAGTGCTAAAAAAGTTATCCAGAGGCGGTCCACCAATATATACAGTGCTTTAAAGGTTATCTAGAGGCGGTCCACCAACAGGTACAGTGCTAAAAGGTTATCTAGTGGCGGTCAACCATCATATACAGTGCTTTAAACGTTATCTACAGGCGGTCCACAAACAGATACGGCGCTAAAATGTTAGCTAGAAGCGATCCACAACAGATACAGCGGTCCACCAATAGATACAGCGCTAAAAAGTTATCTAGAAGCGATCCACCAACAGATACAGTGCTTTAAACGTTATCTAGAGGCGGTCAACCAACCGATACAGTGCTAAAAAGCAACAAAGAGGCGTTCCACCAACGGATTCAGTGCTAGAACCTTTACAAGAGACGGTTCATAAACCGACACAGTGCTTGAAACCTTTTGTAGAGGCGGTCCACAAACGGATACAGTGCTAAAAAGTTATCTAGAGGCAGTTCAGTAACGGATACAGTGCTAGAAACGTTACATATAGGCGGTCCCCCAACAGATACATTTCTAGAAACATTATCAAGAGGAGGTCCACCAGCGGATACAGTGCTTTAAACGTTATATAGAGGCATTCAACCAACGGATACAGTGCTACTAAAGTTATCTAGGTGGTTCACCAACGGGTACAGTGCTAAAAAGGTTATCTAGAGATAGTCCACCAACGGATACAGTGCTAGAAACGTTTTCTAGATGCAGTCCACAAACGGATACATTGCAAGAAACGTTATCTAGAAGAGGTCTTCCAACCAATTTAGTGCTAGAAACGTTACCTACAGGCGGTCCACCAACGGATACAGTGCTTAAAAATTATCTAGAGGAGGTCCACCAGCGGATACAGTGCTTTAAACGTTATATAGAGGCATACCATCAACGGATACAGTGCTACTAAAGTTATCTAGAGGTAGTCCTCCAACGGATACAGTGCTAAAAGGTTATCTAGAGGCAATCCACCAACGGATACAGTGCTAGAAACGTTTTCTAGAGGCAGTCCATCAACGGATACATTGCTAGAAACGTTATCAAGAGGAGGTCCACCAACTGATACAGTGCTACAAACGTTATCAACAGGCGGTCTACCAGCGGATACAGTTCTAAAACCAAATGTAGAGGCGGTCCACCAACGGATACAGTTCTTTAAACGTTTTCTAAAGGCGGTCTACCAACGGATACAGTACTGGAAACGTTATCGACAGGGGGTCCACCATGGGATACAGTGCTAGAAATGTTATCTACAGGAGGTCCACCAACGGATACAGTGCTAAAACGTTATCTACAGGAAGTACACCAACGGATACAGTGCTAAAAACGTTATCTACAGGAGGTCCACCAACAGAGAAATGTTATCTACCGGAGGTCAACCAACAAATACAGTGCTAGAAACGTTATCTAGAGGACGTCTTCCTATGGATACAGTGTCAGAAACCTTTTCTAGAGGCCGTCCGTCAACGGATACAGTGCTAGAAATATTTTTTAGAGGCGGTCCACCAACGGATACAGTGCTTAAAACGTTATCTACAGACGGTTCATCAACGGAAACAGTGCTTTAAACGGTATCTAAAGTCGGTCAACTAACGGAAACAGTGCTAGAAACGTTATTTTCAGGCGGTCCATAAACGGATACAGTGCTATGTACAACGTTATCTAAAGGCAGTCCACCAGCGGATATAGTGCTAAAAACCTTTTGTAGAGGCGGTCCACCAACGGATAAAGTTTTTTAAACGTTATCTAGAGTCGATCCACCAACGGGAACAGTGCTGGAAATGGTATATACTGTCGGTACACCAACAGATACAGTGCTAGGAACGTTATATACAGCCATTCACCAACATATACAGTGCTAGAAACCTTCTCTAGAGGACGTCCACCAATGGATTTAGTGCTTGAAACCTTTCCTAGAGGTTGCGCACCAATGGATACAGTGCTAGAAACCTTTTCTAGAGGTTGCCCACCAACAGATATAGTGCTAGAAACGTTATCTATAGGAGGTCCACTAACGGATACAGTGCTAGAAACATTATCTAGAGGACGTCCACCAATGGATATAGTGCTAGAAACCATTTCTAGAGGTCATCCACCAACGGATACAGTGCTAAAACTTTATTTAAAGGCGGTCCATCAAATTGAATGCTTTTCACTTGATAATGTTGTAAAATAACATGTAATTGGCAACAAAGGATTATTGTTCTATTATTTAATACATATTAAAGCATATGATAACACATAAATCAATTTTGATTTTGATGGCAGGGATTGTCTACGAAAATCCAAAAATGGGTGATTTTGGTTTAATAATTTGACAATTTAACCCAAAAAATCAGTTTTTTGAAAGTTTTATTTATCCTTACTAGAACCATTACACAGTTAAAACGATTGTTTGTCTAACCTGCATATTTGGTGTATTTATATTAATATCCACGTTCACAGTAGGGAAATCCAAAAAATTCGCGTTTTCATTTATTTTTTAAACAATTTTACCCCAAAATTTAATGTTTAAGTTATCCTTAACAGTACTATTTCACAATAGAGATGTATAAGTATCTAGCCTGTAAATTTGGAGCTTTTAAATTGATAACCAACGACACAGTACTGAAATCCCTAAAATTGGCGTTTTCATTTATTATTTCAATAGTTTTGCCTCAAAAAACATATTTCGCATGATTTGATTTTCCTAGATTTTTCTTCTGTTATTTGGTACATGCTCTACCATATGAAAACACAAAAACCATTTCTGTGCATCTTTTCCTTTATTTGGATGTTTGACGCCAGGGAATCTTTACTAAAATCTCCAAATTTGGGTTTTTGTTTAATATTTTCATGATTTTCACCCAAAAAGAACCATTTATTGCAAATTTTATTTATTCTTATTAGTACTATTCCACAGTGGATATAACTGTCAGTCTAATTTGTAAATTTGGAGCCTTTATGTTAATACCCAGGGTCACAGTATGGAAATTCCAAAAATTATCATTTTCGTTTATCAATTCAACCATTTTACCCCAAAAAATCGGATTTCGCATCATTTGATTTTCCTAGATTATTTTTCTGTTATTCGGTACATACTGGGGCATATGAAAACACAAAAATCATTTCTGTGCATTTTTTCCCCCCAAATTTTTTAATGCCCTCTACTATAACAGTATGACAGGAATTAAAAAAAAGGAGGTAATATTTTTGTTCAATTACACACAAAGACTGTGCTGTATAACCCAAAGGTTATATATTTAGTTTGTGGACATATAAGGTATTCATGTAAAGAAGGTTTCGTGATTAGATCTTGTTTCTATGATATGTATTCAACATTTATAAAGGGAAAAATGACTTGTTTTTGTATAAAAATTGTATTCTGTTCTTTTAAGGGGAGATAATTTTAATAAAATTTGAGTTGTGTCCAATTGTTTTTGCATTTTTTGCTTTCAGTTACTTATGTTGCATAAATGAATCATTTTGTGTTAGATATATAAGTTTAATAAAAAAATTATATTAGTGCAACAACTACACATACAATTACGTATTTCTCCATTTATGCAAGTGGAGGTAATCTTCAAAGTCAAATTTTAGACTAAAGCCCCAACGTTCAAAGTGCAGAAAATAGGATTTGAACCTACAGACCCTGGGCTTTCAGAAAAACATAGTGACCAAAAGTCCCCCTATGGGGGGAGGGTTCACATTATTGGCCAGCAGCCTATAAGGTTCTCATCCCTGGCCCAATGTTTATAAAGCGTTTTGGATGATTCTGAGATCATTGTCAAGATTTTCATTGGTCAGAATTATGTAAAAACAAGTTGCAAACTCACCGAATGTGACCATGAACAGACCGCCAACTACAGGGCTTGGAATCGTCGCAAACAAAGCTCCGAACTTCCCCAAGCAGCCTAGAATCAGCATAATAACCCCACCAACCTGGACCACTCGACGGCTACCTACCTGTTGTGCAGATAATTTACCCAGTTAAAATAGAGAAGACGTTATTTTTTCCCGTTCAAACGAAACGATACGCAATGCAATAAATTGTAGAAAATTACAGGTTATTGAATCGTACACAATTTCAAAAATTCCGTAGGAAATATCCGAAGATTTCGGAAAAATCCGGAGAAATGGCAGCCCTAATTCCAATATGATCGTCGAGTACACTACCTTGGTTATTCCAATTGCTCCGATATTCTCACTGTATGAGGTGGAGCCTGTTCCTGTTCCCCATATTCCTGCCAGCATACAGCCAATACCCTCCATGCCAATACCGCGATTCACTGCGTGTAATGGCGGAGGAGGGGCACCTGCTAATCGCGCGCATGCGTAGTAGTCACCAACCGATTCAACCATTGATGCGAGGACGCCAGCTAAAATTCCAAAAACACTGGAGGCGGAGAATGTAGGCGTTCCCCACTGACCTAGAAAACAGAATAGCAACAAGTATTGTATATATTAGTGCAACAAATCCATGCAATGGTATCTGAGGACTGTAAAACGATTACAAAGAATAAGCAGCTGCGCATGACCAGTTTTTAACAAAATCGCGAGCATACTCTTCGCAGAGTGAGGCGATTACTGAAGATGATGATGATGAACATGAAATCTTACACTTAGCAGACAACATATTGCCTGTACTAATTGAAATGAATCGTCTGTAATGTTATGCAAATTTCATTTTTTGAAGTTTTCACTGACAAAGTATTGACACAATTGTCAAACATTTTGGATCCTGATCAGACGTTGCGTAACGCGGCGTCTGATCTGGATCCCAAACTATTTGCAAAGTCGGAATTTACTCGTCTTTGGCGCCGAAACTATAAACTGCTTCACAATTTGGTGAAGCTTTCTAATCAAGTAAACATGTATATAACAAACCTGGATACGGAAAACGGAACCATTTAGCCTCTCTGAGCACGTGCGTCTTGATGTCTGTCCGTGCGCTGTAGCCCCACTTTTTGGGATCATCGGGCAGAGTGTCCGTGGCCGTGAGTATCGCACATATTGCCCACGCTAGTATCATAGCAAGTAGAACCTGATATAGAAAAAACCTGTGTTTAACGACTACCTGTGTCAAACGACCACCTGACTAACGCGACCAACTGTGCAACTACATGTATATGTGTATTGAAATTTGGATGAACGAAAGAAATCAGAGGGTCCGAGGACTTCGTAATTTCGGATCACCTCGGCCAGTTCTTACAATTCTTACAATCTAGAAGAATAATTTACTTGGTGAAAACACAGACGGGTTGTTGTTGTTTGTATGAGACTTGACACTTACAGGAAATAGAGAGAAGAACTTGATTTTGAAGGTCTTGCAGCCGGAGCCAGGCGAGCAGTATGGAATAGGGATCTCCACCTTTCCAAGATACTGGCTGAACAGTATGATCAGGAATATTGTCCTGTAACAAAAAACATCAGCCTTTACTCCACAACCTGTTTCTAGAATTGAAAATAGGCCAGGGCTTCCATATCTCCGGATTTTTCCGAAATCTTCAGATTTTCATCTAAGAAGATGGTTGCTTATAGCATGCTGAAAGTAAAGCAAAGTAAACCTGCTTTACGTAAGCACGCTTGAAAAATAGAAAATCTTAGGATTTTTACGATCAAATTATGGCAGCCCTGGTAGGCTACAATTTAAAGCAGTTGGAGTAACACAAAATCATTTAAAGTCGCATATACCGCTATTTAATAGCTACGTGGCGTAACACATTACCACATAAATGCGCCTTTCTACACCTTTAATTTATTCCGCGAATGAAGAAAATAGTTCAAATTTTAATACAACCTAACAGGGGAGACAACTCTAAACACAGTTACTCACATTACTGCTATCCACCACTGACCAGACGAGTCACCGGAACCGACAGAGAATAACGACAACCCGACAAGGTAGATAACTCTTAACATAGTACTTACATTACTGCTATCCACCACTGACCAGACGAGTCACCGGAACCGACAGAGAATAACGACAACCCGACAAGTGAGATAACTGGCACGATGGCCAGTGGTCCTATGAACCTGAGCACAAATCCCATGATTCCGCTGAAGCCAATAACCACTTGGAAAATGGAGGCAAGAATTATAGCTCCCTGAATCTGAAAAAAAATTAGTAAAAATGTTATGTAGGTTAACTACTAACTAGGGTTCATGCTTATATAGTCTTGATTACATGCCCCTACCCTCCGGGGATAGGGTCAGGCAAAGCGCTGAAATGGCGGCACCAATGAAATAGAGGAAAACGGGTACCATAATGACAATGATGGATGCTGTTACATAAGCCGTACATTCTAAGTACAATGGGAACCAGACTAATGCTTATAGAGCATTTGAGATGCGTCTGACCAATCAAAAGCGTGAGAACGATCACAGACTCAACTGAAACGATTCATAAGCGTAGGGCCTGGTCTAAAAAAATTGTACTCCATTTATTTATACAGAAAATAATCTGAAAAGAACATTAATTATTAATTTATTAATGTTGGTTTTTTTTTGTCACGAACAAATCACTCAATCCTGTTGGACAGTTAAAAACAGGGGCTTTGTGAAAATATAAGGACTTTAAAAACGCTTCAATGCCAGGCTCGAACTGTTTGAATATTTAAAGCAGACAAAACCTTTAACAGGCGACATCATGGCAGTGACGGTGCTAGCTGGATAATTAGACAAGCGATACTTTATGGCCGAGGATGTAAAGAGAGTTGTAGTTCCAACAAGGAGAATGAAGAGAGGTATTGTTCCTATATAGGGGTAGAGAGCGTTAGTTCCTATAAGGGGAGACACAGTTATTGTTTCTATAAAGAGAGGCAAAGTGAGTTCAGTTCCTAGAGTTACACTTCTTAGTTCAGAGTTATAGTTCCGACCCAAGAGTTATCGTTCTTACACAGGAGTTATAATTCTTTATCTCATAGTTATCGTTCTTACCTCACATATCCTGGCCTTCCATTCATCCCTGAATTCTTCACTTCCCACTGGGTGTAGGCCAAGAGCCGTAAAGTTAACATCAGCACCAACTAGAGGTCGAAAGAAAAGCATTATAAGCTAGATATCTAAGCATTATAAGCTAGATATAAGAAATTTACAACGAATTTTTAATGCAAACACATATTTAACCATTGTATGCCTGGATATAGCAACGACCTTTCCACGTGTGTATGAGAAAGGGATGTCCCTGTAAAATCGTTCTCACGCATTTGATAAGTGATATTAGAGAATTTTTGCTTAGCAAAAACTCAATTGAGAACGATTTAAGACTCAACTCAAACGCTTTATAACTTTGAACTCTGTTTACTCGTCAAAGTTGAGGCTCGAAACTTTTCAGGGCAACTCTTAATTTATATGTGTATAAGCCTTCCAGCTGGCACGAAGAAGGCCTATGATTCTACCCAGTTGTCGGGTTGTACCTCCTCAAACAGTGTCTAAAGGACGTATGGAGTCTTCCTCTAACTATGATAAGATGGACGTCGAGATATGGGTGAACAAATGCAGCGTTTGTCCATACAGCAGATCGTTTCAAAGTTATGATATAGACACAGAGTAGACTCTGGTGAAACGTCGCGTAACGCAGCTAATATTACGACACATCCATTACTTAATATGCGTTACAAGGGTACGAGTTGACTATAATAGTTGTTACGATATGGTTTGGGTATGAAATGACAAATATGTGAGTACGAAATGGTTTGGAACGGTATGATTTGGGTACGAAATGACTTGTTTACTACTTTAACACACCGTGTTCTCCGGTTTCCTCCCATATAAATGACAAAATACGCCACCATTAGCCCCATTGGAAGCGATTTGCGTAACTTGTTTTATAATTGATGTAAAATATATACGGTTTAAACAAAGACAGCCCTTTCACTGCCTTACCCCGGGTAGATCTACAACAGTTGTTTGCAAACAGCTTGGATTCTTATCAGACACCGCGTGACGCGCTAAGAATCAAAACTGTTTAACACTCTCTTCCATATTTCTTACGTCAAAATACCTCAATTTTATTTTTTTAAATCATATGACGACAGGGCAGTGAAATATGTCGACATGGCAGTGTAATATGACGGCATGGCAGTGAAATATGATGTCATGACAGTGAAATATGACGGCAGTGAAATATGATGTCATGACAGTGAAATATGACGTCATGGCAGTGGAATATGTCGTCATGACAGTGGAATATGACGTCATGGCAGTGAAATATGACGCCATGGCAGTGAATTATGACGTCATGGCAGTGAAAGATGACGTCATGGCAGTGAAATGTGACGTCATGGCAGTGAAATATGTCGTAATGGCAAAGAAAGGATTTTAAATACTTACATTCCTCACGAGCAGCTGAATATTTGCATTCCCATTTCTTCTGTGACATGATAGCAATTGTTGGGGCGAAAAATGTGAACGTTCCTCCCTGGACAATCGGCAATCTGCAAGAACGATACAAATTCATAATTAATTTTCTAAATGATAAAATAAAGCAGTTAATATACGACATCAACGATACTTTCAATACCAAACTGATTGCAAGATCGTTTTAAAGTTAGACTTAAGGTAGTATGACTTAACCCTTTGAACCCTAGTCCCGCATATGGGCGTCCTTTTCGAACAGTGTACATGTGAATAGTACATTTGTCCTGTGCAAACAGTGAAGACCCAGATCAGAAGGCTCCAAAAGGAGCCCTCTGATCAGGATCATCACTGTTTGTCATAATGCCAAACATTGACAAAAACAACCCATAAAGTCTGAAATAGACTAGACAAAAATGGAAACTGGAATAGTCCATTTTTAAAGTTTCAGGGAGGAAAGAGTTAAGAAATATCGTTACGAGTGTCGAATAGTTTGGATCTGATTTTCGTAAAAGTTAACATAATTCCGAAATAAGTCGTAAAAGGCCGAGAAGTTACGATTGGCACAAAGTCATTGTACATGGTATCGGAGTTGGGCTCACCTGATACCAAACGTTGTTTGTAACAAAGTTATCAGTCCTGATGCGAAGAAAATAGTTCCAATGAGCTGGGCCAAGCCTACAGTATCCTCGTCCATACAGAAGATCTGACTGA
The DNA here is from genome assembly GCA_922989275.2 of Gari tellinella. Lineage (NCBI taxonomy): Eukaryota > Metazoa > Mollusca > Bivalvia > Cardiida > Psammobiidae > Gari > Gari tellinella. Next base: position 498,803 of record OV277869.1, on the reverse strand, counting down.
GGAGGATCGGGGTGGTAACCAGCGCCCCCACAGCCGTCAGGTAGTGCTGAAAACAGTCACGTGACAAGTTGGTAAAACAAACAGTTCCAGTCAAGTTAGCGGCATGTGGCCCAATTAATTTGTTTCCAAATAAATGCGTTTATGCTAGATTTATTATTATAGTTATCTTTACTTTAATAGTGAATTACGTTTGTATTTTTTTTGCGTTTAACTGGAAAACACCTTCTTCTCCGCTGTATTAATGTGGAGAAGACGTTATTTTCCCCCGTTTAAACTAAACTAAACGCAAACGTATTGCAATGAAATGCAAGAACGACAGCTTCTTTTTATATTTTTATTATTTGAATGGCAAAAAGTTTGCAGCCTAAAAAGATGCCGAGATACCCGGCGTCTGATCTGGTTCCAGAATATTTGCAATGAAAATGAAAAAGTAACTAATTTATTTAGCACAGACGCGCTTATTTATGCCATAGTGTCGCCTGCTTCGTTATCGTTATCTGCAATATCTTTCCAAATCTTCAAGGCAGTATAACTGACGTAATTTCAAAACAAGTGGCAAACAGTTTTGATCCTGATCAGACGCCGCGTTACTGTTTGAAAATGCGCGTTATGACGTCGTTGACAGTGAGAGGGTTAATGTAAGAGAAATATTATTTTAGTTTTATTCTTAATATTTGAACAATGGGAAGTATTTTGTGCTACATTTTAGACAAGATTTTCTGTAGATATTGGGTTTTATTAGTTTTTTGTTCCGGCGGGTTAAAGTTTATTGATATTTAACTGTTCAATTATATCAAAATAAACATACAAACTTCAAAACATCTTCGAGTAACGATAGGATAGTAAGGCCACACGCATCAACACTGGATACTACTGAGCCTTTATAATATACATGTTCGCGGACGGGCGGACGAAGGGACATCTGGACGTTTAACTCAATACTGGTGTGGCCAAAATAACTAGCCATATAATAGGTTCAGCACCCAGATCATTCTATTGCAAAGTTAGAGCAACATGAAATTTCTGTGGCTAGCTAAAAGATCAAAGGAAATAGCAAAATGTGAGTAGACGAACAAACGAACAGATGGACGGACGGACAAGTTGACGGACGGACAGGAGTAAATCAGTATGCCTTCGAGTACCCGTCGAGAGGGAATGAAAAGCAGACGACATTTATAAGTGGGCGGGTTTATGAGATCAACTTTTCATTGGCAATTTGGCCACGGTCATAGATCTAAGTACTGGGATTTTATGCTTGAAATTTCTTTGACAATCTACTTGACAGGATTTTGTTATAAATTAAATGTAAATTAAACAGTTTGGCTGAATTTCCACACTAGCAAATGTGACCTATATTTTACAGGGCTGCCATTTCTCCGGATTTTTCCTAAATCTCCGGATTTTTTCCCAGTACATAGTAGCTTAAAGCAGGCTGAAAGTAAAACAGAATGCGCCCTAAGGCGCATTCTGCTTTACTTACAGCCTGCTTTAAGTAGTTGCATGTCAACAAAACAAGAAAAAGGCTAATGGGTAAAGGTACGATTCGTTAAATCGCACTTTAAAAATGCAAGTTTGGAAATCTTAGGATTTTTCATGTCAACTTATGGCAGCCCTGATTTTACCTAAGATCGAGAAGACTGTTATTCTTTCCCAATAAACGCGTTACGCCAAAATTATTATTCCATTGCAAACAGTTTGGAGCAAGATCAGACACCGGGTATACCGGCGTCTGATCTGGATCCAAACTGTTTGCAACTCAGATTAAAAGGAATAGCCAGAGTTATCAATTTGTTTTGGTCATTTTCTCCGTTTTAGGGAACATTGCGTTTGCGTTTCGCTTGCCTTTAAGGGGGAAAGAATAACGTTTTCTTTTAGTATAGGTTAGTGTCTATTAGTTGATTTTAACAAAAATGAAAAGTCAAGCGAGGGGCACCGAGAGACTTTTAATCTTTTGTTAAAATAGACTAATAGACACTAACCATTTTAGTGGTTGAAATTATTTTTTTGGTACCGACAAAGAGCTATACCGTCAATTGGAAATTTCTTCCCGAAACACCCTTTTTAAATACATGTAGTACCGACAAAGAGATGTCAAAGGAAATGGACATACCGCACCCAAAGAAACACCTGCGAATCAACCCAAATACGCATGCACAGGATTAAATTTTTTGGTCGTTGTTTAGTGTTTGATAGTACTGACTTACAAAAAAACTCTCATTGGTCAAACAATAATTTCAACCACTAACTGATATTATATTATTGACTGGTACTGTAGTAGCGTGTCTTCTTTCGTCACATAGAAAAATCAAAGTACTTGAGAGCACTGGCTTCGAGGTTATAAAGTGTTTTAGTTTAGTCTGAGTGTGTTCCCAAGCATTTGATTGGTCAGATTTGAGCCCAGGCTCAAATCTGACCAATCAAATGCTTGGGAATGAGTTTAGACTCAGCTCAAACGCTTTGTAATCTCGGAGCTGGTGATTGCTTCAAACCAGGAAGTGTACTCACCTCGCGTACACCCCCCCCCCCCCCCCCACCATATAAACAAAGAAGAAACGTACATGTATCTATGTTTAAATTTTCAATAAAACACGCACACGATGTTAGTTTAAACATATTCCATTGCCCAATAATGGTACAAAAGCTCATATAACAATACAATACGCGATGTAACGGCTTAACATGACGTAGTATAGCTTCGAAAATGCGTACTCCAAGAAATGTTACGCCGTTGCGTCAGTGCAAAATGTGGTTAGAACCGAACTAATCAACTAATACCAGTGTTTTATCGTACAATAAAACATCGGTAGTCGTTATGCTGGTTATTAAATATTAAATCACTCGGCCGTAGGCCTCATGATTTAATTACTACATATCTGAACTCCTATCCGTGTTTAATTGCACCATAAAACACTGGTACTAATTTATTATTTCTTAACTAAACTTCTGAGAGAAAATAATTATTCTCTCTATGTATATTATATATACAGAGAACTTGAAACATGGAACAAAACTGTAAACAGTCTGAAAACCGGAATAGGCCTCAACTCAATTTTGTAAATGATTTCATGAAGCATAAGAATATACGTCCAAAAACATGTATGGGACAGTTCATTTACCCATTCACCCCTGAAATTTCAGCTGGACATTTCCAGACTCAAATCAAGCCTAGTTCATTTTGACTATTTAGGGTTGTTTTTCAATGCGCGAAATGGAAAACAGTGACCGCACTGTTTGCACAGAACAAGTGCACTCCTCAATAAGAAAATATTTATTTGAGTCGGTGAGACATATACAAATAACAACTTACATGTACAATGTATTCGTGAATCTCGGGAGAGCTTTTTAACCCGACTATATATCTAAGGTACTCTAGCATGTACAAAATAAGGCTTCACATATTAAACTCTTTCACTGCCAATGGCGCCAAAAGGGGACTTTGCAAACAGTTTGGATCCTGATCAGACTCCGCGTAACGCGGCGTCTGACCAGGACCCAAACTGTTTGACACACTTATCAATATTTCTTAAGTCATACTACCTGAAATCTAACTTTGAAATGATCTTGCAGACAACATAATTGAAGCAGACGACAATGTAGCGGTGATGGGGTAAAACACTCACGATTAATTTGGCAGTGAAAGAGTTAAACAGGAAGTGTGTCATAGTAAGTGACAAAATCCCCCAAAGTGTTTATCGACCTTGAAATACATTTTGTTATTGTTTACAACCCTGTAGGTATACTCATAAAGAACATTTGAAGACGATATGAGTGACACTGTCATCTCAAGATGTACTCACACACCAAATTGCCTTTCCCTATCTGATAAGGTTATATGACATAATCAATCCCCGGACAAGCCTCTTGAACAATTGAGGTCAACAGTCAAGGTCAAGATCACAGTGATCTAAACCATTTACGCGGCAATCCCAGGATGTATTCACACACGCAGTTTGTTATTCCCAGCTGATAAGGTATAGGAGATAATAAGCTTCGGAGAAGGTTTTGGTATAATTGAGGTCATAGGTCAGTGCTGAAGTCACGGTTACCTGAAATTGTTCGCGACACTCCGCCACCCCAAGATGTATCCACACAATAACTATGGCAATGCTATCCGAAAGAACATGCTAGTAGTAGATATACCACGGACACGCGTTTTGAACAAATAAGGTCAACGGTCAAGATCAAGGTTACAATGACCTGAAAAAATGGTACGCAACATTCCACCATCTCGAGATGAAGTTACACGCCATGTTTGCTATTCCTAGCTGATAAGATATGGGCGATATGCTCCAGACAATATTTTGTACAATTGAGGTCAAATGTCACTGTAAAGGTCACATTGACCTGAAAGAAGTACACAACTCTCATCGATCCCAGAATGTATTCATACACAAACTGTTCTATCCCTGGCTGATAAGGTTTAGGAGATATGCCCCGGAGAAGCTTTTTTGTACAATTGAGGTCAATGTCAATGTCAAGGTCAGACTGACCTGAAGAATGGTACACTAGTCCAACGACAAATGTGCTATCCCTAGCTGATAAGCTATGCGAAATATGCTCCGAACAAGCTTTTTGTACAATTGAGGTCAATGTCAATGTCACAATGACAAAGATGACATGAAATAGTACGCTACACTCCGCCAAACCAATATGTATCTTTCACACACCACCTTTGGTACATGTATACCTAGCCGAGGAAATGTAGGAAATATGTCCGGACACGCTTCTGTACACTTTAGTTTACTGGTCAAGGTCACAGTAACCGGAAAAAGGTACGCGACATTCCACCATCCCAGGATGTATCAACTTTGACTTTCCTACCTGAAGTAATATAGGAGATATGCTCCGGACACGGTTTACACGGACGAATGTACGGATGGAGTTAGATTACTATATGTCACCGGAGCATACTTTGGGGACATAAGATAAAGCCAATAAGAAATATGCTTATCTTATAATATTTATTTAAATTAAGAACTAATATATGTTATACCGTTGTTAAACGGTATTTTACAACGGTTTGGAGTTGTGATGCACAGGAATTCACCACGAAGGCACGGAACAAACTTTTTGTTTTTAAAAATTTAGAAGTTACCACAATAATGAAACCATGTTGCAATAATGACGTACTTTTGAAAACGAAACTAAATGTCAAATGATAATTTTTAGTCAATAAGAACAATTTTAGATTAAACATTAATTCAAAATATGAATTTATCTTTTCACAACACATTGATGTTGTTATCCTTTACTTTAGTATGATAGGTGTTTTTATCTATGGTTGCATAAAACCTAATAACACTTATGACAAATCTTTTCCTAATAGCTGAGGAAAAGGTGAAAGTAAAAACGTTCGGATTTTTGTGTCACTTGTTGTTTATGTGATAAATAGAATATCACATTCATGTGTTTTCAGTAGTTAATTTATTGAACTCGTTGGATAAAATGATTTGTTGCTCGCCAAGGCTCGCAACATATTATTTTATCCAACGCGTTCAATAAATTCTCTTCTGAAAACACACTCATTCACTACCCTCTGTCATGTGCGTCAGCCATCACTAACGCACAGTATGTAAACGACATATTAATATACGCACCATAAGGACTAGGACACATTCAACCCTAGCGACGACTATACTCGTAATCATCAAAATTGTACCTGTGAATAGTACACTTGTCCTTTGCAAATGTCACACGTGTAGGTTTATGATCATTTGCACGGCTTTTTATATAAGGGCGCTTCTATGGAGGTAGAGTGCATGACTGCAAACCTGGCGAACCTGGCGACCAGGGTTCGATTCCGAGTATGTTTCTTTATAAGAACATCTGGAAAAACCACAGGGGCTCATAGTCAAAGTGCTATATATATAGACTAATAATATATTATCTATATATAGAGCACTTTGACATTGAGCCGATTCCCTGTGGATAAAACAAACAGTGTAAACCCGGATCAGAGGGCCCCCTACAGTAATGCACTGTTTGCCATTTTGCAATATCTTGTTAAAATCACCCCTAAACATTAAACAATAGACTAAACTTAATTGGAAATTGGAATTGTCCATTAAACAATTCTGGGGTTAAAATAAAAACAATACAATTTTGACACAAACTGAAAACACGTTACCTGGAAGCCGAGTAGTATGCAAAGATACCACGGCGGGACGTCCTCCACAGTATATATGACCCCGCGTCCTTCCTTGGGGTCATCCCCGGCCCCTATTACGTCAACATTGTCCACGGCTACTTCGTCATTACTGTATCCACCGTTATGGTATATGTCCGCTTCGCGCTGTTTCTCTCCGTCCATCACGTCTTTCGCCGTCTAATCTCGAATACACTTGAGTGCAGCGAACACGTTGACTTTTCTAAAGCTACGCCCCGATGAACACGAATACAGTCAACCATATGTCAAACTGCCCTTGTCTTAAGAAGTAAGTGTATGTATAATTATATATTTCTAAAGGCATGTGCTCGTCTAATGCATAATAAAAGTGACGCAGAAAGCTCCTTTCGGAGCTTTCTGCTTTACGTTTGTTCTGCATTAAGTTTGAATCAGTATCAAAGCGAGTTTTTTCAATTTCTTTTGAAACGGTTTTGAGTTGTAATTTAATTAATACAGAATATAGTGTCATTCGTCTATGTAAGCTGTATGCATTGGGTCAGCCTACACTGTTCAAACATACACAGTGGAGAATACGCTATTCTTTCCCGCTTCAACGAAAATAAACGCAAACGCAATTCACTAAAATATAGAAAAAAACAATTTTCTGACACTTCTCACAATTAATTTTTGTCTGAGTGGCAAACAGTTTGAAACCAGATCAGACGCCGGGTTCCCCGGCGTCTGATCTGGCTCCAAACAGTTTGCAATGGAAATAATAGTTTTAGCATAAACGCGTTTATCGGGAGAATAACGTTTTTTCAACAGTATATAAAACCCATTGATTCACTGCCTAACCCCGTGTACAACACTTATTTGCATGTACAGTTTGTATCCTGATCAGACGCCGCGTAACGCGGCGTCTGGTCAGGATCCAAATTGTTTGATACCCATTTTAATATTTCTTGATACATAAACTTTAAATTTTAGATATAAAAGCAGACGACAATTGTTCATAATGTATTACGTTATTATAGGCGAATTGCTGGTAAAATCTTTGATACAGTTCGATAATTCAAACTGGTTTTTTATATTAAATTTAACCTAGCCGTACTTTTAGGACAATTTCGACAACTCGGGCACCCTTTAGTCAAACATACTCGTATTTCAAAGTTAAGAGGTGGTTGCGCCACATTTTAATTTTAAAATTCAGGTAACTTCGACTTAAACAAGTTCAAGTTATCGAGTTCCGACTGAATATGAAAGGTATTGGTTGTTTTGAATGTGCATTAGAAGCACGAGAAAAGCGTGCAGCATAAAGGGAGGGGTGCATGAACGCATCCCGGTGCAGTTAGATTTTGTTCGACAGTCATTCATGTAGAAAGTACGACGACCTCAAAAGAAGATTACTGTTTAAAAAGTAGCGCAGAAAGTGTATAAAGGAGGTTTCTGTATGATTTTATTTCCTGCATTATGATTAACTGGGTGAATGGTTAGATGATCTTCTTAAGGGTGTATCAATGTCATGAGCCATTTTTTTCAAAGTATTAAACTTTTTTTCTATCATTGTTTTTTTGGAAGAGCTATTTATGATGTATGAAAAAATGAAAAAAAATATATATGGTGGTGTCCTTTTTTCTGATCTACAGCGATTTGAAAAAGGTATGTCAAATTTGGATTTTTTTCTTCAAATTTTACCCATTCAGAGTACAAGCTTCAGTAAAATCTATTTCAAAACAAAACAAAATGTTAATTTGGGTTTTCTTTATATATTTCATGTCTATGGTGGTATGTTCACATATATAAACCCAAATTTAGACAAAGCAGGCACCAGGTTTGAACAATATGGATCCTTGAATATCAAAAATATGCTTTATATAGGGCATGATTTTATTAATTTTTTTATTTTATGAAAAAAAGTAAAAAAGTTTGAAAATGAAATAGTTCTAGTATTTAACTTTTTCTTATATTCTACCAGATGAAAGCCCATACTAAGACAGTTCAAAATATGAAAAGAAATTGAAAGGTCAGTGTTGAAAATTTTGAGTTATTAAAGTAAAAAGAGTTATCGCCCCTTACACAATTTACAAAAAAGTACCATATCGATGATATTTAGAGCTTTACAAATTTCACATTTGGTGCCTTTTTTTTCTTAAATTAGTTTTTGTATGAAGAAATACTACCATAGATAGGAAATAAATAACACAAAACCAAATTATCATATTTGTTTTCATTTAAAATGGATTTTATTGAAGCGGGCTGTTTGAAAAGGACAAAATAAGAGGAAGTGGGTGGGGTAAATTTTACATGGCCGTAGAGCCAACTGTTGTTCACCAAAATGTACACTTTTTCTATTTTTTCATTCATCTTAAATAGCTCTTCAATACAAAACCATCATAGAGTGTTTTCATATACTTTGAAAACTTCCCAAAGTCATGACATTGATACACCCTTAAAAGTGGCTGCTTAACATAGGTGCTACGTTAGTGCCTAGTTTTAAACCTTTCATGATCAAATAATTGTGAGAAGTTGTATCCCTTCACCGCCATATTGTCGTCTGCTTCAATATTGTTGTCTGCAATATCGTTTAAAGTTAGATTTAAGGCAGTATAACTGAAGTTATTTCAAAATAAGTGGCAAACAGTTTTGATCTTTATCAGACGTCGCGTTACGCGGCGTCTGATCATGATCAAAACTGTTTGAAAATGCGCTTTTTGGCGCCATTGTGAGTGAAAGAGTTAATGCATAAAATAACCAAACTATTTGATTGAAGTTTTATTGATATATGTGGCCGCTTTAATAGCCAATTGTTAACTCGCTGACCCATGACACTTCAAGTGGACAATTCCAGTTTCAAATTAGTTTGACTATATCGTGAAATAATTTAATAACACCCCTACATAAACAAAGAAAGAACGCATCTGTGTTTACATTCTCAATAAAGCACGCACGCACACTACAATGTACGACTTAAACGTGTCAAATAATGAGCACTCATATCAAATTCTCTATTTAATTTCTTTCTTACATTCAGAAGTGATATTAGATTATAAGGAATAAATCGAATATGTATTGTGTTCATAAAGGTATGGAAAAAACCAGGTCACACTTTGTATGAAACCGCTTAGCTCCATGAACACAATACATATTCGAAATATTCCTTAAAAAGCATACAATGCAGATCCTGGTCAGGGGGCTCCTTTAGGATCCCTTTAATATGCGTCTACACTGTTTGCATGGGACAAATACACCGCCGGTACGATGAAATGGGTAAGAAATTGTGACTTATTGTTGCATAACATTTGAGCCGTGCCATGACAAAACCAGCCTTATTGCATTGAAAATATTGTACAGACCAAGCACCGCTGTCATCCCAGGCTATTTATGTGTGGTGGGTCTACACATCCAAATGCCGTAGATAATACTGCTTAATATAATTATTGCTTTAGATGAGTGTGGGTGTCAAACAGAGTAGATCAAGGCCAGCCACCGCGTCTAAGACGCGTCGGCTGACCTTGATCTACACTGTTTGCAATGCAATAAGGTTTTGTCATAGCACGACTGATTTTGAATCCGGATGATACGCCGAGCGACCGTCAGCGTCTCATCTGGAGCAAAATTGTTTGATACACAGATGTTAGTTTTTTAAACATATTCAACACTAGCGACGAGTATACTCGTCATTTAAAAACAGTATAACTGTTAGGATTACACTTGTCCTATGCAAACAGTGTACAAAACGGGTCTTCACTGCTTGTTATGTTGCATCATACTGTTATTAACACCCTAAAATAATAAAAGGTGAACTAGACTAAATTCAATTTTGGATTTTTAAATTTAAGGTTTCAGAGGTGAATGAGTTAAAATGCGTATACATGACTACATATATGAACTATACGGCAATGACATAAAGGGGATGTAAGGTTAATAGATCTTACCTGTATATTTTTATATCAGTACATGTAATCATAACTATTGCTTTGACATGAATCAACGATTTTGTATAAAATCAAATTCTTTACTTAAATTATTAGTAGTCACCAAAACCCCCGAAATTTGTACCAGCTTAACCCTTGCACCACAAAAGGCGGATACAGACAAATTTGCAGTCAGTTTGAATTCCGATCAGACGCCGCGTCACGCGATCAGGATTCACATTGTTTTACAAGCATATAAAAAGTATCAAGTTCCAAATTTTAATGATTAAAGTAGGCGGAAAACTGAAGCAGATGGTATTGTGTTAGATCATGATGGTTTATGACGCCATAATGACTGTCATAAAGTTTAACATTTATTCAAGAAATCTAGAGATTGAAATTTACAGCAGGCTGAAAGTAAAGCAGAACGCGCCTTAAGGCGCTTTCTGCTTCGCTTTAAATCCGCTTCAAGTAATCACATAAGCATATCCCGTTTATATAATCATGAATATAAATAGAATATTTTCTACATTGTAGTAGACAGTATGTGCTGCCTTAACTCTCTAAGCTAAATGCAAGTTGAAAGTAAAGCAGAACACGCCTTAAGGCGCGTTCTCCTTCAATGTACAAACTTTAATTTGACAAGTAATTGTAGTAGACGGTGTAACGAAGTGTAAACGAAGACCCCTATCGAGTAGTGACCCCCGGTCAAAATTCGACGTCGTAGAATGACCACCCCGTCGTCGAATAATGACCCCCATCGGCGAATGTTGAGCCCCTACTGTCAAAAAAATGACCCACCCCAATATACATACCTTGGTGTTTTGTTTTAAGTTAGTTTTACTTGTGCTTAAGTAGCTCTTATACTAGGGATGGGAACGACTACCCAAATTGCTATTCGCATAAAGTGAATACATAATTCATGCATTGTACATGTACATTGTATATCATCTTTGACACTACGCAATGGCATACATTTTATGTAAGGTTAATAGATCTAACCTATTTTTTTTATATCAGTACAATACATCATACTGTTACATGGGTCGATGGTTTTGTATAAAATCAACTTCTTGACTTACATTAGTAGTACAGTCGCCAATAAAACGAAATTCGACCCCAGTAGCGTGTTCAGTTGCCACTGTTTGCGGCTGATGTTAGCAGTTTGTGCCCCGTGTGCAGCGTGTAGCATGAAGAGTACAGTTGAGAAAACGTATATTTCCCAATGAACGCGTGTACGCTAAAACTATTACATTGTATTTCCACTTCCATTAGTTTAAAATATTTTATTTCATAATACAAACATACGTTTAAGTCATACATAGATCATTAGGATTGAAACGAAAGCAATTGCTTATTAAGTTCTTCTCCTATCTCTTATTCTCCTTCTTCCATTGTAAACAGTTTGGAGCCAGATCAGACGCCGGGTAACCCGGCGTCTGATCAGGCTCCAAACTGTTTGCCACTCAGATTAAAACTGGTAGTCATAATTGTCAAAAAGTTGTAATTTTCTATATTTCATTGCAATGCGTTTGCGTTTAAACGGAAGAATAACGTTTTTCTCAACTGCATTTCAGACCGGTAGCCGACTCGCAATCTATGGCAAACAACGGCCATCGATTTCTTTGCTGAACTCATGGCTTTCATCACCAAAGGCGGCTACAATCAATTTACTTGACGCGGATTGAAAGTAAAGCAGAATGAGCATTTAGGCGCATTCTGCTTTACTTTCAACCAGTTTCAAGCTTCAATCACTGTATTAATTTTGATGTAAATTGGTAAAATTTAATTCAACCAAAATTTGTCAATGCACTTTTTTACCTTTTCAGTGCAAGATTAGTCAGCATTATCTCTTTCTAATAGTTATGATCCAGATCAGAAGTAACCGCGTAACACAGGATCTGATCGGAATCCAAAACTGTTTGTTCATAAATTTGTCCGGTTATGAAGTTATAATGGCAGTGAAAGGGTTGATTGTGTATAGTTGATGCTCTATAGGATATGATGATATACGTAAAAGTTACATGTTCATTTCTACATGACCTGTTAAGCAGTTTAACCGAGTCAAATAGTTTAATTTGAACACCTATATGTACTGATTCTTATACTCTGTAACCTTGTAAATATTACCGTCTTGTATTATATGTTATGTTGAGGACCTCATGGAAGATTCATTGACATTATCAAATAAGTTCTCTCGTTAAATAAAGTCTTTACTATTATTATATTTTTTTTTATTATTTTGCCATCAATTTGGATAGTGATCAGAGGCCGTGTAACGCTGTTTGACAAACATATAAAAAGTAATACTAATAAAAAGCATCAAATTCCAAATTTTACAGATAAAAGCAGGCCGAAAACTGAAACAGACTATATCACGACAGTGACAGTGCTAAATCACGATGTTTAATCCTTTCCTCCCTGAAACCTCAAATGGACAATTCTAGTTTTCAACTTAGACGAGACCATTTTTGAATTTTTAGGGTTGATTTTTAAATATTTGTCAAAATTACAAACAGTGTAGACCCTGATCAGGGGGCTCCTTAAGGAGCCCTCTGATCAGGGTCTACACTGTTTGCATAAGACAAGTGTACTCATCACAGGTACACTATTTGCAAATGACGCATATATGCGTGACTAGGGTTCAAAAAGTTAATCCTTATCATATGATGAACTGTCATCTGTTTCAAATAAATCGTCAGTGAAAAATGTAAATAATCATTGATTCTATTTTCTATGTTTTTGAATGGGAGAAACATGACTATGAGTGGCAAACAGTTAGAATCAAGAGCAGACGCCGCGTTACAATGGAATAAACTGCCAGACAGCACAGTGCACGCTGATTCCGTAGAGACTTTTAACCCCGAGCACAACAGTTTTTTGCATTTTTTTACAGTTTGGATCCTGATCAGACGCCGCGTTATGCGGCGTCTGATCAGGATCCAAACTGTTTGACACTCATTTCAATATTTCTTCAGTCAAAATAGCAAAAATTAAAATTTAAGATATAGATACAGCGCTCCCTCTCTACAACGACACCCAACGGCAGACACAAATTGTGTGCGTTGTTCAGATGAAGTCGTTATAGAGAGGGAAAATGGCTTACATTTGCAAACAGCTTGAATCCAGATCAGACGCCGCGTTACGCGGCGTCTGATCTGGATTCAAGCTGTTTGTCATTCGTATTTAACTTTTTTTATGTCAAAATGTCCATTACGTAACTTTGACAAACACAGCAGACGACACTTTTAAGCAGACGACATTGCAGCCGTGAACAGGTTGGACATAATTGTCCTGTTTAGGGAACTACGACAATAGTCGTTGTAAGGAGGGAGCCGTTGTAGGGAGGGAGCACTACATACAGCCTAATGCCAGACAAAGAAGGATGGCAATAGCTCACATGATAGATCACGTGTCCAAAATAAACCTTTCACTCTCAATGGCATCATAAAGCGCAATCCTGATCAGACGCTGCGTAACGCTTCAGAACTGTTTTCACTTTTTTGAAATTACGTCAGTTATACTGCAGACAACAATATTGAAGCAGACGACAATATGGCGGAGAAGGGGTAAAAACCTCATGGTAAATTTGATCATGAAAGGGTTTTATTCCCCCACTGAAGAAAACAGTTTTCAACAGGTATCAAAAAATGCTTTCTATATCCTAGCAGATGGTACCTTAAAGCAGACTGAGAGTAAAGCAGGATGTGCCTTAAGGAGTATTCTGCTTTTTTTCAACCTGATTTAAGTAGTCATATGTTTTCAAAACTACAAACAAGCTATGGAGTAAAGGGCTAAATGCAATTTTGCATTTTTACAGTACTCCCTCCCTACAACGACCCTACGAACAATGATTCCCTCCCTACAACGACCCTACGAACAATGATTCCCTCCCTACAACGACCCTACGAACAATGATTCCCTCCCTACAACGACCCTACGAACAATGATTCCCTCCCTACAACGACCCTACGAACAATGATTCCCTCCATACAACGACCCTACGAACAATGATTCCCTCCCTACAACGACCCTACGAACAATGATTCCCTCCCTACAACGACCCTACGAACAATGATTCCCTCCCTACAACGACCCTACGAACAATGATTCCCTCCCTACAACGACCCTACGAACAATGATTCCCTCCATACAACGACCCTACGAACAATGATTCCCTCCCTACAACGACCCTACGAACAATGATTCCCTCCCTACAACGACCCTACGAACAATGATTCCCTCCCTACAACGACCCTACGAACAATGATTCCCTCCATACAACGACCCTACGAACAATGATTCCCTCCATACAACGACACTTGCAGCTGTTCCCCAAACCTGAAAATTATGTCAAACCTTTTCACGGTTGCAACATCGTCTGCTTAAAATTATTATCTGCTGTTTTTTTTCTCAAAGTTACTTATAAAAGGACATTTGCATACTTGGCTTTGGACAGAAGAAATATAATGAGGAGTGACAAACAGCTTATGCAGCATCTGATCTGGATTCAAGCTTTTCGCAAATTTAAGCCAAGTCTTAGTTTTCCCTCCCTTTAACAACTCCCTCCAATCAACACACACAGTTGTTGTCTCCCTTTAGATGTTGTTGTAGAGAGGGAGCACTGTAGTTTTATTTAGTGAGACCGTACAATGTCTTCCCAAGTGTCATTTACTTCAGGGATAGAAAACCACAAGACCATAAGCTCCTGTGAAATTATTTATTTATCAACAAACAGTAAAGTTTCACATAGATGAAAGGCAATACTTATTATGATATTAGTCTCTCCTCAAACATCATTGCTACGATATTTGATGATGCTGATGTTGAATACATGTAGCTGCTTAACCTATAACCCAATCTATAGCCTATTTCTAGTCTTGAAGACATATAACTACTTAAAGCAGGTTGAAAGTAAAGCAAAATGTGCCTTCAGGCTTTAAACTAATATCTGCTAGAATATAGAAAATATTTATTATGGCACATATTCATGACTGTGTAAAGAGGAACTATTTTCTTCAGTGGAGGCATAAATTAAAGGTGTAAAAAGGTGTATTTATGTAGTAATGGGTTAACCATATACACAAAAGCCTGCATTCATCTTATGATGTTGAATACATGTGGCAGCCTGACCCTTTACCCAATAGCCTGCATCCATGGTATGTGCTTACAGGCTCAAACATTCTTCAGAGGAAAAATGGATGATTCATGTGTTCCATGGACTTATTTGGTCATAGCCCGTAGGATGGTCATCATATGACTTGTAGTGACCAAGGTTTTCATTCTTAACCCTGTACCTGATAGAAGCGCCTTTTAGCGCATTTTAATTTATCCCTCCCCAAAAGAAAATAGTTCAAGATTATACAAGCATGAACATGTACAATTAGAAATATTACTTATCTACTAGCAAATAGTGACTTAAAGCAGGTTGAAAGTAAAGCAGAATGCGCCTTAGGGCGCATTCTGCTTTACGTTCAACCAGCTTTAAGTGGTCACCTGCCTTCAAATCTAGAAACAGGCTAGTATGAAGTAAAGGGTTAATTTCTTCAAAGGTCTTTACCTGGATTTAAAGTTGCAAAACTATACTAGATGGTAGGATAAGGGTACTGGTATACATTCTGTAACAAATGTGATTACCACCTGCAGCAAAACATCCCAGAAGATGCACAATTACAGCAGTTGTGTGTCCCTTTCTGATCAATCTTGTGTACCGATTAAGTCACTTCTCCATAAATATTCCTTTTATGCCTTGAATTTACTCCTCCTCTGAAGAAAATAGTTCCACTTTATACAATCATGAATATGTACCATAAGAAATGTCTGATAACAGCTTAAAGAATGGGACTAAAGGTGCATTCTGCTTTACTTTCAATCTACTTTAAGTGGTCACCTGTCTTCAAAAGTAGAAACAAGCTATGGGATAATAGGTTAAGTGGGTAGTCATTTCAGCACTAGTCACTACAATTTTCACAAAGCAATGATTCTAATGACAAGAATGACTAGCAGACGCATAGAACTTATGGTACAGTATAACCTCTGTTACCACAGTTACAGATATTCTAGATTTTAACCTTATCGGTACTTGGACTAACGTACAAATACATAATTTTATGACGAATTTCTCCTTTCATCAAATCACTGAAAAGGTTATACCTTTTAGCAGCATTCTACTGTATTATGCCAGGCTATGGCAGTGGTTCCCATTCTTTTCTGCCAGTTGACCAAGCTGGCATACCCCAGAACCATCATATTGAGCTGTGTAAAGGTATGGGTTTTCTCACTACTGACCCCTGACTAGCAGGGTCTGCACTGTTCTCATATCAAATTCACTTGTTAATCCTTGCCTCAAAAGAAGTCTGTAGCTTTGGCTCTCTTCTTTGGAATTTGCAACAAATTATCAGTCAATGAAGGAAGAGAACTGTCAGCTCTCTTACTACCAGGAGTTGCTCCCCCTGGTGTTGAGTTACCAGGAGTGCTGCCCCCTGGAGTTTTACCTCCTGGAGTTATATTTTTAGGAGTGTTTTTACTCAAGATGGGAGTGGTCTCCCCTGGAAGTCTGTGTGAAGGAGATGGTGTATAACTGGCCCTCAGAGCTTTGTCAGTGGCTGTACGAATTCCAATGCGACTACCGAACAGTTTCTGGGCGGCTGGAGAAAGGGAGCTAAGTCTGTCTGTCGTGCTTTTGCTACCAAAGGCAGGAGAGGGGCTGCAATATAACACAAATAAACTTGGTAAAAGAATACTTTCTATATCCCAGAAGATGGTAGCTATACCCTTTACCCCATAGTCTGTATCAAGTTTAGTAGACAGGTGACCACTTAATCCAGGTTGAAAATTAAAGCAGAAAGAAAATATTTCTTATGGTGCATATTCAAGATTGCATATATTGGAACTATTTTCTCTAGTGGAGGAAATAAAATTGAGGAGTGAAAGGGCATATTTATGGGGAATGGGCAGGCTAAGTAAAGCATAAGGAGCCTTAACCCTTTCCCCAAAAGAAGCGCCTTTTAGCACATTTAATTTATTCCTCCACTGAAGAAAATAATTCTAATTTATACCCTCATAAACAGGTACCAAAAGAAATAGTTTTTATTTCCTAGCAGATGATGGCTTAAGTAGGCTGAAAGTAAAGCAGAATGCGCTTTAAGCAGTCATCTACAGCGCTCCCTCTCTACAACGGCCCTCCCAACAACGACTCCCTCCTTACAACGACACTTGCCGCTGTTCCCTAAACAAGAAAATGATGTCCAACCTATTCACGACTGCAATAGCGTCTGCTTAAAATTGTAATCTGCTGTTTTTCTCAAAGTTACATAAAGAACATTTTGACAGAAAAAACTGAATAACGAGTGACAAACAGCTTGAATCCAGATCAGACGCTGCGTTACGCGGCGTCTCATCTAGATTCAAGCTGTTTGCAAATGTAAGTCAATTTCCCTCTCTATAACGACTCCTTCCGAACAACGCACACAAGTTCTGTCTCCCAATGGGTGTCGTTGTAGAGAGGGAACGCTGTATCTTCAAAACTAGAAACCAGCTATGGGTTAAAGGGTTAAGGTGCATTCTTATTTACTTTAAACCTGCTTTAAGTGGTCACCCTTTCTTCAAAACTAGAAACTGACTATGGAGTAAAGGGTAAAGGCAGTTGATTCCTTAACCTCTTAGTCCCTAGTGACATGTATATACATCATTTACAAACAGTGTACCTGCATAGAGTAGACTTGTACTTTGTACGAGATGCAGTCATAAAGTTCCTGGAATGACCATTTAAATTGCCTTTTTTTGACATAGGATCATTATTAAATTTGGCATACATGTAATTCAACCCAATACAGTGATAACTTCATTATGATTAATTTCACACAAGTAACTAATTACGAAAATATAGTTTATATTATGCTGATTCCGCTGTACTGAGCACTTTGAAAAATGTACATTCTTGCAATAACATATAACTTGACTGAGATAATACTAGGCAAGTTGATGCTGATATCACATCAAAGTAAATTCACACAAGTTTGAAAATAACAACATCAAATGAAAATTGACCGATGCAAAATTTGATGAAAATTGCAGCTGAGAAAAAATGATGTCAAAAGAATCTACGGAGAAACCTGCAGTGATAAAATCTGTTTTGCACTCACTCTTTTATTCTCTATATAAAAAGAACCTACTTTTGGAATAATTGGAGCACGGATTTTCAATTTGTTCCATATTATCAGCTCTGAATAAAACTGCAAGCATACCTGGCCAATCTGGAAGCTAGTTTTAAAGCGTTCTCTTTCTTGTCTCTGTGTTGTTTGCTCGCCTTCTCAGCAAGGTCAAAGGCTAGTTGATCTCGCTGGGGAACCTCTGGAATCTGTAAGACATCACACACATGTTAACCCATTACACCATAGCATGTTTGTAAGATAGAAGATAAGTGACCACTTAAAGCAGGTTGAAAGTAAAGCAGAATGTGCCTTAATGCACATTCTGCTTTACTTTCAACCTGCTTACAATTACCATCAGCTAGAGACTAAGACTATAGAAAATATTTCTTACCAAATTTCAGCACCAAATCCTATGGTGTAACTATTCATTAGAATTGTCTCAAAAAGATGATTCTAATGAATAGTAAGAAACACCATAGGGTTTAATGCAGAAATAAAGATTTCAACTTGAAATACTCCCCTTATCTGGAACTCAAAATAAATTGGAATAACTTTCTTCAACGTATGAATAAATCTAATGAGTAAATATGCATATATATATCTAGTAAATGGTTAAGTTCTGATTAAGTTCTTGAAAACATGGAAAACAAAGCAAACATGGACTAGGTTAAATTTATTCTGTTCATGAGCAGTACTGAAAAGCGCAACATTGTAGACACTAGAGTGTGACAATTATTGGAATATTCTAGTATAGATGAGTACATCAAGGGCAGATAATTCTTGACAAAATGTCCTGATTTCAGCAATAATTGCACTTCTTTTTTAACTTAAACTTCTATACATAGTGTGCAAGTATGATTAAAATCCATTGAAAACTGTTGCGGCAAGAGTGTAAAAACAGTTAAATATGACTCTCTTTATTTTTCAAAACATCTGGGGGAGATGCGTAATTATATAACTGCGTAAATAAGCGTATGGACCTTTGGAATAAGGGGTTAATATATTCTATCTTCATTTCGGTCTTCACCTACCTTAAACCCTGGAGCATTAGACGGAGCTAATGGGGTTTCATTGGGGTCTAGCTGGAATGGAGTCCCTTCTATCTCACCCCACGTCATTAGTGGCGACTCCTCCACCCCGGGAGCAGGAGAGGGCGTGGCAACAAATCCATATCCGTTCACATTTGGTGACTGGGGAACCTCAAACTCTTTCCCATCATGGCCGATCTTCCCAAAATGTAACATGGCTTTATCGGAGGCAGCTTGTTTTAACACTTCCTTATTTTTCTGATTGTTCCAAGGATTGGCGATGAATCTTGTATGTTCATGCATGATTTTACGTGATTTTTTCTTCTTGAGTTCGACTAATTCAGCCGTACTATAGTCTTCACCTTCAGGCACGTACATGAGGGCATTACGTGTTTTATATTTCCATGTGTCCACTCCGGCCTTGCCATCAGTAATACTTGCTTGTTCTTCCACACTGGGTAACGCCAATCTTCCTTCTTCTTCCTGTAGATAATACAAACAGGAAAATTGGAAAATCAAATTTCAGTAATGAATTGATGCTAAAGGCTAAGATTTTGAAAGTTGTTGTACTGTCATTTGAATTGATGCTAAAGGCTAAGATTTTGAAAGTTGTTGTACTGTCATTTGAATTGATGCTAAAGGCTAAGATTTTGAAAGTTGTTGTACTGTCATTTGACAGTACAACAACTTTCAAAATCTTAGCCTTTAGCATCGATTCATTACTGAAATGTGATTTTCCAATATTTATTTTCAATTTTTTAGGCATTTTTATACCAATTCCCTCTCTTAACCCATTACCCCCATAAATATGCCTTTTTACACCTTTTATTTATTCCTCCACTGAATAAAATAGTCTAATTTATCCAGCCAAGAATATGCACCATAAGAAATATTTTTTTATATTCTAGTACATGGTAGCTTAAAGTAGGCTGAAAGTAAAGCAGAAAGTGCCGTAAGGCACAATCTGCTTTACTTTCAACCTGCTTTAAGTTGCCAACTATCTTCAATACTAGAAACAGGCTACGGGGTAATGGGTTTTAAAAAGGTTTTGTTGTTTTTTTCTATATAAAATAACTTGTTATGTTATAGCTCATTCAACCCATAAATTAATATATACTCATCATTAACAAATAGTGTACCTGTGAAGAGTACACTTCACTCACTTGTCCAATATAGAGTAGACCCTGATCAGAAGAAGCATGCACTATTTGTCATTAGCAATATATAGTTCAACTCAATCCTAAATAGTCAGAAATGGACTAGACTAGGAATTTTCCATTTAACCCTTTGAAAACGCCTTTTTACGCCTTTAATTTATTATTCCACTGAAGGAAAAATTTCCACATTAGAGTCATGAATATGTAACATTAGAAATATTTTCTATATTGTAGTAGATTGTAGCTTTAAGCAGGCTGAAAGTAAAGCAGAATGTGCTGCTTTACTTTCAACCAGTTTTAAGTGGTCACTTCTTTTCAACACTGGAAACAGGCTATAAACCTGCATTAGCATCCTGACAGGGTCACAGATGGTAGCTTAACCCATTATATCATAAACATGCCTTTTTACGCCTTTCATTTAACCCTACACTGAAGTAAACTTTTCCAATTTATACAGTCATAAATATGCGACATAAGAAATATTTCCTATATTCTAACAGATAACACCTTAAGGCACATTTTGCTGTTCTTTCAACCTGCTTTAAGTGGTCATCTCACTCATTTGTCTTCAAAACTAGAAACAGGCTATAGGCATATGGAATGAATGAATGAATGGTGTTTTACGGCCCATCGACACAAAAAGGTCATTTAGAGCCGATATAGGCATAAGGATTAACGCATGCTGAACTTAAAGCAGGAAGCTCCTATAGAAGCTTTCTGCTTTACTGTCAGCCTCTTTAACCCTTTACTCCATAGCCTGTTTCTAGTTTTGAAGATAGGGGACCACTTAAAGCAAGTTGAAAGTAAAACAGAATGCGCCTTAAGGCGCATTCTGCTTTACTTTCAGCCTGCTTAAAACTACCACCTGCTAGAATATAGAAAATATTTCTTATAATAAATATTCATGACTGCATAAATTGGAACTATTTTCTTAAGTGGAGGAATAAATTAAAGGTGTTAAAAAGCGTATTTATGGGGGGAACGGGTAAAGTAGCCACTTGTCTTAATAAAAAATATTGAAGTCATACCACTGTCCGACTAGTTTCACTTTCAAACAGCCAGGCATGCTTCTCTCTGTGTTGTTTTTCTGTCTCTTTCAGGATGGCTGCGAATGAATCGTTATCTTCACTTGTGTTTTTGGACATAAAGCTGTCAAGATGTTGTTTTGGAACTGTAAAACAAAACAACATCAAGTGTTTAATACAAGCAGTGTAATCTTTTTCTTTATCACATAACCTGCGGTCTGGGAGTTGCATAAAGCCATTATGTAAATATCGTAATCCACTAGTGGAATATCGTTTTTTGGGCTCCGGTCCAGCCTGTTCGTCCACAAGCGCTGCATGTAGCAGGACACCAAATGACGTCATTTGCAATGACGTTAACGTAAACAATGTGACGTTTTGGCAGAAAATCTATATAGCAGAAGGTCTACAAACTACGGCTTTAATTAGTTTTATAGGTCCTTAAAATTGTTATGTGATAAATAGAATCTCATATTCGTACTCATTATTTATCATTCTTAATAAACTCGTTGACTAAAATGAATATGACGCTCGCGTCATATTATTTCAGTCAACTCGTTTATTAAAAATGATAAATAATGAGCACTCATTCAAGATCCTCTATCTATCACATACTGGTAAAACCATACTTGGCACTGTAATTAAGCCATGCAATATTTTCCGTATTACCGGTACACTAGAGTAATATCGATTTTTAGTCTTCAGGCCTATCTGGATGTCCACAAATGCTGCATGAAGCGGGACACCAACTGATGTCATTTGTGATGACGTTATGATAAACAATGTCATGTTTTGGAGGAAAATAAATATATAACAAATGATAACTATATACAATAAACACTGATGAATATAAGATTCTCTATGTCACTGGGGCCAACTAGGTATTACGATGAAATGTTTTGCTAAGACAACTTATATAGGTATTATAACAGATTTTTATTGCTACGAAGGCAACTTTGTTTTCGAAGACAAATATTTCTCACTGTATACACTGACTTTGTAGCAATACAAATCTATTATAGTATAGGCCGATTTATCTGACTTGTCTGAGTTATTTTCAGAACAGAATAGTTAATAATGGTAAATAGATAAGAAAGGTAACATCGAATATATAAGCATAAACTTTCCAACTTGAGATAACATGATCCTCGTGCAGAACGAGACCGCTGCACTGACTTTGCTGATATTTTATTATTTCCCAATAAACGCATTTATATACTAAAACTATAATTTCCATGGCAAACAGGTTGGAGCCAGATCAGACGCCGGGTAACCCGGCATCTGATCAGGCTCCAACCTGTTTGCTACTCAGATTAAATAAATAGTTAACATTTCTAAAAGTAAATTTCCACAGTTTAGTGCATTGTGTTTGCGTTTAAACGGGAAAGAATAATGTATCCTCTACTGTACACACAAAAATTACAGCTATCCGTATCTCTAACTGGCTGTAGAGAAAACTCATCCCTTTTTAAGTTTTAGAATGTTCCAATCTAAAAATAACTCTGCCAGGTCAGAAGAAAACACTAATACCCATATAGGTTGTCCTAGCAATACATTTTGATGATAATACATAGTTTATATATACCCTCAGGTATACAAGAGCCCCATGGGGCATATTTCGCGCACCTGAGAATAGCTGACAAAATGGAGATAATGATTATGTCCAGGAGGTGTCATTTTTTACCAGAGGGGCATTAGTAAATTTGAACAATCTTGATAGAGGACCTGTAGATGATTCCATGTGCCTAATATCTAAGATCAGGGTACTAGGGTTTCAGACAAGAAGATTTTTCTAATTTCCATTGAAAAATCTATTTTTAGCTCCTGTGACCTACATAATTATGCAACAGACTGAAACCATTTGAACAAAGTTGGTAAAGGACATCTAGAAGTGTCACCATGCCATATATCAAAGCTCTGCCCATATTAGTTTAAGAGGAGAAGACGTTTGAAAATTTCACTCTATAAAGCTTTATTATACTGCAAAGTAAATTCCTTACTTTTCATTGGTCAACGAGCCCTAGAAGTGATCCTAAGTAACCTGTGAGCTGACAGGGTACTTGGAAATGCAGCTGTTTTCATTGGCTGACAGGTCACTGGGTCTTGCTTTGCAGAAAATAAGATGGCCGATTGCTCGACAGGATTGAGTGCATTCAATCGTGCATCCTCCGTTTTAATTCCATTTCGGATAAGAACCATTCACTGTTTGGATCTTTCAACAGTCGCATTATTTCTGGGAAAGTTTGACGCCGAATATGCCCATTTTTCTTATCAATAACAACGTCAGAAACATGACGTCACTTTCGCTCAACGTTATCTGCTTTGGCGCAATTTTGTTATAGTTTTTTATAAATTCCGAAATATTTCGTTTGAACAGTGAAAACTTTGCAGTATAATAAATTCGTTATACAGTTTCATCACAGTGTACATGAGGATTTCTTCCCGGCTGGTAAAATCATGTAACCCTCGCCTAACGGCTCGGGCAAAATGATTTACCTCAGCCGGTAAGAAATCTTCATGAACACTGAAGAAACTGTATAACTAATAATGTAAAAGTGTGACCCCCGGGGCGGGGCTAATTTTGACCATAGGGGCATAATTTGAACAAACTTGATAGAGGACCTGTAGATGATGTTATGTGTCAAATATCTAAGCTCTGGCCCTTGTAGTTTTTTTATTAGATTTTTTAAGTTTTTATAGAAAAAAATCTATTTTTAACTCCTGTGACCTAGATACCGTATGCAACAGACCGGAACCATTTGAACAAAATACGTAAAGGATATTCAGAAGTGTAACCATACCGAATATCAAAGCTCTGGCCATATTAGTGTCAGAGAAGAAGATGTTTGAAAACTGAAGTTGCTAAAGCGTAAACACTATCAAATATGGCATTTTCAACACATCAAGGGCAGATAAATCTTGACCAATTCATCTGATTTAAAAAAAAAACTCATTGGGAAACTCCTTCGAGAACTTACAGCTATATTATAGTATATATGCTGTGTGCAGATATAATCAAAATCCATTGAAAACTGTAGTTGCTAGAGTGAAAACACTGTTAGATATGACATTTTCATCACATCAAGGGCAGATAATTAAAGTCTGATATCAACGATAATCAAATTCTTCAGAACCTTATGGTCATATACATTCTTACCAAGTTTTCAAAAAAATCGGATAAAAATTGTGGCCCAGAGTGTAAACACTGTAAGATATGGTATTTTCAACTCGTCAAGGGCAGATAATCCATGACCTTATAGCTTGATATCAACCATAATCAACCTCATCCAAAATGGTATGGTCATATACAACCTGAGCAAGTTTGAGAAAGAATGGATGAAAATTGTGGCCTCTTGAGTGTATATACAGTGAAACCCCTCTAAACCGGACATGTGTGAGGACAACATAAATGTCTGATTTAGAAGGGTTTCCGGTTTAGAGGGGTTTTAACCCATATATAGCTTGTTCCTAGTATGGAAGATAGCTGATCTCTTAAAGCAGGTTGAAAGTAAAGCAGAATGCGCCTTAAGGCCCATTCTGCTTTTTTTCAACCTGCTTTAAGCTATCATCTGCTAGAATATAGAAAATATTTCTGATGATACATATTCATGAATGTATTTTCTTCAGTGAATGAATAAATCAAAGACATAAAAGGGCATATTTATGGTGTAATGGGTTAAAATAAAGGGTTGGAAACGGGACCAAACTTTTTGTCCGGTTTCGATAGAATTCCAGTTTTTAGAGGTTCAGGTTTAGAGGGGTTTCATTGTATATGGCATTTTCAATGTGTCTAGTCTCAAGGGCAGATAACTCATGGCTTAATGGTCTGAGCAAGTTTGAGAAAGATAAGATAAAAATTGTGGCCTCTTAGGCTCTAGAGTGTAAACACTAAAATTGTTGATGACAAACAATGGAGTCCATTCAAGGATTGCAAAAGATAAATCTGAACAAGTTCAGGTGAGCTAAAAATGTTGCCAGGCGACAGACGGTGTACATCTGATGATAGACGCCGAAAAGTGGGTGACCCAATAGCTCACATTGAGCCTTCAGCTCAGGTGAGCTAAATATGGACTAGAATTGACTGGAAAATTGAATTGTCCGTAGAGGTTTCAGGGTGAGTCAAGTTAACCCTTTCAATCCTAATTTCTCTTAAAGGTACAGTGAAACCCCTCTAAATCGGACATGTGTGGGGACAACATAAATTTCCGGTTTAGAGGGGTTTCCGGTTTAGAGGGGTTTAAACCCATAGTTTGTTTTTAATATGGAAGATAGCTGATCACTTAAAGCAGGTAGAAAGTAAAGCAGAATGCGCCTTAGGGCGCATTCTGCTTTACTTTGAACCTGCTTAAAGCTATCATCTGCTAGAATATAGAAACTTTTTCTGGTGATACATATTCATGAATGTATAAAGAAGGGTTGGAACGGGACCAACGTTTTTGTCCGGTTTAGAGATAATTCCGGTTTTTAGAGGTTCCGGTTTAGAGGGGTTTTACTGTATTTACAACCCTTTGGACTCTTCTAGTATAAGTATTTTAAACCAGTCTAAATGTTTGTTATGAAAACAAAAACCAATGAAAATATCACACAGTGCAGACCCTGATCAGAGGGCTTCTATAGGAGCCCTCTGATCAGGGTATACACTGTTTGCATATGTAATCAGTAATCTCTACAGAGGGTTGTAGGGTTGAAAGGGTTAAATCGAAGATTATAATAGGGAAGATTAACAAAATCCCCTGTCTTGTTTCAATCTTTAATTACATTCCGAGAATGAAATATGGAGGCATATACAAAATGTTGAGCACCTTGCACAAGGTTAATTACACTGGAAAATACAGTTAATCCTATTACACCTACTACATTGTGTTAATTATATGGTGTTTACAACAGGTGACTGCTTAAGTTAAAGCAAAGTGACAGTAAAACGGATGCCTCCTAGGAGCTTTCTGTTTATCTGTCACCTTGCTTTAAACTGTCACCTGTCTTTTTAAACAATAAAAAATAAATTAGCCTTTGTTTTAGTGGTCGTAATAGAGAGATTTTACTGTATGTTTTCAACCCTGTATTGTGCCTTAGTAACTAAAGTACATTGCCTTGAACATAATTGTCCATGTCAATCTCCTGTTTGAACCCTAATTTGTTTGACAAAGCATCATTAACCCATTACCCCATAGCCTATTTTAAGTTTTGAAAACAGGTGACCCCCTTAAAGGCTTTAAGCAGGTTAAAAGTAAAGCAGAATGCACCTTAAGGCGCATTCTGCCTTAATTTCAGCCTGCCTTAAGCAACCATCTGCTAGGATATAGAAAATACTTAGTATGGTAAATATTCATGATAATTGGAACAATTTTCTTAAGTGGAGGAACACATTTAATTTAACTCTTTCCTCCCTGAAACTTTAAATGGACAATTCCAGTTTCCATTTTAGTCTAGTCCATTTTAGACTTTTAAGGGTTGTTTTTGTCAATGTTAGGCATTATGACAAACAGTGAAGACCCTGATCAGAGGGCTCCTTTCGGAGCCCTCTGATCTGGGTCTTCACTGTTTGCATAGGACATGTGTTCTATTCACATATACACTGTTTGAAAACCACGCCTATATGCGGGACTAGGGTTCAAAGAGTTAATGTGTTAAAAGGTGCATTTATGGGATAATAGATTAAATGACAGCTTCATTGTATCACATATGTAAGGTATCTCTTTTGTATTGAATAAGTACCTTTCTCAGTCTAACCCTTTACCCAAT
Organism: Gari tellinella; assembly: GCA_922989275.2. Lineage (NCBI taxonomy): Eukaryota > Metazoa > Mollusca > Bivalvia > Cardiida > Psammobiidae > Gari > Gari tellinella. Next base: position 471,681 of record OV277869.1, on the reverse strand, counting down.
ACCCTATTTCAAGTGCTGAAAACAGCAAATTACTTAAAGCAGGTTGGAAGTAAAGCAGAATGCCCATTAAGGTACATTCTGCTTTACTTTCAACCTGCTTTTGGCTTCAGCTTAAATATAACAGGATATAGAAAACATTTTATTTGGTACTTGTTTAGTACCTTCCTCAGTAAAATACTTTTCACACATATCACACTTATGAAATCTCTCCCCTGTATGAACTCTAATATGACTAACTCAAGTACCTTTCTCAATAAAATATTTTTCACACATATCACACTTGTGATGTCTCTCTCCTGTATGAACTCTCATATGCTTCACTAAAGTACATTTCTCAGTAAAATTATTTTCACACATATCACATTTGTGACAATCTCTCCCCTGTATGAACTCTCATATAATTAACTAAAGAACCTTTCTCAGTAAAAGTCTTTTCACACATATCACATTTGTGACAATCTCTCCCCTGTATGAACTCTCATATAATTAACTAAAGAACCTTTCTCAGTAAAAGTCTTTGCACACATATCACATATGTGACAATCTCTTCCCTGTATGAACTCTCATATAATTAACTGAAGTAACTTTCTTAATAAAATATTTTTCACACATATCACACTTGTGACAATCTCTCCACTGTATGAACTCTCACATGCTTAATTAAATGACCTTTCTCAATAAAAGATTTTTCACACATACCACACTTGTGAAGCCTCTCCCCTGTATGAACTCGTATATGACTAACTAAATGACTTCTCTCTCTAAAAGACTTTCCACATATATCACACATTTGAGGTTTCTCTCCTGTATGACCTCTCATGTGCTGAACTAAAAAACATTTCGCAGTAAAAGACTTTTCACACACATCACACTTATGAGGTGTCTTTCCTGTATGAACTCTCATGTGCTTGACTAAAAAACAATGCTCAGTAAAAGACTTTCCACACACATCACATTTGTAAGGTCCCTCTCCTGTATGAATTCTCTTTAAATGCTTAACTAAATGGCCTGTCTCAGTAAAGGACTTTTCACACATATCACACTTGTAAGGTCTCTCTCCTGTATGAACTCTCTTATGCTTAATTAAGGAGCCTTTCTGAGCAAAAGACTTTTCACACGTGTCACACTTGTAAGGTCTCTCACCTGTATGAATTCTCATGTGGTTGACTAAATGACCTTTATTAATAAAAGACTTCCAACACACATCACACTTGTGAGGTCTCTCTCCTGTATGAATTCTCCTGTGGAAGACTAACTCACATTTCACAATAAAAGATTTTCCACACACATCACACTTGTAAGGTCTCTCTCCTGTATGAATTCTCCTGTGGAAGACTAGCTCACATTTCACAGTAAAAGACTTTCCACATGTATCACACTTGTAAGGTCTCTCTCCTGTATGAAATCTCATGTGCTTAACTAAAGAGCCTTTCAGAGTAAAAGACTTTCCACATGTATCACACTTGTGAGACTTCTCTCCTGTATGAGTTATCATGTGTGTGACTAAAGTATCTTTCCGAGCAAAATACTTTTCACAAACACCACACTTGTAAGGTCTCTCTCCTGTATGAAATCTCATGTGCTTAACTAAAGAGCCTTTCAGAGTAAAAGACTTTCCACATGTATCACACTTGTGAGACTTCTCTCCTGTATGAGTTATCATGTGTGTGACTAAAGTATCTTTCCGAGTAAAATACTTTTCACAAACACCACACTTATAAGGTCTCTCTTCTGTATGAGCTTGAATGTGCTTAACTAAAGAACTTTTAACACTAAAAGACTTTCCATATTCATCATACTTGTAAGGTCTCTCTCCTGTATGAACTCTTATATGACTTACTAAATGACATCTCTCACAGAAAGAATTTCCACATATATCACGCATTTGAGGTTTCTGTCCTGTATGAACTCTCATGTGTCTGACTAAAGAGCCTGTCTCAGTAAAAGAATTTTCACACACATCACACTTGTAAGGTTTCTCTCCTGTATGAATTCTCTTTAAATGCTTAACTAAATGGCCTGTCTCAGTAAAGGACTTTTCACACATATCACACTTGTAAGGTCTCTCTCCTGTATGAACTCTCTTATGCTTAATTAAGGAGCCTTTCTGAGCAAAAGACTTTTCACACATGTCACACTTGTAAGGTCTCTCACCTGTATGAATTCTCATGTGGTTGACTAAATGACCTTTATTAATAAAAGACTTCCAACACACATCACAATTGTGAGGTCTCTCTCCTGTATGAATTCTCCTGTGGAAGACTAACTCACATTTCACAATAAAAGACTTTCCACAAATCTCACACTTGTAAGGTCTCTCTTCTGTATGAAATCTCATGTGCTTAACTAAAGAGCCTGTCTCAGTAAAAGACTTTCCACACACATCACACTTGTAAGGTTTCTCTCCTGTATGAATTCTCTTTAAATGCTTAACTAAAGAGCCTGTCTCAGTAAAGGACTTTTCACATATATCACACTTGTAAGGTCTCTCTCCTGTATGAACTCTCTTATGCTTAATTAAGGAGCCTTTCTGAGTAAAAGACTTTTCACACGTGTCACACTTGTAAGGTCTCTCTCCTGTATGAATTCTCATGTGCTTAACTAAAGAGCCTGTCTCAGTAAAAGACTTTCCACACACATCACACTTGTAAGGTTTCTCTCCTGTATGAATTTTCTTTAAATGCTTAACTAAAGAGCCTGTCTCAGTAAAGGACTTTTCACACATATCACACTTGTAAGGTCTCTCTCCTGTATGAACTCTCTTATGCTTAATTAAGGACCCTTTCTGAGCAAAAGACTTTTCACACATGTCACACTTGTAAGGTCTCTCTCCTGTATGAATTCTCATGTGATTGACTATATGACCTTTACTAATAAAAGACTTCCAACACTCATCACACTTGTAAGGTCTCTCTCCTGTATGAACTTTCATATTCTTCTGAGTAAATGATTTTTCCAAAACATTATAATTGTAAGGTGTCTTCTCTGTATACAGTCTGTTGTGATTGGCTGATTCATTAATTCTGCTTAATGGCTCTTCTTTTTCCTGCGCTGGCCGATTCATGTCCATCATTTGAGCTTTAAATCAGAAATACCTAGTTTTAGTAGAGGTGGCATGATAGCTGATAGTACGGACTCATTGCAATAGCTGAAGGCATGATAGTCGACTATCCATTACAAAATCAAAGTGAACAAATCGCTCATTTTCTCACTTATTTCAACATCAAATCCTATGGTGTCACTACTCATTAGAATCTCCTCTTCGAGACGATTCCAATGAGTAGTGACACAATAGGGTTTAAAGCAGAAATAAAGATTTTAATTTTTGAAAACTCCCTTTATCTGGAACCCTGGTAGATTGCAATAGCTGAAGTCATGATAGTTGACTATCGATTACAAAATCAAAGTGAACAAATCGCTCATTTTCTCACTTATTTCAGCACCAAATCCTATGGTGTCATACTCATTAGAATCGTCTTGAAGAACATTGGTCTACCTTAAATTTCAAACAACATGCATAATTTCACATACAAGTTGTTAGTGTGTGAAAGTTGGAGTAAATCCCTCTATTCCTGTCGGAGAAGTTAGCTACCCTAGATTTTTTCCCTATACAATGTACCGTATAGCTGGTATTTTCTGTGGGGTAGAAATTTCTGCCATTCTGCGGTTCCATCATCGGATCGCAGAAAAAAATCGGCAGAAAAATATTACCATACTATTTTATCACGTAAAAATAATAAATAATCCTCCAGTAGCTTCTTCGATAAGTGATCGGTCTTTGCACTCACTCGGACATTTGTTGCTTTCAGTTCATATTATGATAACCACAGAACATACTCACTCGGCAACTAAGACCATTAAATTTGTATTGTTATTTTAGTTTCTATCAATTTTTCTTATATTAGATGCTCGAAAACCCCTAACAAATCGTATTTAAAATGTACCGATATTTACCACTGCAAAGTTAATTTTGAACGACTAAGTCCAAGGTATTCCGAAAACAACAAAAGCAGGTAATGTATAATTATAGGTAATTATCGGTCCAAGTTGTTTGCTACTGTTAGTGTTGCCGGATCAGGTCGTGAAGGCCTTGGGGTATATGAATTCTCTGCCGTGTATTTATTTTTTATGATAATTACAGATGTAATTCATGTTAATAAACATACTTGACCAGATATTTATCGCATTTGTTTCACATTTAAACCCAATTGCAAATTACCGTAGATCTCCATATCCGTTACTCTATATATGAAAAGCCGATTTTAGGATTGGGTTTTAGCCCATATCGGAAGTACAGTGAAATCTACGTACATGTAAACAACAGCGAGCGTATAGCTAAAATAGCTTTTCAACAATCGAATCCGCAGAATTTTATTATGCTGCTTTCAGAAAAACGCAGAAATAAAAACAGTAGAATATAATTCACCCTGCTTTTTCATAAAATCGCAAAATATTATGACAGCAGAAAATACCAGCTATACGGTATAGTCTTTGTAGGGAAAAAATCAATAATTTTAGTCAAAAAGGTTTCAGCTCAAATTCAAAATGACATGAACATCTTCCCATATAAGTTGTTCATCTGTGACAGTTTGGAGCAAATTCCTCCAGCAAGGGAGGAATATTTAGCTGCACAAGGTTTTCTCCCTTTATATTTAATGTATAGAAAAAATTTAAGGGTCATAACTTTTGTGAAAAAGGTTTGCAACTCAAATTCCAAAATTCCAAACACATTAACATCTTCTCATATAAGTGGTTTATCTGTGAAAGTTTGGAGCCAATGATTACAGAAGTGTAGGGGAAGTAAGCTGCATAAAAAGTTTAACCGACTACAATAACAGACTATACATATCAGGGCTCCAGATAAGGGAGAGTATTCTGAACAAATAACATTTTCTCACTCATACAGCACCAAATCCTATGGTGTAACTACACCATAGGGTTTAAAGCAGAAATAACGGTTTTAGTTTTTGAAATACTCCCCTTATCTGGAGTCCTGCATATACTACTATTGATCTTTGTTTACCATGACCCACATGGTCCCAGGGCATGCCAGCTTGATCAACTTGCAGAAAATAATGAAGACCACCGTCATAGCTTCGCATGATACATTAGAAAGCTGCCAAAAGGTGTAACCTTTTGAGTGATTCCATTGATGGATAAACCCATAATAAAACGATGTATGTATGTCAGTCCAAAAACTGAAAAGATTAAAATCCAGAATGTTTGTAACTCTGGTATTCTAGTTCAAATTTTAACACATCTCATGCACACCACTATATAAACAAAGAATGAACGTATCTGTTTTTAAATTCTCTATTAAACACGCACACCCTGTAATGGCTGGATGTTATGTAATTTGCTATGAATCTGCGTACACCAAGGAATCTATTGCATTGATTAAATTGAAGTGTTAGAATCAAAATAATAAATGAATACCAGTGTTTTATTGTGCAATAGAACACGGGAAGTTGTAACAATGCTGGTAATTCATTATTTCGTACTTCCGCATGTTATTGCATTGTGTTTGCATTTCATATACCTTTAAATGGGAAATAATGACATCCTTGGTTTGTACACACAGGGCTCCAGATAAGGGGAGTATTTCAAAAATTAAAATCTTTATTTCTGCTTTGAATCCTATGGTGTCACTACTCATTAGAATCGTCTCTTCGAGACGATTCTAATGAGTAGTGACACCATCTGAGTTGGTGCTGAAATAAGTGAGAAAAAGTTGGTTTTGTTCAGTTTACTCCCTCTTATCTGGAGCCCTGTACTTGGTTTGTACACTGTAGGAGAAACTTTAGTCCTTCAACAACTTGTGTGTGATTAATCTTCTGAGCTCTGCGCAAGAATTTGTTAAGTTGAAAACGGGATGAAACCAGTAACTAGGTGCCACAGCAGCGCTGAATCCAAGTAACTAGGTGCCACAGCAGCGCTGAATCCAATCTTGTTAAACACTGGTGAATGGTGATACTTTTTAAAACTCATTTTTAAACCAAAATTCTCTGTTTGTTTATGAATCATACGGGGTTTCCCAACAATAACCAGGGTTCCAGTTAACGGGGAGTAAACTGAACAAATCAAGCATTTTCTCACTTATTTCAGCACCAAATCCTATAGTGTTACTACTCATTAGAATTGTCTCTTTGAGACGATTCTAATGAGTAGTGACACCATAGGGTTTAAAGCAGAAATAAAGATTTTAATTTTTGAAATACTCCCTTATCTGGAACCCTGAATACATGTAACATTCAATCAGCCCTACCACTGTATGACATCACTTAGCCCGCTTTGCGGTCTGATACCCTGTTTTAGAACCGAAATTTGTACGCAATAAGAAACCAATTATCGTAGTGTGGCCCAATCGTTACCATCCACATTATATGTCAAAAGTTCAAAATCTATACACAGAATTGTACAGTTACAAGAGGACCATCATGGTCCTATGTTGCTCACCTAAAGGAACTGTTGTATTATACTGAATGCAACTGAAGTTTGTCATTGCATCTATGCAGACTGTTGCATGTAAAAATAGGGCCTTACAGTTTCAGAGACGAAGATTTTTACAGGTTTTCCCCATTTTTTTAGTCCATGGTAAACTTATAAACTTATAAGCCCCAGTGTGGGGTCATTTTTTACCTGGGGTCATGATTTGAAAAAAGCTACATGTCACATATTATTTATCTTGGCCTTACCGTTTGAAAGAAGACGATTTTTAAAGTTTTGGCCTGGGGTCGGTAGAGGAGCATGAGGCAAAACTACATGTCAAATATTAAAGGGACTCGCAACCGGATGGCGTACTTGTCAAAATAAAATAAAATACATGTACTCAAATAAAAGCAAACTTGAGGCATTATTTGGCTTCTGAGATTGAAAAATATGATCAGTCCAAAAAAAGTCTCAAGAATCGTCATCCAATCTTATATTTAATATATAATTATATATAATTTGGATATTTTCCATAGTTTTTCTATAGCGTCAGCTAGTGTTGTAGCGATGATCGATTGTAATCGATCATCGATCGAAAATGACCATAATCGAACATAATCGATCATGATTTGCTGTAATCAATTATGTTCGATTATTTATGATAAAGTTATGAAGAAGCATAGTGCATATAAAAGACAGGTTGTAGCTTAATGCAGGTTGGAAGTAATGCAGAACGCTTCTATGGGAGTGTTCTGCATTACTTCCAACCCACATTAAACCATAATCTGCCTTTCATGTGTTCACTATACATGTATGTATCCTCAAAGTATGGTTAAGTAAGCTTTGACTGTAATGTTAATCTGAAATTGTTTTACTTACTTGCACCAAATATATAAATGAAACAGTTGATTCCCAACCAAGAGATTATTCAAACAATGTTTACCCCGAGATGAACTGCCGCAGCAATAGTAATTACAGGTAGTAAAAGAAGTGGTATACAATTAGTACAAAGCAAGCTCAATTAAATTGCAAATAAAAATAGGACATTAATTTAACTGTTTTATCAAATTGCTGCTTTGATTTTTATTTTGCTTCATATGGGTGCATTGTTTGCAAAATTATGTAGATATATAACATACAAATGCAAACATGAGTATCACATATATTCAGCTTTTCAGAGTACATATATAATAGTTTATGTTAAAACGATTATATAATCGATCATCGATCGATTATGGTTACCAATAATCGTTTATAATCGATTATGGTTTTCGGACCGATTATACAACACTAGCGTCAGCTGACGGTATAGTGGTTGTTGTTGCTTCTCTACACGGGCTCAGACATAAACCCGAGCCGAATAAAGTACTATCAATCGCTACCAGTGAACTATGTTAATTCGCTACCATATAGATATAGAGAGCGCTGGTAGTCGAGGGGGTAAAGGCGTTTCCTCATTTTTCATGTTTGTCTCCGCATGAAGGGTCACGGGTTCGAATCCCACCAGAGCTTCTTCTTTCTTTTTTTTTTTAAATGCATTTTTTAATTAATTATCCTAAACTAAATCTTACCCATTTATATAAGCATTTGACATATATTTACAAATTACTATTTTTAATGCTAAATCCGGTTGCGAGCCTCTTTAAAAGTCTAGGTCTTACAGTTTCAGAGAAAAGGACTTTTAAAGGTTTTCCTATAAGACTATGTAAAACTGATAATAATTTGAACAATCTTGGTAGTAGACATTAAGGTAATGATACATAGCAAATATCAAAGATCCAAAAAAATTTATAGATTTTCTTATGCATTAAAAGTTGTCTATAGGTTACGGAACATCAAATACACCGGTAATGCTACCTGGTCCAGTCAAAAGTAGTTCCCCGAGATATAGTGCCAACAGTTTTTGGCCTCAAAATGGCATGTTGTCACTAGATATGCACTGGTTTTTGCTTTTGATGTACTACATGGGTACCAGGGAATAGATACAAGGCATTTCTGTTATCCTAGAAGGGGTTTATGTAGAAATTATGTGGGCTGAAGTGACATATCCCTGTTTTAGTCGGACCCTCTGTCAAAAGGTAGCAAAACACCAGTCATGTCATAGAAGTCATGATATTTTTCTTAGATAACACATAACCCCCTGTTTTTTTCTTCATTTTTCAGTTGTGCATTAATGTATCTATTGGGAAAATAAAGAGTTGCACCTGGCTAGGCTGTTAAAGTTGACAAATTTTTACCTTGAAGATGACAGATCAGGGGTGTAAAATTCTAGTCGCCCGCTCGCCATGGCGAGTAACATTTTATCAGGGCGAGCAGATTTTCTGATAATTTACAACAGAACTTAATGAGCATAATGTCAATATCACCTAGCAAGGCGAGTAACAATTCTGAAAATTTTACACCCCTGCAGATTTTATATGAATTATATAGAAGAGCCTATTTGGTGTTCCATGCCCTATAGGCCCACTGACAAAGTTTGGTTGAAATCAGGTCAGTGATTTCAGAGGAGATGTTTTTAAAAATATGGACAGACGACTGACGATGGACACCGGACACCAAGCGGTCACAATAGCTCATCATGAGCCTTCAGCTCAGGTGAGCTATAAATGGAGAAAATTACAACTTTTTGATAATTATGACTATCTATTTTAATCTGAGTGGCAAACAGTTTGGACCCTGATCAGACACAGGGTTATCCGGTGTCTGATCAGGCTCCAAACTGCTTGCAATGGACATACCAGTAATAGTTTTGGTAAATGCGTTGAGAGAAAAAGAATGTCTTCTTCGATGTAAATGGTGCCTTTGATTTCTATAATGCAATTTCTTACAAGAATAAATAGTGAATATTAACTCTTTTTTCCCTGAAACTTCAAAGTTACCATTTTAATCCAGTTCATTTCAGACTTTTAAGGGTTGCTTTTGTCAATGTTTTGCAGAAATGACAAACAGTGAAGACCCAGTTCAGAGGGCTCCTTCAGGAGCCCTCTGATCTGGTTCTTCACTGTTTGCATATGAAGGACAAGTGCACTTTTCACATGTATCCTGTTTGAAAAAGACGCCTAGGCTATATGCAGGACCAGGGTTCAAAGGGTTAATTAAACAGTGAATATCAAGGAATAAACCTCGGTCTCCCTACCATTGGCATTCTCTATACTGTCTGGTGCATGGTTTTGGTCTTGGCCGGTATCTAGGTCTGGCGGAGGCCTTGTAGCTCTGTCTCCATGTTCCGGGGTCTCAAACGTCGCAGGAGAAGAATCTACAAGGTAAAGGCAGCACTCCAGATAAGAGGGAATGAATTGAACATTTTCTCTATTATATGAGAACCAAATCCCATGGTGTTACCACTCTTCCAGTCAATACTAATGAGTAGTCACCCCATAGGGTTTAAAGGGACTCGCAACCGGATGGTGTACTTGTCAAAATAAAATAAAATACTCAAATAAAAGCAAATTTGTGGCATTATTTGGCTTCTGACATTAAAAAAATACGATCAGTCCAAAAAAAGTCTCAAGAATCGTCACCGAATCTTAGATTTTTAGATATTTTCCATCGTTTTTCTATACCGACTAGTAGACGGTATAGTTGTTGTTGTTGCTTCTCTACACGGGCTCAGACATAAACACAAGCCGAATTACGAAGTTGATGCACTTTCGATCGCTACAATTTGAAATACGTTAAATCGATCCGAGATAAACGGATAGTTCCGTGGTCCATTGGTCTAAGCGGTTTCCCCTATTTTGCCTTCTGTCCGCCAATGCCGGGCCCCGGGTTCGAATCCCACCAGAGACCAATATTTTTTTTTTATTGAAATACATTTTTTTAAACAGAATTTCTTATCCTAAACTAATTCTTTACCATTTATATAAGCGTTTGACACATATTTACAAATTACTATTTCTAATGCACCATCTGGTTGCGAGTCGCTTTAATGCAGATATAAAGATTGTAAGTTTTTATTGAAATACTCCCCTTATTTATTCCTCCTAAAAAACATTTGTTTTTACTTTAGTGCAGTCAGAGTATCAGTATGCATCATTTAAGAATTTTTTCATATATCATTTTTTTATATCCCAGCAGATGGTAGCTTACAGCTGGCTGAAAGTAAAGCAGAATGCGCCTTAGTTTTACTTTCAACCTGCTTTAACCCATTACCCCATAGCCTGTTTCTAGTTTTGAAAATAGGTGACCACTTAAAGTAGGTTGAAAGTAAAGCAGAATGTGCCTTAAGGCACATTATGCTTTACTTTCAGCCTGTTTTAAGCTAGTATCTGCTAGAAAATAGAAAATATTTCTTATGACTCTTATTTGTAACAGTATAAATTGGAACCATATTCTTCAGTAGAGGAAATAAATTAAAGGCGTAAAAAGGTGTATTTTGGGGTAATGGGTTAAGTGGTCACCTGTATTCAACAACAGAAACAGTGTCATGGGTTTAACACTGATTTAGAAAGGTTTATGAGTTAAGTAATGTAGATATAGATTTCCATGTATAAGAGTTATGAAAGCTGTACAAATGTACTCACATATAGATCTCCCAGTGTCAGGTCGTCTCGAATATTTCATCTGAAGTTCACGTAGCTTTACCAGATCATTTTTCTCCATAGCTTCAATGTACTCACTCTGAGCCTTCATCTTGGACAGATCAGGGAAAAAGTCTTGTTCTATGATCTTCTCAACTTCCTGTAATAAAAATTATGAAAAATAATATACCAAGTTATAGCAAAAGTGCATTCACCTTTATCACATAGAAGCTATTCTTAAAATATCTTTTTATCTATTTCTAAACAAGTTAGATAAATCAAATAAATTATGAAGATGTGTAGTCGGTTGAGTTTACTTTATAGTAAATGGTGAGAAAGTTTTTGTAAGCTGTCCAGGTGGCACAGTCAGTAAATCATTCGCCCTTCAAGTGATCGATCCCCTGTTTGAGTCCGCGTCTGGCTGCATATGAGACTCGTGTACACTGTATGTGATCTGGCTTGCTTAGTTGGTCCTGGGCTCGAGTCATGGTCTGGCTGCATATTTTTCTCCCTGTGTTACACACCAAAGTTATATTCTTTTTATGACAAAACCAAGAAGTTGAAAAGTTGATTAATTTATCTATTATACATTAAATATTATGGGCAGCCCGATAGCAAATCTGTTAGTATTGAAATGAGTTATTCTTTGCAATGAAAAATCCCTGTAACCGCTCAGTGGTAGAGAGAGTCCACTTGCCGGCTACGTGGCTGAGTGGTAGAGTGTCCCCTTCCAGTGCGGGAGGTTGTGGGTTCAATCCCCGACCGGGTCAAACCAAAAACTTAAAAAGTAGTAGTAATGGCTTCCCGTCTTGGCGCTCAGGTTAAAATGACAGGCCGGGTACAGTCCCTAGTGCACCGATTGACGGACATGATAGATTGATTGAATCCATTGTTCTTATAATCGTTAGTTAAAGGAGTTGTTTGTGTCTCATCAGGGTTATAGATAAGGTTTTGCATTAATTGGGTATTTACTCCCTCTATTTTCTAAGAATTGGGTTTTCTGAATTTCAATTGAGTATCCAAAAAACCATTACTCCATCAATTTGATACGAATTGCTTTTTTACTCTATTTTTTTTCTTCATTTAATACAAAACACAAGCTGATTGTTTGATGTACTGTACCCTCGTTTGCCCACACTGGATAATTTCAGTTTCGATCTCATTTCAACACAAATGCAACAGCTCATGTTTGTGTAGGAAAACTAGGATTCATTAATTTTCAGCCACGGAAACTTTAAAAGCCATTCCAGGATTCCTTTACCGTAACTTTGCTAACTTTAGCACGGGTGACTTACAGATTCGGGACAAAAGATCGTCGATTATGTCGGTAACATTAAACAACCTCTTTTTTGGCTGTTACATGCATCATTCAAAATTTCATTCACGACACTGTTACAAATTATTTCTGTTTCGTTCGCGGAAGGCTGAACGTAATTGAATAATGTGGGGTTTTTTGTTGCGCTTTTTCCGTCCGCGCGATACCATTTTGACAGAAGAAATTCTGGCAGACGATGTGACTGGTTTACTAATTAAACGAGCTAACAAAAAGCGTCGCTGCATAAATCCTATTGGCTATTATTTGGAAATAAATAACCAGTCTAACCGGTGTATCGGTAAAATATTTACCCGGTGTCGTAGAAAACATCCCGTCATTAAACTTGAGAAATGCGACTAATTGCGTACGATACGCGCCTGCTTGAATTCTTTTGCGTAAACCCTTTTAATAATTGATTTTCAGTACGCATGGATTTGAAAGTAATTGCTTTTCTACTGTATTTAATTGCGTATTTACGCAAATACGCGCCTTATCTATAACCCTGGTCTCATAATTCTCACACATATCAAAGTTCTCAAACATCTGGGGTTAAAATATTAAAGTGAACAAATGATAAAAGAACACGTTTTGAAGTTTTAAATCTACAATTTTACACAATAAAACATGTATCTTATCACAGGGTGAGTCTCGGGGGGGGGGGGGGGGGGGGGGGGGGGCTCATGTCCGCACGCGCAAAACAGGCGGGGACCTCGTGTCCGCCCGCGCAAAATCGGCCGGGGGGGGGGGCTCGTGTCCGGGGGGGGGGGGCTCATGTCCGCTTACCAGTGCACCTTCTCATTATCATCAATCTTGATGGAGAGAAGTAATAATAAAGAAGAAGAAAAAAGAGTGTTACAAATTTGTACCTCTGTGTATTTTTCCTCGTCTAAGACATTTACTTTCTTCTTCTCTGGGCCAATGGTTCCCTTTGGCTTGGCCACAACAAGTGCCTTGCTATGCGCTTTCACGAGATTCATTCTTGATGTCGAATTGTATGTTAAAGCTTTAAAAAGAACGTAATAAAACGTTTTCACAACACCGTATTTCTCAAACAATTCACCAAAGAATGGTGTGCTTTATTCGAGGTATTGGGCGATCCTAGATATATAGAATAGACTTCCCAGCATGTAAAATATCGCTTGAAAATTAGATTTAGATATTGAAGGATATTTAATATGTTGTAAAATATTGGTAGTTATCATATTTGATCATAATTTTGCTTAACTAGTATTAAATTTATAGTTTTATATTTCTAGAACATGTTCTTATTTTCGAAGTGAATATTGCTAAAGTTTTCGGACCAATTCGTTTCGGACCCAAGAGTTCATCCTTGGTCGTTTCGAACCCTATGATCTTCTTCGGACTCGTCAAATTATTAGTAATTTCGGACCAAAATATAATAGTTTAGCACATAAAATGACATATTTGATGCGATATGACGCTAGAATCTCAGAAATATCAGTTATTGATACTATTGATATAATATCTAATTATATACAGTAGAACCTCGCTGTTACGACCACTAAATTGTGTCAATTATTAGGAGTTTTTATACAATCAATTAGTCTTATTTTTAGTGGTCGTAATAGAGAGGTTTTATATAGTTGTATATTATTATATCAATAGTATCAATAACTGATATTTCTCAGATATATTTTCTTGCTTGTAGTAGATTTGTTCTATGCAGACAATGTACACCCCTGATCAGGGTCTGGACTGTTTTGCAAAATAACAAGCCTCATTGGTAAAAAATGGGCTAGACTTACGGAACTGAATTATCGCTTCAATAATGAATGAGATGAGAATAATCTTAACCATATTACGCCTTTTTACACATTTTATTTATCCCACCACTGATGAAAATAGTTTCAATTTATACAGTTTTGACTATTTAACATAAATAATTTCTATAGTCTAGCAGCTAGTAGCTTAAAGCAGGCTCAAAGTAAAGCTGATCCGTCCTGCAGATTTTGTGCCAATGTGGTACGGACGTCTCCTTCAGCCGACAGGGAATACTTGCCGAATGTCTAAATTTAAATGGATGATTTTGAGCATCAGATGGTGGTTCCGAAAGAGATTTTTTTAATTATGTTGTTATCATTGTGCTAGTATGCTAGTTTATTCCCTATATGTATAATCTGTCCTATCAGTGGCCAGGGCATGGCACACCAATTAGGCCTCCGTATATTATTCATATAAAATCATTTCACTTTCGGTTCTCAAACGGTCAACATTTACAGCCTAGCCAAATGCTAAACACGTATCATTTCGACGATCTATCCAATTGCAATGGAAAATCACTGAAAAAAGAGGGGTTACGTGTTATGTAAGAAAAATATCTCTCGATGTTTACCATGACTGCTCTTTGGATCTCTCAGATCAGATTGCACAAGTTCTAATATTTGTGGGAAATAGCAGTATTAATGCATGGAAACCAATGCCAGGAATCTGAATAACTGGGAAATGGCATAAAAACAGGGATGAAATTGCTCAAAAAATGCCTTTTAGAGCAAAATGAATTTGGAACTATATTTCACCGAACTACTTTTGACTGGACCATGAGAGCACATCCGGTCTATTTGGTATTCCGTAACCCCGAGAAAAGCATCGCGCGAAAGCGCCCAGTGCATCACTCGGTCAAGTGCACGACGTAACGCGGCGTCTGATCTGGCTTCAAGCTGATTATTTTAGCCAAATCTTAATTGCTGATGCCTATAACAACTCCTTCCGAACAAGATACACAATCATTATCTCCCATTGGATGTTGTCGTAGAGAGAGAGAGCAATATATTTCGTAATACTATTTACGTTTTTGAAAACAATGTAGACCCTGACTAAACAGCTTAGTGAGCTTCTTAAGGCACTGTCGGATAATGTTCTGCGCTGTTATCTTATAGGATATGTCTGACATGAGTCTGCACTGTTTCGCTGGTCGAACTTTTTCTAGTTTAATTAGCCAATATAATAGTTCAGATGATAGATGGTCATAGTGGGTGGAGCGTTATATACATGTATTATTATTATACCTTGCTTTGAATTACAATGTTTATCTCCCATAGACCAAAATGTAATACTTTTCGTATTTTTTACATCAATCCAAACAGTTCATTGTCTCTCAGACTCTAAGACATTGCTCTCTGAGCTATGCGACATTCTTTTGCTATGCGACAGTCTTTGGAATGTCACATAGAGGCAAGTAACTCTAATGTCTCTTGATCTCTGTGACTAAAAGACATTGCTCTCTGAGCTATGTGACATTAGTTTTGCTATGCGACATTCTTTGGAATGTCACATGGGCAAGTAACTCTAATTTCTATTGGTCTCTGTCACTATAAGACATTGCTGTCTGAGCCATGTGATATTCTGTATGTGACATTCTTTTGAATGTCACATAGGGGCATGTTACTATAATCTCTCTTGATCTCTGTGTCTATAATATATTGCTGTCTTAGCTATGCGACATTCTTTTACTGTGCGACATGCTTTTGAGTGTCACATAGGGGCAAGTAACTCTAATGTCTCTTGATCTCTGTGACTATATGATATTGCTGTCTTAGCTATGCGACATTCTTTTGCTATGCGACATATTTTTAAATGGACATAGGGGCAAGTAACTCTAATGTCTCTTGATCCATGTCAATATAAGACATTGCTCTCTGAGCAATGCGACATTATTATGCTATGCGACATTCTTTTGAATGTCACACGAATGTCACATAGGGACATGTAACTCTAATGTCTCTTGATCTCTGTAACTATAAGCTATTGCTGTCTGAGCTATGCGACATTCTTTTGAATGTCACATAGGGGAAATTAACTCAAATGATTTTTGGTTTTCTGGCTGTATTATTAAGAGCGCTTTGCTTCTTATTTTATAAAACACGAACGAGACAATTCCAAAGCCAAGGTGATAAGCACGGCATAATAGAAAAAAATATTAGATGACAGCTTACGTGACATTCAAATTGTCAACCCCGAAAACAAGAATGTCACCCCGAGGCTTAGCTGCGCTTCGGGGTGACATACTGCCTCTCGGGTTGACATTTTGAGTCGTCTAATATCTATATAATATTCAGTGGGGTAAGGGTTAACGCAAGGTCAACCTTTTCAATGCCAAGACTGACAACACTGGAACTTGTGTGATGCGGCGTCTCATCAGGATCCAAACTGTTTGACACTCATATCATTGTCAAAAACGCATCATTTCCAAATTTTATAAGTGAAAGCAGACGTCAAATATGATTAGACGATAATATGTCTGCGACTGTGTTAGACGGATATTTACGTCATAATGGCAGTGTGCATTATTTATTGATATTGCATTATGCGCCATTATTGACACAATGCTAGAATGACGCCATTTTAAACCTGACTTGGCTGATATTTGCAAACGATTTGGATCCATATCAGACGCCGCATTCTGCGGCGTCTGATTTGGATCCAAACTGTTTGCCACTCATATCCATTGTTTCTTCAATTTATATGATTTTTTACGTTTTTCGCATACGATATATTTGAAGCAGACGACAATGCAGCATGATAAGGGCTCAATGACCTTGGTTATTTATTCTGAATAGACACAGTAGAGAGTTAACTCTTTGAACGATACGTATTGTTGTCGTCTGCTACTTTTCTCAAGATTATTTTTCTTCTAATTTCTTTTCTTTTCCATATAGATCTAGGACCAGAGTGTCAAACATTTTGGAACCAGTTGAAGCACCGAGTTACTCGGCGTCTCGTCTGGATACAACCAGTTTGTAGATCTAAATGTAAACAGCATTGCACCGTTTAAGTGTAAACTCTGAATTAATTAATTCATGATTACATCGTAACATGCGATGAGTTCCATTTCTAATCACACACAAGATTCAAGATTCTAATCACACACAGTTATCCAATGTAAGGAGACTAACAAGCCAGGTTAACCTTTAGAGCGGCAATAAGTATGTCTGTCTGTCTGTCTGTCTGTCTGTCTCTGTCTATATGACTCTCTCTCTCTCTCTCTCTCTCTCTCTCTGTCGCTCTCTCTCTCTCTCTGTCGTTCGTTCGCCCACTTTCTCTCTCTCCATTTACTAGATAGATTGAGATCAGTTATATCCTCGCGTTATTAATGACATTATCATGACGTGAACAATTGAATATATATTCAGCCAGCCCGATAAACTTTGAGATCTTGAATTATTGAATATCAAAATTTATCCTGAGGCTGTGACATTAGTAGCAATATTCTCCAGTTGTGGGATACCCTGTATTTACAGAAAAGTTATTATTACAGCCTGAAGAAAAACGCAATTATGGCGCGAAAACAAGCGAGTGCTGAAAACACTACCGAATTAAAGCAGAAATCTCTGATACGAGTTTTCTGCTTTGCTTCAAGCTTGTTTTAAACAATCGCATACCTTAGCTCGAAAAAAAGATTCCTTTAGTTTAAGCGACACTTCCTTTTCAACAGGAACATCAGATATTACCGACCAGCCTGTAATTAGCAACATACATGTATCTGTTAGAAACACAAACTGCAACTCTTTAGATTCAGGTTGCTTCTTAATGCAGGAAAAAAACTATTGCAAACGCTCCGATATAAGCTTTCTGCTTTACCTTTTCCTGTAATTAGTACAATAAGGATACTTTTTAGGATGTTGCTAAGAGATGGTCTACTGTATGCAAATAATTATTCACTGTTATCGCCATCTAGGGATTCCGGTCTCGACTGTCGCCAGCGCCATCTAGGAAGTCCGCTCTCGACCGCTGTCAGCGCCATCTAGGCAGACAGCGCCAGAGCGTCATTGTGTGACATGGTGAGGAGGACATCATACTTTCCAAGTATATGCTTCCGTGCTAAAATAAGTTTGTCCATTGTAAACAGTTTGGAACCAGATCAGACGCCGAGAAACGCGGCATCCAATCAGGTTCCAAACTGTTTGCAATTCATGGATACTTTTATACGTCGTTAACGTTTTCAAAAATATGTCATTTTCTACACTAAATTTTTGCGTTTAGTTTTTTAAAACGACTAAAATAACCGTATTTCCCAAACTAATCAGTTGTTAGACAAATGTTATATATGCGAAGAGAGCGTTCGTGCGTTTGACTCGCTTAACCACTTCACTTCCATGACGTCATCGGATTGAAACACTTTGTCGTCTGCTTTCAATTCTCAAAATCAAATTTCAGGAATTTTTATTACAGGAACAACGGTACGAGTGCCAAACAGTTACGCGACGTCTGATCAGGATCCAAACTGATCGCACATACATCGCTCCCTCTCTACAACGGCACCCAATGAGAGGCAAACATTGTGTGTGTTGTTCGGAAGGAGTCGTTATAGAGAGGGAACGTGGCTTACATATGCACACAGCTTGAATCCAAATCAGACGCCGCGTAACGCGGCGTCTGATCTGTATTCAAGCTGTTTGTCACTCGGCTTTTAAAAGAATATCTGTCAAAATGTCCATTATGTAACTTTGAGAAAAACAGCAGGCGACAATTTTAAGCAGTACCGGAAGTCATTGCACTCGGAGTAAGGAAGTGATGTCGATAAACATTCTCTAAAAAAGACGTTGAGACATGTTTTTGACGTACATTTTTAGTATAAACAGTAAGTCATAAATCACTTTGATTGAAAACAAAAGTAATAGTATGTAACAGATGCCAATAGCAAAACTTGAAGTCGAAAGAGAGGGGAAATATTAACGACAAATCTTGGAACTATTTTCAGAAAACCATTGGATATATTGCTTAATTTCTCACTTCAATGTAAGTTTACTGGGGACATCATAATTCAATCACCAGAAACCATTTGCTTTATGTTTTTTATTCCGCTTATGGCGAGTTTTCTACTAAAAGACGCTATCAGAGACCAACCTTCTATATAGTGTTTAAGAACTTTACGCCAAAAGCAGTCCGCGACCCATGACAGAGGTGAATTGTGCGTCTGTGGAAAAGAGATTGTAGTTTCTTCGCTGGTACAGGCGCACCAAGCTAGAAAGCATGCAACCAGTCTATATTTTACGACTTTACTGCATATTTTCATTAACACATGTGGTATTTAGTGATAGGACCCTCGCTTTTCAAGTAGGTGTGGACAACGTTGACACTCCAATCACTGCTAGTGCGTCTACCATTCGCTCGTTACTGAACACAACTCTAGCCGGATATGACGTAAGAATAAGGCCGCGTGTCAACCAATCAGAGACCGTGCTCGTCAATGTGACCTTCACCCCTAACAGTGTAGTAGGGCTAGACACGACGGAACAGCGACTGGATGTCCTTGGGTTCTTTACGTTTGACTGGGAAGATGAACTATTGGCCTGGACTCCCGATGAGTTCGACGGGGTTACAAGCCTAAAGCTCCCTCTATTGCAAGTCTGGAGACCAAGGGCTGTAATAATGAAGGTAGGTGAAACCTCATAATTCAGGGTTTAAACAGGCCTTAGCTCTTTTATTCCATAAAAACGCCTTTTTACGCCTCTACCTGATTCCTCAATTGAAGAATACAGTCATGCAACATAAGAAATGAATCCAATCATTTAGTAGATGACAGCTTTACTTTCAGTCTGCTTTAAGCAACAATCTGTCGCCAAAACCTCAAACAGGTTATTATATGGAATGAAGGTTTAAATAACATTGAATATGTCTTGAAAAGTATTGTAAATCATCAGCAGTCATGAAAAACTTTATACAAGCTCTTGCAAAACTCTTACGTCAATTATTTCATTAAATATTGTCTGTTGCCAAAATAAAAAATCATTCTGCGTAAAAGGTGTACATCTACATGTATATATAAAATAATCATTAAAAGAATTGAAAACGAGTGAGTGTTCGAGTTGATATGAAATATAGATCTAGCACTGCAACACTAATACTTGTAGATTCTATGTCATATAGCGCCGATGAATGATGAGATGAGATGATGGTGAGGGGTGATTTCAGGAAGATGATTTTGGCTAATCTCATTTGCTGCGAAGCATCGCCCTGGATAAAGACCACCGACCTGTTTCATTTTAGTTTTTGACAGAGGAAATAATATTCGCTAAATAAAAAAGTTTAAAAAACCCATCTCCCATGACAAGTAAGCCCCAAACCCACTGTAAGGTAGGAAGGTCTCTGGGGAAAACATTGAAACGAAGGAAAATATCAAAACCAATAGAATGTTACTACTGTCCTTTTCACTCAGCTCTGTCACTGAATTTGTATCGAGATTTATTTTTATTTCAAACAATTTCAGCTTTGTACCTACATGAGACGATCAGATCGTTTTTTACGAACTCACATGCACAGTTTGAGAAATATCGGGACTGTGAGTAGGGAGATATCCTGAAAATTATTTTTTTCCTATAGTAAATTAGCGTTCAGATGTGTTTACAAATGGCCGCCGTGTGTCGTAATGTGACGTAATGCGCATGTGCATAAATCGTCAGGGACTATTCCATTTTTCTGCAGGTATGACAGCTATTGATAAAAATTAACATGCTGCACCATAGTGTTGCAAATAAATCCGTTAAACGGAATGTGCTTGTCTATTTTCCTAGTTTTTTGTTGTTGTTGCTGTTTGAATTGAAATCAATCGATTGTATAACGTCAAAAAGAATTTTTTATAAACGCACCGGAGAGAGAGAGAGATATGAAAGAGAGAGAGACAGACAGAGACAGACAGACAGACAGAGAGAGGAGAGGGATGTAGGCAAATGTTAGATTTTAGAAAGAGAGGAGAAATAGAGTTAGAGAGATGTTTGATTTTAGAATGAGCGAGTGATGTTTAATGACTGATTAAAATCTAAACAGAGAACAAAATTACTTCTTGATCTAGTGTATTGAACCATAATTTACAAGTTTTGGGATTTTCTCCTAGGTATCTACTTTCTCCTGAAACATACTCACGTAGATTTCTAGGTCTGTACTTTTGTAGTAGCATTATATGATTAAATCCGTGCAAGATATCATGCATTCAGTCACTTTCAGTGCACGTCCCACCACACTGGATCCATGTGTTTAAGCATCCACCTGATTTCCAGAAACATTGTTTATTTGTACTGCATTATCAGCCATCGTTCTTTTTTTTCTCCTTTATTTTTAAAAGACAGAGTCTAGCTAACATATAATTGTACCAAATAAAATACAGCGTGAATACGGCGTTCTACTGTGCTGTTTACAAGAAAAAAATCAAAAGACGTGTCTGAAAAAACAATATATCTATTAGACTAATTTAGATCCATCATTAAAGGTGATTCAGATCTAGATATATAAATTTTTTAGAAGTGTTCTTTAAAACATGTTGATCTAGACCTAGGCCTAGATCTGCATGCTCTGGACAGCAGCCAAAGATCTAGATCTATACACTCGAGGACTCTAATAGATTCAATTTGGTATGGTTTAACCCTTCAAAGTCCCTTTCGAAAGATGTGTAACCGTAGCCCGACAGAACGATGAAAGGAATTGAAAACCTGTTCTCTCCACTAACTAACAATGGACCGACTTAAAAGGTATAAATAGATCTACAAAAATCTCACTGACGTAATAATATATTTTAAACACGTCACAAATTAATTGCTTTCGTCATGAATACATAGATGTCCCACTATTTGCTCAAAGGATAGCCTATAATTTCGCCTCTTACATCGTTTTTAAATATTCTTTTACATAGAATATAAAAACACCTTCAAAATAACGATGTAATTTTTTTTTTTGGTCTTAATTTCAAGTTGAGAGCATCATTCAGCGAATTACAATACCATTTTAAGCTGTTTTTAGACCCGCTTCACCCAACGTAAAATGGACTGTCCCACGACGTCACATACCATTCACAAGTCGGCCATCTTTGTTAATAGCTGAAGCCAAATTTACTACAATTGGGGAAAACACATTTTTCACGATCTTTCGTCGATCACAGCCCGGATAAATCTTAAACTTTGCATGTGAGTTCGTAAAAAACGATCTGATCGTCTCATGCAGGTAAAAGTTGATATTGTTTGAAATAAAAATAAATCTCGATACAAATTCAGTGACAGAGCTGAGTGAAAAGGACAGTAGAACAAAGCCTTGAAATCAAGCATGGCTCGGCCTTTGTGGAGATAAGCAACATGTCCCGGTTGCAAAATGTAATTTTGTAACAAAATGTCTTGAATAAAACCTAGAAAATCCTATTATGTTTTTCACCAAATGTCTTACAATTTATATGTCCGTGATTGTTATGCAATGCCTGACTAGATCTACATGAATTTAAAAATAATGGCGCTTGTTGTTTGGATGCATCTCCGAAAACCGAACCCCTTCACTCCTTAAACTTTTCATGGACGATTCTAACTACGATTAAAAACTAGACTCAACTCTATCGCTCTATTAGCATGGGCCCTGCTTTAAATATCCGTGGTCTGGTTTCGTCGTTTTCACTTGTTTGTTTTGGTGGTTTTTTGGTTTTGTTTGTTTATTTGTTGTTATTTTTAGGAAACATTCTATATCAATGTCAAACTATTTCTGTTTCAGGCCTTCCACACGAACAACATTATCGGTAACATGAAGATTGATGAAGTTTATGTCGTGACCGATAACAATCAAACTAGAGCCAGAGTAAACTGGGTACCGGAGGGAATATACAGGTACTGGTAGTGACAGGGCTCCAGATAATAGGTACAGTGGAGAATCTGTTATTCTTTCCCGTTTAAACGCAAACGTACGCAAACGCAAAACACTAAAACGTAGAAAAGTTCAACTTTTGGACAATTCTAATAATTCATGTTTATCTTGGTGGCAAACAGTTTGGAGCCTGATCAGACGCCGGGATAGTTTTAGCTTAAACGCGTTTATTGGGAAAGAATAGCAGTTTCTCCACTGTAGTCAACTAAACAAATCCAACATTTTGACTATAAAGACGATTGTAATGAGTTGTGACACCATAGGGTTTAAAGCAGAAATAAAGGATTTAGTTTTTGAAATACTCCTCTATCTGGAGCTTTGTAAGTAAGACGTGCTTCTCTTCCATTAACCCATTACCCCTTGACCTGATTTTATTTTTAAAGACATGTGCCCACTTAAATCAAGTTAAAAGTAAAGCAGAGTGCGCCTAAAGGCAAATCCTGTTCTACTCTCAGCCTGCTTTAAGGTAACAACTGCTCAGATATATATTTTTTTCTTATGGTATGTTTCTGACTGTATAATTGAAACTATTGTCTTTGATTACTAAATGAGCCAATTCCTTTCGGCATTTTAGGCAGGCGCTTGATCTTGATCTTTTACAGTGTTACGTCTTTCGACACTTGTACACCGCGCATGCGTCATACGATTTTTACATATTTGTTTTCTTATTTCATTAACAAAAGATAGTGTGGAATCTTTTTTGAAGTCGATGGAAAATGCTTTCCATAAGAACTCTTGGTTAAAACTCGACACAATTACAGCAGGAACTTTCTGAACTACCTTTTTCTTACTTTAATCTGTCTCCTGTCTTAAATTACATCTTTAAGAGTAATTTTCAGTGTTTTAATAGAGATGTTTTACTGTACAAATTATATTACAGTTTACTGTTTTAGTGGTCGTAATAAAGAGTTTTTTTACTTTACTTTTTTTACGTTTCAAACTTTCAGTGTACTGTGCGATCTTGACGTCACATTTTATCCGTTTGACGTTCAGGACTGTAACCTACAGTTCTACGTGGCTGATGAGACCTACAACACTGTCTACCTGAACGGAGATTCCCACGTATCAGTGGACGATTACGCCGAGAATTCCGAGTGGAAGCTCCTGGGCGTCAACACGGGTAAGTACGTCAACTATAACACAAACATCATCTATGTGTCCTTCAAGCTGGAAAGACGAGCTGAGTTCAGCCTCTACACCATCATGATGCCACTACTGTTCCTGTCAATACTAGTCGTGTTCGGTTTCCTGATACCAACAGACTCTGGTGAGAAGATTTCTTACATGGTAACGCTGTTCCTGACCTTTGGGTTCTTCGTGTTCATCCTACGAGACAGTCTACCCCATAACTCCGTGCAGATCTCCTACTTCCTTGTCTATCTGATGGAGCTGTCGATTGTCAGTGTCGCGGCCGTGGTTTATTCTATCATCCAGAACGGCCTGTGTAAGTCACGTGGCGATGACGAGTTTAAGATAAGGTTACCACTATTTCACAACATGGTCAGAGCTGAGAAATCTCCAGAGTCGCCTGCGAGTCCTACCAAGCACAAATACCGAAACGAGACACATGCAACTAAACCCAGCCACCCAGTCAAAGGCGATCACAACGGCAGAGCAAATAACGACAAAGGAAGTAGAGCGAATAACGACAAAGGAAGCAGAACGAATAACGGCAACGGAAGGCATGCAAAGATCACGTGGTCAGACGCACTGCGAAAGTTGGACTATATTATGTTTTTGATCTTTATTGTTTTGGTTTTCTTGTTTACTGTGATTTTCTTCGGAACTGTCTTGAACCGTTAGGACTTTAGAAGTCGAACAAACCTTTAGATCAAATTTAACCCCTTCACTGACTTTCTCCGAGTACAATAGCTATTTGCAAACAGTTTGGATCCTGATCAGACGCCGCGATGTCTGGCCAGGATCGAAACTTTTTCATACTCATTCCAAATCGAGCCAAAATACCTAAAGTTTAAATTTAAAAATGAAAACAGACGACAATTTGGAAACAGACAACGTCATGGCAGTGAAGAGGTTAAAGACTTTTCCTCAGTCCATTCAGGGACTCCCCCCACATTGTCTCGATAGTGTGAGAATTTAACTGTAAAAGCATGCATCACAACCAGTTCACAGGGCTGCCATAAGTTAACATGAAAAATCCTAAGATTTCCAAATTTGCATTTTTCAAGTTCGAATTTACGAATCGTACCTTTACCCATAGCCTTTTCTTGTTTTGTTGACATGCGACTACTTAAAGCAGGCTGTAAGTAAAGCAGAATGCGCCTTATGGCGCATTCTGCTTTACTTTCAGCCTGCTTTAAGTTACCATGAACTCGGAAAACATCCGGAGATTTAGGAAAAATCCGGAGAAATGGCAGCCCTGAGTTTATCTGGTGAAGCCCAGATTATACTCATGCTCTAGTGATTTTCAATGGTTATTTCTAACCAAACTATCAAATATAAAGGTCGGGTCTCACATGAGAAGCTCTAATGGTTATTTGCTACCTAGATGTCCACAAGACCTATGATTTTTGCAAGGAAATTGTCTGGCAAGGCCTTATGATCAAAAGGTCACCAGGAGATGTCTTTAAACTGTTGATCAGTCAAACACACCCGTATTCCAAAGTTAATGCGTAAATAAATGGTACCGAATCCAGAACCATACAAAGCCGTGGTATATGTTATAGGTCCTAATTAAGCGACCTCGTGTTATTGAAATTTATCTGATGAAATATGGATACGTTCAGAAGGGTTCATGCTACGGTGCATATTTTGACCGTCCATCCTTACAATTTGGCAGAGTGTTTGTACATACTGTACATATTTTATCATTCTTATATCGTATAGGCTTAGGAATTAATAGATAGACAGATATTTTATTGATACAAAAGGCCATAGGCCCACCAGTACAGGTACATTTAAAACTATAAATATATTAAATGTAATACCATGCAACCATAGATGGCATTCGGTCAGTATTTTAATCTGCTTTAATTATTCACTGAACTAATGCATTTTGATAGTCGTAATTTGACTATTTTAAACCTATTATCATATGTAATTGGACCACAACTTGATCCTAGTTACAGTCCAACAAATCCAAATGTAACCCGGGCACCATCTCTTACAGATACAGTCACCTCTCTAGTTGTTTATATCACTATTATAGCTCATAAACTATGAATGAATATGTTTTATGTACCATGGTTGTTTTTTCTTTATTTTTTAACTAGATCTATCTGTAAATATGTTGTTATAACTCAGTTGTGAATCGATCCCATTTCCCTATGTACGCATATGGAAATAAATTGTTTAAATGTATTTCTTGGTGTCTTTTTTCTGTTTTTCACTGCTATTTGTTATGACG
Source organism: Gari tellinella (assembly GCA_922989275.2). Taxonomy (NCBI): domain Eukaryota; kingdom Metazoa; phylum Mollusca; class Bivalvia; order Cardiida; family Psammobiidae; genus Gari; species Gari tellinella. The sequence continues at coordinate 445,418 of OV277869.1, read as the reverse complement.
TGAATACCTATCTAACACAGACATTGACATATTGTCGTCTGCTTAAGTTTTTCGTCTTCTTTTAACAATGTACGTTTTAAATCTGGAGTTTTATGCGTTTTTACTAAAGAAACATTAACATGAATATCAAACAATTTGGATCAGGATCAGACGTCATGCGGGGTCTGAATAACGGTCCTGCCTGTTTGACATTCGTAGTAATGTTATCCATGCTGTTCGTAAAATAACAGTGTTGTAGGCATTGGCAGTGAGAGGGTAACCTTGATGACATGGTAAAATGTACGAATTGTCAGAACTTTGCTCATTGTCAGTTTCTCTCTTTGTGAATAAAATAAAAGAATCTTCAACATTTAACAAGTTTTATTCCATATATCATAACGGATACAGAAACATACATTTACATGTACTATTAACACGTGTTAGTAAGATACAAAAGAATATGACTAAAGATGTTATAATGGAAAAAAATACGCTATAATATCCAAATTAATAGTTTATGCTTAACCCCGCCTCTGCCATGACGTCATCAATTTAAAAGAAATGTTGTCTACATTAAGTTTTCAAATTTAAGTGTTCGGTATTTTGACTTAAGAAATATTGAATTGAGTGTAAACTAGTTTGAATCCTGATCAGACTATTTTACCCGGGTTAAGGCAGTGCGGGGGTTAAAACATTATGCTCGTTGCAAACAGTTTGTAGCCAGATCATAATCTTAACTGTTTGCTATTCAGATTAAATCTTATCGGTATAGGTTTCCAAAAACTGTTGTTTTCAATATTTTATAACATAACCTACGATGCGAGCGGCGAATAACACTCTTTGTTTATTTCTTATATATAACTAGTGGTTTAACTATGCAAATGAGATTGTCTTATTAAAATGTGTATTCTTACGCGCTATCAAAATTTGTATATAAATATGGCGTCAAATGACATTTCTGTCGGCAATCGAGTGGCTATAGAAGGGAATGGACAGGGATGTTTGCTGCCTAGATTTATTCTGAATAAATCGGAATTAACATTTGAACTACTTTTTGCATGTTTACTCTCTTGGGCGGTTCATTCACGCGTCATACGTTTGACTTATAAGGAAGATAGCAAGCTAAATATAGGTACATGTATCGAGATGGTAAAAACAACATCGCCAGGTTATGTTATAAAAAGAATCTAACATTCGTGTTAATAATTTATTGGATTTATAAAACTCGTCTTTTACAAAACGATAAAAACGTTTTTATCGTTTTCTAAAAGACTCGTTTTATAAATCTAATAAATTATGAACACCTATGTAAGATCCTATAACATGTATAAACTGCGTTTGCGTTAAGTGTCGCTCAAACGTTTCCTCCGCTGTATTAACTAATACGATATTTACTGTTCCATGTCAACATGATATGGATTCAACATATATGTATATTAGCAATATGTGTGAAACAGTATGTCCCTTGATATAAACATGTCATCTGAATGCCCTTGACGCTTGTCTGATATGACCAAATGTGTAATGGCTCAAGGGCTTCATGAGCGGGTACACATACCGAATATAAAGTGTCTATCTATTAATTATGCCCAAGGTTAAAAGTGTGGTAAGACAGACAAACAGACACACGGAGACACACAGACAAAAATATTCCCCACGATCGTAAAGGGTGGCTATATGCGATATCTATGGCACTTAGTTAGGTGCACAGGATTATGTACTATTTCTTTCTAGCTTGTAATATATTGAGTTTGTAATAAAATCCTTGGTTCTTCATTAGTTCACTGTGTGTGCCCTCCTCTATGACGACCCCATGACGTATAACACAGATCTTGTCAGCGTTCTGGATAGTTGACAGTCGGTGGGCGATCACAATACTGGTTCTGCCTTCTCTCGCCTTGTCTAACGCTTCCTGTACAACCTGGAAAAACAACAACAATATTGTAACATTAAACAATACTGGTTCTGCCTTCCCTCGCCTTGTCTAAAGCTTCCTGCACAACCTGGAAAACACATATAATCCTATTAGACCCATTCACTGCCTTGATATCATCAATTTTAAAGTAGCAAATATTGAATTGTACACTATGTGCAAAAGATGTGTATGTATGTAAATTTAAATACACCCAGAAGGAAATTAGATTAATTATCTTTACATTACTTATTGACATTAATACGTAAAATAAAAAGGCATTGTTACATAAATTCAATTACATTTCTACATACATGTATTCACACACACATTCGATTTATTTCTTACATAAATTTAATAATATTAATACGTAAAATAAAAGGTAAGTATTACATAAATTCAATTAAATTTCATACGTAGTGCATTGCATTCATACCTAGATTCAATTACATTCGCTAATAAGTTGAATTTATTTATAACATCATTTTAATCATACATAAATTGTACTAAATTCAAGAACATTCACACCCATACGCAACCTAAATCACTTTATTGATTACCCCACCCTCTCAACTTTGATTACCCCACACACTCTCCCCCTCGCCGCCAAGCCTGACATCACTAACATTTGCAAACAGTTTGGATTCTGATCAGATGCCGCGTAATGCGGCCCCTGATCAGGATCCAAACTGTTTGAAAGTCATATCAAAGATTCTTTTGTAAAAATCCATACCATTCAAATGTTTATAAATAAATACAGACACAGTTTCAAATAAGACGATATCATGGCAGTTTGTTTAATTCGCCAACGGTTGGTCTATGTTACCTTCTCACTCTCTGTGTCCAAGGCCGACGTTGCCTCATCTAGTAACAGTATCTGTGGGTTCCTGACCAGAGCCCGGGCGATGGCTACTCTCTGTTTCTGACCTCCACTCAACTGGGCTCCTTTCTCACCAACATTGGTGTCATAACCCTGTTATCAAGCAAACATGCATATGAAAGTTTCACATTTAGAAGAAAGATATACATAAAGCAGTAAAATGTATAAACTGACAGGGACTAAGATTGAGACGCAAGTAACACCATCTTACTTTTAGATCAGATAAACAAAATTTACGAGCGTATATTGTTCAATTCTATCCTTACAAGAATCAAAGGTATTAAGGTACTTCGCATGTGCGCTTAGTTTCCATACAAGGTTTTATGAAACTTTCCATGAAGAATGATAATAGCCTAAGAAATAATGTGTGAAAATATAGACACATTTATCGTGTGGTTTGTCTTTAAGGTCTCTTTTTCTGACAAAAACCTGGAATTTTGATGTTTTTATTTTTCTCAAAAAGAAATAAATTTAATGAATATAAAGTTCGCCCAATAAGTAGTCCACAACATTCATTACAAAACAAGCTAAAACATTTTTGAATAAAGGTGTTCAGAAAGATGTTATCAGCTATTTAAATTTTGCAAAATGCTAAAAAATTGAATTACAAAAAAAATGACTCATTCAATATATATTTGTTTTCATTTTATTCAAATATATGGTTGATGAAATAGTTAGTCTGAAAAAATTTGAAAATATTACAGTCAGGATTTGTTGTAATAACAGATTTTCTTATTAAAAAGTGGGATATTTGAAGTTGAGATACAGTTACATGTACCTACCTTAAAATTAAAACCCTGTCATTAAAATGCATTATTATTTATTCATGGACTTGCATACAAGATTAATAATATTGTTTTAGTATAATAATAATGGGCAATATCGATCTTGAAAAGGTTGACGTATTGATAAGCTTCAATGTGTGGCTTAATAGTTCGATCAAACCGTATACATGTATACCGATTTTATTGACTTGTAAGTTATTAAACTAAAACGTACATGTAAGTGGACATATAATTGGACCGTATATAATATAACTAGTTCTAATCAACGAAGACTATACATAACGTGTCCATTGATCACTGCGTTATGGATTGACAAGTCAATAAATCGGACACTTAAAAAATATTTGTATCGGATGAGTCTCGAACCTATGCCCTTTGAAATGCTAGTCAATCACTCTACTGACTGCGCTATGAAGGCTTATACTAAATCGTATCAACATTTCCTTGATATAAATTTTCTAGTATAAGCACGTACGGAAAAAGTCTATGTCGTCAAGACGCATATCCGCTCGCCCGCAAGACCGACTTCCGTATGCGAAAGGCCTTAACGGGGTCAAAAAGAAAGGCGCACTCTTTGACGCTGTTTCAAATGATGTCATAATTTTACTGTGCTTTGCCTGTATGGGTACATACAGCATGGTGATATATCGGTAAATACGTTTGAGGATGTATTTATATTAATTCCTAATCGGATCACCTCGCAAAAATGTCTGATTTGTTACATAGGGTGGGATGGAGATTTCCCATAGCTTACACCAGGTAAAGATGCTATAAACTCGTGGATGTTGGATTTACGAGCTGCTTCAATGATTTCTGCCATGGGAACTTGTCTGAAGTTGTCACCATAGGCGATATTGTCTGCAATACTCCGGTCAAACAACATGGGCTCCTGGGAAACGATGCCAATCTGTGACCTGAACCATTGGACATTCAGTTCCTGTATGTTGTTGTTCCCCACCACCTACAACACAAAAGTGCATCGAATGACAGGACAATATACCACTAGCTACAAAACAAAAGTACATCGAATGACAGGACAATATACCACTACCTACAATACAAAAGTACATCGAATGACTAGATAATATCTCAATGGACATTCAGTTCCTGTATGTTATTGTTCTCCACTACCTACAAAACAAAAGGACATGCATAACATGGGAATATTGTAATAACTCATTGAACCCTGAAACTTCAAATTAACAATTCAAATTTCCAATAAAGTGTTGTCCATTTTGACTATTTATTGTTGATTTCAATAGTACACGTATACAGTACTCCATCCCTACAACGATCCTCCCAATAACGATCCTCCCAATAACGATGCCCTCATAACAACAAAGCTTGCCGATTTTTTCAAAACATAACAATTATGTCTAACACTTTCATTGCTGCACTTTCGTCAACTTAAAATTGTCGTCTGCTGTTTTTCCTCCAAGTTAAGTCTAAGTTGACATTTTGAGAGAAGAAATATAATGACGAGTAACAAATAGCTTGAATGACAAGAACGCTATTGTAAAGGGCAAGGACAACATTGTAAAGGGAAAGTTCAGTATTGTAAAGGGCACATACACGATTGTAAAGGGGAAGTGCAAGATTGTAAAGGGCAAGTACAAGCTTGTAAAGGGCAAGTACAAAAGTGTAAAGGGCAAGTACAGGAATGTGAAGGGCAGGTACAACATTTTAAAGGGCAAATACAAGCTTGTAAAGGGCAAGTTCCGGCGTCGTTAGCGTTCAATGGGTTAAAACATTCTACAACAATACCCTATGGGAGACAAATATTATGTGTGTTGTTCGGAGAAAGTTGTTATAGGGATGGACATTAGGACTTGACTTACATTTGCAAACAGATTGAATCCAGATCAGACGTCGCGTCACGCGGCGTCTGATCTGGATTCAAGCCGTTTCTCACTTGTCATTATATTTCTTCAGCTAAAATATGTAACTTTGAGAAAACACAGCAAATGCCAATTTTAAGTAGACGATATTGCAACAGTGAAAGCGTTAGATATAATTGTTGTGTTTGTGGAACTTAAGAATGGAGTCGCTGTTCGGAGGGACGTTGTTAGGAGGGAGCGCTGTACAGATATTCAATGTGACTTACGACTTGGCCGTTTTCTGGGTCATAGAATCTCTCTATCAACTGGACAGTGGTACTCTTGCCACACCCAGAACTGCCTACTAAGGCCACAGTCTGACCAGGGGTCACATTTAGATTAAGGCTGTCTAGAACTTGTATCTCAGGCCTCGTCGGGTAACGGAACGTTACATTGTTAAACCTGATTGAACTGTCGGTCTCGCCCTGAAAAATGACGAACTTGGACATTGTATTATATATATTAAGCCGAGTGTCTGAAACAATACTTCTTGTTCTAATACTGATGCTTTCACTATTATTACATTGTGTATCATTATTGTTAGTTTTCTTCTTTACTTCTTCTTTTCCGGCATCTGATCAGACTCCAATTGTTTGCAAATATTCAAATCGTTACCATGAAGCTGTAATTTTCTACATTTAAGCCCATTGTGTTTGCGTTTTACTTCGTTTATTTGCAAATGGTAACGAATTCTGTACTGTGTTAACCTGGCTTGGTTTTAGACCCTCCTCTGAGTCTGGGTTTATTGAAGGCTTTTTGTCCAGAAGTCTGAATATATGTTCCGCAGAAGCCTGTGCTTTAGCTGCATCAGGAGCAAACGAACTGGCTTGTCCAAGTCCCATGGCACCAAATACAATGGCCGCAAACACTCTACAAGAAACAGGGATACGTTACCCACAATACACAGCTAAGACGTCATTACTTTTGAATAGTTGTCGTCTGCGTTTATTTCTTAAATATAAATTTTAGGCATTTGACATAAGAGATATTGAAATGAGTGTCAAACAGTTCGGAGCCTGGTCGGACGCCGCGTCGCGCGGCGTCTGATAAGGATGCCTACTGTTTATAAAGTCGACTTTATACTTTATGTCGTGTCGTTTAAACCTCTCCTCCACATAGTAGCGCCTTAGAGAGCTCTAAGAGCTCCACGACCACACACTAGCTCACATGCACACTAGTATTCAGTTATGGTATACATTTGGCAGCTTAAGCATAGTATTGAATAGTATTCCCCCATTAAGATTAGTCAATTTTTAACTTTTTAGGGCGGATTTTAAAAATATATTTCAAAATAACAAACATTGCAGGAGCCCTCTGATTATGATATTGGCATAAGACACGCATACTATTAACATACCCATTCTTTGTTAGGGACGAGTATACTCATTGCTAGGGTTGAGTGTATTAAACTGGTTGGTGTGCTTAACACTTTTTGTCTATGGAGGAAATGGTTTACCCTTTCACTCTCAATGACGCTTAAAAGCGCGTTTGCAAACAGTTTAGATCCAGATCAGACGCCGCATAAACGGCGTCTGATCAGGATCCAAACTGTTTGACACTCTTATCGATATATAAGTCATACTACATTGAATCTTACTATAAAACTATCTTGCAAACAATAAAATTGAAGTAGACGACAATGAAACGGTGAAGGGGTAAAAATCTCGCGGAAAGTTTGGCAGTGAAAGGGTTAAATGCAGTACAATAACGCCAGTGTAACTGCATATTCAATTTCTTACTTGAAGACCTCAACGAAATCCAGCTCGCCATCTTTCACTAAATGAGAACCATAGTAAAACGAGCCAGAATAGGCAAAGAACAGTGTGGCTTGTGTGAACGAAAACGCTATGGCAATCACGTGGGCTTTAATTATGGCCTGTCGATACGGGACTTCTAGCTCATCGGAGAACTTCTTGAAAAACGTTGACTCTCTCGTCAATGATGCCACAGTTCTAATATTTTCTATGGATTCTACTGCAACCTAGAGTGATGAAATGTACAGGTTTAGTGATAAGCCTCATAAAGCCTGTATATCTTCCTTCCATTCCATGATAACGGAGACAGAGAAAACTTTAGTTACATACAGTAGTAGTTTACAGCAATAACTGTAAACACTAACACACACACATTCAACTTTATCATGAATATGTAACAATAATCTGAAAAATGCAACAACAACATATGCAATAATAACTTTGTAAAAACAGAGGTGACACTCGGACAAGACAAGTGAAAGAAGCGATATAGATTAAACGTCAATATTCGACTATGAACAGGGACGAGTGTCCTACAAACTATCACGAGCCTACGACCCTGTTTTCGCCATGCATCCGTGTAGTGGCGGAAATAGCCGAGGATGACTAGAAGTCGGTGCTCTGAGGAAGGACATAGCCATGTCCGAAACAGTCATGTGAATAAATATTGTGGTTGTGACACAAGAAAATCTCTACATATGAAACAATAACTTTGTAAAACCGACATAAACATGCAAAATAACTTTGTAACAACGACATAAAAAATATAACATTGCAACAACTACATAAACACGAAACAATCACTTTGTAACAACGACATAAACATGTAAAAATAACTTTGTAACAACGACATAAACATGTAAAAATAACTTTGCAACAACAACATGAACATGAAAAATAACTTTGTCACAATGACATAAACATGTAAAAATAACTTTGTAACAACGACATAAACATGTAAAAATAACTTTGCAACAACAACATGAACATGAAACAATAACTATATCACAACGACATATACAAGTAAAAACAACTTTGCAACAACAACATAAACATGGAATAAATCATTTGCAACCTCGACACACATGAAACAATAACTAAATAATAATGCAACAATAAGTCCAACTGTGCAACAAAATCATAAATATGCAACACGAACAAAAATATGCAATTTGCCATTTAAAGGGACTCGCAACCGGATGGTGTACTTGTCAAAATAAAATAAAATACTCAAATAAAAGCAAATTTGTGGCATTATTTGGCTTCTGACATTAAAAAAATATGATCAGTCCAAAAAAGTCTCAAGAATCGTCACCGAATCTTAGATTTTTAGATATTTTCCATCGTTTTTCTATACCGACTAGTAGACGGTATAGTTGTTGTTGTTGCTTCTCTACACGGGCTCAGACATAAACACGAGCCGAATTACGAAGTTGTATGCACTTTCGATTGCTACACATTGAAATACGTTAAATCGATCCAATATAAACGGATAGTTCCGTGGTCCATTGGTCTAAGCGGTTTCCCCTATTTTGCCTTCTGTCCGCCAATGCCGGGCCCCGGGTTCGAATCCCACCAAAGACCAATATTTTTTTTTATTGAAATACATTTTTTTTAAACAGAATTTCTTATCCTAAACTAATTCTTTACCATTTATATAAGCGTTTGACTCATATTTACAAATTACTATTTTTAATGCACCATCTGGTTGCGAGTCGCTTTAAGACCGAAATATTGGGCTAGATTAATTATTGCACATTTTATATTTTAATATGTTTACTGTTCTTTATCAGTATGTATAGCTTTATTGGAAAATGTTTTGCTGTATGTACACATATCGGTCAATGTTTTATACATTACCTTGCCAGCCGCCTCTAATGCCTCCTTGTTCCTTCCCGCGGCCCCTGTTTGCATCGTCATCATCAGCGCCCCACCCACAAATATAAATGGTATGAAGAGTAGAGTGACAAGGGTTAGCTTCCAGCTGTATATAAATGCGATGGTGAGGCCGCAGATCAAACCACAAAGGGACATAACAGTCGTTCCCAGACGAACACCGGCAGCCTACAGACACGGGAAACAATGTAGATGATACACGTACATTTTCGTAACTTTCAGAGCAATTAATTTATTCCACCATTGAAGAAAATTGTTCTAATTTATACAGTCATAAACATGTTCCAAAAGAAATATTTTCTATATCCTAGCAGATGGTACCTCAAAACAGGCTGAACGTAAAGAAGAATAGAAAAAGTAGCCTTAAGGCGCATTCTACTACTATTTCAAGTGGTCACCTGTCTTCAAAATAGTACCAGGCTATGGTAACGGGATAAAACTGCGTCCTTGTAGGTGTGTTATCAAAGAAGTATACTTGACATTGCTTTTGGGTATTCCCCTCTTTGTAAATTATATATTTCCCACATTCTGTAATAAATATGTGATTTAAAGAGACTTAGCATCAGATGCCAAAATTAATTGACATTTCTAGAAGAAAAAATCACAATGAAAGAAAATAATTGCATTATTGTAAAAAGCTCATTAAAATAAATTAGAGTGTTAGCATAACGTGCTCTTCACGCTGGAAGTTTAGCTATGGTGAACTTCAAACATAAAGAGCACTTAATTGGAATACAAATAGGATAAAAATTAATTTTAACACTACCACATGGTTTCGAATCCCAACCGTGCCCATTATTTTTTTTCTTTTAAATTATATTTTAACATAAATCCTTTTCCTTAACTATAATGTTTACGTGGTTATATAGGCGCAACTTTACTGCTGAATCTGATCTGTATCCAAATTGTTTGACCTTGATGGTCAAATTTCTCAAACTCAAATAGCTTAAAATTAGAATTTCAAAAACAATTACAAACGACAATAGGGAAGCAGCCGATATTACAATGTATATAACAAGATTATAACAAGAGAAATCCTACCCCCTGGACTTGTGACGCGTCAGTAGCCAGTCGAGTTGTAAGTGCCCCAACACTGTTATCATGGTGATCAAAGTAGGACATGTCCTGGGAATACAATTCAATTCAATTCAATTCAAATACTCTTTATTTTCTCAGTTTGTACAATTCTACAAATACATGAGAACTATCCTAACACACATTCAAAACATTAGGTCAGGTACATATTTTACAATACAAACATCAGTTTTAGTTTCTTAACCGTTAGCTAACTTCGAACGGAAGAGAACAGCATTCATTTATTTTTAAAATTGCTACTTCTAGTGGGTGGTCCCGAGTATATCCCGCAATTTAGCCGAGATTTAGCCATGTCCACTTTTGCCACGTCGTTTAGTTGAATGAGTTCACCTGGTGTTACGAGAATGTTATTCATATAATTAAATGAAATTATTGTGTTCTTTTCTATTGGAAATTGGATATCCTGGGAATACAAAATAGCATATGGTCATTTTGTTGATAAGCAACCCACATCAAAACATGTGCAGGGATCGGACAAAGAATACCGGAAAGTACTGATTTAGTGTTCCGTTATAACACATTCTTTACTACGTTGGATTTTTCATATACAAATGTAGATTAATCAAATTTTCAAAAAAGAATAGTTTTAGGATTATTTAAGAACATATTTCGGAGAATTGAAGGTTAAACATACAGTGCAAACCCAGATAAGAGTCCTTAATATCCGGGTCTTCACTGACGTCTTTTTGCAACATGTATTTACTGGTGTTCGATTAAAGTTCGTGGTCAAATTAAATTATTAACCTCTGAAACTTCAAAGGGACAGCTCCAGTTTCAATTTGAGTTGAGCCATGTTTTGACTATTTCGCGTTGTTTTTACAATTCCGGTATATTGCAAAAGTAAAAGTGTTTATACAGGACAAGTTTACTTGCCATGGGTACAAGAACACTATGGGCTTATCAATAATTGCAGTATTGCACGGGCCCCGGGGTTTCAGCTTTTTAGCAGAACAATGTTACGTAAACCGACTACTAGTATTCCAAGAAAATTATTTATGAATTAGCTTTTTTATACATTTTATCATAAGCTAATGTGGTTATGTTTAATGCGTTTCAACCACCAACCTTTGAAAAGCACATTTCAAATGTTTAGTCTTTAAAGCCTTTTTAGCATGCCATATTACTTCATTATCAATAAATAGTGTATTGAAAAACAACATGTGTCTTTATTTGAGATAGTCAAATATGTACTGCATGTAAAACTAGAAACTCGAATTGTTCATTTTAGGTTTTTCGGTTGATTGAGATTAATTGCAAAAAAATGACTTGCAAAATGGGGCAAACAATGTTGTCAGAAAGCTTGATACCTGTACTGTCATGACGTCTTTCACTGGCATGACGTCACCAGCTTTAAACATTTGTCGTCTGCATTTATTGCTCAAATTTAAAGTTCAGGTGTTTTACCTTAAGAAATATAAAATTGAGTGTCAAACAGTTATGCAAAAACCAACGTAGCCCAATCGCAGGGAGAAAGGCGGTGTATTGGATAAATGTTATACCTGTCTGAGTAAGGCTTGGAACGATTGCGATCGGAGTCTAAGCGTTAAGTATTCTCCGGACCTCCCAAACATGTATCCCTGGAAATAAAACAAAAATCACAGGTCCATAAATTATGTGCAGTCAGACTCACTAAATGAGTTACTTCGACCGTTTGACCAGTCACGGTGAAACTTGCTTACAACGAAATTGTATATAACGAAATATTCGATATAACAAACAAAATGTATTCCCCATCTCTAACTAACGTATATTACAATTGACACAATATTGTACATGTATAACGAAAGAAATCAGACAGTCCCGCGAACTTCGTTATAAGTGAGTTTCATTGTATATCACTTTTGCAACGGCAAATGTCCTAACTGGTCATACGCCCATGTAGTGTATAATTCAATCCTCCCTCTCTCATTGTACAGTGGAGAAAACGTTATTCTTTCCCGTTTAAACGAAAACAAAACGCAAACGCATTGAAACAAAATGTAAAAATGACAACTTGGGGAGGTTTGGGGTCTTTAAACGGACCGGGCCTACTGTTTTCTCTGATTTTGCAGTTGTATATTTGAAGAAATTATAGAGTAACACCTGTGGTTGAAATAAAATTATTAGTTTTTTACCTTGGAAATGACATAATTTATATGAATCATACATAAATGGGAGAGCCGAATCGGTGATCCATACCCTAAGATGCCACAGGAGATGGCCAGGTTAATATTGTTCACTTACGTGGCTAGTTATTTTGGCCACACAAGTAGATCTATCGATTTATGTTCGCGTCAATGACAATTTTATGTTGGGTTTTTCTCCAGTTTAAAATGTTAATGCCTTTTCAGCTAAAATATGATTGTCAAACAGTTTACATCCTGATAAGACACCGATTTACTCGACGTCTGATCAGGATCCACATTGTTTTCCTATGTCTAGAAAGTATGTTATATTTTCCACGTGGTTCCACGTTACCTGCAGCGTGTTCGTAAAAAGGGAGAGCACTCCAATAGCAGCAAACAGTAGGGTGTAAAATCGGATATCTTTGCTCTGTTCGTCAAGGTCTTGTTCTGCAAATACCTGTTCAGAACAAATGAGAAAGAACAACGTTAGTATTTCCTATTTAGCCCATTACCCCATAAATACGCGTTTTTACACCTTTAATTAATTTCCTCTACTGAAGAAAATAGTTCCCTTTAATATAGTCATGAATATGTATCATAAGAAATATTTTCTATATCCTAGCAGATAATGGCTTAAAGCAGGCTGAAAGTAAAGCAGAATGCGCCTTAAGGCGCTTTCTGCTTTACTTTCAACCTGTTTTAAGTGTTCACATGTCTTCAAAACTAGAAACATGCTATGGGGTAATGGGTTAAACCTTTCACTGCCAAAGCCGACAACACTGACATTTGCAAAATGTTTGGATCATGATCAGACGCCACGTAACGCGGCGTCTGATCAGGATCCAAACTGTTTTGACGCTCATTTCAATTTTTCTATATAAAACGGATAAAATTCAAAATTTTATAAGTAAAGGCAGACGACAAAATTTAATATTAGCAGACGACAAAATTTAATGTTAGCAGACGACAAAGTGGCGACACCTCGTTAATGAGACGGTTTATTACGTCATAATGGGAGTGAAAGAATCAAAGAGACTGTTTGCAAAACAAAACTACTCAAATCAAAGCAATATGCATAATTGCATTAACGAACTATGAACGATATAAGATACCAATGAACCTTAAAGTTTTCTTTAGATTTTCCCATTGTAGTTTCTACTCCGCTTATGGACAGTGCAGATCTAGACTTTTTTCAAACTTCGCTCCAATTGTTTGACATACATTGCAATTATGATAAGAATATACAGTCATATAAGAATGGCACTGTGACACTGTGGCCGAGAGGTTATAGCATAATGTCTTTCAATTGTGTGTGTCTTTGCTGCATGAGTTTGAATCCACACCGAGTTCATCGTATCTTATAAAAAATTATTTTTTAACCCTTTCACTCTCAATGACGCCTTAAAGCGCTTTTGCAAATAGTTTGACACTCTATTCGATATTGAGTAAGTCATACCACCTTAAATCTAACTTTGAATTCAGTCTTGCAGACAACAAAACTGAAGCAGACGACAATAACGCGGTATAAGGGTAAAATTCTCCCGAATAATTTCATCATGAAAGGGTTAAGATATTTCTTAAGTCATACTATCTTAAAATGTAATTTTGATACGATCTTGAAGAAGACAATAATATATATAGTATAGCAACAGCGGTGAAGGGGTACATACCTCACGATTAATTTGGCGATACAATGGTTAACCCACTATTTATCAAACTTACTCCGATAATTTCTGAAAAGATGAAGGCAAAGATTGGCATGAGGCATCCATTGCACATAGCTCCGAAACTTCCAAACATAATTAGATACCATTCCGATGCGTTCATTCGTAATATGCGCTTCAATGAGGCGTCTACCTTGTCCTCCTTCTTCTGTGAAAGACAAAATAAAACATAGAATATACAGTGTTCCGTCCCTACAACGGCCATCCCAACAACGAATCCCTCCTTACAACGACCCTTGCCGCAGTTCCCTACATAGAACAATTATGTCTAACGCTCTACTATTGCAATATCGTCTGCTTAAAATGGTCGTCTACTGTTTTTGCTCAAAGTTACATATGAGTGGCGATTTTGATAGAAGCAATATAATGACGATACAGTGGAGAGGACGTTATTTTTTCCCAATAAACGCGTTTCCGCTGTTTAGTATTAATTCCATTGCAAACAGTTTGGAGCCAGATCAGACGCCGGGTAACATCGTGCGAAAGTTTTAAAAATTGTCGACTTTTGGCGACGTTGGTAGTGAAATAGATAAATTTGAGAAATATAAGCAAACGATAATTGGTTAAATTTGACGACTTCCTTGCAGTAGAGTTCACTCTTAATGACGCCATAAAGCACGCTCTCAATGACGTCATAAAACGCATTTGCAAACAGTTTTGTTCCTGATCAGACGCCGCGTTACGATCAAAACTGTTTGTCACTTGTTTTGAAACATCCGTTTTACTGCCTTAAATCTAACTTTTAAACGATATTTCAGACAACAATATTGAACCAGACGACAATATGTCATGAAATGGTTAACCTTTCTGACGACATTGTTTTTTATCTTTCCCAAGCTCCTCAAGCTCTTGGTCGTTTTACCTTTTCCTTTTTGTCCTCCTCCAGGTCGATGTCCGTGTCTTTCACTATTGCTGACAGTCCAGGCTTGTGTTTCTCACCTTCCTCAAACTCTTCAAGTTCTTCATCTGAATCATTTGTCAACTTACAGTTTAACTTTGATATCTCGACTCGGTTATGTCGAACATACCTGTATTTCAAAGTTCAAACGCCACGTTTGAACTTTGAAATACGGTTATGTTCGACTTAACCGAGCATGGAATAATGCAATGCATGTGTCGACAAATCGGATAGTTCGAATTAAACGAGTTCGAGATATATATCAAAGTTCGACTGTATATACTAACACGATAAAGAATCTGTACATTTGCAACTTTTAATTTTCACACCATCGTCTCTCACACATAAAATTTAGATCTGCAAAATATTAAAACCCATTTAAAAATACACTATCGTGAAACAATTACATTTTGCGCATTTTGATACCAACTTTTCCTATGGTTTGTACTTATAAGTATAACAAAAGTCCCTCAAACCAAATGTAAACAAAATTACCTAAAACCAAATGTACAGTTTCTTTATCGTGTTAGTAGTATATATACTTTATGATAGTAAAGAGTCAGTTATTATTAACGCATTCGTTCCTGAAACATTTAATAGACAGTTTTAATTTCCAAATAAGTCTAGTCCATATTTAAATAGTATTAATTGATAAAACTACTCATTTCAGTTTATATTCTGAATGCTACGGTTTTCATCGTTTTTAAATGAAATTATTTTTTTTAATAAAATTATTTTGTAAACATCATCGTTACAGTAGAAGTTGCACGAAATTTTGATAATTGTTACAAACTTGAGTGTTGATCCAGATAAGACGCTGAGTAACTCGGCATCTCATCTGGATCCAAATTGTTTGACACTCTGATTATATTTTCATTTTTTGCAAGAAAATGGTTTTAAATAAATTGTTTTGCAGCCGACAGTAACGTAGCGTGAAGAAAGTTAAAATATAACCACCACTAGCTACATGATATCAATGTATTGTATTGTATCGCACGAAAAATCAAAACAATAACCCATTCATCATCAAATTATTCGGGAGAGGTTTACCCCCTCACAGCTTTATAGTCGTATGTGAGTGGTTATACGAGTGAGTTTGATATTGTAGATACCAAAGTTTCAAATTTATTGAGTAAGGGGGCTATTTAACCTTGCCATTCTGAAACTAGATATTTTGTCTCAACAAGTGTCCTTGTTCCAAAGCAAAATGGAATAGTTAGACCGGTAATGAACTTGAAGAAGTTAAATAGGTGGGTCTAAGACCTTATTCAAGAGACCGATTTCATGACTTTAGTAGATTTACAAGATGCCTAATTGTTCAGTACCTACACACAAGGATTTTCAAAATATTTAAAGTTGTCTTGAAATGGTATCCTTTATAAGTTTGTTTGCTTGTCTTTTGGTATAACTTCGGCACCTTATATGTCTAATAAAATACTATAACTAGTTGATGCTTGGTTTGCAATATCGTTCCAAAGTTAGATTTGAGGCAATATGACTGACGAAATTTCGAAACGAGTGTCAAACTGTTTGGGTCCTGATCAGACGCCGCGTTACGCGGCGTCTGATCTGGACCAATACTGTTTGTAAACGCGCTTTATGACATCATTGAGAGTGAAATGGTTAATGTGCTAAAGAGGCAACTGGCACTCAGTGTAGTCCAAGATGATAGACTCTAATGTAGCATCGTGTTTACAGTGGGGAAGGCGTAATTCTTTCCGAATGCACTTATTTATGATACAGCAATATTTCCATAACGAAAGTTTGGAGCCAGATCTGACTCCACATTGCTTCCTTCTCACATAAAAAATAATCGCCAGACATTTCAAAACAATGTCATTTTCTACATATGAACCTTGCCATGAGAAACCCTGTGGTATTGCAATGCAGCGTTGATTAATGCCAGCCGCCGCGTCTTTGACTTGATCTACACTGTTTGACACCAATATGCATCTAAAACATTTTATGTAGCTGTATTATATACGGGTTTTGACAGTGTAGACCAAACTCAGATACAGCGTCTGGGATGACAACGGTGCTCGTTCAGCTCAATGTTGCAATGCAATAAGACAGGTTTTGTCATGACATGGCTCGTTATAGTTTCATGGCATTTACGTTAAGCCTCGTTTAAGAATGAGAAACAATAACGACTTATTCACTGTATGTACTGTTGGCTTTGAAATACTATGAGAAATAGTTGAAAACGTCAAAAGACGTTTATGCTGGAGTTAAGGGTTAAAGTAGGTGAAAGTACAGCAGAAAGCTACAGCATGGGTTTTCTGCTTTACTTCTATCATGATTGAAACTGTCACCTGTATTTGAATTTCATGGAAACTTAGTGTCTTAGTATAACTAACTTTTTCTCTGGAAATAAAGAACGCAACGCTGCAAACAACACATACACGATATGTGTCAAGGGCAAGCACAATATATATATATTAGAAAATAATAAAATGCAACAATGCAGTTACACAGGAACGCAACTCTGCAAACAGCACACACGCGATATGTTTCACAGGAAAACACACTTTATATTAGAAAATAATAAAATGCACCACTATAAACAGCCCACACACGACGATAGCTAAGGCAATCACAAAATATATATGTTACAGGGATAACGTGTTATCAGGGATTACGCGTAATCCCTAAACTTTTTAGGGATTACACGTAATCACTCGGCTTTTTAGAGAATTGATGAAATGTCCCTTATTCATCAAATAAATAGATTTGTATTATCGTGACATTTCTTTTGTTTAAAACGTAATGCTTTATTGAAATAGCATGGTCTAATGAACGTTTATACAAAGATTCTCGCACAAGTGAATAAAAAAATAAGTGAACATCGGGCATATCAGCTAGGACAATTAAAAAACCAAGACATCTGTCTTGTTAATAAGGTTTAAAAAATAGTTCATAGTGTGGTACTTACTTTTGAACTTAATGAACTAAACAAGGTAAGATTCATTACTTGAACCAAAAGTAACTGCCAACTATTTATATAAATTCAACGGAAAGCTTCGAAATTACGCCTTTTCCCTGGGAGATTTAGGGTTTTGGTGAAATCCCTGCATTCTAGTGATTTCACGTATTCCCTGATTACACATTATCCCTGTAACATAATATAAGAAAATAAGAAATGCACCACTATGAACAGCACACACACCATGTAGCTAAGGCAAGCATAAACTATATATAAGAAAATAAGAAATGCACACACAACACGATAACTAAGGCAAGCACAATATATATACGAAATGCACCACTATATACAGTACACACACAATAACTGTTTGAAACATGCACAACGGATATAAGAGGGTAAATCAAATATTTCCAAACTTTTACATTTTTCGTCTGCAGCAAAAAATAAGAAAAAAAGGTACCAAGTTGTAGTCTACTTTCAGTCCGAATAACCTCTCTGTCGTCTGTAAATTTACTCCCCTGACTTGCCTATAATATTGAACTCTGCTAACATATGGCGCGTAAGCAGTCGCAGAACCGGCTCAGACCCTTCACATGTAACCATTTAAAGAGAAATTTGAGGTACAGGTACATATCTTGTTAAAGGACATTCCTGTACATCATCGGGGAATCGAAAAAAGCATAGTCATGCCTCTGGATCGACGAGGGCTCATGACCTTTGTATAGAATATCAAGCGCAGAACGCTCGACCATCTCCGCCGAGCAATGCTTGTGTCGTAATTACATGTATTATACAGATGGGCAAATTATAAAGAGCATGTACTGGTAAAGATTGACGGATATGAATATTTGGAATACTCTTTAATATTATCTGGAGATTGGTGTACTATGACGTCATAACCCGTCTATCATGTTTTAGAATATAACTTACATTTTATCCAATCAAACTGCCTTTTGCACCCCATTAAGTACGGCACTTAATCATTAAATTTTTTGTTGTTTTTCGACGTCGCGTGGTGTCTGCACGCGGTATAGATAACTCCGCCTCGTAGCGATCTTACAACCAGAATAAGCGAGGTTTGTTTACAACAACCGTAGATCTTCGGCCAATGAAAATATAGGTTATATTCTTAGTTAGCTAGAACATATTAGGTGAAATATAAGTGATAAAGGAGGGGCGGAGCGAGCGAGTCCCTTCTCTTCCACTAAGAGTTCACTTAATATGTTCTAGCAAACTAAGAATATAACCTATATTTTGATTGGCCGAAGATCTACGGTTGTGGTAAACAAACCTCGCTTATTCTGGTTGTAAGGTCGCCAAATATGACAGTGTTTACAACTAGTTGCTAGGAGGTTTAGCGCGTGGAGACACATCTGCAATATCTTGTCAAAGTTAGAATTCAGGCAGTATGGCTAAAAAATCGAAACGAATGTCAAATAGTTTGGATCCTGGTCAGATGCCGCGTTAAGACGCGTCTGATCAGAATCAAACTATTTGCAAAGGCGCCTACCGGCGCTGTTGGTAGTGAAATGTTTAATGTTATTCAGCACATGGTTATTACATGCAGTTAGTAGTGCACATTAAATATATCACAAAATACGTGCGATATTATCACCTATGACCTTGAACCCATTGGCCCCCGATATTTGATTTTGACTAGATCGACTTATCGGGGTCTACACTATTTACATTGGCCAAACATACTATGCATTCTCTTTGCAAAGGACACTATACTCGTCAGTTAATTAATAAAGCAGTTACCTTCTTCTGTCTTGGATGTCTAAAATAAAGCAAGTGAACGCAAATAAATACAAACCAAAACACCTTAATAGTTTTAATCATTAAGAACCACGTTTAACACAAACCGGTTTGACATATAAAACTTAAAGTATAAATAAAGAACGACTGAGATATTTGCTATATGCAATTAGCCATGAAATCAAAGAGGCTAATCCAAATTAATCATATCCAAGGATGATTGTTAGAACGGATCTGTAAATAACGCCTGTCAATGTTGGCTTATAAGTAAATAGTTCCCCTTTGTAAAAATACAATTAGTTTTACAAAGAAGACGTTAATTTTCCAAAACGATCAAATGAAATTATTTGATTTGCTCTTATCTTCTAGTACGACCTATACGGCCTGTTACAAAGATAAGCATGTCCAAATATACGTTAAAGTTTTGTTATATGCATTCAGCCATAAAATAAAGAGGCTAACTGAAATATCCATGTCTAGATACACGTTAAAGTTTTGCTATGTGCATTCAGCCATTCAATCAAAGAGGAAATCGCAACATTTATTCAACCATATCATCAAATGCATGTTATATGTTTGCAATATGCATTTGGCTACCCCGCGTCTGATCTAGCTTCAAACTGTGTGCAAAGGACAAAAGTAGTTTACTAAAATGCCTTTATTGGAAAAATAACGTTATTTTCTCGACCATAAGTATTGGTTAAAAGTCAAGTAAAAGCTGTTAACCATTTCTTCCCTGAAACCTAAAGTGGACAATTCTAGTTATCAATTTAGTCTAGTCCATTTTTTACTTTTTAGGGTTGAATTTTACAATATAATATGTCAAATTGACAAACATCTTGTAAACCCTGATCAGAGTACTCCTGTGAGCCCTCTGATCAGGGTTTATACTGTTTGCATCGGACAAGTGTTCTCCTTAAAGGTACACTGTTTGCAAATGACGCATATATGTGTGACTATGGTTCAAAGAGTTACTCTAACCTGCAAGGTGACTAGCTGATTGTAGATGCCGTGTCTCTCCATCAGCTCGTCATGAGAACCCTGCTCTACGATTGTCCCGTCTTTGAAGCCAGCAATCAAGTCAGCAGTCTTAATTGTAGATAATCTGTGAGCAACAACAACTGTCGTCCTTCCGGCACTGGCCTGAAAATCATACAGTACATGTATACAGTTAACCAACCGAACTATAGCGACATGTATTCGAAATGACCTGAAAATTATACTTTTAACGGTTAAACAACCGAACCCTAGCGACGAGTATTTGCGTCCGGAACTGACCTGAAAAGCGTACAGTTTACGGTAACCAACATAATCCTTGCGATGAGTATTCGCGTCCAGTACTGGCCACAAAATGATAAAGTAATAAAACAGTGGAACACTATATCGACGAGTATGCGCGTCCTCCATAAACCTATGAATGCTAGGAGTAAACTTACCCTATGCAAAACTATTGTCCCGCATTGGGGAAGTTACCTTTCCTATGAGCTCCGTAAACCTCTCCGGTGACACAATGTAGGCAGGTACATGTAGAATATCAGTTTTGGGAGCGAGAGATTTGTCCAGCTTTCAATCAAGCCCAGTGAAAGAGAGTCTGGTTTTCTGAAGTTATGCTATAGATATTAGACAGGTGGCTTTTATACAGTGTTAAAATGGTTAATGGTGTATGTTTACCTTTTCCAGGGCCTCTTGGACCACACCCTCGCTCTCGTTGTCTAATGCTGACGTTGCCTCATCCAGTAGCAGGATCTTAGGGTCTCTAACAAGGGCTCGGGCGATGGCAATTCTTTGTTTCTGTCCGCCACTCATCTGGGCTCCTCGCTCACCAACTAAAGTGTCGTATTTCTGTTAACAATAGATCTTAATATACTTATTTTAGGAATGTCTTAGTATGGAATACAGTATGTGAATGTGCATGGACATACAAAGACAAAATTAAGGTTATGGCAATATTTGCTGATTTTTTTAAAAATACCGGTACATGTATTGGTTTAAACATGTTTTATTTCAAAGGTTTACATACTTTTTACAATCATACAACAAAAATTATGATTGAAAGTACATGTCTTTTAGATATCGATCTTCCTTTTCAGATAAAATATTTCGGTATGTCTCCTTCTATAAGCGAACATTCATGCTACTGTATATAATGTATATTTAGCTCCGTCACTGCTTTACCCCCTAGTACAAAACCGTTCTTTACCAACAGTTCGGTTTCTGGTAATGCGGCGTCTGATCAGAATCTAAATTGTTTCTTAAGTCAAAATACTGAAAAGACAATTGTTTAAATAAGACGATATCATTGCAGTGAAGCAGTTAAAGGGGCGTGTTTCTGATTAAGATTTAGTTAAGAAATAATAAATGCATAACAGTGTTTTATCATGCAATCGAACACTGGTAGGAGTTGAGATGCGTAGTACTTTAAACACGAGGCCTTTAGGCCGAGTGGTTTAATTACAAGCATCTCAACGACTACCCGTATTCGATTGTTAGATAAAACACTGGTATTAATTTATTTTTTCGATTCTAACACATAATTTAACCTTATTTTTTACCGAAGCAATGGCGCTACATTTCTTGGCGTACGCATTTTCGAAGCCATATAACGTCACGTTAGAACGTTTTAGCGCGTGAGTGGTCTATTGAGAATTCAAACACTGAAACGTTCGTTCTTTGTTTATATTGGAGCGTGCGCGAAGTGTGTTAGAATGATTATTTATACACGGTGGCTTGTAATTCTGCAAGTAATCAGGGTCCAAACTCCTTTACATTTTTGTTGACTTTGCTTCTGTCAAAATCTCTACAACCTAATATTTTCAAAACCTAAGCAGACGCCATTTTAAAGTGAAGCTTACTTATAACAATGCTGGATAAAACGATAATTTGAATATTCACTTGTAACAAAAATGTCTTATGACAAAATTGATAGGATATAACGAAATATTGAATATACCAAAAAACAATTTATTTCCAAACTCTAAATAACGTAGATCTATCATAAAATGGACTAGATATAACGAACATTTGGATATGAAAAAATTAACCAGACAGTCCCTATGACTTCTTTATAAGTGATATTAACTAAACATACATGTGGTAAACTCAAGATGAAGTCGTGGGCGTTGGCCTTGCGTGCAGCTGCCTCTATCTCTTCCTGAGTGACACCCTCTCTTCCATACCGGATGTTCTCAGATATCGTGGTTCCAAACAGTACTGGTTCCTGGCTCACTATACCAATATGTTGTCTCAGCCATTTCAGATTTATATCTCTGATGTCCACCCCGTCTATAAGAATCTGAAATGACACACCATATAATATCAGAAAACTGGACGGTCCTTAAATCTTTGCATACTAGTGGCGGATATACCGGCCTCGATGATTACCTTTGCAAACAGTTTGGATCCAGATGAGACGCCGCTTAATGCGGCGTCTCATCATGATCCAAACTGTTTGACACTCTGCCCCTGGTTTTGAAAATAAATTAGAACATTCTATTTTTAGAACATCAGCAGACGATAATTGTTGCAGAAAAAAGTACCCAGCATAGAAGAATTAACAGGAAATCCGGACAGATCTCTCGGTACTACACAGCGCTTCAGCTGCCACATTACAATGAAACTGACTCAACGCGTTGACCCTGAAACTTCAAATGAATAATTCTAGTTTCCAATTACATCTTATCCATGTTTTACTATTTACTATTTAGGATTGTTTGTGCAGTATAGCAATGATAATAATAAATTACCAAGCGTCAGACGTTAGTATGTCAGACCCTCATGAGAGGGTTCCTGTAGAGGCATCTGATCTCAGTCTACACTGTTTGCAATGAAACTGTATACTCTTCAGATGTAATACTGTTTATAAATGACGTGTATATGTGGCACAAGGGGTGAATGGGTCAAGATTTTATCTGCAACTTTATAACTATTGCCACATTTATATTTATCAAATGTTGTCTGATATAAACAGGGAGGTTGTGCTGACAAAAAGTTTGTAAAAGTAACGAATAGTTCTTCTTAAGTATTACCTCCAGTGGAATTGGGATTAACCTTACTAGTTTATTAGTTTATTATCTAAACTATGGAGTTACTTCCCCTGATAAAATGCTGATAAATATTTACCTGTCCTTTTTCTATATCATAGAAGCGCTGTAGAAGCTGTACCACTGTGGACTTGCCGCAGCCACTAGAACCGACCAACGCCACAGTTTGGCCCCTGCTCACTTTCAAATTTAAACCCCTCAATACCTGCAATATATGTATTCATATATATCTTATCAAATCATAAAATAAGATCGATCTGTATTTCAACGAGAAAATGTTTTCGACTAAAGCACACACGCAATGTATCAGCCTAGTGTCTATTTAATTAGACATTGACAAACTGTGTAGACCTTGATGAGACGTTTCATCAGGCTCTACACTATTTGCTATTTCATATGAAATGTTCCGCTTTATAGACAAACACCGCTGTCTCTTTAGATCACTATTGTGTATCTATATAATGAAGCTTCCCATCAAACGCATAGTGATTGCAATATCCAGGCAAATACGGCTAAAAACGGTGGCCATATTTACAGAACTTCTGGGTACATCTACTTACTTGGACATCCGGCCGTGACGGGTATCGGAAGTCTATACCTCGTATGTCTATGTTGCCTTGTAGTGATTCCATTTTAATCCCTTCATCAGAGTAACTGTCAATGGGCGGGTTCTGAAGTTGAGAATGGATTATGTTGTCAATGGATAAGTTTGCTGTACATGTAAATCACAGAGGAACTGAAAGACGACAAGGGATTTAAAGTACAATTACAGTCAAGGCGAGAGATATATATATCAGACAATAAGAGCGAGACATAGAGAAAATGAGAGAAAGAGAAAGACAGAGAAGACAGAGAAGAAGGATAAGACAGAGAGGAAGAGAGTTCCTACATACTAGACGAATAATCCAACAAATCCTAAAATCCGTGGTTATCAATCTATATTCTGGTTCCCAATCATTTCTGTATTACTGTCCACTGTGTTGAGCTGCTATCTGGTTTACAAAATTATGTAACCAGAGTCCATGCTTTTAAAGTGTATGTTCTGTGATCGTTCTCAAGGTTTTTATTAGTCAGTCTTGAACAGTGTGTTCAAATCTGACAATTCATAGGCTTGAGAAATATCTGAGACTCAAATCAAGCCCTTAAAAAGCAAGAGACTTATTTGAGAGAGTTTACTTATCATTACAGTGAATGTGGGGGGTTTGTACCTGGTCTATTATTTGGTAGATGACATAAGCCGCTCCTCTCGCCTCAGAGAAACTTTGCATGTACGGTGCTGCAGTACCGAGTGAGTATGCTGCGATCAACACCGCAAAGAACACCTGAAAACAATAGTTGCGTATCATCATTCTGCAGGTATAGTATGCTACAAAATATGTATAAATAATGCATTGAATATCTGTTAACAGAAACAGAATATAATTTATGTTTTGTTCTGCTAATAGTTATTAGGATGCTACCACATATGTATAAATACTGCAATGAATATCTGTTAACAGAAACAGAATATATGTATTGTTCTGCTAATAGTTATTAGGATCCTACCACATATGTATAAATACTGCAATGAATATCTGTTAACAGAAACAGAATATATGTTTTGTTCTGCTAATAGTTATTAGGATGCTACCACATATGTATAAATGAAAACAGAAACAGAATATATAGGGTGTCCAAAAATTTCGGGGACCTTAAGTAGTAAGTAATTATTCAACATGATTTAGATATAAACTAAGCACCATTAGCAGAACAGATACACAAATAAACAAATTTAAAATATCAGTAAGGAAAAGACGACCATTTCATTTTTTTTTTCATGAATTATCTCCCCTTTAATAAACTGTTGAATTGAGCCTTATTCAACTACATTGGGAACTTTTTTCAATGATCCAAGTGGATTTGTTAAAGTTAAATAGGTCAAACAGTGACATAACGTTCAATCAATTGAAAGAAATTGTTCTACAGAGGTTTTCAAGTTAAGAAATATCACTAATTTGTATGTGTGTTCTAAAAATTACTTTTTCTGGAGCTGTTCGAAAACCATATATGATAAAGTAATAGTATTGTTGCCATTTTGTTCCTTAAAATGACCCTCATAGAACATTTTTTTACAATAACTTTATATCTAAGCCGTATGGATGTATCATATTTGACACGAAGTTAATACATGACATTACCTTTCTTTCCATTTATTTGGTTTTGACCACTGGCCTTGGACTTTGACCCTTGACCTTATGAGATTACCCATGATTCAGTTTGGCCTGACTATTTATGTGTTAAAAATATGTCATTTTGAGATAATTTTTCACCCTGTTTATACTTTATTCCTTAAAATACGTCTTTTAAACTATAAGATAAACCAGGTGTTACTATTAGAACTGATATTTTTTATTAGAACTTAAAATTATGAGCTTTAAAGCCGCATTGTGTTTTTGAGAAACCTGCATAAAACGGTTGTTTGGGGTCCCATTTGAACTACGTAGGACGTGATTCTTTCACAAAAACCGGCTTTATCTAAGAAATTCGCTTTTTAAATTTTATTTATAATATTTTAGTGCTGCACAAATTAAAAACCTCCCTTGTGAATGGAAAGAAGGACAACTCTATAAATACAGGGCTCCAGATAACGGAAGTATTTCGAAAACTAAAATCTTTATTTCTGCTTTTAAACCCAATGGTTTCATACTCATTAAAAGTGTCTCGAAGAGACGGTTTAATCAGTAGTAACACCATAGCATTCGGTGCTGAAATGAGTGAGAAAATGTGAGAATAGTTCAGATTACTCCCGATTACATGTTTAGCTGGAACATTTGAAAATGACCCTGTTAACCCTTATTCTGCTGCACAGACGTCTGCTTCGACATTGTCGTCTGCAAAATGTGTTCAGTTTAGATTTATGCATTGTTTTAATAAAACAAACCTTAAGACGAGTGTCAAATAGTTTGGATCCAGATGAGACGCCGCGTTACGCGGCGTCTTTTTAGATTCAAATAGTTTGTAAACTCCGTAAAGTAGCACAGGGTTAAACACTATGAGATTCAATAACAACGTGTACATATCTTTCACCGTGGGTTAACGGTTTAAATAAACTATGGAGAATCTATACCTTGAGCTTGCTGAAAATGACTGTTTCAGCCTTGTCCGCTCTCTAACTCAAACACTTGTTTTTGGATCTTCACCAAACTTGCTACAAATGTTTATTAGTATAGAATCTAGGTCAGGTTCAATAACTAGCAAAATCGCACAAGGCATGTCTGAGTTATTGCTGAAAAATGCTGAAACAGTCATTTTTTAATACATAAAGGGCAAAAACTCAGATATGCCACATTCGATTTTTGTAAATAATCAAACTAGACCTAAATTTTATATAATTCAACATTTTCAGCAAGTTTAATGAATATCTGATAAAAACTGTATGTGTTAGAGTGCAAAAAGTGACTGAAACCGTCATTTTTCATTAATAAACAGGCAATAACTCAGATATACCTTATGCGATTTTAGTAGTTATGAAACTGAACCGTGATTTTATATCAATAAACATTTTCAGCAAGTTTGGTGAAGATCCAATAAAACGTATTTGTGTTAGAGAGCAAAACTTGCTGAAAACAGTCATTTTTTAATACATAAAGGGCAAAAACTCAAATATGCCACATGCGATTTTTGTAATAATCAAACTAGACCTAAATTTTATATGAATAAATATTGTCAGCATGTTTGGTGAATATCCGATAAAAGCTGTTTGTTTTAGAGTGCAAAAATGACTGAAACAGTCATTTTTTATTAATTAACAGGCAATAACTCAAAAATACCCTATGCGATTTTAGAAGTAATCAAACTAAACCTTGATTTTATATCAATGAACATTTTCAGCAAGTTTGTGGAAGATCGGATAAAAAATAGTTGAGTTAGAGAGCGGACAAAAAAAGTGTGATAGTCTGACTGATGGATAGACGAGCGGAGATAGATGACGGTTGCACACGGTGAAGTTGTATTCGGCTGTATCACGTGATACTAAGCCGTGTGGAAACGTTTATGTCAGACGTTCTATTTTCGGTTTGTTATGATTTTAAATCGCCCTTTTTGGTGAATTAGGTCCGTCTTCATCATTTCATAGATCAGTTTGGCCCATAAGAATGTTCAAACATTATTATTAACCGTTATCGTATTTCAGGCATTGAGAAAAGGTCTGAAAACACAATGGGACTTTAAACTGTTTATTTATTTTCAATTGAAGCCGTCTAGAAATTCTTGAATTGACAAAATCTGATGTTCAACTTTCTACAATCCCATAGTGCTTTTCCCTAAAGGAAATATATATCTGCTTAAATTGTGTTTCTCCATTAAAGGTTATTAGTACTCTATACCATGATGAAATATGAGCAAAAGCTATCCATAGGTAAAAAAGTTACGGGCCTTTACTGTAGGTCCCCGAACTTTTGGGACACGCTGTATGTATCGTTCTGCTAACAGATAAAGTATGCTACTAAATATATATAATAACTGAAAATATTATCTGTTAATAGAAAATGAATATATGTATCGTAATGCTAACAAATATAGTATGCTACTACATATGTATAATACTGCACTGATTGTCTGTTAACAGAAACCGAATAGCATTCTGCTTAAGAGACAGAAGGTCAATACATATGTATAAATAATGCTTAAAAATATACGCTAATAGAAACAAAATACCATTCGGTAAACTCATTTCGGTTTCATCCACCACAATATTTAAAACATATCAGCACAGATCTGGCTTCGTTTTAGTTGAGTCTGAGTGTGTTCCCAAACATTTGATTGGTCAGATTTGAGCCTAGGCTCAAATCTGACCAATCAAATGCTTGGGAACGAGTTTAGACTCAAGTCAATAGCTTTATAATCTCGGAGCCAGTAAAATGTCATTGATTCATGTGTACGAACGTTCTAAAATGGTTCAATTTACATTGCATTCTCTTTTTAAATGAACTAAACTACAAAAACAAAAAGTCTGCAGTACCAGCGTCACTTTTCCTATGGTGTAGTCGTCTGCCTCGGTTCTGGTAAGCGTTGCCCCGTACCAGAATCCTAGTGCATATGCACCAAACATAATAAGCCAGACGAGGCCAAGAGAAAAGCCGGTGAGTAACCCCTTACGTATGCCAAGTCTTCTCGCTTCAAAAAGGTTGGAATCATACCTGAAATTAAAGAAATACATATATCAGAATTTAGATTGTACGCTCGGGTAGTCGCTCTTTGGATAATCGCCATTTTACTGTATATATACTTGGTGGAGAACGTTGTTGTGCTAATATACAGAGATGCCCTATATCAATTTGTAAACATTCTGGAGCCAGATCAGACGCCGAGTAAATAGGCGTCTGATCTGGTTCCAGAATATTTGCAATGGACATCAGCTCTTTAATTATTAACCCGTAAGGTAATGTGTATGAAAAAATCATGGGAATTATTATTATTACCAAGCTGTCTTCTAGTTATTCCCTATCGTGATTTCCTATCTGTTTGTTTTTTCACTGTGCATGCCTTTTGAATAATTATACTAAGTGTAATTATCCATTCGAGTAATGAAACACCTAAATGAAATACCCACCTTTCACTTTCCTTCTTTTGGCCACTAAATGCTGTTACCGTACGTATGGCCCCAAGTACTTCCTCAGCTATTGCCCCGGCCTTTGCATATGCCTTCAGTTCAGCCCCGGATGCTAAAGCCACCACCTGGATGGTACAAAACAATAGCAATGTGTACTCAAATTATATTTACTCTTCGAAACTGCATACAGTCTCTACGACTAATATAGCAATCGTTGCATTCTTCATAACGACATGCATTCTATAACCAT
Organism: Gari tellinella; assembly: GCA_922989275.2. Classification (NCBI taxonomy): domain Eukaryota; kingdom Metazoa; phylum Mollusca; class Bivalvia; order Cardiida; family Psammobiidae; genus Gari; species Gari tellinella. The sequence goes on along the minus strand of OV277869.1, from coordinate 415,949 downwards.
AGTTGCATGTTTCGTAACTGCATACTTTCTCTAAGACTAATATAACAATAGTTTCATTCTTCGTAACTGCATGCATTCTATAATAATAGTTTCATTTTTCGTAACTGCATGCTTTCTATATGACTTATATAACAATAGTTACATTCTTCGTAACTGCATACTTTCTCTTAGACTAATATAACAATAGTTCCATTCTTCGTAAATGCGTGTATGAATTGTTTCACCAGTCGTATCCTCTACTGACCAACAATACGACAATTCCGAAAATAAGATTTTGACAAATTGGCTCTACGACAAACCTGGGACCCGTTTCATAAGACTTTGTACGACAAAAACGATCGTAAATCAAAACTTTAAAATACATTCAAATTCTTATTCCTCTATCTAATCCTGTCTTGTAACAACTCTTTGGAATCGTCTTTTCAAAAATTATTGAGATCTTTATTATTTGACTTACGAAGTTGTATGAAACGGGTCCCAGAATCATAGGCTAGGTAGGAAATGCAGATACATATGCAGCCGGACAAAAGTCTTTGCAGCCGGGCACTATACGTTTTTATCAAACTAATTGAACCAATTTACCTCATAATGCGACGTCTGATCAGATTTCAAACTGTTTGCAAACGCGCTTTTTGTCGTCATTGACAGTGAAAAGGTTAAACACGGTTGTCAAGGTAAAGTTAGAACCTGTCTTACTTTCTTTGAAGCCAGTGAGAGCCAGTAGTGGGGGTTAAGACTTAGCTTACATTTGCAAACAGCTTGAATCCAGATAACGCGGCGTCTGATCTGGATTCAAGCTCTTTGTCACTCATCGTTTAAGTATTTTTCTGTCAGAATTTCCATTATGAATCTTTGAGAAAACCAGCAGACAAAAAGTATTGCATTCATGAAATGGTTGGACATAAATGTCTTGTTTGGGGAACAGCGGAGAGGGTCATTGTAAGGAGGGAGTCGTTGTTGGGAGAACCGTTGTAGATAGGGAACACTGTAAATGGTTAAAAGCGTTTTTATGGTAGAGCTAGAACTTGCCTTGCTTTCTATGAAGCCAGTGAGCGCCAGTAGTGGACTGATAGCGAGTATCACCAGCGTCAACTTCCAGCCATAAATAAAACCAACAATGAAGCCAATAATGGAGCTGGACATCCACTGGGTGAAGTGACCCAACTTGTCCCCAATACCATTGTGGATTTTGTTGATATCTCTGTCAGTGAGAAATACAGTAAGTAACAGACATACACAAGACCAACAATGAAGCCAATGATGAAGCTGGACATCCACTGAGTGAAGTGACCCAACTTGTCCCCTATACCATTGTGGATTTTGTTGATATCCCTGTCAGTAAGAAATATCGGTAGTTACAGTCGAGAACATGTTATTATTCCAGTTTCAAAAGGTAACCAACCGCACATGCAATGTACATGTACATGTAGTTAAATGCAAAAATCAAAAGGTTTTCCTTTTTTTGGAAATCTGAGTACAGTGTATTGCTTAACACATCTTCTTCTAAAAGCGTACATTTACGCTTTTTGAAAACAATGTAGGCCAAAATAGACAACTCCTGAATGACCAGTCTGTCTGATCAGGGTCTTCACTGTTTTCTTATAGAATATGTCTTAAATAACTCGGCACTCGTTCAGGGAGAAGAATTGTCCATATTTTAGAGAATGTAATAGTTCTGATGATAAATGGGCGGAGTTTTATGCAAGAATATTCGGCGGAAGAAAGGTTCATACAAGATGTACTATTACTCGTCTCAGTTTGGAACTCACCCTGCTAGCCTAGAGTTCAACTGACCAGACTCCTGGGTATCAAACCAGCCTATGTTCTGTCGGAGGACATTGGAGAAGAAATCTTTACGAATCCTGTGTGTCTGTCTCTCAGAGGCCAGCATCCAGAACGTGACTTGTCCATAACCGAAAACGATTACCCCGCAACCAACACCTATGGGTATAACACACAAGTATTGTAAATAAAAATTGCTACATCCTCATCGAACAGATATTGAAATTATTCGTTCATAACGTCTGTACATTAGAGGAGATATTATTTTTTTCAGATCAACCCGGCGACTGATCAGTCTCCAAACTGTTTAACATTCAGATCACAATAAATGGTCAGAATTGTCAAAATTTCATAAATGTTGTCAATGTCTGTATTCTACTGCATTACAGAGTTTACACACTGTTTTCTGATAGGAATTTCAATATAAAACATAAAGGAAATTTAGACTAGGCACCTTTTACAAAAAATATGGATTAATCAAATATATATGAATGGAAGAACCCACTCGGGATGAATTGGTTCAACCTTCAGTTCATACATACAGTGGAGAAAACGCTATTCTTTCCCAATAAACGCGTTTACGCTAAAACTATTATTTGCAGTGCAAACAGTTTGAAGCCAGATCAGACGCCGGGTAACCCGGCGTCTGATCAGGCTCCAAACTGTTTGCAACCAAGATAAACAAGAATTATCAGAATTGTCCAAAAGTTGTACTTTTCTACGTTTTAGTGTTTTGCGTTTGCTTACGTTTGCGTTTAAACGGGAAAGAATAACAGATTCTCCACTGTACACACACGTGCACTCACCCATGAAGTACAGCGCCAGTACTCTCATATCGTCCACGATGTCAAAGTCTACGGCCATGTCAATTACAGAGTTGTCTTCGCTTGTGAGATTGCCTTGAAAGGGCCTGAAAATAGAATACTCCCCTGTCAATCCTGCCACACTAACAATGAAGAAGACATTATTCTGACGTCTAAACTGTTTGCCACTTAGATTAAAAGTTAACATTAACATTTTCAAGAAGGTAATACATGTATTTTCTTTAGTTCATTCCAATGCGTTTGCGTTTAGTTTCCCTTAAACAGAGCATGGTTTTATAAAACATGTAGTCGCTACATTGTCTTTGCGTTTGTTCACAGATATGTGTAAACAGTTTTGATCCTGATCAGACACAATGCACTACGGCGTCTAATCAGGTTCCAAACTAGTTGGCAGTCTGGACGTATACCTGCAAATTATCAGAAAGAAGAGTCATTTTCAGAAAGACATTGAATGGTATTTGTTTAACTTTCAAATAGTTTTAAAGACATTAGAGACATTATTATTTACCAAATAAGAGCGATTGTATGAAACGACCATGACAAATGTAGCTCGGCGTCTGATTAATGATCAACTCCGTTTGAAACCCATATCAAAATAACGAGACAACACTTTTATAGAAAGTTCTTTGTACACTCTAAACGTGATAGACATTTAAAACTGCATTTTAAACGGGAACAGGGACGTATTTTCAAAACGGTGCTAAGTATCGTATCGCGAGCTAAATAACAACCTTTTGCCCTGAGCTTACATTCCGTTAAATCATATCGATACGAGTGTCAAACAGTTTGAATCCTGATCGGACGCCGCGTTCAGCGGCGTCTGATCAGGAATTCAAACTGTTTGAAAAGTCGCCTATTGACACAATTGGCAATGAACGAGTTAAAACTGCATTTTAAATGGGAACGAGGACGCTATTTAAAAACTGTGCAACGTATCATATCGCGAGCTAAATAACAACCTTTCCTTGAACTTATATTCCGCTAAATCATCGTCTCCTTTAAACATTTTCGTCTGCGATATTATCAAAGTCAGTTAAATTGAGTATTTCGGCTTGCGAAATACCATGACGGATGCCAGAAAGATATAACCCTGATCAGGATCGTATGCGGAATAAATGGGCGTGTCGTCTGGGTCCAAACTGTTTGAACATGCAAGACAAATCGCGTCTAACGTTATAAATGCGAAGATTCTTGTTCCTTGAAGATGTTTTTGAAATCGTCAGAGATTTAGGCAATAAACTGACACATGATAAAGTTTGAATCAGATTGGTTCCTGTTCATATGCTTGGTGCTGGAATACTTTTAGTCATTATGTATACATTGTTCAATAAGAAATAGATACTTTGTAAAAGAAACAGTAGACGATAGTTTTGTTGAAAGTAGGGCCATACCAGTATACATACCAATTTTGATGCCTGTATCATCAAGTGCATGATTTTTGTAATAATGTGCCCAGCTATAATGTTAACCCTTTACCTGATAGCCTATTTCTAGTATTGAAGATAGTTGACCACTTAAAGCAGGTTGAAAGTAAAGCAGAATGTGCCCTAAGGCACATTCTGCTTTACTTTCAGCCTGTTTTAAGATAAAATCTGCTAGGCTATATAAAATATTTGTAATGGTTATTGTTCATGAGGGTATAAACTGGAACTACTTTCATCAGCGGAGGAATACATTAAATACGCTAAAAGTCGCTTCTATGGGGGAAAGGGTTAAAGGCGCAGACTATATATAAAATGGCATCGTTATGGTTAGCATGGATTAAATAACAAATCTTTAACATGCTGTTGCAAACAGTTTAGACCCAGATGAGACGTCGAGTTACTCGGCGTCTCATCTGGGTCTAAACTGTTTGACGTTTTATCGATATCTAAAGTTTAAAGAATCGCCAAATTATTCAACTGCTAAGAATTGCTGCAAGCGCAAATTTGCAAACGAAAATTGTCACGTGCTTCAAAGCTAAAACCGGGAGTATTTTATGAATAGTTGACTACTAATGTAAATGATAAGACGAAATATATGGCCTTGTTGTATGAATTCAGACTATTACAATGGAGAAGACTGGTTTTTTTTCTTTTAAACGAAATGAAACACAGACGCGATGAAATAAATGTAGAAAATGAATTGTTATTGAAAAATCTGAGTGGCAAACAGTTTGAAGATGGATAAGCCATTGGGTTACTCGACGTCTGGTCTGGTTCAAAACAGTTTATTAAGGACAAAATTTATACTAGGTTTATAAAGGCTATAATAATGTCTCTCGTAAGTGTTATTCAATTGAGTTTGGTTTTTTGGATCCTTCAAACACGTTAACCAACTAGTGCCTATATATAACGCCCCATAAAAGGGACATAGGCAAACAGTGTAGACTCTGTATAGCGCCGCATCATGCGGCGTCTGATCAGAGTCTATACTGTTAGCTGATAGAAATTTCAATATCAAACAAAACGAAAATGGAAAGTATCCCTGACATCAAAATGGACTAATCCAATATATAAGCATGGAAGAAGCCACTTGGCATGAGGGGCTTAAATGCAGGAAAACATTGATGCAGAAAGCACATTGGAGGCTTTCCGCATTAAATAGTGTCCTTTATTAACGCTGTTCCCGTGATATGATACGTGACTAAAGTCGAGGTTGCAGACCAGTTTGAATCCCGATCATCAGGAGTTTTCTGCATTACTTTTTCCCTAAATAAGGCCGTCGTAACCTGCTTTTAAACAGGGTCCAAGGTTATAAACTTTTTGGGTTGAGTCTGAAGTCGTCATCAAGCATTTGATTGGTCAAATTTGAGCATAGGCTCAAATCTGATCAATCAAATGCTTCAGAACAAACTCAGACTCAACTCAAACGCTTTATAACCTTGGAGCCTGTCCTTCTTGTATTTACTCTTACTAGTATGTCACCGAAGAGATAGAACCCTGTACCGTGACCCTGGCATTTGAAAAGGGATATGGTTATAGTTCAACGATAAATATTCATTTCATATGAAACCCGACAGGAAATGGTAACGTGTTTACATAAAAAATATCATTGAAATTAGTTTTTCAAAGTGTAAAATATGTTAATGTTTCATTCTTTTTAGTCAAACAGGTCAGTTAGAATTATTTGAATTATGCGGATTGACCAGTGAGTCACTATAACGAGTCACTATAACTCACGAAATAGAAATCTCACGCTAGAAATAGTTATCTACAGTGCTCCCTCTCTACAACAGCACCCAATAGGAGACGAATATTGTGTACGTTTTTGGAGGGAGTTGTTATAGGGAGGGAAAATCAAGACTTTACTTATAATTGCTAACAGTTGAATCCAAATCAGACACCGCGTAACGAAATAAAAGCATCCTCTAGGACAGTTGTTTAAAAATGATGACGTCATGACAGTGAGAGATGACGCCATGACAGTGAGAGATGACGCCATGGCAGTGAATGGGTTAACTCACACCAGCAGCGAGGGGTTGTCAAGAACTTGTGTCTGTGTCAGGTTAAAGCTCGCCAGCTGCCCACTGGACTGGAGAAGGTCCACCACGAACTTGTACTTCCCATCGTTGACAAACAAGTCGATAATTTCTCCGAACACGATACTGAGTAACGGAAATGCTGAGCCATTGCAGATACCACAGAATGTTCCGACAATCATGAACACCACGTCCAGCTTAGAGGCATACTTGAACTGAAAATAATGTCATTCAGATTAAAACCCAATTAAGATATTTAAGGTGAGAAACACAATGAGCTGTTTGGCTTACGTTTCAATCCTAAACATTGTTGTATGTTTGTAAAATACATGTAAATTATTGAAATAAAATATGTTTAAACCAAACCCTAAAGAGTTCATGGACAAATATAGTCCTCTTTTTTGCTATTTAGGTATTGTTTGGTAAGTTTTTCATTTTTTAGATAAGAGGGCTCCTGGGGCCCGTTTTACTAAACAACTTACGCAAAATTTGTGCGTAAGTCAAAATCGTTTAACTCTTATTTTTCGATCATACACGTTTGCAAACAGCAAATAGCCAGATCAGAGGACGCGCTAAAAGCGCGTCCTCTGATCTGGCTATTTGCTGTTTGTAGCAAGTGATAATAAAAAATATAAATTAAAATTTAAAATTTTGACTTACGCAAAAATGTTGCGTAAGTAGTTTAGTAAAACGGGCCCCTGAAGGAGAAACTTTGCTTCTAGGATATAAGAACCATTTCTTATGGTACATATATGCATTACTGTATAAAGTGGGGCTATTTTCTGCTATTGAGGAATACAGTACTGGCGTAAAAATGCGTTTTTATCACTGATTACATTCAAACAATGCAGACCTAAATCAGAGTAAAGGATTCCTCTGATCAGGTTCTGCACTGTTTGATATTTGCATTGGTGTTTGTTAGCATGCCAAAACAATGCAACAGTTGACTTGGTTTAAATATAATATTATATTATTGCAAATATTTCCATGCATTTCACAAACATACAACACAGTTTAGGGTTGAAACAGTTTATTGTTTTTCTCTCCTGACAGTTTGAAATGACTGGTTCGAAATGTTTATATATACTAGAAGAGCCCCAAGCGATAATAAATAGTTAAATACCTACACGACTTAACCTTTTCATGCTCAAATTTATCGTGAGATTTTACCCAATCACCGTTTTTATTCCGTCTGCTTCAATTTTGTTGTCTGCAATGACGTTTCAAAGTTAAAAATAAGGCAGTATGACTGAAGAAATTTAAAAACAAATGGCAAACATTTTGGAATCGCGACTTTAAGCGTCATTGAGAGTGAAAGGGTTAAAGAGATATTTAGGATTGAAATGGTTAAGAAAAATAATTGATCAGTGAGCCACGGTTCATATTTCCTTCACTGTCTGCCATTAGTGAAAGAAACTTCAATATTACACTGGAAAGACATACACCATCTGTGTCTCTCTGTCCCCGTATAACATTGTAAATCTATTTCTCTCCATCGATTTACCTTTTCAAAGCAAACCAGGTCGCCAGCCCACCTGCCGACCCTTGTATTCGCAAACAATTTTGATCCAGATCAGACCTCGAATACAGTGGAGAATCTGTTATTCTTTCCCGTTTAAACGCAAACATACGCAAACGCAAAGCGCTAAAACGTAGAAAATAACAACTTTTGGACAATTCTGATATTTCATGTTTATCTTGGTGGCAAACAGTTTGGAGCCTGATCAGACGCCGGGTTACCCGGCGTCTGATCTGGCTCCAAACTGTTTGCACTGCAAATAATAGTTTTAGCGTAAACGCGTTTATTGGGAAAGAATAACAGATTCTCCACTGTACCTCTGCGTCTGATCAGGATTATAACTGTTTGACACTCGCAGCAACATTTCTACAAAATACGCAAATTTTGAAATTTGGGGAAAATGCACAGCAAAAATTATAGAATTTGATATAATGCTGAGTCATATTGTTCTAGATTTTCACTTCTTACATATGGCGTGTTCATCATTAATAAAGAGAGACTGAAGTTAAAATATTCAACTCTAAATACGAGTATACTCGTCCATGGAGGAATTATACCCAGGGTATAATTCCTCCATGACTCGTCATTAACAAATAATGTACATGTTAAGAGAACACTTGTTCAATGCAAACAGTGTAGATCTTGGTCAGAGTGCTCCTACAGGAGCCCTCTGATCACGTTCTGCACTGTTTGCAATATTGCAATATAAGCTCACCTGTTGCAAACCTTTTAAATAGGTATCTATCAAGAGAAAAGCGTATCAGTACAAGGATATTCAACGCGTAGGGAACCACAATCCCAAATATCACTTTCCTTTGGCAAAAGTGTCGTGAAGTACTAGTGCATTCCAAAACTTACTTCAGTCCAAACAAAGCCCAAAACAGGTGAAATAAATATTCAATCAAGTATTCAATTTATTTTACAATTTTAACAATGCTACATCTATATTCAAACCATAGGGAGCCTCCAATTCTAATATGTTTCCTAATGCAAATATTTCATATAGTATCAGGGCATTTCAAAACTTTCCCCAAAACTTTAACCATGAGAAATCAGCCAAAATACCAAATTTTAACTACTCAACATCAAAGTTGAACACATAGGGAACCCCCATACCAAATCAGCTAGTAGTATGTGCATGTGTAGTATTAGTGCAATTCAACACTTAAACCATAAACTTTAACCAAAATAAACCAACGCCGAAGCCGACGCCGATGATTCCATAAGCACCCCCCCCCCCCCCCCCCCAATTCTCCGAATAGACGAGCTAACAATGGACTAGTTCGAAGTGTTCATTAAAAGTTTACCTTACGTTATTCGTGCTAGGCAATTCAATAAAATGTAAAATGGTAAAATGTGTAAGTTACGTTCAAAATCCAGTTAATCCTGAGTTACCAGGTGTCTGATCTGGTTCCAAACTGTTTGCAATGGACACAGCTGTTTTAGCATAATGTTTATTGGGAAATAATAACGTCTTGTCCTTTGCATCAAAACGGTTCAGCTTACAGTGGAGAATCTGTTATTCTTTCCCAATAAACACGTTTACGCTAAAACTATTATTTACAGTGCAAACAGTTTGGAGCCAGATCAGACGCCGGGTAACCCGGCGTCTGATCAGGCTCCAAACTGTTTGCCACCAAGATAAACAAGAATTATCAGAATTGTCCAAAAGTTGTTCTTTTCTACGTTTTAGTGCTTTGCGTTTGCGTACGTTTGCGTTTAAACGGGAAAGAATAACAGATTCTCCACTGTATCTCAGTGAATAGAATTTCATATTACACACATGATAGAATGGTTAATGGCCAATAACTATTCGATCGAGTAATATTATAACTCTAAAAATAGATATAATTCATTATGATTTAACGTCGCTTAAACCCATTTGCGCGCAGTGGATTCTTCCATGTTTATAATATAATATATTGGATTAAAATAGGACACATTCCCATTCTTTAGACCTTGAATGCCTCCATAATATGTTTCCAGTTCGTTAAATAACGCAACTTATATGCACTATTATTTAGGCTAATATCTGATAAATAATTTAATTCTTTCATTGCGAAATATTACCATCTGCTTTAACTCAAACGCCACCATAATATCGTCTGCTCTACCCCTTATCATGCTCTAGCACGACCATGACGCCTCGTTACGCCGCGGTAATCTGGGTCCAAACTGTTTGGTACCCTTGTTCAATTTTTCTACAGTTTAGATAACTTAAAAATTGATTTTGATATTTTTCGCAGACGAAACAGTTGAAGCAGACGACAATTCAGTATGATTAATACTGTTTTCTGAATACTCGTTACAAAGTGCCATCTGTTCGCAAACATTTCTTCTGATTTCATTCCTAAAACAGGGAACTTCAGGCATTTGGACTTAGGCCAGTAACACTAATTTATTGTGTCAAACAGATTGGATTCTGATCAGACGCCGCGTAACGCGGCGTTTGATCAGAATCCAAACTGTTTGCAAACACTTGTGCAAAAGGGCGTGGCAGGCTATGGATCAATAAAACGTTGCTTCCTTTACTTACGATTTCGAAAGATCCGACCAGTTTTATTTTTTCTTTCTTTGCCTTTTCTTTCTTATTGTCGCTCTCCTCAGTGTTGGTGCTTGGCTTCTCTGTTCCATTGGCCTCGCTCATTGGCTTCCATGTCCCGTTTAGTTCTTTCTCAGCCATGTCTACACGGCTCGCCTAGATACGGGCATGAACCTGTAACGAAATAATAGGTTTGGTTTTGTTCGTTAACCCTTGCAAAGTCAAATTAATATTTTACTCCTTCACTTTCTCGTCTGCTTCAATATTACTTTCTGTACGATCATTTAAGATAATATATCGATACTCGTGACAAACAGTTTTGATCCTGAATAGACACCGCGTGATTAAATCGACTCGTTTAATAAATCCAATACATTTCCAATTAGCTCTAATTAATATTTGACATTTAATGGTTGCTTTTTACAATACATTGTAAAATGACAAACAGTGAAGACCTTAATGGAGCCATCAGACCATGGTATACGCTATGTGCATATGACAGATGGGGCATGTCAGCTTGGTCAACTGGCAGACAAAGAATGGGGACCACTGCCGTAGTATGGCATGATACAGTAGAAGGCTGCTAAAATGTGAAACCTTTCAGTTATTCGATTGATGGATAAATCCGCCATAAATGATGTATTGTGCATCGGTCCAAGTACGGAAAAGGTTATTAACCAGAATATTCGTAACTCTGGTATTCTGGTCAGGATTCAAATTTCTGGGTCAATACCTCGTATTTTTAGATCGATATTTAAATGATGTGTTGATCTGGCAACTTGTTTCCTGAAGTCGCAATATGACTGAAGCTTTAAACCCTACTAGTATTTCAACAAGCAAATGTATTTGCATTTGGGTTTAGTATCTTCAACCATTGGACTCGCTATATGTATACACACTAGTCCTTTGCAAACGACTCCTACCAGGAACCCTCTAATCAGGGTCTGTATTGTTTGACACTCTGTAGTATCTGATCTTGTCACTCAGGTTAAACAAAATAGTTGTTAAAAATAACCTTAAATAGTCAAATATGGTTCGAATTACATGTATGTATGTTGGAACCTGGAAAAGTCCATGCACTAATCACTGAAGTTCTAATCCAACATAAACAATATCTCCATTGCTGTATGTATCCCGATACACCCTATATGTACATATTACTGAAGAGACTATAGGTGATTCTGCGTGTGTACCTGGGCGCGGTGCGAGGTACATGTATGGATTTTTCCCTGAACATTCTGCGCGCGATGTCATTATCGTCTGTGACTTTTGTCATCTGCAACAATTCTCAAAATTTATTTTTAAGGCACTGAATTTTTTAAAAATATCATCAGAGTGTCAAACAGTTTGGATCCAGATGAGACGCCGAGTAACTCGGCGTCTCATCTGGATCCAAACTATTTGCAACAATAATCAGAAATTCGCACACAACGTTCAGAAGGCTAACAATCAAGCGCCTGTGATTCCGCTTCACAAGTCTTTGAATATTTAGCTAAACTATTGTCCGCAACAATTGTCGTCTGCTACCGTTCTATAGAAACAATTTTCAAAACAATAGTCTAGATTCAGAGTGTCAAACAGTTTGGAATCTGATGAGACGCCTAGTTAATCGGCGTCTCATCTGGATACAAACTGTTTGCAAATGTAATCAAGGTTTCGCAATAAACGTGCAAACCGGGTAGAAGAGCGTTCTAAATAATGCAACATTAAAAAACAATTGGATGCTTAGTGGATCGTAAAGGTTATGCAGAAAGCTCCCATTGGAGCTTTCTGCATAACGTTCATTATGCAATAAGCGCGCACCTGCCTTTAGGATTCCGATACCAGCTCTTTAAATGGTTACTTTATACGAGTTTGCTGGTACACTGTATTATGCATAATTTACATGCAGTATCGGGTTCCTATCTATTGGTTATATACTGTCCATTTCCGTCAAATTTCTCTCCCTTTTCTCTTGACTTCGCCCCGAAGTCACCCTGCTCACATGGCAGTCCTAAGGACAGAGACAATGCGACATGGATCCGGGGATGATGGTGATGTCATCCCATACCCCACCGCTGCCACCAATATAACATTATATACCATCCATTTTCGTCACACGTGTTTTTCAAATGGTAATTTAATACGAGTTTGCTGGTACAAAATGTATTATGCGTAATTTACATGTACAGCGCTCCCCTCTCTACAACGCCCCCCCCCCCCCCCCCCCCCCCCCCCCCCCCAAATAACTGCTTAAAATTGTCGTCAGCTGTTTTCTCAAAGTGACATAATGGACATTTCGACAGAAAAACTTAATGACGAGTAACAAACAGCTTAAATCCTGATCAGACGTCGCGTTACGCGGCGTCTGATCTGGATTTAAGCTGTTTTCAAATGTACCCCCCTTTAACGACTCCCTCCGAACAACGAACACAACTTGTGTCTCCCGCTGGGTGTCGTTGTAGAGAGGGGGCGCTGTAGTATCGAGTTACTTTATTCTATTGGAAATTATGTTTTTTCACGGTCATAAGCGATTAAAGTCGACTTTGCAAACTATTCAGGTCAAAACTATTTGACACTCGTATTGATAGTTCATCGGGGGACTGATTGTTTTCGACCATTTAACAATATTTAGGCAAAATATTTAAATATGGCGATATCGTGGCGATGACTGGTTTAAAAGACGGAATTTTTCCCAATAAACGCGTTTACGCTAAAACTATCAATTCCAGCGCAAACAGTTTGGAGCCAGGTCAGACGTCGGGTAACCGGGCGTCTGATCAGGCTTCAAATTGTTTGTCACTCAGATTAAACTAAATACATGTAGTCAGAATTTTCAAAAAAAAATGTGTTGTTTTCTCCATTTTTTAGCTATAAGATTGCATTTTAAATTTTAGTTTGCGCTTAAACGGGAAAGAATAACGTCTTCTCCTTTATAAGTACCATGTGTTAGTGTGTCTCGGTCATGTGTATCTATAACTAACGACAATAAAGGTGCAAAATTACATTGAATGGTATGTACCATGTAATGGTATCTTCGTGCATTACCTTCAAACCACGTTTATAGATAAACAAGGGTGAACTAAGGACACTGCAATGGTGTTTCCTCCCTTTCTTAACCGTAATTTCAAGTTCCAAGCCACATTTTATGGAACATGACTGCTTAAAGCAAGGTAACAGTAAAACAGAAAGCTCCTTTAGGAGCTTTTCTGTTTTACTGCCACTTTTCTTTAAGCTGTCACTTGTCTTTTATACAACCAATTAACCTTCGTGTTAGTGGTCGTAATAGAGAGGTTTTACTGTAGATATACAAGGGTGCTCTATGGACACTGCAATGTTATTTGATATGGAAGCACATTTCATATGTAATAGAAAACAGTGCATGTCCTGATTAGACGGCGGGTATTTGGCTATTTTCTACAATTTACTGCATTGGATTTGCGTTAAGTTTCATTCAAACGGAATAGCGCCCCCCCCCCCCCCCCCCCCCCCCCCCCCCCCCCCCCCCCCCCCAATGTGTATCCAATCCTTGTCTGCACAGGGCTTTCGCCACTCCTGGGTGAAGTCTAGGGTCTACAGTGAGGGAAAAAGTCATTATTTCCCAATAAACGCGTTTACGCTAAAAAAATTATTTCTATTGCAAACAGTTTGGAGCCAGATCAGACGCCGGGTAACCCGGCGTCTGATCAGGCTCCAAATTGTTTGCAACTCATATTTAAATGAAATTTAAGAATTGTCAGCAAGTTGTCATTTTCTACGTTTAACTGCGATGCGTTTGCGTTTCGTTTGCGTTTAAACGGGAAATAGTAACGTATTATCCACTGTACGAAGTTAAATTTATGAAAAAGTAAACACAAAACAGTACTTCAGCAGTTTACGACTGGGCGGCAATAAAAAAATTCATTTTCTTGTTAAATTCCTACATTGTTGTCTGCAATCTCTCTATGGCTAAATTTGATACAGTATTGTAGGTCTCTAAATACCACATTTTATACTGAATACCACATGGTACACTAAATACAACATGGTAAACTAAATACCACATTGTTCAATTTCAGAATCAGAATAAAGCAGCTTGAATCCAGAACAGACGTCGCTATACGCGGTGTCTGATCTGAATTCAAACTGTTTGCAAATGTTAGCCAATTTCCCTCCCTGTAACAACTTCTCCAAACAACACACACAATATGTGTCTCCCATTGGGTGTTTTGTAGAGAGGAGGCATTGTGACAATGTCCAAATAATATTGATACAAGTACCAAACAGTAACGCGGCGTCTGATCTGGATCCACTCTGTTTGCAAAATCAATTTTAACCCATCTATAACTAGTGTCTACTAAAGTGGACATTGGCAAACAGTGTAGACCCTGATGAGCCGCGTCACGCTTTATAAGCCTAGTATATACTAAAGTGGACATTGGCAAACAGTGTAGACCCTGATGAGCCGCGTCACGCTTTATAAGCCTAGTATATACTAAAGTGGACATTGGCAAACAGTGTAGACCCTGATGAGCCGCGTCACGCTATATAAGCCTAGTATATACTAAAGTGGACATTGGCAAACAGTGTAGACCCTGATGAGCCGCGTCACGCTTTATAAGCCTAGTATATACTAAAGTGGACATTGGCAAACAGTGTAGACCCTGATGAGCCGCGTCACGCTTTATGAGCCTAGTATATACTAAAGTGGACAAGGCAAACAGTGTAGACCCTGATGAGCCGCGTCACGCTATATAAGCCTAGTATATACTAAAGTGGACATTGGCAAACAGTGTAGACCCTGATGAGCCGCGTCACGCTTTATAAGCCTAGTATATACTAAAGTGGACATTGGCAAACAGTGTAGACCCTGATGAGCCGCGTCACGCTTTATAAGCCTAGTATATACTAAAGTGGACATTGGCAAACAGTGTAGACCCTGATGAGCCGCGTCACGCTTTATAAGCCTAGTATATACTAAAGTGGACATTGGCAAACAGTGTAGACCCTGATGAGCCGCGTCACGCTTTATAAGCCTAGTATATACTAAAGTGGACATTGGCAAACAGTGTAGACCCTGATGAGCCGCGTCACGCTTTATAAGCCTAGTATATACTAAAGTGGACATTGGCAAACAGTGTAGACCCTGATGAGCCGCGTCACGCTTTATAAGCCTAGTATATACTAAAGTGGACATTGGCAAACAGTGTAGACCCTGATGAGCCGCGTCACGCTTTATAAGCCTAGTATATACTAAAGTGGACATTGGCAAACAGTGTAGACCCTGATGAGCCGCGTCACGCTTTATAAGCCTAGTATATACTAAAGTGGACATTGGCAAACAGTGTAGACCCTGATGAGCCGCGTCACGCTATATAAGCCTAGTATATACTAAAGTGGACATTGGCAAACAGTGTAGACCCCGATGAGCCGCGTCACGCTATATAAGCCTAGTATATACTAAAGTGGACATTGGCAAACAGTGTAGACCCTGATGAGCCGCGTCACGCTTTATAAGCCTTGTACTCTAAACCGGACATGTTTGAGGACAACATAAACGTCCGGTTAAGAGGGGTTTCCGGTTTAGAGGGGTTTTAACCCATAGCTTGTTTCTAGTATGGAAAATAAACTGATCACTTAAAGCAGGTTGATAGTAAAGCAGAATGCGCCTATAGGCGCATTCTACTTTACTTTCAACCTGCTTTAAGCTATCACCTTCTAGAATATAGAAAATATTTCATGTTGTAAAGGGTTAAAGTAAAGAAGGGTTTGAAACGGGACCAACGTTTTTGTCCGGTTTAGAGAGAATTCCGGTTTTAAGAGGTTCCGGTTTAGAGGGGTTTCACTGTATACTAAAGTGGACATTGGCAAACTGTGTAGACCCTTATGAGATACTGTGTTACGCGGCGTCTCTTCATGGTCTGCACTGTTTGCTATATTATATGAAATATTTCTTGTATGGACGAACACTGCAATGTCTTCAGATCACCCTTGTATATCTACAATGAAATCATCCAGCAAGTATACAGGGAGAGTTCATTGCAATACTCAGGCGTAACTTGAATGGGTTAGTCGTATAATTATTACGGTGAAATGTTGAAGAATTTACAGAGTGTGTAATATAAAACAGTACCTGCAATTAAGCCGAAAAGGAGTCCACAGTTAATCCGCCGTGGTATCCTAAAACAAACCGAAACAGTTTCCTAAATTAAGGTGGTTCGACAGCGGGCGGCCCGCATCTCGAGTTCCGGAAATGCTGATGACTTTCACCTGATCTTTGCGGCACGTGCTTATAGTAGAAAATCAATATAAAGAAAAGTTTGATTCGTTTCAGTGTCTTCTCTGTTAGCTCAGTTGGTACGGTGATTGACTTGCAATCCAAAGGTTCTAGGTTCGATTCCCACTCGCTTCAAAACTTTTTTTTAACAAATTGTCCGATTTTAGTGACTAGTCAATTCATAACACAGTGATCAAAGGACAGGCTATGTTTAGTCTAGTAATATGAATAATATCATATGCAAGTATAGTCAAGTGACGGCTACATTTGTGAGGATTTATAGCCTATATAACAGATGGCAGCTTAACACAGGACAAAAGTTATGCTAAAAGATAGATCCTAAAGGAGCTTTAATGCATTACTTTTGTTATGCATTAAGCAGTCACTTGCCTTTAAAGATCTACAGGCTACGGTATTCAATGGTCCCTTATTACAGGTTTGACTTATGGTATTATTTAGAGCTGACGGCATTTTAAAGTTGAACTCAAGGGAGGTTACTCGTTTTGTGTTAACATTTTGTCAGAATTTCAGGAAATCATGTATAAAATGTAAATTCTACTGTAGATTTTCATTAAATTTTTGTTACTAGTAGAATTAAGTTATATCTATCTAATAAGAGTAAAATTAGTGTATGTTAAACAGCTAGATTTTTTGTAATTTGAGATTTTCAGAATTTGACTTTTTTTAAATATTGATATTTCCAGAAAATATGTCATGAAATACTTTTGTTTGCCCAATATCTTATAGTCTATATACAGTTTACTTGAATGTACAGAAATTATTGAGTTATATCATTCTATAAAGAAAATATTCCTGTTTATTAAAAAAGGAGCTTTTCTCGACAAAAGGTCCTGTCAGAAAAAACGGCACTGTAACTTTTTTTTATTTTAACGATTTTTCACTCTCCATATGGTATATTTCAATTTAATCAAGGTTTCAAAGAATTCTGACACAGAATAAGCTGACCCGCGAACCACCTTAAGACAAAACTAGTTCCTTAGCTGAGACAGAATGCTGGCTTATGTTTAATTCTTAAAATTCATAAACTATCACAAGGACCGCAGTTCTTTGTGATCAGCACACTACTTATTCAGCGACCCGTTTAACAGTGTCTCTAATCGCTCCTGTTTAGAAACATGACAGTGAAATAATAATACGAACCACATAGCGTGCAATACTATCCGTCAATAAGATCATGGTACATTTTATATATAGACCAATGTTAACCCATTACCACATAGCCTGTTTCTAGTTTGACGATAGGTGACTACTTAAAGCAGGTTGAAAGTAAAGCAGAATGCGCCTTATGGCGCATTCTGCTTTACTTTCAGCCTGCTTTAAGCTATCCTCTGCTAGAGTAAAGAAAATATTTCATATTGTACATATGCATGACTGAATAAGTATGAACTATTTTCTTCAGTAGAGGAATAAATTAGAGGCATGACAGGAGCCCTCTGAATCATGCTAAATATAGTGTTAGCTAAAAACAACATTACATGTACATGTAGTTAACTAAAGTATGTTTGCAAACTATTTTCAAAAACAAATAACGATTGGTGTGACAATAGATGCCCGATGAAGCTTTTTGATTATTTTTTTAAAAAATATTTCGACACCTGATTGAAAGCAATACTTTTTTCAGTATTTTATTGAAAGCAATACTTTTTTAGTATTTTATTGAAGATTTCTCTATAGTTAAACCTCTTTAAGAAGACAACTGGGTTACTGCCTATGACCTTGAAGTAGTCACCCGTAGCCAATAAAATTGTTTGGATGTGTATATAGGCCATGGTCTTCAAAATAGGTCAGCTATAAGCGAGCGTGTCGGCCCGTTGTTCTAACCCGGACAAGGGAAGTTATGTGAGAAAATGTCATCCTTGAAGCAATGTGAAATTAAGCCTTCCGCGGCCATAGGCGAGTATAGTCGTCCTAGCAAACATTTTGTATCCTGATCAGACGCTGAATAACTCAGCATCTGATCAGGATCCAAAATGTTTGACTTTAGTATCGATATTCATTCTGTCAAGCTGCACGCATTCTTAATTGAAACAACAATGCGATAACGCAGAAATATTTTTTTAAAACAGTGCAATAAGCGCGGAAATATAACTTTAAACAAAAGTGCAATAAACGCGGAAATGTATTTTAAAATAACAGTGCAAAAAACGCGGAAAAATATTTTAAAACAACGGTGCAAAAAGCGCGAATTTTTTTTTAAAACAACAGTGCAAAAAGCGCAGAAATTTATTTTAAAAATAACAGTGCAATAAACGCGGAAATATATTTTAAAACAACAATGCAAATTTTAAACAACAGTGTAATAAACGCGGAAATATTTTTAAAAACAACATAGCAATAAGCGCAGAAATTTATTTTAAAAACAACAGTACAAAAAGCGCAGAAATATATTTTAAAACAACAGTGTAATAAACGCAGGAATATATTTTAAAACAACAGTGCAAAAAGCGCAGAAATTTATTTTAAAACAGCATGCAGTAAGCGCAGAAATATGTTTTAAAACAACAGTGCAAAATGCGCGGAAATATTTTTTAAAGCAACATTGCAATAAACGCGGAAATATATTTTAAAACAACAGTACAACAAGTGCGGAAATATATTTTAAAACAATAGTGCAATAAACGCGGAAATATTTTTTAAAACAACAGTGCAATAAACGCGGAAATATATTTTGAAACAGCAGTACAATAGAGGCGGAAATATATTTTGAAACAGTGCAATAAGCGCGGAAAATAAATTTGAAGCAGGGTGAAATTAAAGCAGAAAGTTTATATAGGATATTATTTTGCTTTAAACAGTCATTTTGCCTTGAACACAGTTGATTTACACTTCCGACTATGGACACTTCTGCTTTAATTTCATCTTGCTTAAGGCAGTCAATTACAGACGTTAGTTGTTTTAGTTTTTGTGGGAGTTGCAAGTACAGGTGCACAGATGGAATCCTACTGGTGGAGAAAACACTGTTTTTACATGTGTGTTTGTTTGTTTGTTTCTAAGAGGGACATTTACGTCCGCCCAAACCCATGTTATGATATATGATGCATCATCCCATTCCTTGCAGCTCTGACCAACAGCGGCTGATTGTTGTGGGTATTCATTTGTTTGGTCAGATGTGAGCATTCTGCTCACATCTGACCAATCAAAGACTGGAGAACTATCTCAGACTCAATCCAAATGTTTTATTATTATGGGTCAATGGATCCTATACAACGTACGAATCTTAGCTGTAAAGAATGACAGGGCTGCCATAAATTGATCTTGAAAAATCCTAAGATTTCCAAATTTTATATTTTTCAAGTGCGATTTCTTAAATCAGGTTGAAAGTAAACCAGAATGTGCCTTAAGGCGCATTCTGCTTTATTTTTCAATCTGTTTTAAGCTACCATCTGCTAGGATAAAAATTCGAAGATTTCGGGCAAATCCGGAGAAATGGCAGCCCTGGAATGGGATGATGCATCACCACGCGGCTTTGAGCGGGCAACACCCGATATATCATGTGAACAATTGCGACACCTATTCTGTTGCAACTGCGATGCCACTATCAATTTTCACTTAAAATGCAAATACAATGACGATGTAGTATCTACCGATGTCTACCTTCTACATTTATCTTGTGGGTAGAAGTCCGCTGTTTTGAACAACAATGTACATGTATACATAGCAAAAGTCAAGTAGTTACGTGTACGTCTTTTCCTACACAGAAACGTCACATCGGTAATTGTAACACGGCTGCGGCATTTTTCTATAGAAAAGTACCCCAGTTTAAGTTGGATACCGCACACTTGGTAGTGGGCGGAGTTTCCCCGCCCATGCAATAACTGGTAGAAAACCATGCAGTTAACTAGTTAACCGCACAGTAATGGCGGACATCTAGTTAACCGCACAGTCTGGCGCACATCCGGTGTGGCAGATATAAAGCCCCAGATAAGAGCGAGTAAATGGAACAAATCCAAATTTTCTCACTCATTTCAACATTTAATCCTATGGTGTTACTATTCATTAGAATCGTCTCGAAGAGACGATTCTAGTGAGTAGTGACACCATAGGGTTTAATGCAGAAATAAAGATTTTAGTTCTTGAAATACTCCTCTTATCTGGAGCCTTGGCATAGTAATAGCAGCACAAGTCACAATGGAGAAATTACACGATTTGTTTGAACAATAAACGATTTTGTGCAAAATTGATAATTCCTTTTCAACCAGTTTGGATCCAGACCAGACGCCTTGTACAAAGCGTCTTATCTGGGTCCAAATATTGTGCAAAGGAAAAATTGCTAAATATTTGATTGAGAAATGCAAACGTGTTCTCTACTGCAAATCGTCCCGTCATCACTGTGCCGATATCCATATTAATCATTTTAAGTAAACACGCGCGAAAGCTAGTGACGAAAATACAGGGCTGCCATAAGTTGACAAAAAAATCCGAAGGTTTCCAAATTTGCATTTTACGAATCGTACCTTTTCCCCGTCGCCTGTTTCTAGTTTTGTTGACACGTGACTGCTTAAAGCAGGCTGAAAGTGAAGCAAAATGCGCCTTAAGACGCATTCTGCTTTACTTTCAGCCTGCTTTAAGCTACCATGTACTAGAAAAAAAATCCGAAGATTTAGGAAAAATCCGGAGAAATGGCAACCCTGCAAATATTCCCAGAAACTAGAACATTCGTCTTTACAGCTAAAAACTTTAACACACTGCCCGCGAAAGCGATCTATGCTGGAAGTTGTCGGATTGGTTAACGAGTATACGTTCCAGTCTTTGATTGGTCTCTTTTATGGGGTTTACACTACCTTTGATTAGCAAAGCGCTCAACATTTGGTATAACTTGCGCAGATAGCGATGTTGTTCCTGTCACTGATTGGTCATTCAAATGGGGATTCTAATAGATGTCAAAAGCGCTCAATAGTTGATGTAAATTGCACAGAGCCCAACCTCTTGATCTATATTTAGCCATATTACAAGCAATATATTGCAGTATCTCCAACTCGTTATCTAATTAAACACGCCCACATACACTCGTGCGCATGCGCGCACTCATGTACAGTGTGCGCGTTTAATTGAGATAACTCGTGGGAGCTATGCAATATATATAACTTATGACGTCCTTGCCCAAGGGTCCAATACAATATTTTAGCGTTTGAGTCTGAGATGGTTCTCAAGTATTTGGTTGGTCAGCTTGATGATATCAGGTGAAGATAGTTGTTTAACGTCGTTCTTGAGATCTTAGGCGCATGGCCCAACTCAATAAATGTGACGACGTCCCTCTCAGCCGACAGGGGATAATAGGGCGACATAAGGTGGCTGATTCGGACATCTTTCGATGGGGTCCAACGATTGGTTTTCTATGTTGGGCTGAGGTCCAGCCATGACTAATCCGGTTTTGATGTTGGATGCTGATCTGCATGCAGAACAAATGACAAAGACATTTTCGGTGTTGAGGTAATCTTTCAATATCGGCTCCTCTTAGGGCTATATGTAGCCTATGCTGGTCAGGGGTCCAGTCATTGGCTACATATAGGTCTGCCACGCCTAGCCATGGACTAGATCCCGTACATCTCTTGGGACGTGTACTCCCTGGCTGGAGCTGAAGAGTGGTTGGTCAGGTTTGAGTTTTCTCAACGTTATAACGCGTTTGAGGTCGCTCTTAAGCTTTTGATTGGTAATATTTGAGCAAAACCAATATAACTTTGGGGCCTGTCCTAATCAATAATCATGCCAAATGTCTATGTTACGGTCAAAGTGACCTGAAAGTGATATGTGGCACTCCGCAATCCCAAATATATAATTTATCTATTCATCAGGATTAAAAATCTTGGATGATATAGTAAAAGCGATGTGCTCTGGACAAGGAATTTAAAAAAAAAAGGTCAGTGTTCAAGGCGAACGTGACCTGTAAAATGGTTAGCAACACTTGGACGTCCCAAGATATGTCCACACAACATGTCTGATACTCCTGGATAATACAGTAAAAGAGGTATGCTCCAGAAAAAATTTGTGTTCGATATTGAAAGTTAGGTTTCAAGGTCAAATTAACCTGAAATTATAGTGAGCGTCACTCGTCCATCTCGAGTTGTAAGCCATGTTTAGTAACCGTAGATGATATGGTATAGGAGTTATGCCCCAGACAAGGTTGTTCATTTATCAAGATCATAGGTAAAGGTCAAGGTCAAACTGACCTGAAAGTTATACCCGATACTTGGCAATTTCATACATCAGGTTTGGTGAGCATTTATAGCATACTAGGCATAGTGTATGAGTTATTGCTGCTGACATTTATAGGACGGACGTATATCCTATATTATAGCTGTTGATGCCATTATGTCAAATTGCCATCATATCGTCTGGTTTAACCAATTACCCCATAAATATGCCTTTTTACGCCTTTGATTTATTCATCCACTTGAGATAATAGTTCTTACATATGCAATCATTACAAATATTTTCAGTATTCTTGAAGATGGTAGCTAAAGAAAGCCCTATTAAGGGGCATTCTGCTTTACTTTCAACCTGCTTAAAGTGGTCATCTGTCTTCAAAACTAGAAAGAGGCAATGTGGTAATGGGTTAAAGTTTCATTTATTAAGTTTGGAGTTTTAAGCGTTGAAAGTACTAAAGAAGTTTTGATATGAGGGTCAACCTGGTTGGATCCTGAAGCCGCCGTGTAACGCGGCGTCTGATCAAGATCCAAACAATTTGCAAATGTATAATTATAGTGAGGCTTGGATGTGATTTAGGGTTGATTAATACAGTGTTCCATCTCTTTACAACAACAACCAAGGGGAAACGATTGCGTGTGGTGCTTGGATGGAGTTGTTATATGGAGGGAAAGCTATAGAGAATTGGCTTACATTTGCAAACAGCTTGAATTCAGATCAGACGACGCGTAACGCGGCGTCTGATCTGGAGTCAAGATGTTTTTCACTCGTCATTATTATATTTCTTCTATCAAAATGTTCACTAATATGCAATCTTGAGAAAAGACAGTAGACGACCATTTTAAGTAGATGATATTGCAGCAGTGAAAGTGTAAGACATAATTGTCTTATTCGGGGAACAGCGGCGAACGTTGTTGTAATGTGGGAATCGCTGTCGGGAGGCCCGTTGTAGTGAGGAAGCACTGTAATTACACATTCTATCAACAAATTATCAAAACCAAAATACCTGTATAATGTGTAACTCCCTGAAATACCGGCTCACAGTCCCAGTTTTTATTGCTCCACGGTGATTATATACAATGTACATGTATCCACTTTCCTAATGTGTTTTTCTGGATGGGTAGTTTTTGTGAAAAGTCATGGTCTACTTGTATGATGATTTGTACTAACTCTTTTGAGGCAACAACAACATCGTCTGTTTGAAGCCATTCGTCTGTAACATTTACTCGTCTGCAATTTTTACGTCAAATTTAATTTCTTTTTTAGTTACGGACTGGGGAAATTATGGACATGAGAACTAAAAAGTTTAGATTCAGGTCAAACGCCGCGTAACGCAGCGTCTGACCTGGATCCAAAGTCGTTTCCAAGGTCGTCTTTAGTCGCCCATGACGATTAAATCGTTGACCTAAATTAGGCATTTACCCATTCATGATCAAATTTATCGTGAGATGTTTACCCCTTCACCGCCATAATATTATTGTGTCGCCTGCTTCAATATTGTTGTCTGCAATATCGTTTCAAAGTTAAATTCAAGGCAGTTTGACTGAAGAAATTTCATAAGGAGTGTCATACAGTTTGGATCCTGATCAGACGCCGCGTGACGCGGCGTCTGATCAGGACCCAATCTGTTTGCAAACGCGACTTTTTGGCGTCATTGAGAGTGAAAGGGTTAAGAGTGATTTAGCGAAGTTTTTTGCAGACTGTTTGGATCTCAATTAGACGCCAGTGTGTGATTGGGCTCCAAACTGTTTGCCACTCAGAGATGTGGATAGCTGTTTTTGGTAAAAGTCTACCATTCATTCATTCATTCATTCTAGAGAGACCCTAACATACTCAGATTCAATGAGGTTTTCAAACCAAACTATCATTAATAAGGGACGGGTCACACATGAGACGCTTCACTGATTCTTTGTCTAGACATTTCATATTTTGTACATCTAAAGCATGCTTCACATGCTTTAATTCAACATTTTTTATCGGACCAAGCTAGGTAAAGTATAATGCATTTAAAAAACATCTCCTGATGACCTTTCGGTCATAACGCCTTGCCAGACAATTTCCTTGCAAAAAGCATGGGTCGTATGCACATTGAACCATTGAAGCGTCTCATGTGAGACCCGACCTTTATATTTGATAATTTGGTTAGAAATAACCATTGAAAACGCCTCTAGAGCATGAGTTTATCTGGGCCTCACCAGGTAAACTGAGATTGGTTTACCCGTTCTCAGAATTAGCTGCATGCTTTTTCTCGCCTATCGAGAACAATGGGGGCAGTCCATTGATGGACTATCCCCATTGTCTGGATAGGTTTGAATTTTAACTGTCAAAGCATGCAGTACATGCTATCCAAATCTCAAATTACCTGGTGAAGCCCAGATTATAACCATTCTCTAGTGATTTTAAATGGTTATTTCTAACCAAACTATCAAATATAAAGGTTGGGTCTCACACGAGAAGCTTCAATGGTTCTTTGCTATCGACATGTCCATAAGATCCATGCTTTTTGCAAGGAAATTTAATTGTCTGGCAAGGCGTTATGATCTTTAAAGACATCTCCTGACGACCTTTTGATCATAACGCCTGGCCAGACAATTTCCTTGCAAAAGCATGGGTCTTATGGACATGTCGGTTGCTGCATGCTTTGAAGTTAAATTCACACCTATCGAGACAATGGGGAGGGGGGGGGGGTAGTCCATCAATGGACTGAGGAATAGTCTTTAAGATTAGTCTGAACTTTATACAGTGGCGAAAACGTTATTCTTTCCCATTTAAACGCAAACGAAACGCAAACGCAAAGCACTAAAACGTAGAAAAGTACAACTTTTGGCAATTCTGATTAGTCATATTTAGCTTGGTGGCTAAAAGTTTGGAGCCTGATCAGACGCCGTCATTAACCCTTTCCCCAATAGAAGCGCCTTTTAGCGGATATAATTTATTCATCCGCTGAATAGAGTAGTTCCAATTTAATCAGTAATGAATATGTATTATGGGGAATAGTTTCTATATTATAGCACATGATAGCTTAAAGCAGGCTGAAAGTAAAGCAGAATGTGCCCTAAGGCGCATTCTGCTTTACTTTCAACCTGCTTTAAGTAGTCACCTATCTTAAGTACTAGAAATAGGCTATCAGGTAAAGGGTTAAAATATATTCTAACTGGTTACGTAGTCATTCATTCTATATTTACTTCTATTGACGCGTATTGTAGATCTACGAGTCATTTACAACTTTTAGAATGTACTACTCAAAGTTTGCTAAGCACCAAGGGTAAAACCTCTATAGGTTCCAATGCATTGAGCCCATCACTTTCTCAACCCATAACTTCAAACATTTTCCTTCGATTCCTTCAATTTTGAGATATTATTGCCAATGGTTCACTTTATGGGTTCTGCAAACTTTTACACTTGTCTAGGTTCTGTAGGCGAAACCCAAGGAAATTATCAAAAGGATGACATTTCTGAGTATAGACCAAAGCCAGTCGCCTACAATTTCCTCTCTCCAAACTGTGTTTGGTTCTGTACCGTGACACATAGATCTAGATCTATAATTCAGGACTCCAGATAAGAGAAAGTAAAGTTGAACAAATTCAACATGTTCTCACTCATTTAAGCAACAAATATGTTGGTCTTACTACCCATACGATTCTATTCTATGAGTAGTGACACCATAATGTTTGATGCAGAAATAAATATTTTAGTGTATGAAATACTCCTGTTATGCCTCTCGGATACCGGCAGAAAGCTGCGGATCTGGGCTTTTTTATCCAGATGTTAGATCTAGATCTACCTGCTGTAGAGAAGATTCCAGGTCGCGTGATTGATCGATCGTTCAATGTAATCGTTTGCCCTTTAATCCCACTTTAAGCTTCTCTAATTGAGTTTTGACTGTTCAAAACGGACTTGTGTACGAAACCGGCCTAATTAAACCATAAATTAATACGCCTTTTGCGCATTTAGTTTATTCATTAACTGGAGAAAATAGTTACACTTTATACAATCATGGCTCCAAACTGATTTAAACGTGTGCCAAATATTCAGTCTCCAGCCGCAAAATATGCTTGAAATCTTTTTTTGACAAATAACAGCAGACGCTTTTTAAATAAGCAGACGACAGTCTTGTGAGATGAAGTCCGGCGTTTTAGTATTTACATACTCAACCCTAGCAACGAGTATAAACGTCTTTAAAATGATTGTACATGTATAGAGTACACTTGTCTTCCTTTGTAGAGATAGGCTGAGAGACTCGGGTACATCTGTACTCATGTCAGGGCTGCCATTTCTCCGGATTTTTCTTAAATCTCCGGATTTTTCGGCGGAGCTGGTCTGATTTCTCATTGAGCCTCAAACCTTATATGGCCCAACCAATCGTGAATGACCAGAAATGAAAGCTTAAGGACACGTGCTTAAAATCGAATAGTCTGATTGGGTAGCGGTTAGACTTGACTACCGTCTTTTACAAATTTGTAAAATAAGAGACACAGACTGTTATAGGCTGATTTGCTATGTAGCGGTACCAGTAGTAAACACGACTTTCCGCTACTGCTAGTGAGTTATAACCGAGAAATTTTACGTGTCCCGACCGTTAGGTAGTGATTTGAATGACATAGTGTTTCTATTTTAAGATATGACATATTGTCTCAAATTCGGCAATGATTTGATGCGTTCTGCAAATCAGAACGAAATTGTTCATAATAGAATTGATCATAATTTTAATCTAGTACCAAGTATATGAAAAAGAAAGAATAGCAGTAACAATTCAGTGAGATTACGAGAAAACTGGCGTTGGAATTTAACCTAGATATCGAAAAGATTAAAGATTTCGAGCATGATGGGTATTTTTCGGCGGAGCTGGTCTGATTTCTCATTGAGCCTCAAACCTTATATGGCCCAACCAATCGTGAATGACCAGAAATGAAAGCTTAAGGACACGTGCTTAAAATCGAATAGTCTGATTGGGTAGCGGTTAGACTTGACTACTGCCTTTTACAAATTTGTAAAATAAGAGACACAGACTGTTATAGGCTGATTTGCTATGTAGCGGTACCAGTAGTAAACACGATTTTCCGCTACTGCTAGTGAGTTATAACCGAGAAATTTTACGTGTCCCGACCGTTAGGTAGTGATTTGAATGACATAGTGTTTCTATTTTAAGATATGACATATTGTCTCAAATTTCGGCAATGATTTGATGCGTTCTGCAAATCAGAACGAAATTGTTCATAATAGAATTGATCATAATTTTAATCTAGTACCAAGTATATGAAAAAGAAAGAATAGCAGTAACAATTCAGTGAGATTACGAGAAAACTGGCGTTTGAATTTAACCTAGATATCGAAAAGATTAAAGATTTCGAGCATGATGGGTATTTTTTGTGTTAACACCGTTTTCCTCCGGCGCATGCGCAACTCTGTGACCTCAAATGTAAACAAACCGTGCAAACTGTACCTTCTGTCAAGAATTCTCAAGTAAATCTCGACAACCACCTCTGAAAAAGTACTTATTGATGGAATAAAAACAGCTGACAAACAGCTGACAACTTGCAGCAAAATGTAGCCCGATCAAAAGCATAAACGTGTGTAAATGCTCTCTGCTGTACTTTCACCTTCAGTCTTTGAGAGACCAACTGCCTTAACAAACTAATGATTAACCTCAGATCCAGTAGTTTAATGATTGCAAAAACTCATTCTTGGCGACTCTCAAGACCTTCAGTCTTTGATTATATGTATGTGGTCGTAGATTACTGCGCGTGTCTTATTAGATAAATATTAAGCTTAATATCCTGATTTACCATCCTATTTATTGCAACTTGGATAAAATCAATTCCATATACATCATTACCTTAATTCACCACCCATTCCGCCGAATATCTTTTTTAAAGATATTTCTTGTTTCCAGTACATGGTAGCTTAAAGCAGGCTGAAAGTAAAGCAGAATGCGTTATAAGGCGCATTCTGCTTTACTTACAGCCTGCTTTAAGAAGTCGCATGTCAACAAAACAAGAATAAGGCTTTAGGATAAAGGTACGGTTCGTAAAATCGCACTTAAAAAATGCAAATTCCAATCTTAGTTTTTTTTTCAGGTTAACTTATGGCAGCCCTGTCATGTTCGCATGTGATACGAATATAGGTAAGACAGTCTACGTGTCCTATGACGAAGACTTCTCTTCTCTTCTTCTTTACATTAAGTACTTAAGTAGTTTTCAATACGTTTTTGTTCTGTCCTCTTATATGGATATATTGCAACAGGGGTCATTTTCTAGTACAGCCACACAGGGCTAGCCTTCACGGGTGAAAAAATAGCTCGGCCTTTTATAGGGTTTTTTAAACCTTCTTATCAGTGTTATGGTATTTTTTCAACGCCAATATTTGAATAAGACTTTTCGGAAGACGTTTATAGCTAAAAGTCCACCATTTTATTGTTTATTGATATAAATACAAACAAACTTGTGATTTCAATGCGTTTGTATCATTTGTGTGAAATAGACTATAGTATTGGTAAAGCGCTTGCGGTAAAATGGGAACACTCGGTTTTGTTCCGTGTAAGCGGACAGAAACTTAGTCCGAGATACTGCGAACGTAACGAAATGTGTTTAATGCTGCGTGCAGACAAACCGGGTACCAATCTGTGTATATAAATAGTTCGGGTAGCACACACTCTGCGATAAAAAGGAAAACAACGAAATTATAGGTGAAATACTGCCACATTTTACATGTGTGAAGAAACATACAGGTAATTTGTCAGATTGTTTTTTACTTTTCAACATAAAATCGTTTTTCTTTCAGATTAATCCTAGCATTTTCATTCATCAAACATTTCCATCGTCCATTTGTAGACCTAACCGCCGTTTGTCGCCGTTTCTAGCATCTGCTTGTAAAACTTCAAACCTTTCATGTCGTCTGTTTAACTGAACATTATTTATGTCGACAATGTGTGTTCGCATTAGATTGTGAAAATGTCAAAAGCAAGAAGTCGTGCACGGGTAGTTTCACCGTCTTTTATCTTGGCTACCAAACAGTCAGGTTCGCACCCGGGCGTTTCGCTACCTCGATGGTTCGCTACCATCACATTTGTCAGGGCTGCCATAAGTTGACATGAAAAATCCTAAGATTTCCAATTTGCATTTTTCAAGTGCGATTTTAGGAATCGTACCTTTACCCCATTGCCTGTTTCTAGTTTCATTGACACGTGACTACTTAAAGCAGACAGGAAGTAAAGCAGAATGCGCCTTAAGGCGCATTCTGCTGTACTTCCAGCCTGCTTTAAGCTACCATGAACTAGAAAAAAATCCGAATATTTAGGAACAATCCGGAGACATTGCAGCCCTGCATATCAGGTTTCTTGTATTGAAAATAGGTGACCTATAAAATAGATTGCAATATCTAAAAAGATAAGATTTGGTGAATTTTCTTGAGGATGATTTTAGACTGATAAATTTTGTTTACTGCCGGATGAACGATAATCATGCTACACATTTGCTTTTATTTGAGTATTTTCTTTTCTATTTCTATTTATTACTTCTACGCCATCAATACTGATGATTATGAGAAGGGGCACTTTTTAGGTGCACCATTGGGACTGTACCCGGCCGGTCACTTTATCCTGACACCGACGAACCAGTCGTAATGCTAACCCGAAATCCTGAGCACCAAGGAGGAAAGCCATTACTACCAATTTTTAAGTCTTTGGTTTGACCCGGCCGGGGATTGAACCCGCAACCTCCCGCACTGCAAGCGGACGCTCTACCACTGAGCTATACAGGCGGTTTTATCTTTGTAAATCCACCATTTGGTTTTTAGTCTCTTTAAGTTGCAATATGCCATAAAAGTTGTCAGTTCATTTTCAATACCTGCTTACTTGCGGCTTAGCATACTGTATGCATGTATGTTTGTATGTTATAACTACTTTACTGGGCCAACAAGTTTTGGTTTGGGTCATCAGAATTATATATCTGCTGGCCCCAGAAAACACTTTGATTGTCAGATTCAGATGATGATACTAAATCTGAAAACAATGGATGACTAGCAAAGTAGATGATTGGTCACATGTGTAAGTCAGTAACAGGACATAAAATAGGATAATGTATCAAACCATTATTTAACCCGTTACCCTGTAGCCTGATTCTAGTTTTGAAGACATGTGACCACTTAAAACAGGTTGAAAGTAACCAAAAGAATGCGCCTTAAAGCCTGTTTTAAGCTGCCATCTGCTTGAATATAGAAAATATTCCTTACTGTACATATTCAAGACTGTATAAATTGGAACTATTTCTACAGCTGAGGAATAAGTTAAAGGCATTAAAAAGCATATTTATGGGGTAGTGGGTTAAGCTTTCTAACTCCGCCCACTATGAGTATCTACCATCTGAACTGTTAACCCATTACCCCATAGCCTGTTTCTAGTTTTGAATAGTAGCGACCATTTAAAGCAGGCTGAAAGTAAAGCAGAATGTGCCTTAAGGCACATTCTGCTTTACTTTCAACCTGCTTTAAATGCCTTAAGTGCCTTAAGCCACCATCTGCTGGGATATAGAAAATATTTATTATAATTATACATATTTAAATGACTTTAAATTTCAAATTTTTGAACTATTTTCTCCAGGGGGATAGTAAATTAAAGGTGTAAAAGGCATATTTATGGGGAAATGGGTTAAATAATGAAATTTTTTTTTTTCAAAACTTTACTTGGAAAGAGCAGAGAGACTAATGTCAGACAGAGCAGACCCTAAACAAGCTGATCAGAGGCTACATGGTTTTCAAATAGCATCAATATACAGAATAATATCCTGCAGGAATTTTAAATGTAACTTCTGTGGAGTAATGGGTTAAGCTGCTACTTTTAGCTTATACTCTCAATTTGTTTTCTTCCTAATGAAAAGAGTCATTTATAAGACTCTAAGGAGACATATCGTACATTCTTAGTTCTTACAGTTTTACTGTCAGCCAGTTCTACTCACCAAAATTTGCACTATACAGTAAAACCCCTCTATTACAACCACTAAAACAAAGGTTAATTGATTATATAAAATACAGGCTCCTGAAGAAGCTTTCTGTTTGCTGTCACACATTTTTGTGGTTGTAATAGAGAGGTTTTACTGTAGTTATCAGCAAATCATGTGTACATACTAGTACCTCTGATAGTAGCCCCATTCAACAACATTTGAATGAAAGATAATTACAAGGTCAATGTTGGTTGCCTCCCTCTTTGACCCATTATACCTCATAAGTACACATTTTAACACCTTTTAACCTATTACCTCATAGCCTGTTTTTAGTTTTGAAGACATACATGTGACCACATAAAGCAGGTTGAAAGTAGAGCAGAATTCACCTTAAGGCACATTCTGCTTTACTTTTAACCTGCTCTAAGCTACTATCTGTTAGAATATAGAAAACATTTCTAGTGATACGTATTCATAACTGTATAAATTGGAACTATTTTCTTCAGTGGAGGAATAAATTGATGGCGTAAAAAGGTGTATTTATGGGGTAATTGGTTTAAAAAGTTTGATTAATTCCTGTATTGAAAATAATAGTTCCATTTTATTCCGTCATGATTACGTACCGTAAGAAATATATTCTATATCCGAGCAGATGGTAGTTTAACTCATTGAACCATAAATAAGCCTTTTTATGCCTTTAAATTATCCCTCTAGTGAAGAAAAGAGTTTCACTTTATCAGTCAGGAATATGAACCATAAGAAATATTTGCTATAGCCCAGCAGATAAGTTACTTACTAAAAGCACACTGAAAGTAAATCAGACTGTGCCTTAACATGCATTCTGCTTTACTTTCAATTTGCTTTAAAGAGACTGAAAACTACATGATGTCATAAAGAAATAATTTGTGATTGTATGGCAAACGCTTATATAAACACCTAGATTTTATTAGTTTAGGATAATAAATTCTGATTTAAAAAATGCTTTGGAAAGAAAAAAAGTGGCAAACAGTGTAGACCCTGATCAAATTGCTCCTGAGTGAGCAGTTTGATCAGGGTCTGCACCGTTTGCTCAGTCTGTCCCAATAATTAGGGTCTTCATTACAGTATTTGAGAGTTGAATTTGGCTGTATGAATTGTGCCATTGTGTTTTATTTGGGCGGTGGTTGTGATGTTCTCACCAAATATGCAGTAGTGCCTCACAATGTTTGTTTTTCAACTGCCTATGTAAACAATGCTGAACTATATTTACTCTCTTAACCCTTTAAGGTTACCCCATAGCATGTTTTTAGTTTTAAAGACAGATGGTCACTTAAAGCAGGTTTAAAGTATATGTAGAACGCACTATAAGGAACTTTTGATTTACTTTCAGCCTGCTTTAACCTACCATCTGCTAGGATCCTTGCTTTAAACTGTCACCTGGCTTTTATACAATAAAATTACTATCTTTGGAGTGATCACTTAAAGCAAGGTGAAAGTAAAGCAGAATGCGCCTGTAGGCACATTCTGCTTTACTTTCACCCTGCTTTAAGCTACTATTTTGCAGAAGATAGAAACTATTCTTATGATACATATTCATGACTGTATAAATATAAGAACTATTTTCTTCAGTAGAGGAATAAATTAAATGCATAAAAAATCGTCTCTTTCAGGGCTCCAGATAAGAGTAGTTTTTCAAAATCTAAAATCTTTATTTCTGCATTAAACCTTATGGTGTCACTACTCATCAGAATCGTCTCTTCGAGACGATTCTAATGAGTAGTAACACCATAAGGTTTGGTGCTGAAATGAGTGAGAAAATGTTGAATTTGTTCAGAAAACTACCCCTTATCTGGAGCCCTGCTCTTTGGAGTAAAGGGTTGTAGAGAGATTTTACTGTACACTTGTATGTTGTGTTTACTTTCAGGCTTACCAGACATAGGGTTTACTTTCACCCTGCTTTAAGCTACTATTTTGCAGAAGATAGAAACTATTCTTATGATACATATTCATGACTGTATAAATATAAGAACTATTTTCTTCAGTAGAGGAATAAATTAAATGCATAAAAAATCGTCTCTTTGGAGTAAAGGGTTGTAGAGCTGTTTTACTGTACACTTGTATGTTGTGTTTACTTTCAGGCTTACCAGACATAGGGTTGTGTTCAAATAAAGTAGACGTACAGAGGCCGCAATGGCACAGCTTGTTAGATACAAGCCGGGGAATGACAAGATGGAGAATGGAAGTAAGTCTTTTCAATTATACTTTAATCCAGTCTTAGCCCTAACCCACTTGCCTGATGCCGGGGCAAGTGGTGTCTGATTCGGGCAAGTGATGTTTGCATCAACATTTGGCACCAGTTGTTAACTTCAGGAACATTAGGAAGTGTGTCCTTTGAGATGCAGGGCTGCCATAAGTTGACATGAAAAATCCTAAGATTTCCTAATTTGCATTTTTCAAGTGCGATTTTATGAGTCGTACCTTTACCCCCATAGCCCTTTTCTTGTTTTGTTGACCTGCGACTACTTAAAGCAGGCTGTAAGTAAAGCAGAATGCGCCTTAGGGCGCATTCTGCTTTACTTTCAGCCTGCTTTAAGCTACCATGAACTGGGAAAAAATCCGGAGATTTAGGAAAAATCCGGAGAAATGGCAGCCCTGGAGATGCAATGGATTTATTTTTACGGGAGACTTCGTTACAGACTGGACAGCCAGGCCTCACCCTTATAAGAAGGATTAATCAATGGCCTGCTTAAACTAAACTGGATGATGCTGATGATGATGATGATGCTGATGATGATGGGTCATTTGTGTGTCAGGGAAAACCCTGGTCTACACTGTTTGCAAAATATACATACATGTATCTACGAAGTGGTTTGCAATATAGAAACTGTTAAGTTGACTAGATAGTCTTAAGATTCTACATCCTGTTCCTCTTAGATATTTTAATAAGTTTACACTCATAATACCAACTCATATCTAAATAGATTGTTTGCTTTAAAATTGAGGTCTGTTTTCAAATTCAGCTTTTATGTTTTTGAGGTCCCTAAGGTGAATAGTCCAGTGTTCAAGGTTATAAAGCCTTTGAGTTGAGTCTGAGATCGTTCTCAAGCACTTGATTGGTCAGATTTGAGCCTTGGCTCAAATCTGACCAATCAAATGCTTGAGAATGACTTCAGACTCGACTCAAATGTTTTATAACCGTGGAACCTGAGCATTCTGTTTCACCCCCTATGTCTGTCCGTCCAGTTTTGGTCCATTCCTTAGTTTTTCATTTGGTCCATCCACATTATAATTATGGTACATACTTTGTCCATACAAATCCTTGGACAATATTTAGGCTACAACCGTATAGTTTAATAGGCGTTTGCACATATATCTCAGATGTGCCTGTGGTCATAAGTTTAATACGCTTCAATTTTTCAAAGAATTCATGACGGCTACCGGTAGTTGAATTTAGTAACTTTTCGCATATATTGCTCATACAGCTGGAGGGCATTCTGTGTGTCTTACAGACTGGACCACATCTCTACTTACTAAAGAAACATTAACTCCTTTTATGCCAGCAGTGGAATCGTAAGATAATAGGGTGTAAATAAAACAAATCCAACATTTTCTTACTCATATCAGCACCAGATCCTATGTTTAAACTAAATGTACTCATTAGAACTGTCTTGAAGAGACTATTCTAAATTCTAATGAGGAGTCAAGTTTAACACCATAGGGTTACGGTAGATGCAGAAATAAAGATTTTAGTTTTTGAAATACTCTCCTTATTTGGAGCAAACAGTTTGCATAACGCAGCGTCTCACATGAATCTTAAGTTTTAAATACATATATTTTCAAATAAAAAGTTTTAACTGAGTTAATTTACATACACCATTGTACAGGGTCAATATTGACAGTGGGTTTGGTTTCATAATCAAGGCATGTCACACAATTTCACCTATTCAGGCTTACCAATATTTTAACCCTTTACCCCACAAAAACACCTTTTAGCTCATTATATTTATTCCTTCTTTTGAAGAAAATTTTCCAATGCATACACTCATAAACTTGTACAAAAAGAGATAGTAACTTAAAGAAGGCTGTAAGTACCTTCAAACTGCTTTAAATGGTTACCTGTTTTGATAACTAGAAACAGGTTATGCGGCAAAAACCTGTAGTAATTCACTCATTACCCCATAAATTTCCCTTTTATCTATAGATGCAGGAGACACAATTATAGTGATTGTCCAGTTTTTGCTGCGGGCCATTCTCAATCCACCTGTATCACCTGACCTTGGTTTGACCTTGACCTAAATTTGACATAGAAAAAAATCAGAATAAATTAGCAATGATGAAACCGGGGCATAAGTGTTTACTGAGCACAGGCTTGTAATATCTTTGATTTATTCCTCCTGAAGATGGTGACCACATCATTTATTGTTGAGCTTTGAGTTTTGGCCTGAGCCCCTAAATCACCAATCTTAGGGGCCTGTTGGGCTTCTTTGAGATAAAAACCATGAGTGTATACTCAGCCTTGCTCACGTTTTCTCCTATCTCTGAGGAATGTTAAGATTCTTTACATTAGTGACCTTTCAGCTTGTCTTTGACGACTACGTTTATCTAGTGTACACATACAAATGTCTTTTAAACCATTTATTACCCCATAGCCTGTTTCTAGTTTTGAAGACAGATAACCACTTAAAGCAGGTTGAAAGTAAAGCAGAATATGCTATCAAGGCAGCTAAATACCTTACAAGATTCTTAAGGAACATTCTGCCTTACTTTCATCCTGCTTTAAGAAATCATCTGACTTCAGTTATACTGAAAACAAGCTATGGGAATAAACTCCCCGTGCAATAAATCTATAATGTAATCTTGTAATTGTAATGTATCAGGGGCCCGTTTCATAAAACTTCGTACGAAAAAATCGATCGTAAGTCAAAACTTTAAAATGCATTTAATTTCTTATTTCTCTATTCAATCCGGTCTTG
Source organism: Gari tellinella (assembly GCA_922989275.2). Classification (NCBI taxonomy): domain Eukaryota; kingdom Metazoa; phylum Mollusca; class Bivalvia; order Cardiida; family Psammobiidae; genus Gari; species Gari tellinella. Next base: position 379,534 of record OV277869.1, on the reverse strand, counting down.
TGACATATTTTTGGAATCGTCTTTTCAAGACGATTCCAAAAAGATGTCACAAGACTGGATTAGATGGAGAAATAAAAAAATATTGTGACTTTTATAATCTGACTTACGACAACATTTGTCGTACGAAGTTTTATGAAACGGGCCCCTGAGCTCCAGATAAGGGAAGTATTTCAAAAACTGAAATCTTTATTTCTGCTTTAACCCCTATGGTTGACGTTCGAGATGATTCTAATTCACACCATAGGGGGTTTGGTGCTATAAGTGAGAGCCCTGATATATCCCTTTATCTCATAGTCTGTTTCTAGTTTTGAGGACATGTGACCACTTAAAGCAGGTTGGATTAGAATTAGCTTGCTTTATGCTACCATCTGCTACAATACAGAAATTATTTTTTATGCTACATATTCATGACTCTATAATGTGGAACTTTTTCCTTCAGTGGAATAATAAGTTAAAGGCGTAAAAAGGCTTATGTTTTCTATCAGTGCCTTCAGCCAAACATAAATTATTTATTTAATTACCCTTTGAACAAGTAATAAATAATAAACACATAATAGGAGTGGCCTATACCGGTCAATATTTATCGAATATAAATATTTATTGGGTAATGGGTTAAGCTATCATTCAACAGAAGGTCCGGTGTGTAATTGTTTCGTTCCTGCATTAAGCGGTCTCATGTCAGAGATATTCAAACTTTTTCAAAGAGTGTTTTCTTATTACAAGATTGCAAAGATGGCTATAGTAGAAACGTTTTTAGCAGGCTTAGCAGGATTAAGGATTGAAAAAAGAAATATTCTACTGGTAGATTGGGTCTAGGACTTAAACTGTCTTTCACATCTTTAGAACTGTTTACTTTTACACCAATGTACAAAGATTCAATCTGATATGAAGTGAAGATGATTTTATGGTGACTTATGATCACGGTAGTTTCAACTAGTTTGCATAGTTTATTATATAGGGTTTATAGGGTAGACAGCCATACCTATGTTATTGATCTCAGGTAGTATGGGTTTTATGACTGCAGCTACACAGTGTCATTATAAATGAATATGATCAATATTACATACCATAGGTATAACCAGGGCTCCAGATAAGAGGACTATTTCAAAAACTAAAATCTTCATTTCTGCATTAAACTATGGTGTCACTACTCTTTAGAATCGTCTCTTCTAATGAGTAGTTGCACCATAGGATTTGCTCATCTGCTAGGATATAGAAACTATTTGTTATGGTTCATATTCATGACAATATGAAATGGATCTATTTTGTATATTGGAGGTATAAATTAAAGGCGTATTTATTGGGTTAAGACTACAAATAAATCTGGTTGCTTTTGTACTCAAGTTTTACTGTAGTTGCCAATAATTATACCACCCTGCGGTATGGTTGTATGATGTCATGCCCCAGTGGCCTTCAGCTGAATCATTATACAGGCTAAAATAGCAGTCAGTGTACTAGAAAATATGCAAATTTTGTCACCGTGTCTCTTTATTGGGGCATGCACTGTGTCTTATCACATTGTGATTTATGAATGCAAAGTATCTGATTCTAGGTGCCAGGCCAGGCCAGGGACTATTGAAAATATTATTTATAAAGTTGAGGCCCAGCAGGAGTAGGCCTAAACTAATAATTTGTCATCTGAAGAAATGTTAAATACTATTCCACGTAGGCCTATAGTGCAATTGACTGATGAATAATATTCACTCTATCCTCTTCTTCAGAGAATAAGTTTTAAAGACATTTCCCCAGTCCATTAATTCAATGGAACCCATCCCCCTCTCATGTTCATTATCTAGAAGGGCCCTGGCATACTCAAATTCAAGTTTTTTTCCCAAACCAAACAATCAAAAATAGGGACTGGCTTCACAAGAGACACTTCACTGATTCTTTGCCTAGACATTTGTACAGGTGAACCATGCATAACCCATTGCATGCTTTAACCCTTTGAACCCTAGTCCCGCATATTGGCGTCGTTTTCAAACAGTGTGCATGTGAAAAGTACACTTGTCCTATGCAAACAGTGAAGACCCAGATCAGAGGGCTCCAAAAGGAGCCCTCTGATCAGGGTCTTCACAGTTTGTCATAATTCCAAACATTGACAAAAACAACCCTTAAAAGTCAGAAATGGACCAGACTAAAATGGAAACTGGAATTTTTCCATTTAAAGTTTCCGGGAGGAATAAGTTAACTCAAACTTTCTAACGGACTAGGTGTAACCACCCAAGCTCTAGGTAATTTAGTATTGTTTTTAAGTTCATAATAAATTAAATTGATAAGAATATTTTCCTGTTAACACATTGTACCCTAGAGACGATTGTATTTGTCATTAACAAACAGTGTTTACCTGTGAAAAGCACACTTGTCCTATACAAACAGTGTATATCCTGATAAGCCCTCTGATCAGGGTCTGCACTGTTTGCCATTTTGAAATATTTTTAAAATCAACCCTTAATACTCAAAACTGGACTAGAGTTAATTGGATATTAGAATTGTCCATGAAAAGTTTCAGGGGTTATTGAGCTCTAGTAAAGCCACAACTAAAAGGAAAATATTTAATTCATTATTGACTCTAGATAAGAGGAAGTATTAGCTGCACAGATCCAACATTTTCTCACTCATTTCAGCACTAAATCCTATGGTGTCACTACTCATTAGAATTGTCTTGAAGAGATGATTTTAACGAGTAGTGACACCATAGGGTTTAATGCAGAAATAAATTTTTAGTTTATGAAATACTCACCTTTGATCTGGAGAAGTGGATGAGAGACTGGGATAAAGTAACTCAGAAATGAGGAACAGGGGTGGTTGACTTTAAGTCTTAGAAAGATTAGAATGTTTATGTTTTCTAATCCCTGAGTCACACCAGAAGTTTCTTCTTCCTAGCTACCCACAACTTTTGTACCAAATATTAGAAGAATGTGGCAGCATTATATACATAAAGTTTGGCAGCTTTGTCCTACTGCCTTACAATCTTGGATGATGGCTTGCTTTGATATTATTCTTTTCTTTGTTGCTTTACGGCCATGTGTCAGTTCGGTTTATTTACGGCATTATGAGCTCTAACAATTTTTGCCCCAATTTCATCACACTTGGTAGGATTCGTTGTTGCGGACGAGTTAGTAAACGATGACATTTGAAATATTTTCGGTGGTGTCCCACCCCTTGACCGGAGTACCTTGTGCTGGAGGCATATAATATACAGTAAAATCTCATTGTTACGACCACTGAAACAAAGGCTAATTGACTTATCAGTGAAGGGCGACAGCTTATATAGCAAGGTGAATGTAAAACAGAAAGCTCCTGAAGGAGCTTTCTGTTTTACACTCACCCCGCTTTTAGCAGTCACCTGCCTTAAACACCTGATAGTAAACACAATTTAGTGGTCGTAATAGAGAGGATTTACATTACTATTATGACAGTCCTCCATAGCAATCAGTGAAAATCAACTATTTAATTACAAAATCTCAATTAGCTCTTACCATGCTAGTGGAAGATATAACTGCCATAGTGATTACCTTTGCAAATAGTTTGGATTCAGATAAGATGTTGCATCAGGATTCAAACTGTTTGACACACTGACCCTGTTTTGAAATGAAATTAAGAAAATTCTAAGTTTAGATCAGTAGCAGACGACAACTATTGCTGACGAAAAATTTACCCAGCTCATTCTGCTTTACTTTCAACCTGCTTTAAGTGGTCATCTGTCTTCAAAACTTGAAGCAGGCTATGGAGTAAAGGGTTAACTGCAAACAGTCAGGATCTAGATGAGTAACTTGGTATCTCATTCCGATCTAAATTGTTTGACACTCAAATACCTCCACAATAGTAAAGGAAATATGTCAGTTTAATCCATTACCCCATAAGTACACCTTTTAATGCCTTTAATTTATTTCTCCGCAGACAAAATAGTTCCAATTTATGCAGTCATGAATGTGAAACTTGAGAAATATTTTCTATAGCCTAATTAACAGAAAATAGCTTAAAGCAGGCTGAAAGTTAAGACGTGTTCTGCTTTACTTTCAACCTGTTTTAAGTGATCCCCAATCTTCAAAACAAAAAAACCCAGGCAAATGGGTAAAAGGATAAAATTCTATAGCAGATAGCATTTTTCAGAAAGACAATAAAAAAGTCACAGAACAATAATTTGGAAAAAGATAATAGATATTATTCAGCAAGCGAAGGGTTAATTAATTAGAGTTCATTAATTGCAGCTCTCATGGATCATTATACTGTCTTTGGTAAATACACTAAGACCTCAGTAACTACAACTGTCTGAGATCAAACATATCAGTATTTTAAAGTTTGAAACATGGTTTAGCTTACCAGGTAATAATGTTATAATATCTGAAAATAGAAGTATGTTTGACTTACAGAAGTTTGAGTTAAAAAAACAAAATTTCTTTTTCAGACCATTACATTATTATGTAATCAATGACTTAGGAGAGTTTTAAGTTATCCAGTTTGGAGTACAGTAAAACCTCTCTATTACGACCATTAAAGCGAAGGCTATTTGATTGTATAAAAGACAGGTGACAGCTTAAAGCAAGGTGACAGTATAACAGAAAGCTCCTGTAAGCAGTCACCTGTCGTAAACACCTAATAATTAGCACAATTTAGTGGTCATAATAAAGAGGTTTTTCTGTACGGGTATACTATTTCGCCAATTACTACATTTTGCGCTCATTAGAGGAAGATTAGTATCATATTTCTAGAAATGGTCTAACTCTATGACAGATTTAGTTCCTGAAGCAATAGATGTTCTAGTTTTTTGCCAGTTGTAGTTCTTCAAGGTTTCAGGCTGGTTGATAAGTTATAACAGGTTATTGTTATAGGTGTGTGCACTTTAATTACGAGGCTGCTACATGCGTGATATATTCTATACCATAGCTCGATCCATATAAGGAGTTCTATGTCTATTGAATATTCATAATATAGTAAACTCCTATACCAATAGCTCAATCCATATATGGAGTTCTATGTCTGTTGAATATTCATAATATAGTAAACTCCTATACCACAGCTCAGTCCATATAAGGAATTCTATGTCTTTACTTTCAACCTGCTTTAAGTGGTCAAGTACAGCGCTCCCTCTCTACAATGACACCCATAGTCAACTCTGCCCAAAATGAATAATATTATATCAGATTTATATAGAGGATAATCAATTTCTTTGGATTGATATGAAAAATATATCACTCGAATGGGTTGTTATCTGGTTAAAAAACGAGTCCGCAGGACGAGTTTTTTAACCAGATAACAACCCATTCGAGTGATATATTTTTCATATCTATTCAAAGGAATTGATTATTCTATTTATTATATATATTTTAATGACGTTTTTACAGAAAAAACACACAAAATTGATTACCGCGACGTCACTAAATTAATTCTGACGTGACGTCACAAAAAGTGATATCATCACTACATGTAGTGATGATTATCAACAGTGACGATATCAAATTTATCTAACTGAGAAATCTCTATAAATCATCGATATGTATATAATAAATAGTGTTCTTTTCTTTTTGTGTGTTCAAAAGCACTTAATATATCATCTGAACTATTACATTGACTAATAAAATAAGGAAATAATTCCCCAGGATTCACAAGACTGTTGACTCATGTCAGAAAGATCCTGTCTGATCTGGGTATACACTGTTATCAAAAAGTGTCTGTATACATTGCTAACAAGGACCAATCAAGCCAGGACCAAAGTCTATAGTCTTATCAAACATGCGACCTCTGCTTACATAGGCAAGCAGCTTAACCCATTACCCCATAAATACGTCTTTTTACACATTTAATTCATTACTTCACTGAGGAAAATAGTTCCAATTTATACAATTATGAAAATGTATGATAAGAACTATTTCTATATTCTAGCAGATGATAGCTTAAAGCAGGTTGAAAGTAAAGAAGAATGTGCCTAAGTAATTACCTATTTGCAATACTAGAATAAAGCTATTGGGTAGTGGGTTAACCCCCTTTTTGCCTTGATAAGGCAGTGAATTCTCCCAGTGTGCTTGCTGGAAGGTTTCATTATAGATATAGAAGGGTGATCTAAAGATATTACATAGTCTTTGTCAATCATATGAAATAGCAAACAGTGAGCCACCCCGATGTTATGCTGCCTAACATGGCATTTTATCAGGGTCTACACTGTTTGCCAATGTCCTCTTTTGTAGGCATCTGAGGCTTAACCCATTACCCCCTAAATACACCTTTTTACACCTCTTATTTATCCCTCCACTGAAGAAAAAAACTCCAATTTATACAGTTGTGAATATTTAACATTAGAAAAAAATTCTATATTCTAGCAGCTGGTAGCTTAAAACAGGCTGAAAGTAAAGCAGAATGCGCCTTATGGCGCATTCTGCTTTACTTTCAACCTGCTTTAAGTGGTCTCCTATCTCCAGTATTAGAAATTGGCTATGGGTAGTGGGTTAAATGGATTTACTCACAATGCCATGCTACAATGTATTTTGTGCTATTGTGTTACTAATTATTAGGAGATCATGCAACAGTTCTTCTTATAACACAGAAATAAACGGTTACCATGGTCACTGCTAGAAGCTGGATTTTCGTTTCATCAATAGCGTTCATGTATAATGTCATTTGTGCTGGAAATTGAACTAACATAAGCGTTAAAATCTTGATGCTTTCCTGAAAATTGTGATATATATATATATGTAGTGTTTAGTGCTGCTGTTTACACAACTAAAGAGACCCTACTACCGAGGAGACAGTAGGTAGGTAGTTTGACCTCTCGTAACCCATTCCCCCATAAATACGCCTTTTTACGTCTCTATTTTATTCATCCACTAAAGACATTCTAGCAGATGATAGCTTAAACCAGGCGCATTCTGCTTAACTTTCAACCTGCTCTAAGTTGTCACATATCTTCAAAACTAGAAACAGGCTATGGGGTAATTGGTAAATCAATTACTTTTTGTCTTATAAATACGCCTTTAATGCCTTTAATTTAATCCACCACTGAAGAAAAAGTTCCATTTTAAACAGTCATGGATATGCACCGTAGGAAATATTTTCTATATGATAGCTCATGGTAGCTTAAAGCAGGCTGAAGTAAAGCTGAATGTGCCTTGAGGTACATTCTGCTTTACTTTCAACCTGCTTCAATTTTTGACTTACTGTAGTCAATTACAGTGCTCCCTCTCTACAATGACACCCAATGGGACAGATTGTGTGTGTTGTTCAGAGGGAGTTGTTATAGAGAGGGAAAGTTAAGACTTTGCTTATATTTGAATACAGCTTGAATCCACGCGGCGTCTGATCTGGATTCAAGCTGTTTGTCACCGTCATTATATACTTTTTCTATCAAAATGTTTACTCATATTAAACTTTGAGAAAAACAGCAGACGACAAATTTAAGCCGAAGGTATTGCAGCCATGAAAATGTTTGGGGAACAGCGTTTGGGGTTGTTGTAAGGAGGGAGACATTGTTTGGAGGGCCGTTGTTGGGAGGAAGCACTGTATTTTCAAAACTAGATACATGCTATGGGGTAATGGGTCAATCAATAACTTACTAGCCTGTTTCTAGTGTTGAAGATAGGTGACAGCTTAACTGCTTTACTTTCTGCCTGTTTTAAGCTACCATCTGCAAGGATCTAGAAGATATTTCTTTCCGTTCCTGTTAATGACTGCATAGAGTGAAACTATTTTCTTCAGTAGAGGAATAATTGAAAGGCTTACTTATGGTGTAAGCCTTGTGTACGGGGTTTTGCAACTGAGCAATGACAAAGAATTTGTTTGTTTTTTACGCCTATTGACACCTGTAATTAAGAATGGGAATGTCAGTCTGTATGACGGTTTGTGTACGCGATAACCGGGTGAACACATTTTTGTCTGATTTTCATCATACTTGTTTTTGTAGATTGCTCCATTCCATGTCAAAGTATTTCAGACAAGTTCATAAATTGTGACATTTCGACTACTTTTGGAGTTATATCCCTTGATAGGCAGATCTTGTACTTTGCTCCTCCCTCCCAAATCCCCTCTGCGCCCAGACTGTTTTCAGTGGTAACTAATTTGTGCCTGATCTGGATCCAAACTTCTTCTCCACTGTAATATTTTAGACGTACATGTACAGTTAAAGTAGATTTTTAGCTGTTTAACCCATTATCCCATAAAATGCTTTTTAAACACCTTTAATTTATTTTTCCATTGAGGAAAATATTTCTAATTTTTACAGTTATGTATAATGTAAGATAAGAATTATTTTCTATATTCTAGCAGATGGTAGCTTAAAGCAGGCTGACAGTAAAGCAGAATGTGCCTAATGGCACATTCTGCTTTACTGTCAACCTGCTTTAAGTGGCCACCTATTTTCAAAACTAGAATCAGACTATAACCCGGGTAATGGGTTAAAACCCTAGCGACAAGTATACTTTTCCTTCGCAAATGGTGTATTACCTATTTGGTTACACTTGTCCTTTGCAAACAGTGGAAACCCTATTTTTTAGCAGCCCTCTGATCAGGGTCTGCACTTCTTATCACAATAGATTGCATAAAACAACCCTAAACAGTCAAAACTGGACTCGACTTAATGGTAACTGAAATTGTCCATTAAAAGTTTCCGGGATAAATTACTTAACTCTATGCATGCCAGTGGCAGGAATTCTACTGTGGGTTTTCTGTACGGTTATAGCATTCTTTCAAGGGTCCTAGAAAATATTCATAGGCTGTTTAAATTGGTTAAAGACCATATTCAAAGTATATTGTACCTGATGTGAATATCTAGCTCGCCCGAGTTTTAATAAAGCTCTGACAAATTTAAAGACCGGTAGTTTAACGACATTCGATACTCTCGTGACTGTCAGGTAAACTCTATTTATGGCTTACAGTAAAACCTGCATTGAACAAACATTGTGAACCCTGGCCTCTAAAGCATGACAAGTGTAAATTTAATATTGTATATCCAACTGCGTTTCATTCATTACTCCAGGGCTGCCATTTCTCTTCGGATTTTTATCCTAGCAGATAATAGCTTAAAGCAGGCTGACAGTAAAGCAGAATGTGCCTTAAGGCACATTCTGCTTTACTTTAAACCTGTTTTAATTAAATGTGCTTGAAAAATAGAAAATTTGGAAATCTTAGGATTTTTCATGCCTAAGTTATGGCAGCCCTGTTATTCCATCAATATGCACCAGCGGGTGTGTGGTCCTGTGGTAACAGGTTCAACTACCATACAAGGGGTTGTGAGTTCGATCCCCCATGGACCAATGGAAGTCCTTCAGATTAGGCTTTATAAAACAAGGTCTGATGTATCGGTGCTTTACACTGGGCATCTGAAAGAACCATAGAACTCAATTATAATAAGTATAGGACCGTGAGGGCTCCCCTCTCTTTGGGATGCCAGTTTACTAAGCCTATAGATAGCAGGACTGGATGTTAACAAACCAATCATGAATACTACTTTTTACACCGTTAATTTATTCCTCCACTCAAGCATTTCCTTTATCCTAACAGATGGTATCCTAAAGCAAGCCTTGCAATACTTACATTGGCAAACAATGTGGATCTTGGTGTCTGGTCAGGATTCAAACAGTTTTGACACTCATATCAATGCTTCTGAAGTTAACACATAAAGAACCATGCTTGATAAATAAAAGCAAAATTAATAAAAAAAGAAGAAAAAATGATACCATAGGTGTGACATTGTGAGACATTATAATGGCAGTGGTAGGGTTACAGCATGGTTTAGTCATGTTTTTATTTTAAACACGGGTGACTTCTAAGCAATGGCCGAACCTAAAGCAGAGCTATTAAGTTTCCTGTTTTACCAAGCGAGTTCAAATCACATTAAAACCTCTCTATTACGACCACTACATGTAAAAAGAAGTCTAATTGACTGCATAAAAGACAGTGGACAGCTTAAGGTAGCTGTATACGATTGATGCTGTAAGCGAATTTTTCTAAGTAATTGTCGTGATTGATGATTTCCCCCCCAATTTTATAGCTGACGGATGAAAATGGTACACATCCCATCAGAATATGCCAACTTACAAAAAATATCTTAGATTTTTGCGATTTTATAAGAACATTTAAAAAAAATTCAAACAACGATATTAAAGCCATCTTTATTTGTAACATGAGTAAAATTGCCCAAAATACTCTTTATAAAGTAAAACATATCTAGGGATCTGTGTCTCAGATTTTTAGCTCACCTGGCACGAAGTGCCAAGGTGAGCTTTTAGGATCGCTGGATGTCCGTCGTCCGTCGTCTGTCTGACTGTCTGTCTGTTCACAATTGTTCGTTAACACTCTACCGGCTACAAATCTCATTGGATCTTCATGAATCTTGATCACAATGTTTGTCTAGTAGAAATCTAGGCCAAGTTCGAATGTGGGTCATGTTGGGTCAAAAACTAGGTCACTAGGTCAAATCATAGAAAAACCTTGTTAACACTCTAGAGGCTACAAATCTCATTGGATCTTGATGAAACTTGGTCAGAATGTTTGTCTCATTGATATCTAGGTCAAGTTCGAATATGGGTCATGTCCGGTCAAAAACTAGGTCCCCAACTGCGAAAGTTAGGGGTGTTCAAAAATACCACTTGCTTCAAATTATGTAATGCCGGAGACTCCAATTAAGTGACTGATGTGTCTATTAGGCTCTCGTGACCGCCCGGTATTCAACTAAGACCTTCTTTTTCAACAAATAACATGACACAGCCTATGATCAACCATTTCGTTAAACTCTGCCCCAAATTAACAAAGCCAATCATATAAAAATAATGATTTTAATACAGTAAAAGTCGTAAATCACCTCTGGCAGCTTCGGAATAAACCACCTATCTAGTCACGTAATCTACGCAATTGAGGCACCCAGCGGGGATTCTGACGCGTGATTTACCGGTAAAATGACCGAGAAAGCAAGAGAGAATTTGGTAACTTGTAGAAAATACCTTCATCTATCAGGATTTGTAAAAAAGTATAAAACGACTATTTTACCATTTATTTTGTAAAATGCTACCTTAAACTTTAAAGCATGGTGATAGTAAAACAGAAAGCTCCTAAAGGAGCTTTCTGTTTTACATTCACCTTGCTTTAAGCAACCACCTGCCACGTAACATAATCAACTGCATAAAAGACAAATGACAACTTAACCCATTAACCCATATATGCCTGTTTCTGGTTTTAAAAACAGATTGCCACTTAAAGCAGGTTGAAAGTAAAGCTGAATGCGCCATCAGGCGCATTCAGCTTTACTTTCAGCCTGCTTTTAGCTACCAGCTGCTAGAGTATAGAAATTATTTCTAACGTTAAATATGCACAAATGTATAAATTGGAGCTTAATCTTCTGCAGTGGAGGGATAAATCAGAGGTGTAAAAAGGCGTATTTATGGGGTAATGGGTTAAAGCCACATTATAATCAACACATTTTAGTAGTCGTAATAGAGAGGTTCTGTTGTAACTGAATTTCAACTGTAGTATTTCAAGCAAGTTTGACTTTACCAAGTTCAAGTTATCTGGGTTCAACTGTCATTCATCCGATTTGTATTATATATCCAGTTTCTAAAGCTTTAAGTACACTTCACAGGTAGTGTATTTATTTTTCAGACATTTAAGTATCGGATGTTGAGTTCTTTGTCGGTGCTTTAAAGTTATGCAGCTACATAATCACCTAGACATATCTTCTTTCAGGGAATGAATAATTTCTAGGACCTTTTAAGTATATAAGATTTTTCAGTTTTGAAAATGGCCTCACCCTAATAAGAAGGATTATATTCAATGGTTTGGGTAATCAAAACTGGATGCTGAAAGTGAAGGAGAATGCTCCTTAAAGAATTTTCCTCAGTCCATTGAGGGACTCCCCCCACATTGTCTCGATAGTGTGAGAATTTAACTGTCAGAGCATGCATCACAACCAGTTTTCCTGGTGAAGCCCAGATTATACTCATGCTCTAGTGATTTTCAATGGTTATTTCTAACCAAACTATCAAATATAAAGGTCCGGTCTCACATAAGACGATTTAATGGTTCAATAATGCACAAGACCCATGCTTTTTGCAAGGAAATTGACAGTAAATAATCTGGCAAGGCGTTATGACCAAAAGGTCGTCAGGAGATACATGTATCTTTAAGGAGCATTCTGCTTTACTTTCAGCATGCTTTAAGCTACCATCTGCTAGAATATAGAAAACATTTCTTACGACACATATTCATGACTGTATAAATAGGAACTACATTCTTCAGTGGAGGAATAAATTAAATGTGTTAAAATGCATATCTATAAAAGAGTAATTATTTAAGCTGTTTGTCTATCTTCTACTGCTGCATATTCATGTACACGATTATAAAACCCTGTCCCCTGTGAACATGTATCATCTAAATTATTGAATTGACTAATAAAATAAAGAAATCTTCCCCAGAAAAAAGAACATTATAAAGTTCATATTTACGAGGCAATGTTGAGTTATTGGGGTTGACTGTTATGTGCTAAACACATTGCACAATTTTTCACCCATATAAAGTAAATAACAAACCCTAACCCAATTTACATTTTATTAATTTTCCTCCAGATGCTGGGTATAAGATAACACTGAAATAATTGTGAATGAATAAATTTAGTGTAACAAATGTCACAACTGATATTCAGACTACAGGTCAGCAGTCATTCAGTGAGAATACATGGAGATCTAGTTATCTCTGAAGCAGGGTTTCAGATAAGGGGGAGTAATCTAAACAAATCCAACATTTTCTCACTTATACTGCACCAAATCTTATGGTGTTACTACTCATTAGAATCGTCTCTTTGAGACGATTCTAATGAGTAGTGACACCATAGGGTTTAATACGGAAATAAAGATTTTTGTATCTGGATCCCTGCTCTGAAGACTTGGCGCATTCTACTTTACTTTCATCCTGCTTTAAGTGGTCAACTGTCTTCAAAATTAGAAACAAGCTTTTCTAGAAAGGGTTAAACAGTGTAGAACCTGGTCAGAGGACTCCTTCAGAAGCCCTCTGACCAGGGTCTACACTGTTTGCATAGGATTTATATATCTTGCCACCGTCTCAGCACTTATAAGGTTTAAGAATCAACCCAGAGTCTACACTGTTTGTTTTCATGGTTTATAGAATCTTGAAATGGCCCTGATTCACAAATGTTATGAAACTGATAATTTTCGAAAAGTGAAACATACCATTTTGAAAAATTGATCATTTTAAGGGAAAAAAGATGAACCGTTTAGTTATAGATACAGTGACTTATGCAGGTAACTCTAGATATGTGTCAAGTTGCCCCCTATTAATCTTAAGGTATTCATTTCTTAACTGCCATAAAAGTCGTTTTAAAATAGGTCACCCTTATAACCTTATCCCACCATAGTCGTCTATACATGGTGGATTAGAATGTCACAGTACATCAACATACACACAACTGTACAGTCCTTAACCCATTTTCCTGTAATGCCTCTTTTAACGCCTTTAATTTATACCTCAATTTCCTCATTATACAGTCATGGATATGTAAAAGAAATAATATCCTAGTAAATGGAAGAGCTCTTACTAGGAGGCTTCAATGATTATTTTATATGAAAAAGCAATCAGTGCAGACCCTGATTTCGCAAATTGCGTTGTCTCATCAGGATCTACACCATTTGCTAATATCTACTTTGGCAGACAATGGATAGTAATGGGCTAAAATGTAGTTCTGGCAAAGTCCGAAGTTGCCCAATTTAATCTTATATTATCTGAAAAATGTGATGGCCAAATAATGTTTTCATAAAGTGTGCCCACCCATATGATTGAGTTGGGTTTTACAACACCATAAAAGGTTCTATATATAATATGGCACTTAAAAAATCCACACAGAACTAGCTCACCTCTTTACTTCATAGATAGATGTAATGGATGTAATGAAGACTATTACAAAAAGTTTGGATCCAGACCAGCCATTATTAAATATAGACCGGGTCAGGATCCAAACTGTTTCTCAATCTGAAGACCAAAACACATCAAGAAATTAAACGACAACATTTTCAGCTTACAACAGTATTCAGTATTATTAACCCATTTCCCCATGAATACACCTTTTTACACCTTTAATTTATTCCTCCACTGAAGAAAATAGTTTCAACTTAAACAGTCATGAATGTGTATCATAAGAAATATTTTCATTATTTAAGTAAATTGTAATTTAAAGCAGGCTGAAAAGTAAAGCAGAATGCGCCTTCAGGTGCATTCTGCTTTACTTTCAACCTGCTTAAAGTAGTCACCTATATTTAAAACAAGAAACATGCTATGGAGTATTGAGTAAAGTCAGTCTTGTATTAAGTGACCACTAATTGAAGTTAATTGGAGATCTCTTAACCCATTACCCCATAAATACCCCTTTTTATGCCTTTAATTTATTCTTCCACTGGAGAAAATACTTCCACTTTATACAGTAATGAATATGATGCATAAGAAATGTTTTCCATGTTATAGCAGATGGAAGCTTAAAGCAGGCTGAAAGTAAAGCAGAATGCTTGAAATGGTCACCTATATTCAAAACTAGAAATAGGCTATGGGGTAATGGGTTAAAGACAGGTGACTGCTTAATACAGGATAAAAATAATGCAGAAATTAAGCTCCTTTCTGTATTATTTTTGTCCTGAATTAAGCTACCACCTGTATTTAAGTTTACGACTACCGATAGATATACTATTGAGCTGTTTGCCTTACTCTTTGCATGCTGGGTAATTTTTTTTAATCAACAAATATTGTCGGCTGCTATTGTTCTAAAAATAGAATGTTCTAAATTTAGTTTCAAAACAAGATAAGTATATCAAACTGTTTGGATCCTGACAAGACTATGTATTATGGGGCGTCTCATCAGGATCCAAACTGTTTGCAAAGGTTATCATGGGTTCATAGCTAGCATGCTAAGAGTCAATACATGTACAGGGTCGAGTGCACCTTATCTGACCCAGATAAGTATAGAACAGGTAACTATAGTCTGTTTCATAGTTGTCCACAATTGCCTTATATGGGAAGACTAGATCAGTCATGAAATTAGCAATATCTATAAATAGATACAGTTGTCTACCTGTGATTGAAATTGTTAAAAACATGTCGTCAGCACTTCAGGTCAGCCCAACCCAAACCCTTTTCACCATAGAAGGGCATTGTAGCCCATTTTAATTTATGCCTCCACTGAAAAAAATTGTTCCAATTTATACACTCATGAATCAACACGAAAGAAATATGTTTTATCCTGGCAGTTTACAGCATTTGTTTTACTTTCAACCTGTTTTAAACAAGCCTGTTTCTAGTTTTGAAGAAACGGGTGACCACTTAACTCTTTCCTCCCTAAAACTTAAAATGGATAACCCCAGTTTCCATTTGAGTATAGTCCATTTCTGACTTTTAAGGGTTGTTTTTGTCAATGTTTTCATTATGACAAACAGTGAAGACCCAGATCAGAGGGCTCCGTAAAGTGCACTTTTCACATGTATACTGTTTGAAAAGGATGCCTATATGCGGGACTAGGGTTCAAAGGGTTAAAGCAGGTTGAAAGTAAAGCAGATATACATAAGGAGGTACAGTTGAAACTCAATGATTCAAACTCACTTTAGTTCGAACATAATAAGTAACCCATACTTACATGGCAGTGGCTAGACGTCCGGAACCGGACGGCTAGCCCACCGTCACAGTGTAGGCTAGTCGTCCGGTTCCGGACGTCTAGCCTACACTGTGAGGGTGGGCTAGACGTCCGGAATAGATTTTCTTCAGAGAATATACTGCTTTATACGTGGGTTAATGCCTGGATATATACGGGAAACAACTATAAATCCATTTAACTATCAAAATCATCAATTAGAACGCAAAAAAAAAACAAATTTGAAGGAATTAATGTCCCTTTTAATAAGTAGCTGAAGAGCGACGTTCGCGACCGCCATTTTAATTGATGGTTGACTTAGGTATCTACAGGTATGTACGCTCCGCTACGCTGACACTTTCGCACCTTGTCGCTATCATAACTGACTTGGTTTATCACACTTTCATCTTATATTTAAGGGAGATCTGGATCTAAACCATATGTATTGTAGTTTATATTACATGTTACTTGTAGGCAAATGTAAATCAAATATTCTGTTGAAGTAACGATGCTTAAATACGCAAAATGCGGGTAGCGAAATATCTGCATATATGTAAATAGAACCGTTGATCTACCCCTTTAGAACTTATGTCGATGCTTAATAATGGGTTTTGTTTGCATGGATGCTTGCTTAGTTACTTCCGAGGGGTTAACAGTTTGCTGCCTGTGACGAAACACAGAGATACCGGCCGTGACAATTAATAAGTTAATATCTGTACTAAAAATACTTTCGGCAACATGATTAGCCTAATCATCATTATGACTTACAATTGAAATTTTAACCCCTTATTTTAGTACATGTATATTCAATTAATCTCTTCTTCATGCATTAATTACAAACAAAGCAACAGAACACAAAGAAATACGAGCGTACATGTGATAATGTGTCGATCTATTTCGTGTACAAGCACCTGTATCATATATACGGTTACATTCAATAAAAAATCCATCCTAACATCTCATTTATTTGGTCTATATAGGTATATATACCTGTCTTAAGTGGCCACTAAATGATAAGGTATGGCTAGCTCCAAAGAAAGTTATATAAATGGTGTATGGGTTGATATATCTTGGATTCCACGGGTCGTACATATATGCAGATGTTTCGCTACCCGCACTTTGCGTAATTAAGCATCATTACTTCGACAGAATATTTGATTTACATTTGCCTACATGTAATATAAACTACAATACATATGGTTTAGATCAAGATCTCTCTTACATATAAGGTGAAAGTGTGATAAACCAAGTCAGTTATGATAGCGACAAGGTGCGAAAATGTCAGCGTAGCGGAGCGTACAGACCTGTACATAGATACCTAAGTCAACCATCAATTAAAATGGCGGTCGCGAACGTCGCTCTTCAGCTACTTATTAAAAGGGACATTAATTCCTTCAAATTTGATTTTTTTCGTTCTAATTGATGGTTTTGATAGTTAAATGGATTTATAGTTGTTTCCTGTATATATCCAGGCATTAACCCACGTATAAAGCAGTAACTATATTCTCTGAAGAAAATCTATTCCGGACGTCTAGCCCACCCTCACAGTGTAGGCTAGACGTCCGGAACCGGACGACTAGCCTACACTGTGAGGGTGGGCTAGCCGTCCGGTTCCGGACGTCTAGCCACTGCCTACTTACATTATACTGTATATTTCAAACATACCTATACAAATATGGTATGTCTGACATAAGCAACATTGAGTTATCAAAATTAAACATATGAAATACTGGTATTGAGGTCTAGTTAAGTGAGTTCGAAGTATCGTGTTTTCTATTGTATGAATTATGTTAGTCACACCCAGGACCCATGCTTATAAAGCATCTGATTTGAGTCTGATTTGAGCCTAGGCTCAAATCTGACTAATCAAATGTTTGAGAATGATTTAAGGCTCAACTCAAACGCTTTATATGCATGGACCCAGATCACTCAAGTTCACCTCCCAGTACTAATGGTTCTTGTCTTGTACAAGGTATAATTATCATCAATACCAACAAAATCATCTTCTTGAAATCATCTTCATCTCATCGCATCAATCATCAGCCATATATGACCTATTTTGTGTTGCAGTGACGCAATACCCAACTCTTCCATCCATCCATCCATCCAAAAAACATATCTACAATAATCTATGTATAGCCTCATGAAGCTCCTTTGACTTTAATTCATTTAAAATTATTTTGCATTGATGTGAAATTAGAAAACATAAATAAGAACCAGAAATTGGAATACTACAGTCATGTAGTCTATAAAAGAGGTTTTACTTGTAGTTTAGAAAGGTTTTGCTTGTAGTTTTTCTGCTGACTGAAGGTAGAATTTTTTTCAATTAATGTCTGGGAAATGTTCTGTGAACAGTTCTGTAAACAAATGGTTCAGATGAAAGCAATTCTTAGATAACACTGGCTTCGAGTTATATTTGTCAAGATACTGGAATGTCTGGTTGCCTGGAGAGAATTTTTAGAGCTCAGCTGTGCTAGTTCATAGTTAGACTTGGGTTAAGCCATTTAACTTGCTTTCGGTGTTTAAATTGGCTGCTGCAAGCATGCAAGTAAAGCAGAAATCTCTCATATTTTTGTTTTACTAAATTCAGCTTGCTTAAAATCATTATCCCATAGCTTGTTTCTAGTTTTGGAGACATGTTAGCACTTAAAGCAGGTTGATAGTAAAGCAGAATGTGCCTTAAGGCACATTCTGCTTTACTTTCAATCTGCTTTACGTTATTATTTTCCAGGAAATAGGGACTATTTCTGACGGTGCATATTCATGACTGTATAAATTGGATTTTCTTCAGTGGAGGAATAGATTAAATGCATATTCATTAAAATGAGTATCTATGGAGTAATGGGTTAAAAAGCATGTCAGGGGGCTGCTTAAAGCAGGCTGAAAGTAAAGCAGAAATCTCTCATATTACTGCTTTACTTTGTCTGTTTGAAGCAGTCCTCTGTCAGGGCTTTAAGGGAATAAAACTGCTAATGTGTTTTGTTTTTATCTTGATAAAGCATGAAAAGGAATTTCTTTGAGGAATAAGTCAAAGGAGGATAAAGTGTTCTATGTGCAATTGGAAAAAGTATTATCCCATTTTGTAACCCTGTAGCTTGTTTCTGAAATGTCGGTAAAGTATTTAAAAGTATGATACTAACAAATGACAAAATGGTTTGGCTCGTGCATAATCAATTTGACAAATCGTTAATCTGTTCAAAAGTTGTCAGTACATTGGTTCATCCTATTTCTTAGAATAATAATTACCATCAATTGTTGATACTAACAATTAAATCAGGAATGACAAAATAGTGTGGATGACAGACATGCATTCAATTTGACAAATTGTTATTCCATTCATAAACTGTTTGCTTTGGTTCATCCCATTATATAGTTGACATGTGTCTCCTCCACATGTAATTAGCTGGATATGATTGAAATACTGTTAAAGCGATGTTAAATCATAAATCCATTATTGATTCTAATGAATAATGAATAACAAAATGTCGCCTGTCTTGGGTCATGCATTCAATTTGATAAATCGTTAATTTTTTAAGAAAAGTCTATTTACTTCATCCCATAGTCTATACTAATGAATTATGAATGACAAAATGTTGTTGGGGGTCATGCAGTCATCTGCCCGCAGGCTATTAACAATAAATTACGTGGTATATATTAGCGAGGTATTACCGTCAATGAACAGGTAGTGGTAATGTACACATGTGAGTTATACTCGGTGATGGATACAGCCACGTGAAACATGTTTTTCAAACGGAACTAAGAAAATTGTGGTAAAAACATACAGTTGGAGGCAAACATAAGGATTTTGAATAAGAAAATACTCTTTAGTACATGTATTTGGACTCATTGGAGCCCAGTTGGAATGTAATTACTGGTATATTAATATAGAACCTGGAACCATTATTGCAGTGGTTATGATCTGGATTTAATATTTTAGTGGTACCGGTATATTGTGATTTCAACAGTATGTTATAGTGGTATCTGGAATTGTTAAAGTGGTATCTAGAAGTATCATAGTATTTAGAGCTGGTGAAGTGGTATCTGGAGCTGTCACAGTGGTATCTGGAATTCTATATCTGGATTTGTTATCACTGTTATATTGAATTGATCGTTCTCTCAAGTTCTTGAACAACTTTGGGGATAGGCCCTCTGTAATTGACTTGCCAATAAAAATGGCGACATCAAAATATGCAAAGGTTGCTACGGAGATTGAGGAGAATTTGGAAAGTAAGTTTGTATGTTTGTATGTGTGTGTATTGATCCAGAATCAGGTGTTGTAGGAGTGAATTATGTTACAAGATTTAGGTGTAACCTTTTACCCCTTAAATATGACTTTTTATGTCTTTATTCCTCCACCGAAGAATACATCAACACTTTATACAGTCATGAATATGCACAATATATAATGGTTTATATATTTTATCAGATTATAACTTAAAGCAGATTGAAAATAAAGCACAATGCACTTTAAGGCACATTCTTCTTCACTTTCAACTGCTTTAAATGGTCACCTGTATTCAAAACTACAAACAGGCTGGGGTTACTATATAAATGGGCTATATTCAGGGTGTACTAAATGCATTTCCAACATTTTCTCCATTATGTATCAATCAATTACTGTTTTGAGTCTTCAATAACTTTTTATTCTATGGCCTGATTACAGTTTTGAGGATTGGTGACCACTTAAAGCAGGTCAAAGGTAAAGCAGAATGCACCTTTAACCCTTTCCCTCATAGAAGGGATTTTTAGCTAGCCCATTTAATTTATTCTCCACTGAAAAATAATAGTTCCAATTTATACAGTTACATGAGTGTACCATAAGATATAGTTTCTATATCTTTACAGATTGTAGCTCAACACAGGCTGAAAGTAAAGCAGAATGCACCTGAAGGTGCATTCTGCTTTACTTTCAACCTGCTTTAAGTCATCACCTATTTTCAGTATCAGAAACAGCGTTATGGGAAGGGTAATGGGTAAAGGTGCGTTTCGCTTTACGTTCAGCTGCTTTAAGCTACCATCTGCTCGGATATAGGAACAATTTGTTATGATTCATATTAATCACTAGTGTATAAATTGAAACTCTTTTCTTCAGTGAAGGAATAAGTTAAAGGTGTAACAACTTGAAACAGGCTATTTATATGCTATGTCAGTTCAATACAGATGCACTACCTTGCACTAGGAAAGTTTGGAGCCAGGGTATGGCATACAGGGTTCAAGGTTATAAAGCGTTTGAGTTGAGTCTCACTTTGTTCTCAAGCATTTGATTAGTCAGGTTTGACCAATCAAGTGTTTTAGAACGATCTCTGACTTAACTTAAGCACTTTATAACCATGGGGACAGGAAGCAGAAATGAAGATGAGAGATACATAATGTTGTTGTTGTTTCTAAAAAGGATTTATGTCCTTTCATAGCCATGTAATAATGATGTAAGATATCAACAAAACCGCGGTGACTATTTTTATCATAATCTTTTCTTATCTTGCAGATGCTCCACCCCCCTCATATGCTGATACTTTCGACAGTATCCAGATGGACAAAGGTAAGCAGTTTTATTCAAACCAAACCAGGGCTCCAGATAAGAGGGAGTAAACTGAACAAATCCATCATTTTCTCGCTAATTTTATCACCAAATCCTATGGTGTAACTACTCATTAGAATCGTCTCAAAGAGACGATTCTAATGAGTAGTGACACCATAGGGTTTAATGCAGAAATAAAGATTTTAGTTTTTGAAATAACCCCCCCCCTTATCTGGAGCTCTGTAACCCAGAGTATGGGCTCCAGATAAGGGAAGAAATGTTTCCCTAAACTTAAATCCTTATATCTGTACCAAATCTTATGGTGTGACTACTCATTAGAATTGTCTCTTCAAGAGTCACACCATATGGTTTAGTGCAGAAATAAATGAGAAGATTTTTGAAGTCTCTAAGCTCTCTCACTCTTATCTGAAGCCATGAAAATTGAAAGAATTCTCAGGTAATATAATGATGAGTCTTGATATTACTTCTATGATTGTCTGTGCGTCAGTTTGTATTTCTCAAGTGAATCTCTATCAAACAAAATTTGTGGTGATGTCAGCCCATCTGATGTTTTGTTTTTCTGCTATGAAACTCAGACAAATATAATCATTATGAAATTTGCTTCACTTGTTTTCTGGCTGAATGCTTTAAAAAGAAATTTTGAAAATTCTGTTTTTAGAACAGTAGCAGACAACAGTTGTTGCGGGTTGAATAAAATACACCCAGTATGCAAAGAGTTACAGTGGAGAAGAAAGTATTTTTCCCCAATAAACATATTTATGCTAATACTATGATCCCTTTTGTAAACAGTTTGGAGCCAGATTAGATGCTGGGTGATCCTGCGTCTGATCAGGCGTCAAAATGTTTGCTACTCTGGGTTAAAATGAATAATTAATAACCAGAGTTGTCCACAAGCAGGGTTCCAGATAAGAGGGAGTAAATGGACAAATCCAACATTTTTGCATTCCTTTTAGCATCAAATTCTATGGTGTGATACTCATTAGAATTGTCTCAAACACAATAGGGTTTAACCCTTTCCCTGATAGAAGCGCCTTTTAGCGCTTTTAATTTATACCTCCACTGAAGAAAAAAGTTTTATACAGTCATGAACATATAGCATAAGAAATATTTTCTATATCCTAGCAGGTGGTAGCTTAAAGCAGGCTGAAAGTAAAGCAGAATGCGCCTTAAGGCGCATTCTGCTTTACTTTCACCCTGCTTTAAGTGATCACATGTTTTCATAACTAGAAACTGGCTATTGCCGTATTGGGTAAAGGGTTAAATTTAAGATTTTAGCTTTTGAAATACCTCCTTTATCTGGGGCTCTGTACAATGTGTATTGCAATCTTTTGCATTAAGTTTGCACTTAAATAACATCTCTACTATTACTGTTTGAACATTGTTTGTTTTCCGTGCAGGAACTGTACACCCAGATGACAAGAACTCTTACAGGAACGGGGTATCAGGGAAGGGTTAGGATGTTTAGGATGGTCACTGTTTTAGTATTGTTTGTTTTCTGTGCAGGAACTGTACACCCAGATGACAAGAACTCTTACAGAAACGGGGTATCAGGGAAGGGTTAGGATGTTTAGGATGGTCACTGTTTTAGTATTGTTTGTTTTCTGTGCAGGAACTGTACACCCAGATGACAAGAACTCTTACAGAAACGGGGTATCAGGGAAGGGTTAGGATGTTTAGGATGGTCACTGTTTTAGTATTGTTTGTTTTCTGTGCAGGAACTGTACACCCAGATGACAAGAACACTTACAGGAACGGGGTATCAGGGAAGGGTTAGGATGTTTAGGATGGTCACTGTTTTAGTATTGTTTGTTTTCTGTGCAGGAACTGTACACCCAGATGACAAGAACTCTTACAGAAACGGGGTATCAGGGAAGGGTTAGGATGTTTAGGATGGTCACTGTTTTAGTATTGTTTGTTTTCTGTGCAGGAACTGTACACCCAGATGACAAGAACACTTACAGAAACGGGGTATCAGGGAAGGGTTAGGATGTTTAGGATGGTCACTGTTTTAGTATTGTTTGTTTTCTGTGCAGGAACTGTACACCCAGATGACAAGAACACTTACAGAAACGGGGTATCAGGGAAGCCGGGCAACAGCAAGTATGAAGACGGCTCAGTGGGCAGCGGTAAAGACAAGGAGAAGAAGGAACAAGGACCAATGGTGGGAATCTGTGAAGTAGTGAGTACAACACAAACATACCTTCTTGTTGGAGTATTGTTCGATTTTTCTGACCTGTCAGAGTTATTTATTTTTAAAACAGAATAGTTCATAATGGTAAAAAGATAACAGGGTAACATCGGATCTATATAGTCATACACTTTCCAACTTGAGATAAGCATGATCCTCGTGCAGCACGAGGCCGCTGCGCTTACTTTTTACTGATATTTTATTCTTTCCTTATAAACGCATTTATATACTAAAACTATTATTTCCATTGCAAACAGGTTGGAGCCAGATCGGACGCCGGGTAACCCGGCGTCAGATCAGGCTCCAACCTGTTTGCCACCCAGATTAAAAAGATAAAATCAATTTTCTACAGTTTAGTGCGTTGTGTTTGAGTTTATTCGGGAAATAATAATGTCTTCTCTACTGTACATTACACACAATAAATACAGCTTTCCGTATCCCTGGCTGACCGTACGGAAATCAACGAGTACGGTGATCATCCCTTTTAAAATTTAGAATGTTCCAATCTAAAAATAACTCTGACAGGTCAAAAGAAAACACTAATAGGTTATATGGAGCTTGGCTTCAAGCTTTACTCTTTCAACACAAAGTAACTCTTGTGGGTTATATTAGATTCCCTTATGGATCTTTCAAGTTGCCAAAACATGAACCATTCTACTTGGCATTCTGGGTAGTTTAATAAATACTGGTATAGATTAGCAAACAGTCTAGATCCAGACCTATGTCTACACTGTTTGCAAATGTAATAAGTATTTTTCAGGGCTCCAGATAAGGGGGAGTAAACTGAACAAAACCAACATTTTCTCACTTATTTCAGCACCAAATCCTATGGTGTTACTACTCATTTGAATCGTCTCTTCGAGACGATTCTAATGAATAGTGACACCATAGGGTTTAAAACAGAAACAAAGATTTTAATTTTTGAAAGACTCCCCTTATCTGGAGCCCTATATTTTAAACAGGTCCATAGTATTGAAACAGTTAACCCTTTACTCCATAGCCTGAATATGTTTTATAAGAAATAGTTTCTATATTTTAGCAGATGGTAGCTTAACCCTTTGAACCCTAGTCCCGCATATTGGCGTTTTTTACAAACAGTGTACATGTACAGTGTACATGTGAATAGTATACTTGTCCTATGCAAACAGTGAAGACCTAGATCAGAGGGCTCCTAGGAGTTAAGTAAACTTTTCATCCTACTTTAAATGATCGCATGGCTTCAAAATTAGAAAAAAGCTATGGAATAAAGGGTTTAAACCAGGGCTCTAGATAAGAAGGAGTAAACTTAACAAATCCAACATTTTCTCACTCATTTCAGCACAAAATCCTGTGGTGTCACTAATTATTAGAAGCGTCTCATCAAGATGATTCTAATGAGTAGTGACACCATAGGGTTTATTGGAGAAATAAAGATTTTAGTTTTTGAAATACTCCCATTATCTGGAGCTCTGGTTAACCCTTTACCTTATAGAAGCGCCTTTTATTCCTCCGCTGTAGAAAATAGTTCCAATTTATACAGTCATGAATATGTATCATAAGAAATACTTTCTTTATTCTATCAGATGGCAGCTTAAACCAGGCTGAAAGTAAAGAAGAATGCGCCTTACTTTCAACCTGTTTTAAGTAGTCACATATTTTTCAAAACTAGAAACAGGCTATGGGGTAAAGCGTTAAGAGTAAATGTTTAATGGTGTCCACTCTTTCAGTTCAAGTTTGCTGACTGTATAGATGTGTTTCTCATGATACTCGGCTCTGTGTGTGCGTTTTGCCACGGCGCAGCTTTCCCGGTGATGATCATAGTGTTCGGGGAGATGATCGACCTGTTTGTACGTTCGGGAGAGTATCAAGTGATTGTAAAATCATTGTCATCCACTGGCATACTAGCCATGCTGAATCTCACAGAGGCGGCGGTCATCAAGGAACCTGAATTACTAAAGTAAGTCATTCACATATCCAGATAACAAGACAGGGCTCCAGATAAGGGGATTATTTCAAAAACTTAAAATCTTTATTTTTGCATCATTGAGACTATTCTAATGAGTAGTACAGTGGAGAATCTGTTATTCTTTCCCAATAAACGCGTTTACGCTAAAACTATTATTTGCAGTGCAAACAGTTTGGAGCCAGATCAGACGCCGGGTAACCCGGCGTCTGATCAGGCTCCAAACTGTTTGCCACCAAGATAAACAAGAATTATCAGAATTGTCCAAAAGTTGTTCTTTTCTACGTTTTAGTGCTTTGCGTTTGCGTACGTTTGCGTTTAAACGGGAAAGAATAACAGATTCTCCACTGTAACACTATAAGATTTGGTGCTGACATGAGTGAGAAAATGTTGGATTTGTTCAGTTTACTCCCTCTTATCTGGAGCCCTGACAAGAGTGTTTCAAATCCAATAAGCGTCTCGGTGGGAAAAATAGTTCCGGCTACAGGTCATGTGACCAACTGACATAATAACATCGGTCATGTGACCAACTAGCATAATAAAGCAAAGTTTATCTGTCACCCCTTTATCCGTCAGGAAAATAGGCACGTGACAGACTAGCATAATAAAGCAAAGTTTATCTGTCACCCCTTTATCCGTCAGGAAAATAGGCACGTGACAGGATAAGCTAACTTCAACTTGGTGTGCTTAAGCAATTATACCCTTCGTTCATAAACCACAGAACATTTTAATCTGCTTGTTTCTAGTTTTTAAGAGAGGTAAACACTTAAAGAGGGTTCAAAGTAAAGAAGAATGGCATTAAGGTGCATTCTGCTTTACTTCCAGCCTGCTTTAAACTTCCATCTGGGAAAGTACTGAAAATGCATTTTGTATTTCATATTCCTGACGGATAAAGGGGTGACAGATAAACTCTGCTTTATTATGCTAGTTGGTCACATGACCGATGTTATTATGTCAGTTGGTCACATGACCTGTAGATGGAACTATTTTTTCTACCAAGACGCTTATTTTTCCAGCTGTTAGGAAAGGTATTCTAAAACTCTCTCATCAGAATCCGACGTGTAACGACGTTTATTCGAACTATTCGATGCAATCAAAGGGTTATAAAGTACGCGCAACCAGTCGCTTGCTGAGATACTTCTATAATTGTCCACATTTTAGATGTTCTGAGTGAAAAACACTAGATTTTTAAAGGTTCTTCTATTCTTTTCAACATAACTAGGATGTGACGTCACTGACGTCATCTATATAATAGTGCGCTTTCCTAGAGTAACATAGTTCTTTAGTGAGAATCTTATCTAGACCAAAAATGATTCTAGCTTTAATAAAAACATTCTCTATTTATTTAACTATTGTGACAAGGATAAATAGAATATTTGGTGACTAGGTTTGAATGAGAAATGTTATCTGACTCAGCTCCTGAAAATATCAGGTTCGCCTGCGGCTGACCTGATATATTCATCCGCCTTGCCAGATAACATTTCTCATTCAAAGCTAGTCCCCAAATATTCTCTATTTACCACTAAATAAAATACACAGAAAGCTCGGTTTGTAGACTGGAATCAAAAGTGTTTTATTTTCCTCTTCAGTCCATTCAGAGATATACTGAACCAGTCCACAAACTATACCCTGGATTTCTCAATTATTGATGATGCTATTGAGAATGATCTGCTGGAGGTGATGACCAAGTATGCCATCTACTTTTCAGGTAAGAACTAGCAGAGAAGTGCATGCCTATTCCCCACTGAGAGGTGTTGCAGGACATTTTGTGCTTGTTTATATTGACAGTCTGTATTTACCCTTTACCCCATTGCCTGTTTCTAGTTTTAAAGTTAGGTGACCACTTAAAGCAGGTTGAATGTTAAGCAGAATGTGCCATAAGGCACATTCTGCTTTAGGTTCAGCCTGCTTTAAGCTATCATCTGCTAGGACAAGCTAGAAGTGGTATCATCCTTCTGCTACCTGGGGGATATGCTCTCTGCAGCCGGTGGATGTGAACTTGCAACAACCACGCGTGTGAAAACCGCCTGGAAGAAGTTCAAGGAGCTGCTACCAGTTCTGTCAACCCGCCATCTCTCCTACAAGACCCGCGGTCGTGTTTACAGCTCATGTGTGAGGAACGCAATGCTACATGCAAGTGAGACTTGGCCCTTGACTAGTCCAAACCTCCAGCGTTTACGTCGCAACGACAGAGCCATGATCAGACAGATCTGCAATGTGAAGCCAGAGGATGTGGCTACTGTTAGGTCCGATCAGCTGTTAACACAACTTGGCCTTGATGACCTGGACATCATTCTGAGAGAGAAAAGACTCCGCTGGTTCGGACACGTTGAACGCTCCAGTGGCGCAATTAAGACAGTCTGCACCATACAGATTGAGGGAAGACGTGGTCCAGGGCGACCCAAGATGACATGGAAGACTTTAGCAGAGAGAGATAGACGAGAGTGGAAACTTTCTGAAGTTGACCCCTGTGACAGGGATGTGTGGAGATCCAGTGTGAGATCTGCTATGCGTGCAGTTAGCCAGCTGCCTGGAAGGGGGCCCACCGATGTGGACGACACTCCCACTCCTGCACGTTAATATAAATACCGATGATGATGATGATAGGATATAGCAAACATTTCTTATGATACATGTTCATGACTGTATAAAGAGGAACTATTTTCTTCAGTGGAAGAATAATCTAAAGATGTAAAAAGGCGTATTTATGGGATAATGGGTTAAGGATGCAACTCCACGATTTGATATGATTTTCCATTAGTGACATGCCATTAAATATATCCCCA
The DNA here is from genome assembly GCA_922989275.2 of Gari tellinella. Classification (NCBI taxonomy): domain Eukaryota; kingdom Metazoa; phylum Mollusca; class Bivalvia; order Cardiida; family Psammobiidae; genus Gari; species Gari tellinella. The sequence continues at coordinate 351,475 of OV277869.1, read as the reverse complement.
CTAGGTAAGGGGGGCTAGATAGGATTCACTTTGTTGATGGTCTTTCTGTCCCAAATTTGTCTGGAGCATAACTTGTATGCTATGCTTTCTAGTGCTACCAAACCTGGTGTGTGGATACAAATTGGGATTGCCAAGTGCCACATACCATTTTCAGATCAATTACACCTTGACCATGACCAGGCCTTGATTATTGAAAAACCTTGTAAGGAGCATTAATTCTATATTGTGCCATCTAGGATTACCAAATGTAGTATGTGGATACATCTTAGGATTACCGATTGTCACATACCAATTTCTCATCATTTTTACCTTGATCTTGACCTCTGACCTTTATTATTGAATGACCCTGTCCAGAACATATTTTCTATATTATATCATATAGGATTAGTTAAACATTATGTGTGGATACATATTGGGATTTGCAGAATGCGGCATACCATTTTCAGGTCAATTTGACTTTGACCTCTGACATTGATAATTGAAATATCTTGTCCGAAGCATAACTCCTATTCCATATCATTTACCATAACCAAACCTGGTGTGTACATAAATCTTCAGATGAAGGGGTGTCATATACCACTTTCAGTTCAAATTGAGCTTAACTTATACCTCTGATTTTGATTATTGAACTGTTTTATTTCAGCCATAGGTGGTGGTGTGCTAGTACTGGGCTATGGTCAGGTGGCCTTCTGGATGTTGTCATAGTAACTGATGAGGAATTGTTATTTTGTTATTTCAGCCATAGGCGGTGGTGTGCTAGTACTGTGCTATGGTCAGGTGGCCTTCTGGATGTTGTCATAGTAACTGATGAGGAATTGTTATTTTGTTATTTCAGCCATAGGTGGGGGTGTACTAATACTGGGCTATGCTCAGGTGGCCTTCTGGATGTTGTCATAGTAACTGATGAGGAATTTCAGCTATAGGTGGTGGTGTGCTAGTACTGGGCTATGGTCAGGTGGCCTTCTGGATGTTGTCATAGTAACTGATGAGGAATTGTTATTTTGTTATTTCAGCTATAGGTGGTGGTGTGCTAGTACTGGGCTATGGTCAGGTGGCCTTCTGGATGTTGTCATAGTAACTGATGAGGAATTGTTATTTTGTTATTTCAGCCATAGGTGGTGGTGTGCTAGTATTGGGCTATGGTCAGGTGGCCTTCTGGATGTTGTCATAGTTACTGATGAAGAATTGTTATTTTGTTATTTCAGCCATAGGTGGTGGTGTACTAGTACTGGGCTATGGTCAGGTGGCCTTCTGGATGTTGTCATAGTAACTGATGAGGAATTGTTATTTTGTTATTTCAGCTATAGGTGGTGGTGTGCTAGTACTGGGCTATGGTCAGGTGACCTTCTGGATGTTGTCATAGTAACTGATGAGGAATTGTTATTTTGTTATTTCAGCTATAGGTGGTGGTGTGCTAGTACTGGGCTATGGTCAGGTGGCCTTCTGGATGTTGTCATAGTAACTGATGAGGAATTGTTATTTTGTTATTTCAGCCATAGGTGGTGGTGTGCTAGTACTGGGCCATGGTCAGGTGACCTTCTGGATGTTGTCATAGTAACTGATGAGGAATTGTTATTTTGTTATTTCAGCTATAGGTGGTGGTGTGCTAGTACTGGGCTATGGTCAGGTGACCTTCTGGATGTTGTCATAGTAACTGATGAGGAATTGTTATTTTGTTATTTCAGCCATAGGTGGTGGTGTGCTAGTACTGGGCTATGGTCAGGTGGCCTTCTTGATGTTGTCATAGTAACTGATGAGGAATTGATATTTTGTTATTTCAGCCATAGATGGTGGTGTGCTAGTACTGGGCTATGGTCAGGTGGCCTTCTGGATGTTGTCATAGTAACTGATGAGGAATTGTTATTTTGTTATTTCAGTCATAGGCGGTGGTGTGCTAGAACTGGGCTATGGTCAGGTGGCCTTCTGGATGTTGTCATAGTAACTGATGAGGAATTGTTATTTTTGTTATTTCAGCCATAGGCGGTGGTGTGCTAGTACTGGGCTATGGTCAGGTGGCCTTCTGGATGTTGTCATAGTAACTGATGAGGAATTGTTATTTTGTTATTTCAGCCATAGGTGGAGGTGTGCTAGTACTGGGCTATGGTCAGGTGGCCTTCTGGATGTTGTCATAGTAACTGATGAGGAATTGTTATTTTGTTATTTCAGCCATAGGCGGTGGTGTAACTGATGAGGAATTGTTGTTTTGTTATTTCAGCCATAGGCGATGGTGTGCTAGTACTGGGCTATGGTCAGGTGGCCTCTGGATGATGTCATAGTAACTGATGAAGAATTGTTATTTTGTTATTTCAGTCATAGGCGGTGGTGTGCTAGTACTGGGCTATGGTCAGGTGGCCTTCTGGATGGTGTCATCTGAGCGACAGACTCATCGAATACGAACAAAATACTTTCACAATGTGCTTCGTCAAAACATCGGCTGGTTCGACACTCAGGAATCAGGAGAGCTCAACTCAAGGATGGCTGAGTAAGGGAACTTTTTATTAATTTTGTCTAAGTCACCATTACAAAGGAGCAAAAGCACCATTGGTGGATGAGGATGCAGAGATGACAGCCTGCTTTAACTCTACCAACACTACGTAACTCTTGTGGGTTATTAGCTTCTCTTGTGGGTTATTAGCTTCTCTTGTGGATCTTTTTAGTTACCAAAACATGAACAAGTCTACCTTGAAATCTGGGTAGATTAATAAATACTGGTCTAAATAAGCAGACATTGTAGACCCTGATTAGAGTGCTCCTACAGGAGCCCTATGATTTGGGTCTACACTGTTTGCAAATGTAATGAGTATATTTAAACAGGTCCATGGTGTTGAAAGAGTTAAGCTACCATCTGCTGCGAAAAAGGAAATCATTTCTAACAGGGCAGTTTGATGACTTTAAATTGGAGATATTTTCTTCAGTGTAGAAATAAAGGTGTTAAATGTGAATCTATGAAGTAAAGGATTAATTGGAAACTGATATTGTCCATATGAAGTTTCAGGGATCAGTTAGGTTTACAATGTTTACTGAGTCTGTTAGTGTACCATTTTCAGGGCTCCAGATAAGGGAAGTATTTCAAAAACTAAAATCTTTATTTCTGAATTAAACCCTTTGAGACGATTCTAATGAGTAATCACACCATAGGGTTTGGTGCTGAAATGAGTGAAAAAAAGTTGGGTTTAGTTTACTTCCTCTTATCTGGAGCCCTGATATTCACTCTGTAGATTCTTTATTTCATATCCAAGGTGCATGGTGGTATCGGTGACAAGCTATTTTATTACACCTCCCTTTGAGTTGTAATGGTTATTTCCCATAGACCTAAATGAATCATTTCGCATGTCTTTTACATCTATAAAAAAAAAAACTGTCTCTATGTGACATTCTTTTCGCTATGTGACATTCTTTTGAATGTCGTAGATTGGCAAGTAATTCCTTATCAACTTTTAGCATTTTCTGTACGCTTTGCTTCCCTTTGTCCACCTATTACAAATATTTAAGCCTCTAGACAATTTGATCATGCTCTTCCTGACTAGGATAACTGTCATCAGACAACAGCATGGTCTCCAAAAGATTTGCCACCATTTTGGAAGAGGATATTTGCCAACTAGACAATGAAAAAGACGCTGTATCTTCAATCCTGTTCTTATCATAATGTACTTTTTTCTTCCTTGTGATTGTATAAATAAAAAATGTGATGTCGTAGGCGCTAAATTGGTATTCACAAAATATTTTATAAAATGTGAATGAGATGATTCCAAAGCCAGGGTTGATAAACTCGGTGTATTAAAATAAATATTAAGTTATTGTATATTTCAGTGACATTTCCAAGGTACATGGAGGTATTGGTGACAAGATATTGTATATTTCAGTGACATATCCAAGGTACATGGCGGTATTGGTGACAAGCTATTGTATATTTCAGTGACATATCCAAGGTACATGGTGGTATCGGTGACAAGCTATTGTATATTTCAGTGACATATCCAACGTACATGGAGGTATCGGTGACAAGCTATTGTATATTTCAGTGACATTTCCAAGGTACATGGAGGTATTGATGACAAGCTATTGTATATTTCAGTGACATTTCCAAGGTACATGGAGGTATTGGTGACAAGCTATTGTATATTTCAGTGACATATCCAAGGTTCATGGAGGTATTGGTGACAAGCTATTGTATATTTCAGTGACATTTCCAAGGTACATGGCGGTATTGGTGACAAGCTATTGTATATTTCAGTGACATATCCAAGGTACATGGTGGTATCGGTGACAAGCTATTGTATATTTCAGTGACATATCCAACGTACATGGAGGTATCGGTGACAAGCTATTGTATATTTCAGTGACATATCCAAGGTACATGGAGGTATTGATGACAAGCTATTGTATATTTCAGTGACATTTCCAAGGTACATGGAGGTATTGGTGACAAGCTATTGTATATTTCAGTGACATATCCAAGGTTCATGGAGGTATTGGTGACAAGCTATTGTATATTTCAGTGACATTTCCAAGGTTCATGGAGGTATTGGTGACAAGCTATTGTATATTTCAGTGACATATCCAAGGTACATGGAGGTATTGATGACAAGCTATTGTATATTTCAGTGACATTTCCAAGGTACATGGAGGTATTGGTGACAAGCTATTGTATATTTCAGTGACATATCCAAGGTACATGGAGGTATTGGTGACAAGCTATCCCAGGGCATACAGTGGTTCTCTGCCTTTCTAACAGGCTTTGCTGTGGGGTTTGCCTATGGTTGGAAGTTGACGTTGGTGATTCTATCTATCAGCCCGCTGCTGGCTGGATCAGCATTCTTCATGAGTGTATTAAAATAAATATTAAGTTATTGTATATTTCAGTGACATTTCCAAGGTACATGGAGGTATTGGTGACAAGATATTGTATATTTCAGTGACATATCCAAGGTACATGGCGGTATTGGTGACAAGCTATTGTATATTTCAGTGACATATCCAAGGTACATGGTGGTATCGGTGACAAGCTATTGTATATTTCAGTGACATATCCAACGTACATGGAGGTATCGGTGACAAGCTATTGTATATTTCAGTGACATTTCCAAGGTACATGGAGGTATTGGTGACAAGCTATCCCAGGGCATACAGTGGTTCTCTGCCTTTCTAACAGGCTTTGCTGTGGGGTTTGCCTATGGTTGGAAGTTGACGTTGGTGATTCTATCTATCAGCCCGCTGCTGGCTGGATCAGCATTCTTCATGAGTAAGGTAAACACAACCTGGCTAGCATTTAACCCACCAACCCATAGCTTGATTGTTTATGAAATAGGTGATCGATTAAAGCAGGTTGAAAGTAAAGCAGAATGTGCCTTAAGGTGCATTCTGCTTTACTTTCAGCCTGCTTAAAGCTACAATCTGCTAGATTATAAAAAATAATTCTTATCATACATACTCATTACTGTATAAATTGAAACTTTTTTCCTCAGTGGAGGAATAAATTAAAGGCATAAAAAGGTATATTAGTGGTAATGGATCAACCCTTCCCCTGTAGTAGTGCCCCTTTCCCCTGTAATTACATTTTTTTATGTCTCTAATTTATTCCTTTACTGAAGAATTTTTTTTTATACAACCATGAATATGTCCCTTAACCCTTTTCCTCATAGAAGTGCCTTTTAGCATATTTAATTTATTCCTCCACTGCAGAAAATAGCTCCAATTTATACAGTCATGAACATGTACCGAAAGAAATTTTCTATATCCTAGCAGATGGTAGCTTAAAGCAGTATGAAAGTAAAGCAGAATGCGCAATAAGGTGCATTTGGCTTTACTTTCAACCTGCTTTAAATGGTCACTTAAACTAGAATATTTTTCACCACCTACTAAAATTATTGAATACTGAAACAGATGTTGCCTTGAACCATTACCAATTCACTTATATTACCCAACCTCAATAATATTATTATCCTTGTTTACTAGCTTGTAGCCCTGGCCTCAGGGGCGGAGTTAAAGGCCTATGCCCAGGCAGGAGCAGTAGCAGAAGAGGTTCTCGGGGCCATTCGTACAGTGGCAGCATTTGGTGGACAGAAAAAGGAAAGTGAAAGGTAAGTACACTTCTGAGAGAAAGTAGGTCAGTAGGTCAGATTATAGAAAAGGCTTCTGAATTTTTTGGCTTACGAGTAGTCATGTTTTTATTGCCCATAATAAGGGTAAACTAGTCGGTTTGCACATTTAACGGCCTTTACTGCTGGAACTTTCACCTAATTTCATTAGAGCAAATGCGTTATGTCGGAACATGACCCTCTTCGCTATCAGCTATATGAAATATACATGTAATTTGGCACGAAATTGACAAGTGAAAGACTCATTTCATTTTCAATGCTATTTTGAATACTGGAATGGATCGAATGAACGGAGCGATTTCATTGGCCAAAATTACACAGGTAAAAGCTTCTTTTAATTTTGCATTCTAAATAAATTATATAAAACTGAATATATTTCATTTAAAGATGATTTATAATATTTGGTGAAAGTTCCAGTGGCATAGGCCGTTTATTGTGGACAAATAACAGGTCACCCCTACATGTACCGGTACATTCATTGCAAAGGACCGTGAGAACGACATAAAACTTTTGGATGCACATTTTCGTTATAATTCACGTACTGTGGCGTAATTTGACGGAATTTGATGAAATAAAAAGTAGGTATTGATAAATTTATCCTTTCCCGAGGGTACCACAAGAGAATATTGGCGATCGAGTCTATTTTAGCATCAGTTTAAGTCCATAGTAAAGACTAGGTGTTGAATTGCACTGTTTACCTTGTATCTATAATAGAAGTATAGTAAAAAAAATTATTATTATTTTATTTTTTTTAAAGGGGGGGGGGGGAATAGATCTAGATGTATGTGTCAAGTACCTGTAATACAATGGGTTAATTAATATGTGATGATATTTGACAGGTATGATGCCAATTTGGTGAAGGCGCGAGATCTCGGAGTAAAGAAGGGTCTTGTCAATGGTATAACAATGGGAGTGGTATGGTTGATCATATTTGGTTCTTACGCCCTGGGATTTTGGTATGGATCAAAGCTTGCTATGGATGAACCAGAAAATTACAGCATTGGCGATGTGATGATTGTAAGTACATGTGTGTAGCTATCACCTATACAGGCTTTCATACTTTTTCCCTACTTTTTAATCACCTTCCTACTTTTTCCTAGTTTTCTGCCAAAACCTCCTACTATTCCTACTTTTTGCCTTATAAGTCTTCAACCACCCTCAGAATGGCCCAGAATGCAGGAAATAAAGTGATCGATTTCAAAAAAATTCACAGCGGTGCATGCTCTGAATCTCCTAGCTAGGTCTGTTGGATCACCTCTGAGCCTGTTGAACCAAATCATGAAAGAACAGATTATAATTATAAAAGTCTATAGGAGAAAATAACTATCAATCAAGATAAGGGTTGGCTTAAATCTCTATGAACATATTTCCATGTTATCTTGTATCATTTATATCAAGCAATTCCTACTATTTCTACTCTTTTATTGAAAATCTTCCTACATTTTCCTAATTTTCCCCCTGAAAACCTCCTGCTTGTTTCCTATTTTTTGCATTGAGACCAGTTGAAGGCCTGCCTATACATGTATTATGCGATTAATCTTGTACTTTCATGCCTTTCGTAACTAATTTATTCCTCCACTAAAGAAAATAGTTGCACTATATACAGGCATGAATATGCACCATAAATATTTTCAATATCCTAGTAGATGCCATGGTAGCTTAAAGCAGGCTGAAAGTAAAGCAGAATGCTCCTTTAGGAGCATTCTGCTTTACTTTCACCCTGCTATAAGCGACCATCTGTCTTCAATACTGATAAAAGGTTAATTGATTGTGACAGCTTGAAGAAAGGTGCCAGTTAGTCAGAGAGCTTATAGTTTTACTTTCACTTTGCTTTAAGCAACTACCTTTTAAACACCTTTTAATTTACACAATTCAGTGGCCATAATCGAGAAACTTTACTGTATGTTAGAACCATAATTATATGGATTTATTTCAGGTATTTTTTGCAATTCTGATTGGTGCATTTTCACTGGGTAACGCTGCTCCCCCACTACAGTCGCTGTCCGTGGCGAGAGGGGCGGCTTATATTGTGTACCAGACAATAGATAGGGTGAGTAATCAATCTTCTGATACTATGTTACATGATGTCTCACACATATACTTCCTCATTTCTCTTAGCCAAGTTGACAGTAGATTGATCTATCTGTCTGTACAAGTGTCTGGTTGAATGGCCTGTCTTGCTTTCTGTTCATGTTTCTTTCTGTGTTCTGAGGGAGCATTCTGCCTTACTTTCAGCCTGCTTTTTTCAAGCAAATACTATATTCCTGTAAAGAGACCTTCCTACCTTGCAGAGGTTCTGGGTGCTTAATTGTCATATGGGATGTTTTGGTTTATTTGACCGAGATTATTCCCTCTGCAAAGAAATGAAAGGTAGGCAGGTTTGAAGTGCAGTCATCTGTCTTTGATTACCTATTCACCATTACCCCATAACTACCCCTTTTATGCCTTTAATTTATTCCTCTACTAAAGAAAAAAGATCTGGTTTATACAGCCATGAATTTGTATAATAAGAAATATTTTCTACAGTATAGCAGATGTAGCTTAAAGCAGGCTGAAAGTAAAGCAGAATGCTCCTAAGGCCCATTCTGCCTTACTTTCAACCTGCTTTAAGTGGTCACTGTTTCCAAAACAAGAAATAGGCTCTGGGGTAATGGGTAAACACAGGTTTTAACCAGTTGCTACATTTGTTCAAAGTTAGGTAGCTATATATAGGTTTGATCCAGTTGCTACATTTGTTCAAAGTTAGGTAGCTATATATAGGTTTGATCCAGTTGCTACATTTGTTCAAAGTTAGGTAGCTATATATAGGTTTGATCCAGTTGCTACATTTGTTCAAAGTTAGGTAGTTATATATATGTTTGATTCCGTTACAAACTTCTTCATTTGTACAATTACAGGACCCACCAATTGACAGTTATGCAGACACTGGTAAAACACTACAAAATCTACAAGGGAACATTGAGCTAAGAGATGTCTTCTTTAACTATCCCTCCAGGCCTGAAGCTAAGGTAATCTTACAGCTAAGGTCAAATTGGCTAAATAAAACCTTGGCCATAACTTTGGAACATAGAGGATAATCAATTCCTTCGGATTGATATAAAAAATATTTAACCAGATAACAACTCATTCGAGTGATATATTTTTCATATCTATTCAAAGGAATTTATTAATCTATTTATTATATACATGTTATTGACGTTTTTACAGAAAAAACACACAAAATTAATTGTTTAAGCACGACGTCACTAAAGATATTGTGACGTGACGTCACAAAAAGTGATATCATCACTAGTGATGATATCAACTGTGACGATATGAACTTTATCTAACTGAGGTATATAATAAAGCATGTTATCGAGCCTTCATATTTGGCATGTGTACTCAACTTAACCCTTTCCCAAATAGAAGAGCCTTTTAGCGCATTTAACTTATTCCTCCACTTAAGAAAATAGTTTCAATTTATACAGTCATAAATGTTTACCAAAATAAATATTTTCTATATCCTAGTAGGTGACAGCTTAAAGCAGGCTGAAAATAAAGCAGAATATGCCTTAAGGCACATTCTGCTTTACTTTCAACCTGCTGTAAGTGTACACCTAACTTCAAAACTAAAACAAGCTATTATGTTAAGGGTTTAGAAGCTCTTGAGCTCAGTGCAAGTTGCTTAAATCAGGAAATATATGTACAAGCAATTGGTATATACAGACTAGTTAGAATCAAACAATATTGCTGCAGAAGAAAGGTGACTAAATAATGTAATGACAGTCATTATAATTGGTACAAACCGGCTTGGGCAATCAGGATCTATGCTTGTAAAGTGTTTGAAATGAGTCTTAAATCATTCTCAAGCATTTGATTGATCTGATTTGAGCCTTGGCTCAAATCTGACTATCAAATGCTTGAGAACGAACTCAGACTCAGCTCAAACACTTTACAAGAGATGGGCCTTTTTTAAAGCCTGGTCAAATGGCTTCTTCAGGAGCAGTCTGATCAGGCTCTACACTGTTTGTCTTTCTGTTTTCACCTTTTGGACATATCAATGTGTGATAAAAGCAATAAGTAACAGAATTAGGATAATTACATCGGTTATACAAGGTGTCCAAATTTTTAGGATTTTTACAGTTTTTGAAGACAGTATGTACATATCACATGTCTGACAGGATGACAGTAAAATTGTCAACTTTCGCAAAAATACTGTCAGCCGAGGGGAATCTGTGTGTATAGTGTTATGGGTTAAAACGTCTTGTTTCAGGTTCTTGACGGTCTCACCTTGACCATTAACCGAGGTCAGACAGTGGCCCTGGTGGGCTCCAGTGGATGTGGAAAGTCAACAGTTGTACAGCTTATACAGAGATTCTATGACGTAGACAGAGGAATGGTAAGGGGCATAACTCTAGCATGACTAAGTTCAGCTTATACAGAGATTCTATGACGTAGACAGAGGAATGGTAAGGGGCATAACTCTAGCATGACTAAGTTCAGCTTATACAGAGATTCTATGACGTAGACAGAGGAATGGTAAGGGGCATAACTCTAGCATGACTAAGTACAGCTTATACAGAGATTCTATGACGTAGACAGAGGAATGGTAAGGGGCATAACTCTAGCATGACTTAGTACAGCTTATACAAAGATTCTATGACGTAGACAGAGGAATGGTAAGGGGCATAACTCTAGCATGACTAAGTTCAGCTTATACAGAGATTCTATGACGTAGACAGAGGAATGGTAAGGGGCATAACTCTAGCATGACTAAGTTCAGCTTATACAGAGATTCTATGACGTAGACAGAGGAATGGTAAGGGGCATAACTCTAGCATGACTAAGTACAGCTTATACAGAGATTCTATGACGTAGACAGAGGAATGGTAAGGGGCATAACTCTAGCATGACTAAGTACAGCTTATACAGAGATTCTATGACGTAGACAGAGGAATGGTAAGGGGCATAACTCTAGCATGACTAAGTTCAGCTTATACAGAGATTCTATGACGTAGACAGAGGAATGGTAAGGGGCATAACTCTAGCATGACTAAGTACAGCTTATACAGAGATTCTATGACGTAGACAGAGGAATGGTAAGGGGCATAACTCTAGCATGACTTAGTACAGCTTATACAGAGATTCTATGACGTAGACAGAGGAATGGTAAGGGGCATAACTCTAGCATGACTAAGTACAGCTTATACAGAGATTCTATGACGTAGACAGAGGAATGGTAAGGGGCATAACTCTAGCATGACTAAGTACAGCTTATACAGAGATTCTATGACGTAGACAGAGGAATGGTAAGGGGCATAACTCTAGCATGACTAAGTACAGCTTATACAGAGATTCTATGACGTAGACAGAGGAATGGTAAGGGGCATAACTCTAGCATGACTTAGTACAGCTTATACAAAGATTCTATGACGTAGACAGAGGCATGGTAAGGGGCATAACTCTAGCATGACTTAGTACAGCTTATACAGAGATTCCATGACGTAGACAGAGGAATGGTAAGGGGCATAACTCTAGCATGACTTAGTACAGCTTATACAGAGATTCTATGACGTAGACAGAGGCATGGTAAGGGGCATAACTCTAGCATTATAAGGGGCATAACTCTAGCATGATTTTGTTCAACTTATACAGAGGAATGTAAGGGGCATAACTCTAGCCGAATTTGTGTACAACTTTTAATTAAGATTCTATGACCTAGAAGAATAATAAGGGGCATAACTCTAGGGTGATTATTAAAGAAGATGTAAAGGGACAAGACTTGTGTTTGAATATTTAACCCTTTCCCTCCATTGAAAGACCTTTTAACTCTTTGAACCCTAGTCCCGCATATAGGCGTGCTTTTCAAACAGTGTACATGTGAATAGTACACTTGTCCTATGCAAACAGTGAAGACCCTGATCAGAGGGCTCCGAAAGGAGCCCTCTGATCTGGGTCTTCACTGTTTGTCACAATGCCAATTATTCATAAAAACAACCCTTAAAAGTCAGAAATGGACTAGACTAAAATGGAAACTGGAAATGTCCATTTAAAGTTTCAGGGAGGAAAAAGTTAAAGCTTACCAATTATTCCTTATTACCCTGTGCACTGGTTGTCAATTTGTTATTTATTACTAAATACAACCCTAAATAATCAAAATTGGTCTAGCCTTAATTGGAAATTTGAATCGTCCGTTTGTTTCTTCAGGTGAGGATTAGTTAATACAAGACTCTCTGTATTATAATTTTAGTACAAAAATATAGAAGAATATAGAAGACTGACAAGAGAAAACCCGGCTGGAATGTTACTTTGGTGTCACATATCATTGACTAGTTATAATTTTATAATTTTAGGTCAAAATAGACGGGGTTGACATCAGGGATATAAATCTGAAATGGTTGCGACAACATATTGGTATAGTAAGCCAGGAACCGGTATTGTTTGGAACCACGATATCTGAGAACATCCGCTATGGTAGAGACGGTGTCACCCAGGAAGAGATTGAGGCCGCTGCAAGGATGGCAAACGCCCACGACTTTGTCATGAAGCTGCCTGAGGTAAATATGATATGCCTTGTTGATTATCCCTTTACTCCACAGCCTGTTTCTAAATTTTGAAGACATCTTAACCCATTACCCTATAGTTTATTTGCAGTTTTGAAAACAGGGGACCACTTAAAGCAGGTTGAAAGTAAAGCAGAATGATCTCAGCTTGCTTTTAGTTACCATCTGATTGGATATAGAAAATATTTCTTATTGTACATATTCATGACTGAATAAATTTGATCTATTTTCTTTAGTGGAGGAATGAATTAAAGGCGTCAAAAGGCATATTTATTGGATAATGGGTTAACTCTTTCCTCCTTGAAACTTTAAATGGAAAATTCCAGTTTCCATTTTAGTCTGGTCCATTTCTGACTTTTAAGGGTTGTTTTTGTCAATGTTTTGAATTATGACAAACAGTGAAGACCCTGATCAGAGGGCTCCGAAAGGAGCCCTCAGATCTGGGTCTTCACTGTTTGTACAGGACAAGTGTACTTTTCACATGTACACTGTTTGAAAACAACGCCAATATGCGGGACTAGGGAGGAAAGGGTTAAGTCCCTTATTAGGCATTACATATTGTTTTCAATATTCTCTAGAAATATGAGACCCTTGTTGGAGAGAGAGGTGCTCAGCTCAGTGGAGGACAAAAGCAGAGAATTGCCATCGCCAGGGCCTTAGTTAGAGACCCTAAAATACTGTTACAGCGTTCCCTCTCTACAACGACATCCAATGGGAGACACAAAATATGTTTGTTGTTCGGAGGGAGTCGTTACAGGGAGGGAATTTGGCTTACATTTGCAAACAGCTTGAATCCAGATCAGACGCCGCGTAACGCGGCGTCTGATCTGGATTCAAGCTGTTTGTCACTCGTAATTAAGTGTTTTACTCTGAAATGGTCCAATATGTAACTTTTAGAAAAACAGCAGACGACAATTTTAAGCAGACGATATTGCAGCAATAAAAGCGTTAGGCATAATTGTCAAGTTTCGGGAACAGCGGCAAGAGTCGTTGTAAGGAGTGAATCGTTGTTGGGAGGGCCGTTGTAGAGAGGGAGCGCTGTACTAGACTAAACTCAATACATATTGTTTTCAATATTCTCTAGAAATATGAGACCCTTGTTGGAGAGAGAGGTGCTCAGCTCAGTGGAGGACAAAAACAGAGAATTGCCATCGCCAGGGCCTTAGTTAGAGACCCTAAAATACTGTTACTGGATGAAGCAACGTCTGCCCTGGACACAGAGAGTGAAGGAGTAGTACAGGAGGCCCTGGAAAAGGTATATTGAAAGTTAAATAGTTTTACAGAATTGGGAGTAATACAAGAGGCCCTGGAAAAGGTATATGGAAAGTTGAATAGTGATATCCTTTCCACGCCCATAGCGTATTAAAACGTTTTGACGTTTATGGCACATTTTAGCTTCCGTAGAATGAAAAGTTATGATTCGCACATCACGTTGGAAGACTTTTCTGAAAGGCCAGGTTCAGCTCTTCCTATTTCTAGAATATCAATGGTCTCCTGCAAAATGTGACACTTTCAGGCAGCATCGAAAATGGATCCAGACACAAATTTGCAAGATTGGAAAAATGCGAATGCCAGAGGGGCCGAAACGGTTCATCTTTCTACTTTCGGTTTAAAATGTACGCGACCTTTTTGTCAAAACCCGTTATAAGAGCACTCATGCTGGAATTCAGTAACACTGACATGTCAACACAAAGCTCACAAAGCTCAAACTGAGCTCAAGATCCTATGTTTTTTTTATTTATTTTTTTTTAAGTCGTTTGGGTATTGCGTGAATGCGATTTAAATATAGTGCTTCTAAAAATAGATTGTCACTTTCGGTTTCGTGTTGACACGTCAAGAGTAGTTTTGAGATGTCAGAGTGTAGTGTTTATTCAGAAAATGAGCTCAAAACTAGTCCGGTATTTGTCTGTGTTATGTGTACAAAATCGGTCAGGCTTGCTAAGGATATAGAGGGCCCTGGAAACAGTATGTATAAAGTTGAAAAGTTATAAAAGAGGCCCTAGAAGAAGTAAACACACATGATATGCAAACAGTGGATCTGTGAACAGACTACTTGTCTTAATTTTGATTTTCCTCCTAGCAGGCAAGTGTATTACTCCTTTTGTCCATACCTTAGATGGCATTTTATGTCTTTATTGGTTATTTTATGTCTTAATTGGTATGCTCATGTCTTAATTGGTTATTTAATGTCTTAATTGGTATGCTCATGTCTTAATTGGTTATTTAATGTCTTAATTGGTATGTTCATGGCTTAATTGGTATTTTTATGTGCTAATTGGTATTTTTATGTACTAATTGGTATTGTTTTCCCCTGGTAGGCTAGCGCAGGTCGCACCACTGTTGTAATTGCTCACCGACTGTCGACAATCAGGACGGCTGACATGATCGCTGGCTTCAGAGATGGTAGAGTTGTAGAGAAAGGCACTCACGATGATCTAATGTCTCAGGAAGGAATCTACTACCAGCTCGTTACACAACAGGTAAAATTACACTGCTCCCTCCCTAATACGGCCCTAAGAATAATGATTCCCTCTTAACAACAATGCTTTTTGCTGTTCCCCAAGGAAGACAATTATGTTCAACCTTTTATCGTATGCAATACCGTTTGCTTAAAATTGTCGTCTGCTGTTTTCCTCAATGTCATGTATTGGACATTTTGACATTTAAAAACACAATAATGAGTGACAAACAGCTTGAATCCAGATCAGACGCCGCATGACGCGGCGTCTGATCTGGATTCAAGCTGTTTACAAATGTAAGCCAATTTTCCCTCTCTCTAACGACTCCCTCTGAACAACACACAATCTGTGTCTCCCATGTGGCATTGTTGTAAAGAGGGAGCAATGTACTATCAAACCTTTAACCCATTATACCATAACCCTTTCCCACATAGCATATCTCTAGTATTGAATATAGGTGTCCATTTAAAGCAGATTGAAAGTAAAGCAGAATGTGCCATAAGCGCATTCTGCTTTACTTTCAGCCTGCTTTAAGCTATCATCTGCTAGAATATAGAAAATATTTTGTATTATACATATTTATGAATGTATAAATTGGAACTATTTTCTTCAGGGCAAGAATAAACTGAATGCGCTAAAAGGCGCTTCTATGGGGGAAAGGGATAAATAAGCAGGTTTACGCCTTGAATTGTATTCTTTCATCTAAGAAAACAGTTCCACTGTATACCAGTCATGAATATGGCCCATTAATATTTTCTATATCTAAGCACCTGAAAGTAAACATAATTTGCCTGAAGGTGCATTTTGCTTTTGTAAATTACTTTCAGTCTGCTTCAACTGGTCCAATGTCTTCAATATTAGAAACAGGCTATGGGGTTTCCTCCACAGAAATACTTTAGGCCAGTCACCTCTACCTAGTTCTACACTCAAGCACTATAAATGAAATATTCTTTGCCAGTGTTGAATACAAGTAGCACTTTAACCCTTTCCCCAATAGAAGCGCCTTTTAGCACATTTAATTTATTACTCCACTTAAGAAAAAATTCTTATTTATACAGTCATGAAATGTTTTCGTAATCCTTTCTGCTGGTAGCTTAAAGTAAAGCAGAATGCACCACTGCTTTACTTTTAACCTGCTATAAAAGGTCACCTGTCCTCAAAACTGAAAACATGCTATGGGGTTGAGGGTTAAAGCTAGATACAGGTAACTAAAGCAAAAAGCTCCTATTCTCACCATCATTGCATTAACCCATAGTGATGCATATACATTTCATTTACAGACAGGGTATCTATTGAGAGTACACATGTCTTGTGCAAACAGTGTAGAACCTGATCAGAAGGTTCCTACAGCCATGTTTATTCAGCCAGAGAATGGTTTATATAAGATACATGTATCTTCGAGTGAATTTATTGTTTTAAGTGTCCTTAATATTCATATTTCTTTCCTTTTCAGACAAGCCAAAATGAAGATGGTAAGATTTTCTGAAATTTTCTAGAAATACCAAGGTTTTGATTTATTTAATTCAGCAAATCGTTGCTTGTGTGTTAACCTGAACCCCAATAGCTTGTTTCTAGTTTTGAACAGGTTATGACTTAAAGCAGGTTGAAATTATAGCAGAGTGCTCTTTACAGAGAATTCTGCTTAACTTTCAGCCTGACATAAGCTCTCATCTGGGAAGGTTTTGGAACTTTTCTTAAGATTTTGGAAATTTTTATTATTTAAGCTATGAACAAAAAGAGTGCAACAGCTTGTATGAAATGCTTGGTTTTGTTTGTAATAGATCTATTCATTATTTAATTTTTTTTAATTTATAAGTATTTTAGAACTCGTACCTTTCACAGCGGATTGTAAGATGTAAAAAATATTTCCTTCAAACCAGCCAGTTTGAAGTAGAGCTGGGTTTTTATTGTGAATAAATTACATATAGTAACCGCAATAGTGGCTTAGACTAGAGACAAGTGCATTCAAATACATGTTATTGAAATACAATTTACATATAATATAATATTCGTTCAAAGCAGTCAGTTTGAAGTAGAGCTGGGGTTTTATTGTGAATAAGTTATATATGATAACGTAATAGGGGCTTAGACTAGAGACAAGTGTATTCAAATAAAGGAAAGACAATGTACATATCCTATATATATATGAGCAGTAGTATGTATATCCGTATGCATCCTGTTAATACATACACTGACCAGTTTAGTGACCATTGTTTATGATCATTAGTGACCTTTCATCTATTGTTTTCTACCGAAGATTTCATTCACTCTATAGAGTGTGTGCTCTTTTTATGGCGTTTCATGTGTCAGACAAATATTGAGTATATTAACCCTTAGCCTGCCACTCACGACTATAGCTCCATATGCAAACAGCTTGGATCCGGATGAGACGCCGAGTAACTCGGCGTCTCATCCGGATCCAAGCTGTTTGACACTCGGACAACATTTATAGCAATTTTGAGCAACTTTGAAGCACTTTGAAACTTGAAGCAGACGAGAAATATAGCAGACAACAATTTATTTGGCGGGCTAAGGGTTAATATTCCATGCACTTTGGTACATGCCTCTTTCATTATCTGTATTGATCACATGTTCTTTTTATTTTTCTCTTTGCTCCTGTTGGATTTATTGTATTTTCTATACAATAGAAGAAGGTAGAGTAAAAAACTTATCTTGTTACCATGGTTACAATCCTGCCCAGCTGTGAATGTTCAATGTCTTCAGGGCTACGGATACGGGGAGTTTTTCAAAAACTGAAATCTTTATTTCTGTATTAAACCCTATGGTGTCACCCCTAATTAGAACCGTCTCTTCAAGACGATTCTAATGAGTAGTAACATCATAGGATTGGGTGCTGACATGAGTGAGAAACTGCTGATTTTGTTCAGTTTACTCCCTCTTATCTGGAGCCCTGGGCTTAAGTCTCTGAGCTCGACCTAATACACCTAATGCTCACCCCTCACTCTCCCAATAAACTCCCCCTCCAAAATATCTGCAAAACAACCCCAAACATTTAATTTTACGAAAAAGTCATTGAACTTTGAACACTAAAACTGAGTGAAAAAAACTGGGATTTTGCATTGCTCTAGGGGCGTTTAAATGGCGTTTACATTAATTAATATTGTCATCTGTAATAATTGTTGTCTGCTACTGTCTTTAGGTTAAAATCTTATGTGTGCATTAACCCTTTGAACCCTAGTCCCGCATATTGGCGTCTTTTTCAAACAGTGTACATGTGAATAGTACACTTGTCTTGTGCAAACAGTAAAGACCCAGATCAGAGGGCTCCGAAAGGAGCCCTCTGATCAGGGTCTTCACTGTTTGTTATAATGCCAAACATTGACAAAAACATCCCTTAAAAGTCAGAAATGGACTAGACTAAAATGGAAACTGGAATTGTCCATTCCAAGTTTCAGGGAGGAAAGAGTTAAATGCTATATTGACACTACCCATTAGAAGTGTCTCTTCAACATGATTCTAATTGGTTGTTACACCATAGAGTTTAATGCAGACATAACAAGAAAATGCTGGATATGTTCAGTTTACCGTATCTGGAGCCCTGTATCAACATGAACTCTTTCAACACCATGGACCTGTTAAAAATAATACTCAAATTTCATTTGCAAACTGTATAGACCCAGATCAGAGGGCTCCTAACAGCTGGCCTGGATTAGCATGCCCCACCCACCCTGTTCATTGTTGTGAGCTGTAAAATACTATTATACTTGGACACAAACAGCAAGAGAAATTTTGCATACCAGAAACTTGTTCATTTCACCTACAGTTCAGTCATGAATATTTACAACGATGTAGATTGTTCTCTTGCTCTGGATAAGTCCATAATTTCAATTTAATCCATTGACTCAGAGCAAATATTTTCACACATTTAAGGTTTGAGATAAAGGTGGAAACTTAAAACAAGGTAAAAGATCTGGTTTTTAAGAACCTTCCCTTTAAACATTTTCTATATAAAACTGAATATTCATCAAATGCATTAATCTAAGTAACAGGCTTGTGAGATGTGTCTTCTATGTATACAAGTATTTTACAGCAGAATTCCTATGTTGTTGTACACTCAATCCCCAAAACCTTTTGCATGAGAAACGCATGAACTTCTTCTTATTGTATGGTGAAGTCCGGTAAGTCTGCCCATCCGGTAGCAGGGCTCCAGGTAAGAGGGAGTAAACTGAATGAATCTAAAAATTCTTCACTCATTTCAGCACCAAATCTTATGGTGTGACTACTCATTAGAATCGTCTTAAAGAGACGATTCTAATGAGTAGTGACACCATACGGTTTTATGCAGAAATAAAGATTTTAGTTTTTGAAATACTCCCCTTATCTGAAGCCCTGGGTAGGTCTGCACACTCTCCTATGGCAGCTGATTCGTGAAAGATCTCCAGCTGATCTTCTTTCACAGCGTATTCTGGGGAGATCAGATAATGCTACACGCTTATATAAACAAAATACTGACAGCCAGAAATGAACATCTGGTTCAGAGAGTGTGCAGACTTACCAGACTGGTCTGTAAAGTACTGTCAAGTTGGTATGAAGTGACCACTCGAAGATGATATACATGTATTTGAGCCATGACATGAGAAAACGTAGACCTTTTACACAGCAAATACAGTAAAAAAAAACTCCTATAAATTGTGTTATTAAACCATTTTCCTATAAATAGGACTTTTTACGCTTTCAAATTATACCTCCACTTAAGAAAATAGTTCCCTTTAATACAGTCATGAATATGTATCATAAGAAATATTTTCTATTTTCTAGCAGGTTGAAAGTAAAGCAGAATGTGCCTTAAGCAATACAGCTCTTTCTCATGGCCTGCCCCTTTGTACTATCCCTTTACTCCATAGATTGTTTCTAGTTTTAAAGACAGATGATCACTTAAAGCAGGTTGAAAGTAAAGCAGAATGTAGAGGAATAAATTAATGGTGTTAAAATGTGAATCTATGGAGTAAAGGGTTTAAGGTGACCACTTAATTCAGGACCAAAGGAATGCTGAATGCTCCTATATGATTCTTATTCATTACTTTGATCCTGCATTAATCTGCCACCTCTCTTTAAAGATCAGTGTGTATCGTCATTCAGTGGTCACTCTATACAGGGTTAACTTTGTTACAGCAGTCAGGATAAGAAGATTTTATCTAGCGCTTGGTGCAAAACTATTGTAACATTTGTGAAGGAGTTACAATAGTTTTGCACCAAGCCCTTCTGTTATTTTCTTTCTCTAAAATGTTTGTTTTCCTGCAAATCCTATGATGTGACTACTCATCAGAATCATAATTATTGAAGAGACAACTGTAATGAGTAGTCACATCATAGAGTCATAGACAATTGTACCGAGGTTAGAGAGAACAAACTTTTATATTTTTGTTGTTGTTTGTACATACATACATATTTATGTATATAAAACCAGAAAAAACCCACAAAAACAACAAAAAGAAACTTGTTCTCTAAGCTTGTACGGTTGCCTATGCATAGAGATAGGTTGAGGAATAAAGATACAAGATTGGAAATGATGAGTTTACTAACTGTTGTCTGGAGACCATTCTTGGCCCAGAGGTTATAAAACTTGAAAAAAAAATCTGTGTTCAAAACTCAATTTCAATTACAGGCTCTAGTTTTCACAATACAAAGTACATGCTTTAACTGATTGTAGTAACATTATTTGGATGTACAGTAACCCCCTATATTACGACCACTAAAATGAGGCTAATTGACTTTGTAAAAGACAGCTTAAAGCAAGCTTAATCAAGTTTTCTGTTTTACGTTCACCTTGCTAAAAGTAGTCACCAGTCTTAAACACCTACGGTAACAATTAATACAATTTAGTGGTCATAATTGAGGTTTTACAGTAGAATTATGTATGCAAATACTGGTTGTATATGAAATGTTTGCTGAAGTGTTATGAGATGAAAAATTCTGAGTTTTGAGTATGGAGATGATTTCAACTTTTGTAACCTCGGGCATACTGACAATCTATATCAATTAACAGGGCTGCCATTTCTCCAGCTTTTTTTCTTCTAAATCTTCGGATTTTTATCCCAGCAGATGGTAGCTTAAGGCAGATTGAAAGTAAAGCAGAATGTGCCTTAAGGCTCATTCTGCTTTACTTTCAACCTGCTTTAAGGAATAGAGCTTGAAAAATAGGAAATTTTAAAAATCTTAGGATTTTTCAAAATCAACTTATGGCAGCCCTGCAGAAAGGAACAGGTAGGTGGAAGTGATGGCCTTTAACCCGTTGTTCTATAAATACACCTTTTTAGGCCTTTAATTTATTCCTGCAGAAGAATATAATTTCACTTTATACAATTATGAATATGTACTGTAAGAAATAATTCATGTATCCTAGCAGGTGGTAGCTTAAAGCTGGCTGAAAGACTTAAGGCACATTCTGCTTTACTTTGAAGCTGCTGTAAGTGTTCACCTACATGTAGCTTAAAGCAGGTTGAAAGTAAAGTAGAATGCATCTTAAAGCACATTCTGCTGTATTTTCTGTCTCCTTTAAGATACTATCTGATAGGATATGAGAACTATTGTATATGATACATATTCATGACCGTATGACGTAGAAATATTTTCTTCAACGGAGAAATAAATTAAAGGCGTAAAAAGGCACATCCACAGGTTAATGGATTAACTCTTTTTCCCCTTAACCCTTTACCTGATAGCCTATTTCTAGTTTTGAAGATAGTTGACCACTTAAAGCAGGTTGAAAGTAAAGCAGAATGCGCCTTTAAGGCGCATTCTGCTTTACTTTCAGCCAGCTTTAAGCTTCCATGTGCTAAAATATAGAAAATATTCCCTATACTATATATTCATGGCTGATTAAATTGGAACTATTTTCTTCAGCGGAGGAATAAATCATATCCGCTAAAAGGCGCTTCTATGGGGGAATGGGTTAAGATTTGTGCAGACACTGCAGAGCATTGCTTATCTTTCATCCTGTTTTAACCCTTTATTCCATAGATACACAGTTTTACGCATTCAATTTATCAGTCCGCTGAAAAAATAGTTCCAATTTATACAGTCATAAATATGTATCATAAGAAATATTTTTTACATACTAGCAGATGGTTTGAAGCAGGCAGAAAGTAAAGCAGAATGCGCCTTAAATCACATTCTGCCTTACTTTCAACCTGCTTTAAGTGGCCACCTGTCTTCAAAACTAGAAATAGGCTATGGGGTAAAGGGTTAAGCAGCAACTGTGTAAAACCCTATCATTGAAAACAGGTGCTCTAATGCATCAAACTTGTTCTGGGAGGAAAGTTTTAAATGTCTTCTTTGTTTGTAGAACAGGTGGCAGCTCAATGAAAGTAACACAGGTCCAAAGGTTATAAAGAGTTTGAGTTGAGTCTGAAAACGTTCTCAAGCATTTGAATGTTCAGATTTGAGCCTAGGCTCAAATCTGACCAATCAAATGTTTGAGAACGAACTCAGACTCAACTCAAACTCTTTATAACTTTGGACCCAGGTAGCTCCTTCAACCCTACAAGTCATTTGCATACAGTGACGACCCAGTGTGATATAGCCAACTGTCAGACATCTCTGATTAGTTCAGGGACTTATAGAATTTTACTCTATAGATGTGCATTTTTAGGTCATTCATTTATTCCTCTGGTGAAGATGCCCTTTGGTATTACAACGATTATTATGACATTGATTATTGTTGCCATGGTTATAAAAAGAAAATACGACTATTATATTTAAATGACATTGAGTCTTTGAAAAGATTATCAGCAAGGTTTTTACCCAAAACTTTATGCCTTAACTTTGAACTTGACCATAAATTTAGAAACACATGACATGATGTGCTAGAGACTTCACATTTGGTATGTGTACTCAAATCTAGAAATCCTACAAGTCTTTATAAGAGTAAACTTGGTTATTTATTTATATAGATATTATCATTAATTATAGACCTAGAAATAGAGAACTTCAAGAAACCGCCTTTGAAATCCCAGACATCAACAATTGGCTCCCCGCTGAAGAGGGCGCTGTCGATACAGTCGGAAACAGAGGAGGAGGAGGAGAAGGTACGTTATTCAGTGTTATCCAATACGTATGCACTTAATTTGTTCTTCCACTGAAGAGAATAGTTCTAATTTATACAGTCATGAATATGCATTGTTAGACTTATTGGTTAAAAATGTAGGTTATACATGTATTCTAAATACAAGTAGTCCACTCTCGTTATGTCAAACTTTCGGTGAATTAACAAACAAACAAAAAAACTCCAAAATGTGTGAATGTATTTATTTTCTCTCAATATAACTTTAGCATAACTTTTTACACATACTATTATTGAAATAATCAAAAACACCAAAGGAGTAGAAGACACGATCAAGCAGTATTGTGTTGACTGTTTTTTATTCACCTATTATTGAAATAGAATGGACTTATGCGGAGGGCACATTAGCTATATAGATTTCGTACTTCTCATGTAAACAGTGATGATGATTGGCAGACATCTGTCCATTTTAAACACAAGAAAATGGTTAGCCATTTTGGATGGATGAATATGTTGGGGTTTAGGCACTGCGACACTAAATAGGTTGCTTACATGTGTTGGCTTAAGTTATCTTATTTACCCTTACATCATTCTCTCATCATTTAAACAACACACTGCGTTTTACACGGTCACCTGACCAAAAAGTTTCATTATCTAATGTGTGCATAGTCGCTGTCACTTTATCTGCCGATCAAGACTTGACTGATATTTGCAAATAATTTGGATCCAGATCAGACACTGCTTTACACAGTGTCTGATCTGGATCCAAATTGTTTGCAAATATCAGTGAAGTGAAAATGAAGTCGTGATTGGCAGATAACCGTTGGTCTTATCTGTACTGTTTCTTATTTCTAAGGATAAGAAGAAGGAGAAATCCAATGCAGGTTTCATGCGTATCATGGGTTTGAACTCTCCGGAATGGTACCTGATCATGATAGGCTGTTTCGGAGCACTGATCAACGGTGGCATGATGCCGGCCTTCGCCGTCATCTTCGCAGAGATCATTGGGGTAAGGTTTACTATGCATGCTGTGTATTTTAAAGCTGAGGCATATATAGTGATTGTCTTGGCCGTCTGTCTGTAAAAAGGTTAACTATATTTTACTGTTTTGTCAAACATGAAAATGACATACTCAAATACTTGGATACTTATACAGTTGTTGCCTTGGACCATTCCCAATCCACCAGTATTACCAAACCTTAGTTTTGACTTTGACCTAATTTGGACTTAGATTATTGTAAATAGGCTATTTCTTGGTCATATACATGTGTTGCCTTGGACCACATACTACCCAATATTGATTTTGACCTGGATCTTGCCCTAATTTGGACTAAGAATATTAACTAGATTTTACCGTTTCGTCTAACTTCAACACAGCTGATTACAATGCTTTAATACTTATACAGTTGTTGCCTTGGAATATTACCAATTCACCTACATGTATGTTACCCAACCTCAATTTAGCATTGACCTTGGCCTAATTTGGACAATATTATATATTGTTAAGGATGCCACCGGGGGCATCGGGGGGCATTAGCAATTATTGAAGGCAGTCACCGGGGGGGGGGGGGGGGGGGGGGGGGGGGGGCATCAGCAATTATTGAAGGCAGTTCTTGTCTAACCCTAACCTTATCTTGTTTTTGTCTGCAACAATTATTGTCAGCTACTTTTGTTCTACAAATTTCTTTTCAAAATAAGGTCAGAGTGTCAAACAGTTTGGATCCAGATGAGGCGCTGTGTCACACAGCGTCTCATCTGGATCTAAGCTGTTTGCACAGTTGAACAAGATTTTGCCACTAGTATGGAAAGATTTAAACCTACAACCATAGAGAGACCTTTGTTTCTATGATTTGGCTTCCAGCTTCTGCAAGTATGGGAGCCAAACCCTAGGAGCACAGGTCTTTGGCCATAAGGCTACATATACCAGGGGTGATCAGAAAGTTCAGGGTAAAGTATTACCATTTCTTTATTTCACATGCGATACTAATGAAATTTCAGGTAAACACAGCTCAATTCAATTCAAGTACAGTGACAAATGTCTATCTAAACGCAAATAATGAAAATATCATAGTCTCTATGGCACCGTCACTTCACAGTATCCAGTCCAAAACGTTTTGACGTTGACGTCATGTCACTGTAATCTGGTGATGTAAAACAGTAACTGTGCTTTAATCTTTTTCAAAACCATGATACACTTTCTGGATCACTGTATCAACGCGTTAACAAAATATCCACTGAGTTTTTCAACGCTGATGTAACTGACCCTAACCCTAAAATTTTGTTTAAGCTGGTGTGTTCATTGTGATTGCAGGTTTTTGCTGAGCCTGAAGATGAACGACAGAAGAAGGTCAACCTGTACTGTCTCTTATTTCTTGGACTTGGAGTTCTCAGCTTTATCACATATTTTCTACAGGTTGGTTTCCATAGCAACAGAATCTCTTAATTGGGAATTTGTCTTGCATGAACCCTTTCATCCACACCCACAAAGGCTGACACTTATGGTTCAGTAAATCTTGATATTTCTACCATACAAAAGAAGACTTGGTTTAATACTCCTTTTTATTACACCTTTAATTTATACCTCACCTGAAAAAAAAGTTCCACTTTAGACAGTCATGAAATACCCTACTGCCTAGTTACGAAAGTAAATTACCCACAATGCAACAGAAAGATGGCCACCTCATATACATAAAACACACATGTAAATACAAATATTAAGGACCATCGCTCCACTTTAGGGTATAAACGGTCAATGGGAGACGACTCATGCAGAATATTTGCATAATTTACCTCCCTTTGACCATTACTCCATGATTAATGTTTATATGCGTATTTTTATTTTTTCTATCTCAATAAGCTAAATTATGCGATCATACCTGCATTTGGTGACCACAATTAGAATAGTGATATATCGTTGACGATTGAACTGTATGGATTTGGATCAATTTAAGCATTTTATAGTGATTATCATAGAGCATTTGTATATAGCCCTATGTTATTGGATTTATATGTGTTACTCTCTATGCAGACATTTACTTTTTTTAGAAAAACTAAGTCCGGTACCTATATTTTGTATGTGTGATTTCAGTGAATAAAATTTAATGCTTCAGCAATATTTGTGGAAAATATTATAAAAATCTGAATGTAAGAACAGTAAAAGAAAATACTTTGAAAAATAACTGTTTTATTTGTTCCCTTTTTTGAAGGATAATGTGCTGTTTTCATGTTTTTGGTGCTGCTTGCTCCTACTTTTTCCATTTTATGAAAAAATATGTATAACCCAACAAATTAGGTAAATTACAAAGCTGAAGAGGGTTATTCTGAGATTTTATTATCAAAAGCATGTGTCTCCGGATAATAAGGGGTATACCCAAAAATAAGCTATTAAGAAAAAATCCAGTTCGGGTACCCCCTATTTTTATTTCATATTTTTGCATAACAGGGTATATACTAGCAACATGCAAAATTAAAAAAGAATCTGAATGTTATGAAAATTCGAAGAAACTGGCGCGATAGTCTTTAATTAAGGTCTTCGCTGGGTAATGCTTGACTGCGCACACGGGCCCCGACACGATTGCTATTTTTAGAGAAAAAAAGAGATATACTTCTGACGTTTTTTTTCTCAAAAAGCAATCGTGTCGGAGCCCTGTGAGAAATCGAGCCCTGAGTAGAAAAGTTTGCAAATCGACGAGTGGCCGGTGCGCAAATACAAGGAAAACATGTTTTAGCGGATCATAACTATTGTGCGGGTGGTAAAATTGTTTTGTCTGCCAACGAACTTGAACGAAGAGCTAGATTTGCCAGGATCTGCGAGACAAGCGCCCATAAATGATGAGGGATGCATGATGAGATGACATGATAATGATTACAGGAAGATGATTTCGGCTTATCTCATTTGTTCCAAAGCAGTCTGTTTGGATTAAAACCACCAAACCGCCTTCCTTTTTAGCTCTTACAGTGGAGAAAACGCTGTTCTTTCCCAGTAAACGCTTTTACGCTAAAAGTACTATTTCAAGTGCAAACAGTTTGGAGCCTGATCAGACGCCGGGTAAACACGGCGTCTGATCAGGCTTCTTAACTGTTTGCCACTCAGATAACAATGAAAAGTCAGAATTGTCAAAAAATTGTCCTTATCTGCATTTTAGTGTTTTACGTTAGAGTTTAAACAGGAAAGAATAACGTTTTCTCCACTGTAGCAGAGGGGACCATCTCGGTCTAATAAACTGAAAACATTCCCTATGACAAATATGCCCTAGAACCACAACAAAGTTAGAGGAACAGACCGCCTATTAAATACAGGTCTGACTGTTTATCAAACCTGTGGTACATGATAAACATGTTTTCCTAAATCAACCCTTTACTCCATTGATACTCATGTTAACACATTTAATTTATTCCTTCACTCTTGAAAGTAAATAGTTTTAATTTTATACAGTCATGAATATGCATAATAAAAACCCTTTATCTAAGCAGACTGTACATAGTTTAACCCATTACCTCTTAGCCTATTTCTAGCTTTGAAAACAGGTGACCACTTAAAGCACATTCTGCTTTACTTTCAGCCTGCTTTAAGCTACCATCTGCAAGGATATAGAAAATATTTCTTCTGATACATATTCTTGGCTGTATAAATTGGAACTATTTTCTTCAGTGGTGGAATAAATAGAGGCGTAAAAAGGCGTTTTTAAGGGGTAATGGGTTAAGCAGACTGGAAGTAAAGCAGAATGAATCCTGCTTTAATTTCATCCTGTTTTATGCAACCATGTCTCTTCAATACTTAAAATAAGCTATGGAGTAAAGTGTTAAATATCTCTTGCAATTATTGGGTTGCAACATACCAACCGTTTATTATGAAACTTGGTAATCATTGTCAACTTTTACAGTCTATCTTGTATTAAGCGATCACTCTATTGAATACCCATATTTTGTCTGGTATTGAGCTGTCTGTTTAATGCAGGATAAAACTAATTCAGAATGCTTCAGTAGGAGTTTTCTTCACTATTTCTACCCGGAGTTAATTAGTCTAGTGTCATAATGAAGAGGTATGCAGACTGATTCGCAAGGTGGTTGCTTTATACAAGATTGACTGTATTTTTCACATTTCTTGCTGGAGAATATTGTTTATCTTGCAGAAAATAATTTGTAAAACAGACAGTAGCTATTAAATTGACATTTTTGTGAATTCAACAACTATTTGCAAATGACTGCATGTTTTATCAAAAAACTTCAATTTTCCTTGATTTTACTTCCCCACAAATGTTGACCCCTCTCAAACACAATTTCATTTTTCTCAAGTTACATGAGGTCAACCCTCCTAATTTTTTTGTTTATTTTGTTCTAGAGACATGGTAGATAATTTTAAGTGTAGTCAGTATGAATGCCCCTGCCTAATTTTTGTAAAAATCTCAGTTTTGCTAAAACGTAAAAAATGATTTTTGAGAAAAAATTGACTCATAAATTATTTTTTCCGAAATATAAGAGATTTTTTTTAATGTATTATGCAAAATATTTAATTGTTCTGCTTCTATTTGTATACAACAATGTCTTAGGTATAAATGCATGAATAAATATTGATCTTTTTATTAATATTTGTAATTTTTTATCCTCGGAAAGAAAAAAGAGGGGTAGCCATTTCAGGACGTTTTTTGAAAAGTAGGGTAACAAAACAAAAATATCCATAATTTCAGTTATATGAGGTGAAAATTCTTTTAACTCTGGAAAATGATGTAGAATTGGATACTGAATGAAATGGTGTATAGTTTTTGCGGATTCGTTTCGATAGGTGTTACCCATCGAAAACCTTAAACAGAACCTATATGACTTCATCAGGTAAACTGTGGCAGCATTGGGCTGACTTGCCACAGAGCTTATTAACCCATTACCTCATAAATACGCCTTTTTACGCCTCTAATTTATTCCTCCACTTAAGAAAATAGCTCCAATTTATACAGTCATGAAAAATTTTCATAATAATTTTTTTTCTATTTTCTAGTAGATTGTAGCGAAAAGCAGGCTGAAAGTAAAGCAGAATGCACCCTAAGGCACATTCTGCTTGACTTTCAACCTGCTTTAAGTGGTCATCTAATCTTCAGACTAGAAATAGGTTATGGGGTAATGGGTAAAGCACCATTACGAAATTTGACTGTTAAATGATTTTTTGCTGAATGTCAGTCATCACAACATGACATCAGCTGTAGAAAATCTAACATCATTGTTGATGAACACTTCAATATTGTCTATTACAGGGTTACATGTTTGGTAAGTCGGGTGAGTACCTGACCCTGAGAGTGAGATCAATGTCATTCCAGGCCTTGATGAAACAGGTACGTGAACAGGAACAGCATGTTTCAGGACTCTAGATAAAAAAAGAGTAAACTTAACATGGTGACATGGTTTACGTACATGTATTAGCGTTTTCTTCTGACCTGTCAGAGTTATTTTTAGGTTAGAACATTCAAAATTTTAAAAGGGATGATCACCTTACTCGTTGATTTCCGTACAGTCAGCCAGGGATACAGAAAGCTGTATTTATTGTGCGTAATGTACTGTAGAGAAGACATTATTATTTCCCGAATAAACGCAAACACAATGCACTAAACTGTAGAAAATTAATTTTATCTTTTTAATCGGGGTGGCAAACAGGTTGGAGCCTTATCAAACGCCGGGTTACCCGGCGTCTGATCTGGCTCCAACCTGTTTGCAATGGACATAATAGTTTTTAGCATAAACACGTTTATTGAGAATGAATAACATATCAGAAAAATTAGCGCAGCTGTCTCGTGCTGCACGAGGATCATGCTTATCTCAAGTTGGAAAGTGTACGACTATATAGATCCCATGTTAACCTGTTATCTATTTACCATTATGAACTATTCTGTTCTAAAAATAACTCTGACAGGTCAGAAAAGTCGGACAATACAAGTGCCTTGTTATTCTTTGTGGTATACAAACATTCTTGTTCTGCTTCAAATATAACTAATAAATTTTGGATATAAAATTATTAAAAGAACTATTTAGTTGCTTTTGATTTGTATTCAAGGCATATAATAAGCACATCACCAGTTTACAGTGTGTTGCATTCAGCTCTCAACCTTTTTGCGGGAAACAAACGATCAGCCTTGTGCCAAGGCGCTAGTCAGATGGGCTATTTCCGGCAAAAACATCTCGAGCTGAATACATCACTCTGTATCGTACCATCAACTGGTAATGTGTATGTACTGTTGTAATTTTCATAATATATATTTAAAAACAATAATTAATAGTAATTTTGTTTGATTTGTTTTTCTATTCAGGACATGACTTACTTTGATAACCATGACAACAGTGTGGGTGCCTTGACAACCAGACTGGCCACTGATGCCTCACAAGTTCAAGGGGTAGGTAAACTGACCTTGACCTCTTTGCACCCACACTTTTTACACCCACACTTTTGTTAAGTAATTGGTCTATTAAATTAATCTGTTAAATTCAATTACTTAATGTTTCAGAAAAAAATGAGATACTTTTCATGCAGTTTGGTTGACTTTAAGGGTAGGAATATCATTTAAACAATACCGAGAATGGTTGCTTATCGGCAGTTTAATGTTTGTACATGTATTTGCATTTATTTTCTGTGTTGTCATGCAAACCTCGCTGAAGGAATGCATTGATTGGTTAACTCTGAAACTGTCAATCGGTGTATTACAGGCAGCGGGTATAAGATTGGGTACAACACTGATGTCGTTGTGCAGTTTGCTGGCTGGTATCATTATTGCCTTCATATACAGCTGGAAGTTGACGCTGGTCATCCTGGGCTTTGTGCCCTTGTTGGCCATTGGTGGGGCACTACAGATGACCATGTTGACTGGGGCAGCAGGGAAAAACAAGAAGGCTTTAGAAGCAGCTGGCAAGGTACGGTATTAACCCATAAATAGCCTCTTTTACGCCTTTAATTTATTCCTCCATGGAAGAAATAATTCCAATTTATACAGTCATAAATATGAATCAGAAGAACTCTTTTCTTTATCCTAGCAGATAGAAGCTTAAAGCAGGCTGAAAGTAAAGCAGAATGTGCCTTAAGGTGCATTCTGCTTTACTTTCAGTTTGCTTTAAGTGGTAATTTGTCTTCAAACTAGAAACAGGCCATTGGGTAATGGGTTAAAAAACACAAGTAGAGGACACAAGCTTGAGGGTTGTAACTTTATCTCTTTGTCTCTGTTTGTCTGTTCTTCTTGCTATCTGTCTTCTTGCCTCTCTCTCTCTATCACTCTATCTTTCTCTCTTTTGTTATTGTCTTTCTTTCTCATTCACAGAATTATTTCAACAACGGAAATTGTGAAAATCTGTTTACATCTATATTCATGGAGGAAATTTGTTCTGATTTCAACCTTTGATGCAAATTTAAATTTAACAGAACATGATTATCAGAAGACTTCCAAAATAGGTGAATTTTTTAGTGCGCTTAAACCTTCTCCACCTATCAGCATATAGTGGGGCTTTTTGAAACAGTCTAGACCCAGATCAGACAGTCAGTCAACTCCTGAAGGAGCTGTCTGATCAGTGTCTGCATGACTCTTATAGGATCTTGTCTAATATGACTTTTCACCCTTTCCTGGCGGAAAAAATCCTTATTTTGATAGCCACATTAATTTCCTGGCTATTTTAATTAATTTCCGACTATAAACATTTAATGTTGTAATATTCATAGTGAGAAGGTTTCATAATTTAATTACTTTGTTACATAGGTTGCGGTGGAAACCATTGAAAACATTCGTACAGTGGCTTCTCTGACGAAGGAGCAGAATTTCTATAAAAGTTTCATGGACAAGTTAGAGACGCCGTATCGTCAGGCGCTGTGGAAGGCCCACCTTATTGGTATCACATTCTCATTCTCACAAGCCGTCGTGTTCTGGTGCTACGCCGTGTCATTCTGGTTTGGAGCCAAACTCATTAAGGACAATGAGCTAGGCTTTGTAGAAGTGTTCAAGTGAGTGCTTTAACCCTGTACCCCATAAATACGCCTTTTTACGCCTCTAATTTATTCCTCCCCTCAAGAAAATGATTCCACTTTATAAAGTCATGAATATTCAGGAAAATAAATATTTCTAGATCCTTGTGTATAGAAGCTTAAAGCTGGCTGAAAGTAAAGCAGAATGCACCTTAAGGTGCATTCTGCTTTACTTTCAACCTGCTTTAAGTGGTCACATGTCTTAAAAAACTATAAAGTGTTCAGTTTTAACATATAAATACACCTTTTAACACCTCAAATTTATTCTTCCACTGAAGAAAATAGTTCCAGTTTATACAGTCAAAAATTGCACCACAAGTAATTAATTCTATATCCTAACAGATGATAGCTTAAAGCAGGTTGAAAGTAAAATAGAATGAGCCTTAAGGCACATTCAGCTTTACTTTCAGTCTGCTTTAACTGGTCACATATCTTCAAAACTAGAAACATGCTATTGGGTAATATGTTAAAGACATGTGGCCACTTAAAGCAAGTTCTAAAGTAAAGCAGAATGCACCTAAAGGCGCATCTTGCTTTATTTCAACCTGCTATACTACAATCTGATAGGAAGAAGAAATTATTTCAGATTGAACATACTTATGACTGTATGAAGTGAAACTATTTATCTTCAGTGAAGGAATAGATTAAAAGTGTAAAAGATGTACGGTATTAATGGGGTAATGGATTAACTCAATGCGAATAGATAATGCATTTTAACGCCTCTTATCATTCTTACACTACGAAAAG
This sequence comes from Gari tellinella, assembly GCA_922989275.2. Lineage (NCBI taxonomy): Eukaryota > Metazoa > Mollusca > Bivalvia > Cardiida > Psammobiidae > Gari > Gari tellinella. Next base: position 318,620 of record OV277869.1, on the reverse strand, counting down.
TAGTCTCCATTTGTGAAATTCTGGAAACGAATTGTAGACGGCATTCCAAGTACATTTCGAGATGTGAGCTTAACCCATTACCACATAAATACGCCTTTTTACGCCTTTGATTTATTCCTCCACTGAAGAAAATAGTTCTAATTTGTACAGTCATGGATATGTATCATAGGAAATATTTTCTATATTCCAACAGATGATAGCTTAAAGCAGGCTGAAAATAAAGCAGAATGTGCCTTAAGGCACATTCTGCTTTACTTTCAACCTGCTTTAAGTGGTCACCTGTCTTCGAAACTAGAAAAAGGCTATGGGGTAATGGGTTAAAGCCGACTGAAAGTAAAGCACAACATTCCTTCAGGAGTAATCTGTTTTACTTTTAACCTGATTTAAATGATAACCAGTCTTCAAGACTAGAAACAGCCTGTGGGGTATAAGGCTAATGGCTGAAACTTTATTCTTTCCTTTAAAACTCTTTTCATAGCCAGAAATACAAATTTTTCATGGCTAAAATACCAGTCAAGTTATGCTTAGAAAGATACAAGTTATGATGATAAGACGAGAGTTGTGAATGCTGTATGTATTTGTTTGTTTTATAGGGCGTTTTCTGCCGTGGTGTTTGGCTCCATGGCGATTGGACAAGCAAGCTCGTTCGCTCCAGATGCAGCCAAAGCTCAGTCGTCAGCGGAGGCAATCTTCAAGCTCATCGACAGCAACCCCACCATTAACCCGGAGTCGGATGAAGGCGACAGACCAGTAAGTTTGTAGCAAGGCTCAAGTTGCCTTATCCCATTACCCCATAAATACGCCTTTTTACGCCTATAATTTATTCCTTCACTGAATAAAATAGTTCAAATTTATACAATCATGGATATGTATTAAAAGAAATATTTTCTATATTATTGGATATGGTAGCTTAAAGCAGACTGAAAGTAAAGCAAAATTCCAATATATACAGTCATGTCTCATATCAAATATTTTCTATATCCTAGAAAATGGAAGCTTAAAGCAGGCTGAAACTAAAGCAGAATACGCCTTCAGGCTCATTCTTCTTTACTTTGAACCTGTTTTAAGCGGTCACCTATCTTCGAATCAAGAGATAGCTATTGGGTAATGGGTTAAGGCACATTCTGCTTTACTTTCAGCCTGCTTTAAGCTTTCATCTGCTAGAATACGGAAAATATTTCTTATAGAACATGTTCATGACTGTATAAATTGGAAGTATTTTCTTCAGGGGTGGATTAACTTAAAGGTGTAAAAGGGTATATTTATGGGGTAATGGGTTAATTAAATGTTGGTATAACAGTTACATGATAGAAAATGTTGGGTATAACAGAGCTCTAGATAGGAGGGAGTAAACTGAACAAATCAAACATTTTCTAACTCATTTCAGCACAAAAACCTATGGTGTTACTACTCATTAGAATTGTCTCTTTGAGACGATTCTAATCAGTAGTAACACCATAGGGTTTCATGCATAAAAAGATTTTAGTTTTTGAAATACTCCCCTTATTTGGAGCTCTGTGTATAAGGATTTAAGTACTTTAGACATTCCTGTTACCTGTTGCCTTGATATATTATATGTCTTTTTTTCCAGAACAATGTTACCAGTGCTGTTGCCTTTAAGGGCATCAAGTTCCGTTACCCCACCCGTCCTGATGTACAAGTTCTAGACAGCCTGAACCTGACCGTGACCCCTGGTCAGACTGTGGCCTTAGTTGGCAGTTCTGGGTGTGGTAAGAGTACCACTGTCCAGTTGATAGAGAGGTTCTATGACCCTGAAGGGGGAGAAGTGGTAAGTGGGAACTACAGTACTTCCTCCCAACAACGACTCCCTCCCAACAACAGCCCTCCAAACAACGACTTCCTCCTTACAACGACCCTTACCGTAGTTCCCTAGTTTGGTTATTCATTGTTTGTCAATTTGTAGTACAGTGCTTCCTCTCAACAATGGCTCCCTTCTTACAATGAACCTTGCCGTAGTTCCCTAAAAAGGACAAATATGACGCTTTTACTGCTGTAATATGGTCTGCTTAAAATTGTTGTCTGCTGTTTTTCTCAAAGTTACATATAATTGGACATTTTGATAGAATGAATATAATGACAAGTGACAAACAGCTCAAATCCAGATCAGACGCTAAACTATACAAAATATTTATTATAAAACATATTCATGACTGTATAAATCGGAACTATTTTATGCAGTGGAGGAATAAGTTAGAGGCGTCAAAAGGCGTATTTATAAAGAAATGGGTTAGTGGGTCCAGACATAATTATTTCCTGCTTAAATTGAAATTAAACGTAATGATATGTAGAAAATGACAAATCTTTGACATAAGCCACTGTAAATTCAGGATCTGTGAGTAATGCCGGTTAAGTCGTCACTGATCTTCAAAACTAGGGTTAACTCTTGCCCCCCATAGCTGGTTTTCACTATTGAAGACAGATAGTGGCCTAAAGCAGGCTAAAAGTAAAGCAGAATGCTCCAGAGACTTCTGCTTTACTTTCAGCCCGCTTTAACCTACCATAAGCTAGGAGATTGTAAATATTTCTTATGATGAATATTCATTTCCATATTAAGTGGAACTATTTTCTTTAGCAGAGGAATAAATTAAAGGCTTAAAAGGTTTGGACTAAAGGGTTACAGGAGTTTGAGACCTCAAGGTTTGACTGTACAGTGATTCCTCTCTACAACGACAGCCAATGGGAGACACAGATTGTGTGTGTTGTTCGGAGGGAGTTGTTATAGGGAGGGAACATTAAGACTTTGCTAACAACTTGAATCCAGATTAGACGCCGCATAACACAGCGTTAGCAGATAGTAGCTTAAAGAAGGCTGAAAATAAAGCAGAATGTGCCTTAAGGCACATTGTGCTTTACTTTCAACCTGCTTTAAGTTGTAATCTGTCTTCAAAATAGAAACAAGCGATGGGGTAATGAGCTATACAATGTTATTTCCTTTTTCTTCACCAGACATTGGACGGCCATGATATAAAGACCCTGAATCTTCAGTGGTTCAGGTCAAAGATCGGCATCGTCTCCCAGGAGCCCATGCTGTTTGACCGGAGTATTGCTGACAATATCGCCTATGGCGACAACTTCAGACAAGTGCCCATGGCAGAAATCATTGAAGCAGCTCGTAAAGCCAACATCCACGAGTTTATAGCATCTTTACCTGATGTAAGTTATATGTACTGTAAAGGTATTTAACCCTTCCAACCCTACAACCCTCTGTAGAGATTACTGATTACATGTGCAAACAGTGTAGACCCTGATCAGAGGGCTCCTATCTGCACTGTTTGATATTTTCATTGATTTTTGTTGTCATACCAAAAATGTACCAGCAGACTGATTCAAAATACTTGTACTAGAAGAGTCCAAAAGGATTATTAATACCCACAAGAGAAAATTAGGGTCCATAACTCTACTAATAAGCCTTTTTACACCTCTCTCATCATTTCTACACTAAGGAAAGTAGTCCTCATCTAGAAAGTCATGAACATACAACACTGAAGTCATTTCCAGTATCTTTATCTGGTTTTTATTGACTTAAATGATGCTTAGTTTCGTTTTTGGAATTACGTCATTATAATTATGATGAGATGACATCGTTATAATGTACTGTGGGTTAATTGACTTGACATTAAAAGGGCTCCAGATAAGGGGAGTATTTCAAAACCTAAAATCTTGATATCTGCATTAAACCCTATGGTGTGACTACTCATTTGAATCGTCTCTTTGAGTAGTAACATAATAGGATTTAGTTCTCATATAGAAGAGAAAATAATGGATTTGTTCAATTCACTATCTCTTATCTGGAGCCCTGTAATAATAGGAGTATTTCAAAACCTAATATCTTTGTAAAGATCTGCATTAAACCCTATGGTACGACTCCTATTTAGAATTAGCTCAAAGAGCCAATTCTAATGAGTAGTAACACCATAGGATTTGGTTCTCATATAAAACGAAAAGTTGGATTTGCTCAAATTACTACCTCTTATCTGGAGCGTTGTATTTACAGTTTTATGAATGGTTGTTTTCCAGGGATATGACACAAACGTTGGTGAGAAAGGAGCCCAGTTGAGTGGAGGTCAGAAACAGAGAGTAGCGATCGCCCGGGCTCTGCTCAGGAACCCACAGATACTGTTATTAGACGAGGCAACGTCAGCCTTGGACACTGAGAGTGAGAAGGTAAAACTTGCTTTGTTTTGTTTTATAGTACATACATACTCTGGGGTCTCTGTGGCCCAGTGGTTATAGTCACTGTGACAGATACTGTTACTAGACGAGGCAACGTCAGCCTTGGACACAGAGAGTGAGAAGGTAAAGCTGGCTTTGTTTTGTTTGGTACATACATACTCAGGGGTCTCCGTGGCCTAGTAGTTATAGTCACTGTGACAGATACTGTTACTAGACGAGGCAACGTCAGCCTGGACACAGAGAGTGAGAAGGTAAAGCTTACTTTGTTTTGTTTGGTACATACATACTCTGGGCTCCGTGGCCTAGTGGTTATAGTCACTGTGACAGATACTGTTAATAGAGGTAGCAATGAGGATCTAAAGCAGAGATGCTGCCAGCCTACAGAATCGTGAGATTTACACATTTCTTGTCTGCTCTCATGCAAATTCCCACAATTGTTTTTTGATAAATCCGGAATACTTTTTAAATGGTCATAATTCAGATTCTAAAATTATCAATAATTATTTATTTCTCCATCAAATCTTGTTTTGTGACATCTCTTTCGAATTGTCTTGAAAGGATTAGATGCAGAAATTAGATGTATTTTAAAGTTTTGATTTACAACCCTTTTTGTAGTATGTTTCATGAAATGGCTTTTGGATTTTCAACTATATTTACAATTGAACCTTGATTATGTGTATATACTTGATAATGCATACACTTGATAATGTCTGTGTATGAGACTGTGGTTTTAAATGAGTTGGGAATTATAGCCAGGTTGTGAAGGAAAGGTTACAGTGTTGTTGTTTTTCCAGGTTGTGCAAGAAGCTTTAGACAAGGCGAGGGAAGGCAGAACCAGTATTGTGATCGCCCACCGACTGTCAACAATCCAGAACGCTGACAAGATCTGTGTTATACGACACGGGGTCGTCACAGAGGAAGGCACGCACAGTGAACTAATGAAGAACCAAGGATTTTATTACAAACTTAATATGGTGCAGGCTAGAAAGAAATAAAACGCCTTATTTTAGATTTTAGTTTCGAGATCATGACACATTTTATAACGTGTATGTGATATGACATTCAAGAATGAATTCATTTACAGAGCTCCAGATAAGAGGGAGTAAACTGAACAAATTATCCCACTCATTTCAGCACCAAATCCTATGGTGTTACTACTCATTAGGATTCTAATGAGTAGTGACACCATAGGGTTTAATACATAAATATAGATTTTAGTTTGTGAAAATATTTTCCATATACAGTAAAACCTGTCCTAGCGGTCACCTGGTATAAGCGGTCACCTGGCTTTAACGGCCAGTTCGATCTCCCCCCGATTGAATTCATTCTATATTGCCCCTTGACTAAGCGGTCACCTGTATAACGCAGCCAGCGGCCAGAAAAATTCATCCCAAACACTGTTTCCACACTGTATTAAACGGCCAAGTGGCCGCCCGCTGAAGTGTGATATGCCTGAATACCTGTGTCATTCAACAAATCCACGCGTCGATCCGTCTGTAACCTCAACTTGTCAAATTACGTGCTCGGCGGGGCGTGTTATTATCAACAAGTTTGTCTGGGAGATTAGCGATTACGTAATCAACATTTTCCATATCAAACCCACTGTAATGAACGGTCAGGCAACTTGAATACACGTGTTATGATTTCTGTCGAACGTGTCACTCTTAATAACCGCCTAAATAACACAGCATATGCTACTGGTATCAAACTCTTTAATTAATCGTCAATTACACGGCCCGCGTCGTTCTTATGTGTAATGTACATCACTAAAATTAGATTTAGTGACTTCGGAGAAAATCTCGCGTTATTATGCAAATGAATAATATCCACCAATCAAAACTTGCGTAATTCGAGGATGCTGGGGTGTTCCCCCAGTGTAAAAATAGCCGGTGTTAAATTTCCCATGCTGCAATTAATTTCCTCGACAACAATCAGAACTGAACAAAATGGTCGACCGATTTTTTACTTTTAATCTCTAATGCTGACTTGAAAGTACGTTTGACAACATTTGTAAAGTTTAACTGAGCTCCGGAAAATCCGTAGACACGCGCACATGGATTCTGCCTCCGTGGCACAGAAAAATACGTGTACAAACGTAAGTGTAATGAAACAACATATAGATTCTACTGTATTCCATTTTCTGAAAATGAACATTATGTTACCAGCACATGTTGATATGGAGATCAGACGCCGAGTAACTGATGCTCGTGTCAATGTTTCTATAATCAAAAAGTGTACTGGTCATACACTTCTGTATGAGTTTGAGGACTTTTAATATGTTGTTGACTTTTTAAATAGGAATGAATAGCGAAACGAAACCGTGACCGTTTTCAAAATAACTTAGTCATTTTTCTTGCCCCTGGATTAAGCGGTCACCTGTCTTAAGCAGCCAATTTGGCTGCTTCCCTTCACTGGTCGCTTAAGACAGGTTTTACTGTATAATACCAACGATAGAAAGGACCAACTGTCAGTTTTCTTACATTTTTACAGTTAAAATTTTTATCACCTATTACCCAATGGTGCACCTTTGATTTAGTCTTTAACTAAAGACAATAGTTTCATCTGATACAATGATGAATATGCATCATGAGAAAAATTTACCTATCTAGGCTGATGGGAGCTTAGAGTTGGCTGAAAGTAAATCCGAATGCTCCTTACTTACTTCCAGCATGCTTTAAGCAATCATGTCTTCAATTCTAACACTCCTCACGCACGCCCCTATTTAAACAAAGAAGGAACGTATCTGTGTTTAAATTCTCAATAAATCTGTGTTTAAATTCTCAATAAATCACGCACGCACTGTAACACCTTAACCTGACGTCATAGGGCTTTGAAAATGCATACGCCAAAAAATGTAGCGCCGTTACGTCGGTGCAAATTGTGGTTAAATATTTGTGTTAGAATTAAAATAATAAATTAATACCAGTGTTTTATCGTGCAATAAAACACGGGTAGTCGTTGAGATGCTGGTAATACAATCATATGGTCTTCAGCATCGTGATTTGATTACTACGCATCTCAACTCCTACCCATTTTTTATTGCACGATAAAACACTGGTATTAATTTATTATTTCTTAAATCAAGCAAGCTATTTTGGGTGGAAGAGGCTTAAGGGATAATTTGATGGAAAAAATATCTGGAAAGTAAGGTGGCTGCTTAATGCAGCTATAGGAGGTTTCTACATATTACTTTTCTCCTGCTTTAAGCCGTTAATCTATCGTAAAAGCTAGAGAACTGTCAAAATAAAATGTTGATTTTTAAGTCTCAGTTTTTTCACAGTATTTAATCTGGATGTGATGTGGAGGTATCATAGACATTCCATATCTTACAGCATTATCTTAGTCTTCAAACTGCAGTATAACTAATGTTACAGTGGAGAAGATGTTATTCTTTAACCTTTAAACACAAACGAAACCCAATACAATAAATCAGATAAAATGTCAAAATTTTGATTACTCATTTTAATCTGAGTGGCAAACAGTTTGGAGTTTGATCAGGGACTGGGTTATCCATTACTCGAAACTGTTTGCAATGGAAATTATAGTTTTAGGGTAAACATATTTATTGAGAAAGAATCACTACTTCTTCACTGTAACACTCCTATTGCTTGTAGTTTAATACAAAATGAAAGTAGGACTTTCATTTGCTTAACTCATTTCCCCATAAATACGCCTTTTTACGCGGTTGAAAGAAAAACAGAATGCACCTTAAGTCGCATTCTGCTTTACTTTCAACCTGCTTTAAGTGGTCTTCTGTCTTCAAAACTAGACACAGACTATGGGGTAATGGGTTAACCCTTTACCCCATAGCCTGTTTCTAGTTTTGAAAATAGGTGACTACTTAATGCAGGTTGAAAGTGAAGCAGAATGTGCCTTAAGGCACATTCTGCTTTACTTTCAGCCTGCTTAAAGCTACCACCTGCTGGAATAAAGAAAACATTCCCTACAAAACATGTTAAACTGTATAAACTGGAACTATTTTCTTCAGCGGAGGAATAAACTGAATGCGCTAAAAGGCGTTTCTATTGGGGAAAGGGTTAAAGCTTCCATAATATTTTATAAATACAGTAGAATACGTTTCTCATGTTTTATTTGTAAATGTTACGTTTTATGTAGTTATTATCTGCCCTATGATGGGTGGATATGAGCATGTTATATTTCTTCATATCACATTGTATGTCATTATTGTCTCCTACCATGACTAGCAACATGGTCACACTTGTATTTATATGACATGGTCAAACTTCAAAAACCCATTCCCCAATAAATACACCTTTTAAGCCTTTGATTTATTTCTCAACTGAAGAAAATAGTTCACTTTTATACAGACATGAATATGTATCGTAAGAAATATTTTCTATATCCTAGCAGATAATAGCTTAAAACAGTCTGAAAGGCACATTCTGCTTTACTTTCAACCTGCTTTAATGAGCATCTTTCTTTAAAACTAGAAACAGGCTATCGGGTAATGGGATGACTTTAGCAACATGGTCAAAGTTGTATTTATATTTTTATTGTCTACACCTTAAGTTTTTTTTAGCTCACCTGAGCTAGCTCAGGGTGAGCTTTTGCAATCCTTGAATGTCCGTCGTGCGGTGTGCGTCATCCGGCGTCAACAATTTTAGTGTTTACACTCTAGAGGCCACAATATTTATCCAATCTTTCTCAAACTTGCTCATATTGTATATTACCATAAGAGCTCGGATGAGTTTGATTATGGTTGAAATCGGACAAATAGGTCAAGAGTTATCAACCTTTGGATTGCTGAAAATGCCATATCTAACAGGGTTTACACTCTTGCAACTACAGTTTTCAATGGATTTTGATTATACTTGCACACTAAGTATATAGCTATAAGTTCTCGAAGGAGTGCAATTATTGTTGAAATCTAATCATTGTGGCAATAGTTATCTGCCTTTGATATACTTTGAAAGGTTAGAAAAGGCTTCATTTCAGTATTGTTTAGGCTCTAGTTACCTGTCCTTGATGTACTCTACTACTAGAATTATGAGGTTGTATTCCAAAATTGTTTACATGCTATACTACATATTTGAATGGATTTAGATTAAAACGGGTGAAACAGAAAGGTAAAGCTATCAGGCTTCAGTATAACAGGTGAGCGATATCTGACAGGGCCTTCAGGCCCTCTTGTTTTATTTTGTTTCAAATTGGTTATTTTCTCATGGTTTTGTTTGTATTTAAGAAATGAATTGATTTTTTTCGGTGTTCAAGCCATATGAACGACAGAAAATTATTGGCAAATACCATGAATCGCGCCAGCGATTCATGGTAAATTTGCCGATAATTTTCTGTCGTTCATTTGGCTTGAATACCGAAAAAATTCAGTTCATTTCTTATATTTACAATATATTTGCTGTAATTCCTAACATTAAATAAACATTTTGTCAGTACGCATGTATGTTTAATCCATATTAGAGGTCGATAACACGAATAATTTGTACCCTATAAGGAACAGCCATGACCGATTTACTGAATATGTGTACATTTGAAAGCAGAAAAAATAAGTTCCATTGTCAACAACTTGACAGTTTGGCGCGAAAAATGCTGATTTATGACGTCATTAGAAGTGACGTAATATGAAAGTAGGATAAATATATCGGGGTTTTATTGTAATAAAAGAAACGCAGATATAGGCCGCTGTTTATATGGTAGATTCTTATGTCAGTTTTCTTGCAATTTATCTCATTTATAAAGAAGAATATTAGTTGGGAATCATGGTTTCCACTAGTAGGAAGGCATAGATCGGTTAAGAACAAATTTTGAAAAATCCGCCAAATGTTTGCTGCCCCAAGTTCCAAAGATTAATTCGCGAATGAAAACTGCATATGCCCCGCCTCCCCTTCGAAACTTCTCCACAAGTACGCCCTCTCGAAAATTGGTGTTTATTTGAAATGAACACACTTTTTGTCAATGGAATTGAATGGGGCGATTGTAAATATTCATGTTTATCTGCATTTCATGCTTCTGTAAACTACATTACAATCCTTAGTTCTGTACTCCTTCATTAAGCCATCACCTGTCCTTTAGATTACAAATGTAGTTGAACTTCAGGGTCGAAATTGCTCGTGTTTCTTCAACTGAAATTCATTATATTAAACCTGTTTAAGTCGAACATACTTAAGCAAGTTTGAGACATCTCAATTTGACTGTTTTTTGAGAGGTTGATTTATACAAATTTGAGTTACAGTTTTGTGCCCCCGCAGGGACTTATTGTTTTTGGTCTGTCTGTTTGTCCACAACTTTAACTTTGGTCATAACATTAGAACTTGTTATGGTAGAGAGTTCATTATTGGTATGTACATTCAACTCAAGAAGTTCTTAAGTCCAGTACATGTTGAGTTATGTCTAAAAAGGTCAAGGTAATTTAAAGGTCAGGATGGGGAGGGGCATAGTGTTTCATAATCATGTTTTGCTATTATATAGCTATGTAGCTATAAAAGTTTTATTGTTAGAGGTATATTTCATCTTTTTATCAGTAAGGATCTCAAAGAAATAAGGAAATCCATTGTGTCCTGTACAAATAATACAAGACCTAAAATTGTGTAATCCTAGATTCTGTCCACATTTGGCCTGTAGACTCTTCAATAAGTACAAAGTTTTACCTCAATTGAAAGTAATTCATGGGGAGTTTTTACACGCCCTACTGTTGTGTTCAACCCTCATAGCTAGAAAAATACTGCTGGCTCTGGGGTTTTCCCACATCTGTAGTTAGCTGGAATGCTATACAACTAAAGTACTGTTAAAAGCAATGTAAAATCATATCAAGCCTGTTGAATGTCTTTAACTTATTACCCCATAGCCTGTTTCTACTTTTGAAAACAGGTGACTACTTAAAACAGGTTGAAAGTAAATCAGAATGCGCCTTAGGGCGCATTCTGTTTTACTTTCAGCCTGCTTTAAGCTATCATCTGTTAGCATATAGAAAATATTTCTTATATTGCATATTCTTGACTGATTAAATTGCATCTATTTTCTCCAGTGGATGAATAAATTAAAGGAGTAAAAAGCGTATTTATGGGGTAATGGGTTAACATCATTCTAAAACGCTTCTGTAACTTAAAACATATTTGTATATCAAATGCTATTTTACTTTCAGGGAGTTTTTGTATCTTGTGTTCTTCTACATCTCTTGCAGACATATCATTTCTTTTGTCACTGTGATACACAAACAATCTGTATTCTTGTCTACATGCCTTTTATACCCTTTAGTGCCGCTGTAAGCTTACTTTATTATGATTAAGACATGCATAAATGAATATTCATGAATCAGTAGATAAGTTACATTGTAACAACTAGTACAGTCAAACCTTTATATCTTGAAGTCGAAATTGTCCATAGTTCTTTAGATGAAACTCGATAAAACAAGCTTAAGTCGAGCATACCCGTAGGCCAGGTTTTAACTGTGAAATACGGGTATGATCGAATTAAGTGAATTCAAGATATCGAAGTTTGAATATACATGTACCTGTCTTTGTTTTTCCTGTTATAGTGTAAGTAATTAGAATATATGAATATTCAATGAGTAGACAAGCACATTGTTACACTAGCACCTCCTTATCCTTTTCTTCTGTTATATTTAAACATGTGGTATGAATATTCATGAATTGGTAAACAAGTACATTGTTACTCTGGTGCCTGTCTTGCTCTGCTGTTACAGTTCAATAGAATAAATGAATATTCATGAATATGTAGACACATTGTTACACTAGCACCCGTCTTATTTTTGCCTGTCACAGTAAATATAATATATGAATATTCATTAGGGAGTTAACATTAAGAACATTATTACACTATCATTTGCCTTAGTTTCCCACCAGCTGTTTTGGCATGCAATATTTTTTGCTATTGAATAGTGTCCAAAAAGAAACTATTTACAATCCCAAAAATATAAGCTGAAACAAACAATATAGATCCATATCAGATGACATCTGATATGGATCTATATTGTTAATGTGCTCAGATTTAGTTTTCAATGTTTGTATGAGTTTTAACAGATTTTTCAGGTACCTCCAAATATAAATATACATGTATGTTTGTTACAATAATTATTGTGGACCATTTTTGTTTTGTAACAGAAATTTGGGGTTGGGGGTTTAAACAAGTTTTATTCAGATATTTTGTTGAAGAAAGTACAGAAACAGTGTTAAGTGTGTTAAACAATTTTCTCACAGATATACAGTTTCTATTCATCCTTTTTCTGGATGGATTAAAATATATTGACTCACAATTGGCTTCTGATTTTCATTTGGTTACGCAGTTGAATATTTTATTCAATTTCATTTAACATGCAAATAAGCCGTGCAATGAGAAAACCTGCCTTATTGTATTTCAAACAGTGTAGATCAAGGCCAGCTGTTGCATCAAAGATGCAGCAGCTGGTCTTGATTAACACTGTTTGGCACTGACATGCATCTAAAGCATTTTATGTAGCTTTATTAGGGTATTTGGCAGTGTAGACCAAACTTCAGATACAGCGCATGGGATGACAATGGTTCTTAATCTGTACAATGTTGCAATGCAATAAGGCTGGTTTTGTCATGGCACGGCTCAAATAAATACGGTATTCATTGAACATTGTGCTTTTTTCATACTGAATAAACTGTATTTTTAACCATATCATGTGTATTTTGTATTTGACAAGTTTTCTCTCTGGTTGATGTGGGGCTGGCCCTGTTTCTTCTCCCATCTCCTGATAATAGTGTACAGTGGAGAAAACATTATTCTTTCCCAATAAACCCGTTTACGCTAAAACAATTATTTCCATTGCAAACTGTTTGGAACCAGATCAGACACCGGGTAACCCGGCGTCTGATCAGACTTCAAACAGTTTGCCACTCAGATTAAAATGAACAATAAGAATTGTCCAAAAATTGTCAAATTCTCAATTTTATTACAATTGGTTTGGGTTTCATTTGCGTTAAAACGTGAAAGAATATGAAACTCTTTGAAAAGAGTGTAGACCCAGATAAGACAACTCTTGTAGGAGCTGTCTGATTAGAGTCGGCACTAGTTTTCTCACAGGATCTGTCTGCACTCTTTCCTGAGAAAACTTTTCCTTATTTTGTTAGCCAATGTAATAGTCCAGATGATAGATATTGGTAGTGGGCGGAGTTTTATATATGAATATTCAGCAGTAGAAGAGTTAAACCATCTTACTAGACATGTCTTAACTGGATCCTCACTGTTTGCATAGGGCAAGTGTACTCTTCACAGATACACTGTTTGCATAGGGCAAGTGTACTCTTCACAGATACACTGGTTGCAAAGGGCAACTGTACTCTTCACAGGTACACTGTTTGCAAAGGGCAAGTGTACTCTTCACAGGTACACTGTTTGCAAAGAATGTGTATGTGCTTGGATAGGGTTCACTGGATTAAGATGCAGTAACATGCTCTCATGACAATTGAACTAAAGCCTTATTTAGGATGTTTTAAAGTAAAATAGGATGAAAGTAAAGCAGAAAGCTTCTGTAGGATCTTTTTGCTTTACCTTTATCTTGCTTTAAACAGTCATTTGCCTTAATCCATTCAACCCTAGTAGCATCAAGTATACTTTGTCATTTTCAAACAGTGTACCTGTGAAGAGTACACTTGTCCTATTCGAACAGTGTAGACCCTCATCAGAGGACTCCTTCAATATCTGCGCTGTGTGTCATTTTGCAAACTAGATTGTTAAAATCATTGCTAAATCCTAGTAATGATATCTGAAAAGGCTCAACGTTAAAGATGCGCCTTGTATTCTGCTTTACTTTCAACCTGCTTTAACCCTTTCCCCAATAGAAGCGCCTTTTAGCGGATATGATTTATTCATCCGCTGAAGAAAATAGTTCCAATTTAATCAGTAATGAATATGTATTATAGGGAATATTTTCTATATTATAGCACATGATAGCTTAAAGCAGGCTGAAAGTAAAGCAGAATGTGCCCTAAAGCACATTCTGCTTTACTTTCAACCTGCTTTAAGTAGTCATCTATCTTAAGTACTGGAACTAGGCTATCAGGTAAAGGGTTAAGTGATTACCTGTCATCAAAATTACAAGGTTGTAGCTTAACACCTGTAGGAGTTAGTCGGACAATGTATGTACCATATACATGCATGTGGACAGATGGGTAAAACATTATCCCACCCTCCCCAGACTTATTGTCGCGGGGCATAAAAACTAACTTGAAAACCCATTGAACAGCCGATGTTTACATGACAACTATTTGTCATATTCTTGAACCAACCAGAATTCAACTGGATATTTTGTGTATATTTTTGTAAAAATGTATGTTGAGTGTTAAAACTTGTTAATTAATTCTTTACTCAATAGCCTGTTTCTAAAGTTGAAGACACATGACCACTTAAAGCAGGTTGAAAGTAAAGCTGAATGCGCCTTAACCCTTTGAACCCTAGTCCCGCATATAGGCGTCCTTTTCAAACAGTATGTTTGTGGAAAGTGCACTTGTCCTATGCAAACAGTGAAGACCCAGAACAGAGGGCTCCTTAAGGAGCCCTCTGATTTGGGTCTTCACTGTTTGCCACAATGCAAACCATTGACATAAACAACCCTTAAAAGTCAGAAATTGACTAGGCTAAAATGGAAACTGGGATTGTCCATTTGAAGTTTCAGGGAGGAAAGAGTTAAACTACCATCTGCTATAATATAGAAAATATTATACTACATTAGTCTCATTTGTCATGGCAAGAAATCTAATTCAGAATTCTTGGTTTTTTTACCCAGATGGGTGATACATGTATTTGTTTTAACATATTCAACCCTAGCAAAAGATGTTCATAGTGGGCAGTTTTCTATATGAAAATGCAGCAGAGGAAATGTTCTCGTTTACAATATAAAGCTAATTTGGTAATGTTGAACAATCCAAGTTCAGATGTTCTATTAGTTGTTGTTTATGTTGTGATAGGTTTATTTTAGGGTCTTGAGAGAAAACTTAATAAACTTAGTGATAGGTTTATTTTAGGGTCTTGAGAGAAAACTTAATAAACTTAGTGATAGTTTATTTTAGAGTCTTGAGAGAAAACATAATAAAAGTGTATACTGTTAGTGTTTGGATGTTTGTTATATACTGATTACCAACAGTACACAAGAGATCCCAACAAAACAGAAAATTACAAAAGGTAATTACAGCCACTAAATTATTTTAACTTGTGACAGGTGACTGCTTAAAGCAAGATGACAGTAAAACAGAAAGCTTTCTGTTTTACTGTCACCTTGCTTTAAGCTGTCACTCGTTTAATGTACAATCAATTATCCTTTGTTTAAGTGGTCATAATAGAGAGGTTTGACTATATTATGAATTCACACAGTTCCTACGTCTATGAAGAGAATTTATTTTTAATGTCTAAACAGGGTTTAAACTCACCAACACCTAATAGACAGTGGGTTGGGCCTTTGGTCTTGTTGCCATGGCAATACTTAATTGCAAACTGGAATTGTCCATTGTGTCAACTCATTGACACCTAATATTTCAAATGGGCAACCCAGTTTGCAACAAAGTCTAGTTTAATTTTTAGCTCACCTACCACATAATGCCCTATTTTAACAACACTTAATCAGACTAGTGGGTTGAGCTTCAAAAGTTGTTCAATGATAGTGGGTTGGGCCATTGGTCTTGTTGGCATGGCAACACTACACTATCTACAAGAATCACCTCCAAATTGACTGGTCTGATTTCAATTTGGTTTTCACCAAAATAATTATCAATTAATAGACTTTTAAAAGTTACTCAAAAAATTTAGATCCGCCAGAGGGGATGGTCATTTTTCATATTTGGTAATATTGGAAGTTGTTATCTCCTGTCACCTAAGAACAAGTACAGATAGATACAGAGTAACATGAAACTGTTTAACCCATTATCCCATAAATACCCCTTTAATTTATTGCTCCACTGAAGACAATAGTTCCTGTTTATACAGTCCATAAATATTTTCCAAATCCTAGAAGATTTTAGCCTAAAGCAGGCTGAAAGTAAAGCAGAATGCGCCTCAAGGCGCATCCTTCTTTACTTTCAACCTGCTTTAAGTGGTCACTTATCTTCAATGCTAAAAACAGACTATGGGGTAAAACATGACAGAAACCTCATGTCACTTGAATGATACAGACAAAGGAGCAGAACATTTCACAGGTCTGTATCTGCTCAGAGCACAGCTTAAAATGTGAGTCTTACAAACACAGAGCATTGTGTTCTGATTTTGGAAAAGAGAAAACACAAGAGTGCCTGAACAAATATCTTTTATTTTCCATTCATGTCCAAAAATAAACTAGGCATGTAAATTATTTCAAGTTTTCAATAAATTAGAAACAATAACACATGTAAAAGAAGTTGGACGGAAACTACTGTCTAAATCTGAAAATTACAACTTCAAGCTTATGAAACCAGTTCTTCTGCAAACACATATCAAGTTTGAAATACACAATATAAAACATTAACCCAATTATTCATAGATACACCTTTTTTTGCCTTCAATTTATTCTTCCATTGAAGAAATAGTCCCATTTTATACAGTCATGAAATATGCAACATAACTCTTCTTTATATCCATGCCAATGGTAGCTTAAAGCAGGCTGAAAGTAAAGCAGATTGCCCCTTAAGGCACATTCTGCTTTGCTTTCAACCTGTTTTAATTGGTAACATATCTTCAAAACAAGAAACATGTTATGGAGTAAAGGGTTGACATGTCTAAGTACAGACTTAACCACACAGTCTGTTTGTATAGTACATGTATTCAAAATAGGTGACCAATTAAAGCAGGTTGAAAGCAAAACAGAACACTCCTTAAGGCACATTCTGCTTTACTTTCAGTCTGCTTTAAGCTACCATCTGCTAGGATACAAAATATTCATTATGGTGCATATTCATGACTAGAAATTGGGAGAAATATATTAAAGGCGTAAAAATAGAATCATCTTGTTTTGAAGACATGTTACCAAGTAAAGCAGGTTGAAAGTAAAGGAGTTAAAATGAGTTGGACTTGTTCTGAGTTTACTCTCTCTGGTATAATCTTTCTGGAGTGACATACCATTCAGAAAACAGGAGACATGGCTGTCTGTAAGACATTAAGGATGCCCCACTGACTGCATGAACCATATAGGAGAAATAGTCATGTTCAACCAGACCTAAGTCTTTAAAAAGTAACTCATTAAAATATTGATCACATGCACATCTATGGTGTATGTGGAAACACTAACAAACAAAATTATAAAGTTGTGTAACATATAGCTTAAAAACTCTATGAAGAGTTGGGTCTCATATGTGGATGGACGGAGGGACTGGAATAAAACAGTAGGCCCGGATTAATCCCTGCTGGGGCATAAAAATATGGACCTTTACCGGTATAAGTAGTTATTTAATGAAGGACAACGATTATGTAGAGATTTCTTAAAGTAGCTTTCTGCAATGTTTAGTCCAACCTATATCAGCAAACTGTGTAAAAACAAACACATAGATTTATATCGCTTGAGAGAGATGTTACTATATAAGCAACTAGCACCTAACCAAAACAACAATTAACAATTTACACAATTAGCACCCATCCAAAACAACAATTAACAATTTACACCATTCAGAAAATACACCTATAAACACTCTTTGCATGCCAGGTAATTTTTTCATCAACAAGTGTCTTCTGCTATTGTTCTGTAACATGGTGAGAAAAATATGCAGTCAGACCGGGGCTCGAACCCCTTACATACAGGGCAAGTGTTCTACCGACTGAACCACAGGGCCGCTTACACTAATCTCTCACCATTTAATCATAAACTCAACCCGGCTACAGTTCTAAAAAGAGAACTTTCTAAATTTCTTTTTAAAACAGGGACAGAGTGTCAAACAATATGGATCCAGATGAGATGCCGCATTATGCAGTGTCTCATCTGGATACAAACTGTTTGCAAACTGTTTCCCTGTGGGATGTATCTGCTGCTAGCATGCAAAGAGTGAAATACATCAGGAAATATAGCCATTAACAATAACATTACAAAAATGAACAATTGACACTAAATTCACACATCTGAGAAGATTGCCATTAACAATTATTGAGAAAATGTAAGGTTACAATTAACAATAGTATGCACAATCAAAAAGGGTTGCCAGTAATAAATAATATTATATCCTAGGCAAATCCGCTCATTTGATTGCCCAAGAGGGGTGCACGCGTGGTCCGCAAAAAGTGATATTGATCCGCAAAAGTGATAATGATTTGTCATTAATTTTCAAGAACCTGTAAACATATTTTGTGAAAAAAATTCAATATCATTTTTGCAGGTCCATAAAAACACATATTGACCTCAAGATTAGTAAATAAATAATTGTATAACATTGACCAGAATAAATAAACATCTATGATCACCAACAATCAGAATAGATGAACATTAATAGTAATTAATAGAATAATTCACTAATATTCCATATTCAACACCTAACACTAGTGAAGTAATTATGATCTAAAGGACAACTAAATGAAACAAGATTATTAGATATATCACAGATTTAGCATGGATGCAATAATTTCTCACATACAATCAAACCTCCTTTAATATCTAGAACTCTCTAAAGTCAAACTTACCAGTATTTCAAAGTTACAACACGGATAAACGCCACATTTTAACTTTAAATATGTGTCTGTCGTACATGAGAGAAGGAATATGTAAAAGTTCAATTCAAGCTAGTTCAAGATTCTGAGGTTTAAATGTACATGTACAATTAACTCTTTGCCTGGTGGGTAATTTTTTAATGTGAAAAACTGCATATTTATAGGGTACCCGGTAATGTGTATTTGTAAATGTCTTTAAGAAAAATGGTTGATTGACATCTACTGTTCAACATCAACTCATACTCCACTGGAATATCAAATAGACAATTCCAAATATCCAATTAATTCTGGTCCATTTATGAATATTTAGGGTTACTTTCTGTCATATATTACAAGATGTCAAACAGTGCACTCTAATCAGAGTCTACACTGTTGGCATAGGACGGGTCTACTCTCAACAGGTTAATCACTGTTTGTAAAGGACAAGTATACTCGTCACTAGAGCTCCATGTCTTAATGCTGATAGGTTTAGTATGGACGGAATATGTGTTTTTATCTATTACAGTAAAACCTCTATTACAACCAGTAAAGTGAAGGTGAATTGATTGAATAAAAGACATGTGATAGGTGACAGCTTAAAGCAAGATGATAGTTACACACAAAGCTCCTAATTTTAAGTCTCCTAAAGGAGCTTTCTGTTTTACTGTCACTTTACTTTAAGCAGGTCCTTGATGTGAACTCCTAATAATTAACACAATTCTGTGATTGTAATAGAGAGGTTTTACTGCATTAGTTTGTAGCCTCGCCAGTAGGAGAGGAACATTGTAAAGTCCAGCATATACAAATTGTTCAACAAATACACACACTTCTAGTTCACTTCTTTCTGGCCTGGATCATATTCAGTTTGTAGTAGAAGCCTTGTTTCTTCATTAAATCATTGTGTGTGCCCTCCTCCGTGACCACCCCATGACGTATAACACAGATCTTGTCAGCATTCTGGATTGTTGACAGTCGGTGGGCGATTACAATACTGGTTCTGCCTTCCCTCGCCTTGTCTAAAGCTTCTTGCACAACCTGGAAACACAACAACAACACTGTAACATTAAACAAGAGAGAGAGTTGGGTTTAACGGCACGGCAATAAGGTCATATAGCGCTGAACTGGGAGAGAGAGAGACAGAGAGTGGGGTAACATTAAACAATGGAAAAGGCTAGTGAGGACGGATGGATGGACTGACAGATAGATGATAACTCAAAAAACAACAGTGGTGAATGAGTTAAAACAAATGTGAGAGTAAAAGGATTATTTAGACTTACCCAACACCCCATAAAATTAATACACCATTTTACGTCATTAATTATTATCTCCACAGAAGAAAATAGTTCTAATCTATACAGTCATGAATATGTATCATAAGAAATATTTTCTATATTTTAGCAGATGGTAGCTTAAAGCAGGCTGAAAGTACTTTCAAGCTGCTTTAAGTTGTCACCTATATTCAAAACTAGAAACAGGTAATACATGTAGGTTAAATAATTCATGGGTTAAGTAACTTACGGTAATGGGTTTAAGAAATTATATCTCTTATATGATTTTGAAAGGTAAAAGTATGTTTTTGTTTTACCTTCTCACTCTCTGTGTCCAAGGCTGACGTTGCCTCGTCTAGTAACAGTATCTGTGGGTTCCTGACAAGAGCCCGGGCGATGGCTACTCTCTGTTTCTGACCTCCACTCAACTGGGCTCCTTTCTCGCCAACGTTGGTATCGTAACCCTGTTATCAAGCGAACATGCAAATCGTAGTTATATATATAAACAAAAGGCAAATACAATGCAAAAGTATGTTGGTGTCAAAAAACCTTGAAAACATGATCAACTTAACTCTTTCCCCCCATAGAAGTTACTTTAGGGGGTTTCATTTATTCCTCCTCTGAATAGTTCCAATTTACACAGTTATGAAAATGTACCATAAGAAATAATTTATAAATTCTATCAGATTTTAAGACTTGTCTTCAAACCTAGAAACAGATTATGGGGTAAAGGGTTTTTATAGAAATGGTAAGCCACATTGAATGTTTTTATCATGGCAATAAAATAATAAAGCTATATGTATGATAAACATACATTTAATCCTTTTCCCCCACAGAAGGGCCTTTTAGCACATTCAGTTCATTCCTCCATTGGAAAATAGCTCCAATTTATACAGTCATGAATATGTATAAGGAATATTTCTTTATTTTAGCAGGAGGTAGCTTAAAGCGGGCTGAGCTTTAAATTAAGTAGTCATCTATTTCCAAACTAGAAACAGGCTATGGGGTAAAGGGTTAAGGATTCACCGCATACCCTATTTAAACAACTTCAGATCAGGATCAGGCCTAACTTTTTTTATTACAGTGGCCTCCTTGCTTGTTTTTTTTTAAATTGACAAACAGTTTAGATCCTGCTGTGGTGCTGATATGGATTCAAATATTTGCAAAGGTTTCCGCCTAAATCAGAGAAACAGGATCCAGTTTGCATTATACCATAAATACCGTTATTATACGCCTTTAATTTATTTTTCTACTGAAGAAAATAGTTCTACTTTATTCAGTTATAAATATGCTATATAGGAAATCATTTCTATATTCTAGCAGATGGTAGCTTAAAGCAGGCTGAAAGTAAAGCATAATGCACCTTCAAGTACATTCTGCATTACTTTCAACCTGCTCTAAGTGGTCCTCTATCTTCAATACTTGTAACAAGTAATGGTGTAATGGGTTAAAACTGGTTTTAAGTCAATGCCCTCAAAGGTTCCCCTGTTCAAACAATAAACTTACACTAGGTAATGATGCAATAAACTCATGGATGTTGGCATTCCTTGCGGCCTGGATTATCTCTGATATCGGGACCTGTCTAGTATTGTCCCCGTACGCGATGTTGTCGGCGATACTTCTGTCAAACAGTATGGGCTCCTGGGATACTATACCAATCCTCGCCCGGAGCCACTGTACGTTAAGACCTGTGATATTGTGTGTGTCCAGAAACTGAAAACAACCAAAAATGCTCCAGTTAACACTTTCCCTTATAGAAGCGACTTTTAGCACATGCATTTTATTCATCCGCTGAAGAAAATAGTTCCAATATAAATCGTAATGAATATGTGTCATATTTAATACTTTCCATATTCTAGCTGGTAAAAGCTTAAAGCAGACTGAAAGTAAAGCAGAATGCGCCATATGGCGCATTCTGCTTTAATTTCAACCTGCTTTAAGTAGTCACCTATTTTCAAAACTATAAACAGGCTATGGGGTAATGGGTTAAGATACTAGTAGATCCCTTATGAGTTCAAATCATTGTCGGTCAGTATTGGTAGTCTACTTAGAACAATCAAACTATTTTTGTCCTGACTGGTACGTTTTGGCAATGGTACCTTTCGACTTTCAAATTTATTGTGAGGTTTTTAGCCCTTCACCGCCATATTGTCGTCTGCTTCAATATTGTTGTCTGCAATATTGTTTCAAAGTTAGAGTTAAGGCAGTATAACTGACGTAATTTCAAAATAAGTGCCAAACAGTTTTGATCCTGATCAGACGCCGCGTAATGCGGCATCTGATCAGGATCAAAACTGTTTGCAAATGCGCTTTATGATGTCATCGAGAGTGAAAGGTTTATGTGATCAACTTACCACTTGGCCATCTTCAGCATCATAGAACCTCTCTATCAACTGGACAGTGGTACTCTTACCACAGCCAGAACTGCCCACCAAGGCCACGGTCTGACCAGGGGTCACTGTCAGGTTCAGACCAGATAGAACCTTGACGTCAGGGCGGGTGGGATAATGGAAGTCAACATTGTTGAAAGTTACAGCACCACTAATTGAACCCTGAAAACAAATAGATAGAAATCTGAGAGTGTAAAATCATCTATACACATAAGGGCAAATTTCTTTAAACCATTAACCGATAAATACACCTTTAAATGCCTTTAATTTATTTCTCCACTGAAGAAAATAGTAACATTTTTGTATAGAATTGAATTAGGAACATAAGAACTATTATCTATATCCTAGCAGATGGTTGCTTAAAGCAGGCTGAAAGTAAAGCAGAATGTGCCTTAAGGAACATTTTCCTTTACTTTCAACCTGTTTTAAGTGGTCACCTATCTTCAATACTAGTAACAAGCTATGGTTTGATTAAAAGTAAGGACCCCCAACCCATTACCCCATAGCCTGTTTCTAGTTTTAAAGACAGGTGGCTACTTAAACCAGGTTGAAAGTAAAGCAGAAAGCTCCTTCAGAAACTTCCTGCTTTACTTTCATCTTATCTTAATGCCACCACTACTATTCAATGGCATCAATGAACATACATTTGTGGTGCTTATGGGGAGTAATGCGTAATTTAGGTATTCTTGAAGGTTGTGCAGAGGCCTAAATCTAGTTTTGAACAGAAGATACGTGCCCACTTATAGCAGGTTAAAAGTAAAGCAGAATGCGCCTTAAGGCACATTTTGCTTTACTTTCAACCTGCTTAAGCTACCATCAGCTAATCTCTAAGCCTGCTTTAAGCTAGAAACAACTAGGATATAGACTATTTTTCTTATGGTACATATTCATGACTATATTAAGTAGAACTGTTGGAAGTTTCATTGTGTGGTATTAATGTTCACTATGAGAATTTTAAAACTCGAAGAGAGTAGTGACTCAATAGGATTTAAAGCAGAAATTAGGACTTTAGTTTTTGAAATACTCCCCTTTTCTAGAGCCCTGGTCAAAGTTTGAAAAAAGAAATGATTTGAAGCCAACTTACGGCAGATGGTTTGGCTCCTTCTTCTGACTCCGAGTCTATGGCTGGTTTCCGGTCTAGGAGTTTGAAAATCTGTTCAGCTGAGACCTGAGCCTTAGCAGCATCAGGGGCAAAAGAGCTGGCCTGACCGGTTCCCATAGCACCAAATACAACAGCAGAGAATGCCCTGAACAAAGACAATGGCAGAGTAACATAGAGGCATAAATAAGCCTTTTTAGGCCTTAGATTTATTCCTCCACTGAATGAAATAATTCCACTTTATATAGTCATGAATATGAATTATGTTTTTTACTATATCCTAGTAGATGGTAGTGGTACCTGAAAGCAGGCTGAAAGTAAAGCAGAATGTGCCTTAAAGGCACATTCTGCTTTACTTTCAGCCTGCTTTAAGTATCGCCTATCTTCATCATTAGAAATAGGCTATGGGGTAATGGGTTAAACCTCTCTTGTTACAGAATGACTACTAAAATAAAGGCTAATTGATTGCATATAAGATAGGTGGCAGCATATTTGCCATGTAAGGAAAATAAACAATTGAAATTGGTATCCCACGGAGCCAAAACCTGGCCTTTTGATTAAGGTGAATGTAAAATTCATGTATCCTTCATGACTGTATATAAAGTGGAACAATTTTCTTCAATGAAAAATAGCTTAGAGGTGTGAAAAAGACATATCTAGGTAGTTATACGTTAACCCATTAACCCAGTTTTGAAAACAGGTGACCACTTTTAAAGCAAGTTGCTTTAAGCTATCATCTGCTATGATAAAGAAAATGTTTCTAACAGTACATAATCATAACTTAATAAATTGTAACTATTTTCTTCTGTGGAGGAAAAACTTAGATATGTAAAAAGGCATATATATGGGGTAATTGGTTAAGGGATGTTGAGTACAACAAAACAGGACAAAAGGTTTGAGTCAAGACTCAACTCAAAATATTTATAACCTTCGACCCAGAAATCTAGTTACTCATACTCACGTGAAAACATCAACATAGTCAAGTTCATTCTTGGTGATCAACCAAGCACCGAAGTAAAATGCTGCAGCGTAGGCATAAAACATGACGGCCTGAGAGAAGGAGAAAGCAATGCCAATAACATGGGCCTTCTTCAGGGCAGCATCGTATGGGCCCTGCAGTTCAGACTTGAACTTTTCAACGAATGCATCCTCTCGTGTTAGCGAGGCAACAGTTCTCACATTCTCAACGGATTCCACTGCAACCTGTGAAAGATAAAAAACTCTGGGATTTGATGCTAAATATTAATGTAAAGATTTGTTAGCCCTTCAGTTTTACAATACAGTGAAACCCCTTTAAACCGGACATGTGTGGGGACAACATAAATGTCCGGTTTATAGGGGCTTCCGGTTTATAATAATAATAATAAAAACGACTTTATTTACTGAGGCTACACATTTAGGCAAGCCCAATCTTCCATGTGGGCCTCGACATATATACATGGTTACATTATAGTACATAAAATCATAAAATGAACATAATAAATATATGCAGTAAAACTTGTGTTAGGCATGAGCCACTCGTTGAAGAAACATGAAGATAAGTGATTGCCCAGCGCAGGACAAGAGAAAAGCAAATAGCTCTTTATGAGTTTCTTGCCTCACTTCTGCCCCATGCTTAGCCCTCATCATGTTGTATTTTCGGTGGTGGTCTAACCCATATCTTGTTTCTAGTATGGAAGATAGTTGATCACTTAAGGCAGGTTGAAAGTAAAGCTTTACTTTCAACCTGCTTTAAGCTATCATCTGCTAGAATATAAAAGAAATATTTCTGATGATACATATTCATGAATGTATTTTCTTCAGTGGAGGAATAAATCAAAGGCGTAAAAAGGCGTATTTATGGTGTAATGGGTTAAAATAAAGAAGGATTGGAAACGGGACCAAAGGTTTTGTCCGGTTTAGAGAGAATTCCGGTATTTAGAGGTTCCGGTTTCGAGGGGTTTCACTGTATATTTAGGTACAACACACTCATTCACTCATCCCATGGCTGATTATTGGGGGTCCTGCCACTAGCAGTGCCTTAAAACACATTTAAATGTATTCTCCCCTGAAGAAAATAGTTCCAATTTACACAAGCAGGTTGGTTTGGACCAAATGAAACAAGCACCTTAGAGCTAATATCCCCTGCTGCAGCGACTGTCCAGTAGAAAGTGGCAAACTTTATTGTGGGAGGAAGGGGCAAATGGTGATCACCTGTCTTTAAAGATCAACATTCAAAAGCTTTTTACAAAGTTTTATAAAATCCATTCAATTTTGTACATGTTAAAGCCTAAACAATACAAAAAATTAAGCAGTTTGTAGCATTATAAATCTAAGTATGACAGGGGCAGGTAACTCTTGATTCAAATTCAACAGTAATTAAACACTTTCAAGAATTTATAATTGTGTGCAAGTATTATTAAAAAAAATTCAGAACTGTAGAATTTACTAGAGTGTAAACACATTTTCAACTCATCAAGGGCAGAGTATTCTTGACTAATATGCACATTTTCGACAATAATTGAACTCATTCTATAAATAATAGCCGTATAAGATTTAATTTTTTTTTCAAAATCCATTCACATTTGTACACAATAGCATGTAAACAATAAAGCCATGTTGAGCATTACTAAGTACATAAAGGGCAGATAACTCTTGCCACAAAGTATCCTTTTTTGACAATGATTGCAACCCTTATATTTATATACATTGTGTGTAAGTGTAATCAAAATCCATTATGGACTGTAGTTTCTAGATGGTAAAAACTGTTAAATATGGTTTTTTCGACTCATCAAGGGCAGATAACTGTTGACTAGTTTCTCCGTTTTCAAAAATGATAACAATTATTTGAAACGTAATAGCCATACATAGTTTAAGAATTTTTTTTATCAAAATCCATGCATATTTATAGATACTAGGATGTAAACAATATTAAAATAAAGCATTTTCTAGCATTTCTAAGTACATCAAGGGCAGATAACTCTTGCCACAAGTATCTTTTTTTTGACAATAATAGCACACCTTCAAGAACTTTGACTTATAGACATTGTGTGCAAGTATCATTTAAATCCATTCATAATTGTAGTTGCCAGAGAGTAAAAACAGTGAAATATGGCCTTTTTTACTTATCAAGGGCAGATAACTCATGACTAATTTCTCCGTTTTCAACAATAATCAAGTTCATTTGAAAACTAATAGCCATAAATAATTCAAGAAAGTTTTTTCAAAATCCATGCATATTTATAGACTCTAGTATGTAAAAAATATCAAAATAAAGCATTTTCTAGCCTTTCTAAGTACATCAAGGGCAGATAATTCTTGTCACAAGTATCCTTTTTTTACAATAATTGCACACCTGCAAGAACTTGTACTTATAGACATTGTGTGCAAGTATAAACAAAATATGTTGAATACTGTAGTTGCTAGAGTGTAACAATAAGTATAGCAAGTTTCATCCAAATCTGTTTATCGGTTTCGGAGATACAGTTGCGGACGGAAAACGTGACGGACGCACGGACGAACGTTCTCACAGTTGGACATTTGTTGGGTATATTTTTTGTTTAAAAGTACCCAACAGTACACTAAAATACCCAACAATAACAATAGGGCAATCACGGAATGAATGGAATCTATTGTTCTCCCTACCCAACAAAGGACCTTTCGTGCGCTCAGACGGACAGCCGGACGGACAGACCTAAAACAGTATCCCTCTGCCTTTCGGCAGGGGATAATAATTGACTATACCCTGGAAGATGCTTAAAGCAGGCAGAATGGGCCTAAGGCTCATTCTGTTTTATTTTCAAAATGCTTTAAGTGGTCATCTATCTTGCTCATAGTGGTCATTTATTTTCAAAATGAAGAAACAAGCTATGGGGTACAGGGTTATGATAAAAGAGTCAAGCTACATGCAAATGTTATATTACAGACAATATGAGAGCAATCTCCTGGTACATGTTTATAAATATATGCAGCCAGACCGGGACTCGAACCCGGGACCCCTTGCTTACAGGGCAAGTGTTCTACCGACCGAACCACCGGGCCGCTTACACAAATCTCTCACCATTTAATCATATATTCAACCTGGCTACATTTATATCACAGACAATAAAAAGTTATACCAGAATAATCTCTTTCTACAAGTAATAACACAGAAAAAAGAGTAATCTCCCTTTACCTTCCCAGCAGCCTCCAGTGCCTCTTTGTTCTTGCCTGCTGCCCCGTTCAACATCTGCATCTGCAGGGCACCGGACACAATCAGTAGCGGGACGAAACCGAGGATGACCAGCGTCATCTTCCAACTATAGATGAATGAGATGATCATTCCTGCCAAGATACTGCATAACGACATGATCACCGACCCAATCCGGACACCTGCAGCCTGAAAAATATGGGGACTATCTAAACTAAACAGCTCCACTAACATTTACCGTAACCCTTTCCCCTACAGTCTTTTAGCACATTTAATTTATTTCTCCTCTGAAGAAAACAGGGTTAGAGTTAGTATTTTCTTTAGTGGAGGAATAATTTAAAGGTGTAATTGGTTAAATGTTTCGGGGTAAATGATTTATGTCTTCTCTGGTTTTAAGAGATCTAGATTTCATACCGTCTTTTGCCACATATTGTGCGCATCCGTGTATAGTACGCCCCCTTATTTTCAGGGTTAAATGTCTGGGAAAAAACATTTTCCCAAGGTTCTGGTCAGTCCTAGTATGCACGATTTCTCCTGCTAAACGCATGTTTTTAAATGCAAAGAGTTCTGTAGGCATGTTTTTGGACCATGAAAATCTGTTAAATATGTGATAATTACAAGTATTCTGATAGTCAGGGGTGAAATCCGCCCATCGAAGTTCCCAAAAATAAGGCGCTAACGTGTTTCAAATACTGGAAAAGAAACCAGACACCTTTTTATGGTCATACTTAATTATCACTTCTAGCGTCACATTAGAACAGGAACGTAATATGTTCCTGAAAGAATCACCTCCACATTATTCTGTGCAAGTTTGGAGATACATTTTTTAGGATTAAAATATATAAATACTAAACAGTTATTGTATCAAATTATTTAATCACTAGTATTTATTGAATTATAAAAAAATACGGTAGAATACGAATGTTCCGAAAAAGTTACAAAAAGTTTCGCTCTAAAAATCGAGTGCCGCAAATCCAATGAATAATCCGGAAATCCTAAATTCGATTATGCGCAGTTCGGGCCCGGAAATGGTGGGTGTTTAAACAGTGACGCTTTGTTTCTACGATGCAACCAGAGCTAATTTTACCTCCATTGAGCGATTGCACGCAATAATTATTAATAACAACTCGTTTATCTCTATTTCTCTCTCAGTTCAAAATGCCTTATGGATTTAGATTGTATTAGATACTATACCTAACGACTAACATGCTCCCTCGAAAGAAGCTTCGAGTAATGAGGGCTTGCATTCTCAGATTGGGGACTAATTTTAATAACTTATAAGCAATCAAGTGTTACAACATCAACAGTTTACACCCCAACAATCAATACTGATTATAATTGGGGTCACTAGCGTGTCATCTCCAATAAACAGGCTTGTCAGCCCTAATCCCCGACTACGGAACTTGTGTCAATTTTGCCCTGCAGCGTGTTGCGCAATCTTAACATATCGGCCTACGAACACTAACCGTTGGTCAACGTAGGCTGGAGTGCTTGTTTCCATGTATTTTATGCATCCCAAAATTGCAGAAAAAAAAGATTTTATGATAAAAGTGTGCACAATAAATGGCAAAAGACGGTAATTTACCCCTGATACAAGGAACTGTTACTTACCCCCTGGACTTGTGATGCGTCTGTTGATAGTCTGGTAGTCAGAGCTCCAACACCGTTATCATGGTCATCAAAATACGACATTTCCTGAAACCATACACAATGATAAGGACTAAACTCAAGATCAGGTGGGTACAATTTAGATTGTTTATAACTAAAGCCCAATAAATGCCAACCCAATATCTGCCCAAACACAGAATTTAACACATTCAACCCTTGTGACTCTGTATACTTGTCATTTACAAACAGTAAACCTGTAAGGAGTATACTAAAGTCTAATGTTCTACAGTGGAGAATCTGTTATTCTTTCCCGTTTAAACGCAAACGTACGAAAACGCAAAACACTAAAACGTAGAAAAGTACAACTTTTTGACAATTCTGATAATTCATGTTTGTCATGGTGGCAAACAGTTTGGAGCCTGATCAGACGCCGGGTTACCCGACGTCTGATCTGGCTCCAAACTGTTTGCAGTGAAAATAATAGTTTTAGGGTAAACGCGTTTATTGGGAAAGAATAACAGATTCTCCACGGTATGCATGTAGGTAACCTGGCATCTGATCAGGATATTCGACACTTGTGGCTATAAGTCATATCACTTACTATAAAGTTTTAAAAAATCAAAATTAAATTTCCGTACCTTATCAACATGCTTTTTTATGCTTTAATTTATTCCTCAATAGAAACAAATGTCACAGTAGCTTGATAAATGCCCTCTTGCCTTTAAATCAGAGAGGCAGCCACTAGTCTATTTCTACACTGATTGCAATCTGGGTTTTTTTCATGATACAATTCAGACTACTAAAGGAGGTCTAATTGATTGAATAAAATACAAGTGACAGCTGAAAGCAAGGTGAACGTAAAACAGAAAGCTTCTTTAGGAGCTTCTTTAGGAGAGCTCTATCTGTGTTATGTTCACATTGCTTTAGCAGTCACCTGCCTGGAACATGTGCTAATTAACATAATTAGTGGATGTAATAGGGAGGTTTTATTGTACTTTGGACATAAGGACACATGTATGTCTACACTAAACAACGAACCTGTCTCAGTAAAGCCCTGAATGACATAGATCTCAAGGTCATAGTCAGATGCTCGCCCGACCTTCCAAACATGTAACCCTGGAAACAAAACAAATAAATAGAACATAGACAACACACAATCAACTGCCTTTACTAATAAAACTCTAGTGGCATATATACATAATCTTTAAAACAGTGTACTTGTGAAGAATACACTTGTCCTATCCAACCCAGTGTTCTGCCTAGAAATTCAAAACTATGGGCCCCAGGGCCCACTGGACATGAAAAAAGGGGGCCATTTTTTAAAATTGTGGGCCCAACATTTTTTCTCATAAAAATGATAGAAATCAATAAAAATAACTTGATTTCGAATTACGACATTCACCAGTAGTGTGCTCTTTTTCTTAAAATGCTTTAGACACAGATTGCAAGTCATGGAATCTGATCTACCATTGTATGCAAGCCATGTGTGATATTTTAACCACCTATGCTGAAAAGGTCTACCTTACTTTTTCTTGGCGGATTTACCATTCGTGCATTTCGAAGAACTTTCAACTTTATCGGACTCTGCCGTTGGCATGACATTCTGGAGAGGGGTTTCTGTTTTTGAGAATTCATTAAGTTTTTACCACTTTCGGCTGTATTCTGATCCGCGACAGGGCCATGCACGTTTTTTATGTGTATTTCGAGAACTTTGCAAAAAGTCTAACAGTGTGGTTGCTTTTCACTTTTGGTCAGCCATCTTTCAACAAAACAAACGATAATTAAGGCACAAGAGATTATCAGCGATTTGGACCATACCGGATACTTCCATTCGACGTATCTAATGAAATTAGGCGACTGATCAGCATTTCATGCTGGGGTATGCTTAATGCAAGACAAAAGTAAAGCAAACAGCTCTCTTTGACTATGAAGGAAAGAACTATTCCACTGACCTGAAGAAAATATGTAACAAGGGAGAGAACTCCCAGACCCGCAAACATAAGACTGTACATCATTATCTCCCTTTTCTGTTTGTCCAAATCCTCCTCGGAGAAAACCTGAAAATCAACATTTAATAAAACAAAAATCACTTAAATACATTCATGTATACCAAAATTCATTCCATAGATAGTCATAATTGTGTTTTACTCACCAAAAACATGCCAACCCCACATAAAGGAGATGATAACTATACAGGGGAGTTAACTGAACAAATCCAACATTTTCTCACTCATTTTAGCACAAAATACTATGGTGCTACTACTCATTAGAATCGTCTCGAAGAGACGATTCTAATGACTAGTGACACCTTAGGGTTTAAAGCAGAAATAAAGATTTTAGATTTTGAAATACTCCCCTTATCTGGAGCTCTGAGTTTAGATCATGATCAGGTCCCAGATGACTCATCTTCTGATCATAGTCCATTGACGTAGATTCACACTTTCAATATTTACAAACTTCACCTTTTTCACAGAGGTCAAAGTCATGCATTTTCTTGACCCTAGCTCTTAATTTCTTAGTTCACAATTGAAAATAGGTTTGTATTTATGTATAACTGAAGCACTATAAAATCATGTCCAGCACCGAATTGTGGTAAATGAAGTTGCAGTCGTTATATGAAAAATGAATAAAAATTGCAGCTTAAGGCAGAACAAAAATAATGCTGACAGCTTCTTTAGCTACTATCTGCATTACTTTTGTCTTGCAATCAGTCATTTACCGGGCATCTGTCTCTACAAACAGCCATGTTTGTTTACTGGGAGGCTACTATTCACAGGCCTCATACAGTCAATTGACTAATTTATGCCTAGTGCCTACTAAAGCGGACATCGGCAAACAGTGTAGACTCTGAAGGGTTCATGGGATAATCTAATACAGTGTAACTTACTCCAAGTATCTGGGAGAATATCACGGCAAAAGCAGGCATCAGACTTCCATTGATGAGACTTCCAAAACATCCCAGTAGAATACTCCACCACTCTGAGCTGTTCAGTCGTAACATTCTCATCAATGAGGCGTCTACTTTCTCTTCATCCTTTTTCTACAAACAAAATAACCCTCAGTAAAAACTGTTGTAGAGCAACAATCTGTATGATGCAAATAATAATATCGGGAGTTTCCTCAGTCAAAACATTATATTAACCCATTACCCCATAGCTTGTTTCTAGTTTTGAAAATAGTTGACCGCTTAAAGCAGGTTTAAAGTAAAGAAGAATACGCCTTATGGCGCATTCTGCTTTACTTTCAGCCTGCTTTAAGCTACCATCCGCTAGAATATACATGTAGAAAGTATTTTTTATGATATATAATCATGACTGTATAAACTAGAACTATTTTCTTTGATGGAGGAATAAATTAATGGAGTAAAAAATTGTTTTAACCCTTTCCCCAATAGAAGCGCCTTTTAGTGGATATGATTTATTCATCCGCTGAAGAAAATAGTTCCAATTTAATCAGTAATGAATATGTATTATAGGGAATATTTTCTATCTTATAGCACATGATAGCTTAAAGCAGGCTGAAAGTAAAGCAGAATGCGCCCTAAGGCGCATTCTGCTTTACTTTCAACCTGCTTTAAGTAGTCACCTATCTTAAGTAATAGAAATAGGCTATCAGGTAAAGGGTTAATTGGGTAACGGGTTAATAGAATGAGTCTATTTTACCTCTCATTTACAAACAGTGTACCTGTGAAGACATTGCTTGTCCTATGCAAACAGGGTAAACCCTGATTAGAGATCTCCACCAAGAGCGGCCCTCTGATCAGATCATTTGTAAATACTAAAATTGTTGATTGACGCACGAAGCACATTCAAGCATTACAATAGTTCACCCTGAGCTTCGCTTTGGTGAGCTAAAAAGATTGATGTGACTCTTTCAACATAATTACCTCTTCATCTGTGTCACTGTCTTTTTTAGTCACTGACTTCTTTGGTGTTGCTGTGTAGGACTTTTGGCTTTTCAACGTTTTCTTTCCAGCGTCGACCTTCTCAAACTCTTCAGCTTCAAGATCTACGATACATAAAATTATGAACAAAATAATGAGAGACAAAATACAGGAGGGTATGTCACAAACAAAATACCAGACCCCTTCAAAAAGCTTCAAACATCAACCCATTACCCCTTCAGCCGCCTTTTTTTAATCCTCTGATAAATTCCTCCGCTGAAGCGAATAGTTCCAGTTTATACAGTCATAAATATTGAATATGCATCAAAAGAAATATTTTCTATATTCTAGCAGATGGTAGCTTAAAACAGGCTGAAAGTAAATCAGAAAGTGCCTTAAGGCACACTCTGCTTTACTATCAACCTGCTTTAATTAGTTACATGTCTTCAAAACTAGAAACAGGCTATGGGGTAATGGGTTAAACAATGTTACTGTGGAGAAAACATTATTCTTTTCCAATAAACATGTTTACGCTAAAACTTTTATTTTTTCCAATGCAAACAGTATGGAGCCAGATCAGATGCCGGGTAATCCGGCATCTGATCAGGTTCCAAACTGTTTGCCATTTTAGAACATTGGGTTTGTGTTTTGTTTATATTTAAACTGGAAAGAATAACATCATCTCCACTGTAAACAATTACACATGCAACAATCTATACATAGGCAGGGCTATGTTTAGTAAGTACAGAAGTAAATGGTATTACTATTGCCATTGGCCCAAATGTATTTATAGATAATAAGGGCAATAACATGCTAAAAATGCAGTCTTGGATTGGTTAAAATTAAGTGTTGATAGACATAAATTCAAATACATTGTTGTAACAAAAACTCCTTCATATGATTTTTCAAAATCAGCATAGTACTAAAATGCCACATATATATATAGCTTATCATTTTCCATAGTATTACAGATCATTGCCAAAACAGCCTATATAGAAAAAATGGGATTAGATTTAATAAGAAACTGAAATTGTCAATTTGAAGTTTTAAGGGTTAATAAGCTAAACCCATTACTAGATAAATACACATTTTTTATGCCTTTTGATGTATTTTTCCACTAAACAGATACAAGTCATGTACATGTAATTCCATTTTATACTGTCATGACAGAGTGGTATACAGCAGAGCTCAAGATAAGGGGAGTATTTCAAAAACTTAAATCTTTAATTCTGCATTAAACCCTATGGTGTTACTACTCATTAGAATCGTCTCTTCGAGACGATTCTAATGAGTAGTTACACTATAGGATTTGGTTCTGAAATAAGTGAAAAAATTGTTGGATTTGTTCTGTTTGCTCCCTCTTATCTGGAGTCCTGTATACAGCCAGAGTACATAAGAAGATCCTAAGGTATGAATATGTATCATAACAAATATTTTTTATTTGAACTTACTTAAAGGAAAACATTTAAACAATGAAACTAACTGCAACCAACAGTTAACTTTAGGATACAACAGTGTTTCTAAATGTAGAAGGTTTATTTCAATCTGAATGTCAAAAAGTTGTGAGCCTGATCAGACGCCAAGTTACTTAGAGTCTGAACTGGCTCCACACTGTTTGCAAGTGACATTTTTTGAAGAACAAATGGATTTGTTGGGAATGAAAAGCACTTCACTTCCTGTTTGTAGCTCAGCTCCAGATAAGGGGAGTATTTCAAAACCTAAAATCGTTATTTCTGAATTAAACCCTATGATGTCACAACTCATTAGAATCGTCTCTTCGAGATGATTCTAATGAGTAGTAACACCATAGGTTTTGGTGCTGAAATGTGTGAGAAAATGTTGGATCTGTTCAGTTTATTCCCTCTTATCTAGAGCCCTGTTTAAAGTACAAGTGTTCAAATTGAAAGCAATGGGATAAAGCGTAAGTAAGTGAACCCTGTGTAACCTAGGTTCACTGCCATTATATTTTCCCGCGGAAAACTATTTTTCAAAATTAGACCATTCTAAATTTTAGCCTTTTTGTCCTACTATAAATGTATATTGATTCTATTTGAAACAGTATATCCTTTTCCCCCCATAAAAACACCTATTGATGCCTTTACCTATTCCTAATAGAAATAACTTTACATGTTTATAGAATGTCTTGTTAACCCGTTACCCCATAGCCTGATTCTACTTTAGAAAATAGGTGACCACTTAAAGCAGGTTGAAAGTAAAGCAGAATGTGCCTTAAGGCACATTCTGCTTTTCTTTCAGCCTGCTTTAAGCTACCAACTGCTAGAATATAGAACATATATATTGATAACTGTATAAATTCTAACTATTTTCTGTAGTGGAGGAATAAATTAAAGTCGTAAAAAGGCGTATCTATGGGGTAATGGGTTAAAGACCATTTTCCCTGTATTCTGACAGGTAGATGTTTAGAGTCTGCTGAACTTTCAGCAATCACTGGTCTACCAAACCAAAAACATGGGATGAGACTGGGGTTAATCTATACAAGCACAACATCAAGCTTTAACAATATACAGTGATGAAGACCTTACTTTTTTCCATTCAAACAGAACTAAATGCAAAGGCAATACAGTAGAAGAAAATTACATCTTTTAAAAATTGTTAACCATTAGTAATACCGGTAATCCTTTACTGCATAAATACACCTTTTTATACATTTAATTAATTCCTCCACTGAAGAAAACAGTTCCACTTTTTGCAGTCATAAATACCTATCATATGAAATATTTTTCATATCCTAGCAGATCATGTAGCTTAAGACAGGTGACTGTTTAAAGCAAGGTGAAAGTAAACAGAAAAGAGCTTTCTGTTTTTTGGTCCCCTTACTTTAAGCTTTCACCTGTCTTTCTTACAATTAATAAGCTTTCTATTTAGTGGTAGTAATAGAGGTTTTACTGCAATGAGAAAGAATGCAGTCTTCTCCACTGTATGAGGTAACGGGTTAAATAAGCTTTCTATTTAGTGGTAGTAATAGTGAGGTTTTACTGCAATGGGAAAGAATGCAGTCTTCTCCACTGTATGAGGTAACGGGTTAACTCTTTCCTCCCTGAAACTTTAAATGGACAATTCCAGTTTCCATTTTTGTCTAGTCCATTTCTGACTTTTAAAGGTTGTTTTTGTCAATGTTTGGCATTATGACAAACAGTGAAGACCCTGATCAGAGGGCTCCTTTCGGAGCCCTCTGATCTGGGTCTTCACTGTTTGCATAGGACAAGTGTACTATTCACATGTACACTGTTTGAAAAGGACGCCTATATGCGGGACTAGGGTTCAAAGGGTTAAATTAAAAGCAAAGTTATAACAGTACCTTCCTCTATGGTTAGTAAATCAGCATCCATGGTAAGCAAAGAAAGAATGGTACAAAAATATCAGCATTCATGAATCTTAGCTACAAGATGCAGTGAAACTCATTTATAATAAAATTGGATATAACGAAATATTGCATAAAACAAAATTTATTCCCTAATTAAAGTAAAGTAAAATGAACCTGATGTAACCAAGTTTGGATATAATGAAGAAATCAGACAGTTCCAAGGATAATATTCAGGGGTAAAAAACTCCACTAGTCCTGCATGCTTTTTTCCCTTCTTTGTCAAATGTGCAAGGCAAGTGGTTTTTTGGGGGTTTAACTTCATTGTCTTTTATACTTTGGTGTGAGTATACATGCAGTTTGCGGCCTTGCACGACACTCCGAAGAAGAAGAAGAACAACAACAAGCAACAAATTTCAGAAATTTTGACTCCTGATATTATAAGTGAGCTTCACTTCAGTGTTTGTCCATACAACTAATATTGAATATGTGAAATAGCAAACAGTGCATTATACAGCATCTCATCCAGGTCAACAGTGTCCTCTTAACTCTTTGAACCCTAATCCCGCATATAGGCGTCTTTTAAAACAGTGTACATGTGAAAAGTACACTTGTCCTGTGCAAACAGTGAGACCCAGATCAGAGGGCTCCGAAAGGCGCCCTCTGATCAGGGTCTTCACTGTTTGTCATAATTCAAAACATTGGCAAAAACAACCCTTAAAAGTCAGAAATGGACCAGACTAAAATGGAAACTGGAATTGTCCATTTAAAGATTCAGGGAGGAAAGAGTTAAGCAGACAGTAGACTAAAACAGGTTGAGTGATTTTGAAATATTGCAGAAATACTGGTAAGTTTGACTTTAACTCGTTACTCCATAGTTACGCCTTTTTACGCATTTAATTACTTCCTTCACTGAAGAAAATAGTTCCATTTTAAACAGTAATAAATATGCAACATAAGAAATATTTACTTTTTCTTAGCAGATAGTAGCTTAAAGCAGGCTGAAAACTAGAACGGCTATCACTAAAGGTGATAAATACCCCCACTATGCAGCACTCTGTCACACTCTGCAGACGTTTTCAATGAGGTTTGACAATGGCAGGGTGCTGCCACCATCATAAAAACTTGGAAAATTTATGGCAAGTATCAAGTAAATCAGGTTGAAAGTGAAGGAGTTCGCCGTACAAGATTTTGCCTGCCAATTTCAAGACCAATTTCAAGGCCAAAGGTCAAGGTCACAGAGATTTGAAATGTGTGTCTTGCACATCTACTACTCCTGAGTAACATTTATGCAAAGTATCAAGTGAATCAGGTTGAAAGTGAAGGAGGAGTTGAAAGTACAAGATTTTGCCTGCCAATTTCAAGACCAATTTAAATGACAAAGGTCAAGGTCACACAGACCTGAAATTTGTGTCTTGCACATCTACTACACCTGAGTAACATCTATGCCAAGTATCAAATGAATCGGGTTGAAACTGAAAGAGGAGTTGAAAGTACAAGATTTTTCCTACCAATTTCAAGACCAATTTCAAGGCCAAAGGTCAAGGTCACAGAGACCTGAAAATTGTGTCTTGCACATCTACTACACCTGAGTAACATCTATGCAAAGTATCAAATGAATCGGGTTGAAACTGAAGGAGGAGTTGAAAGTACAAGATTTTGCCTGCCAATTTCAAGACCAAATTTAAGGCCAAAGGTCAAGGTCACAGAAACCTGAAATTTGT
The DNA here is from genome assembly GCA_922989275.2 of Gari tellinella. Lineage (NCBI taxonomy): Eukaryota > Metazoa > Mollusca > Bivalvia > Cardiida > Psammobiidae > Gari > Gari tellinella. The sequence continues at coordinate 280,372 of OV277869.1, read as the reverse complement.
GTCTTGCACAGTAGGGCTGCAACGGTTCAGGTACTTCACGGTTCGGTTCGGGTTCGAGTAGACCCCTTCGGTTTTCGGTTATTTCGGTTCGGGTATTAGGATAAGAACTTGATAAAATCAACCAGAAAAAAATTCTCATTTACTGGCACATGTCTACGCAGACAATAGATCTACACACTTTTTCGAAAACGCTATCACTGTCATCTATAATTTTATCATATGTACGAGAAAGATGTGCATTTCTTTCTACCATTTTAGGACAGATTGTAGCAAATTTAAGGCGTGGTTCGTCCCGACCTGTTTTTCATTGAAGTTTCGTAACTAAGCTTTCAGCCTATTTTGTTTGTCATTCTGGCTGGTCTTCCTTAAATGCCTCATCAGCCTTCTATTTATAAGCGCTAGAAGAACTACCTAGCTCCAATTAAATTATTATTTTACTGAAAAAGTCATTAATATTTCAGTTTAATTATTTACATCGCCATTCGCAATTTACGGTCGCTAAGTAATAGACTGGTTACCCTTTTTCTGATGCTGATTCGACTTTGGTACCATTGAAGCCGGGCTATCAATCGTGCGCATGCGTTAAGTGCTGGATTTCCCGGAATTATAAATAGCCGATATGAAAAGAATGAGACGGACGAGAAGCGTGTTATTTAAATTACTGCAAGAAGGAAAGGTTAGAACTGTGATTTAACCTTACACTTTTGAACGTCTGACCATCAAAAATATACACGCAGACTGCACGCTGAATGGTAAATTAGCGGTCTAGTGTAATTTACCATACATCGGCGCACCGAACCGAAAATTTGCGGTGCCGACCCGAAACTCGAACCGAGACAAACGAACCAAAAATAACCGAAATTCGGTGAACCGTTGCAGTCCTATTGCACATCTAGTACACCTAAGTAACATTTATGCCAAGTATCAAATGAATCGGGTTGAAACTGAAAGAGGAGTTGAAAGTACAAGATTTTGCCTACCAATTTCAAGGCCAAAGGTCAAGGTCACAGAGACCTGAAATTTGTGTCTTGCACATCTACTACACCTGAGTAACATCTATGCCAAGTATCAAATGAATCGGGTTGAAACTGAAGGACTCGAGTCGAAAGTACAAGATTTTGCCTACCAATTTCAATACTAATTTCAAGGCCAAAGGTCAAGGTCAAGGTCACAGAGACCTGAAATTTGTGTTTTGCACATCTACTACACCTGAGTAACATTTATGCCAAATATCAAATTAATCGGGTTGAAACTGAAGGAGGAGTTGAAAGTACAAGATTTTGCAGACAGACCGACGGCCAACCGACTGACGGCCAACCAACCTACTGACCGACCGACAGGCTGATTCCAGTATACCCCCCTCAAACTCTGTTTGTGGGGGTATAATAAAGCAGAATGCACCTTAATATACATTCTGCTTTACATTCAACCTGCTTTAAGTGGTCACCTGTCTCCAAAATTAGAAACAGGGCATGGAGTAAAGGGCTAACACAAGTTGTCATAATATGATTATATGTAAATATAGACCTTGCATGCATTATAAGTTAGTAAAAGAAAGAAAGCCTATATACCATAACCCCCATTTAAACGTCCACTCCCAAACAACCAAAGTCCACCCCACTCCAAATATGTCAGTAAATACTTCAAAAACACTTCAATTAAACTCTAACTGTTAAACTTTTAATCTCCCAAACCGTAATTAATTTTTTGTGATTTTCCATTGCCCTGAGAGACCTTTAAATGGGAGTTTAAGGTATATAGTGATTAGAATTGATTAAAAGTGTGTTATAAATGTAAATAAATGAAAGTTTATAGAGTCAGACTTGTGTTATACAATCAATGATTGACGAATTATAACAACGTTTAACCCGTTTCCCCATAGCCTTTTTACACCTAGTTTATTACTCTACTGAAGAAAAATAGTTCCTTTTTATAGAGTTATAAATATGCACTATTAGAAATATTTTATATGTCTTAGTATATTATAGCTTAATAAAGAAGGCTGAAGGTAAAGTAGAATGTGCCTTATGGCGCATTCTGCTTTACTTTCAACCTGCTTTAAGTGGTCACCTATCTTCAAAAACTAGAAACAGGCTATGGGGTAATGGGTTAAAAAGGCAGCCAGTTTAATGTAGAACAAATGCAGTAAATCATAACTTCTAATGAATAGTTAAACCCTTCCACCGCTATAGGCGGCCTAATTCGACTTTGAAAACAATTTGGATCAGCTATGTGACTGAAAACCAGACGGTTATTTGTTAAAAACAAAAGAAAACTATGATAGGTATAAAAACATCCTCAATAAGAATAGCTTCATCTTAAGTTTTTAGAATTTTTTTAGAAACTTTTTCTATTCCCACTCTGGACAGTGTGTTTGAAGAGGAAAAATATACATACCGTCCTCAGATCTGCTGGTCTGTTAAAGAACAATAAAACAAGTGATATCAATTGAAAAACAGCTGATGAGGACTGTGCGATACAGTAGAAATATCCAAAGTGAGTAAAAATATTGTTCTGAGTCAATGGATAAAACTAAACAAAACTGTCTCATATGAGTTTGTACTATTTCCTGGAGATTTCTTTCCTTACTTTATTTAGCGTAGTTCGATCTTTTAATCCCTAATAGCCTTGTGCAACCCAGGTTTATAGATCTGCTTTATAACAAGGCAAACGTTTCTGTCTAACTTTTATTTCCTAAACTGTTACCAGGCACGGTCTCTATATACCAGCATTTCTAACTTCACCCTACATCTCTCTTAGCCCTGATCTAACGTATCCCTACATCTTGCCAGTACTAGCCTTTACATTCCATCCAAATCGTCTTTCTCATCCAGTTCTCGACACAAGTTCTCGTCTTTTGTGCCGCCCTCGCAGAGCATGCACACTATTATATACAGTCTGTACGAGCTTGAATGAATAATCATGTGACTTAACATCAGAGCTATGTAAGCACATTCCAGCCACATCCTAGCAACGTAACTATCCTGCGTTTAACTAGCCCTTGCTCTTTATATAATTTACCCGGCTCATGGCCAAATATATAATTAACGTAGGCGATTGACGTAACATCCGGGATAAGGGGAGTTACAAAAGTCTTACTAATCAGTGACGTAGTACCTATCTTCAATACAAGAAACAGGCTATACAGGAAAAGGATTAAAAGTGACAATAATAGAGAGGGTATTAAGAGAAGCCCAGTATCTACCTGTAGTGTTACCAGTTGTTGGTATACATATGTAGTGTATAGCCAGAGATACACGGCTCCGATGATTTATATATACGAGACCGTTGAGCGAGATTTCGCGAGAACAGGTCCTCGCGAGTTATATAAGCATTAGCGACGATCGGGAAAAAAGTCGATATTTGGAATTACTTATCCAGTTGCTTCATTAATACGGTCTACAGTTATTTTACAATACAAACATTCTTTAAAGAAGCCTCTATTTCAAAGTTTAACACAAAAGAATAATAAGAATAAAGTCCGAGCATCAATTAACCCCTCCGCGCATCGCACACACGTTAATTAGTGTTTGGAAATGCTGATTGAATGTAACGTTGCATGAATGTGTGAATGGACACATGGGTGGCCTCATTATAATTTAATTTATAGCAAAATGCGTGGACAGATTGACATGAAAATTTTGCCATAACTGTATCTTAATATAAGCTACATGGACAACCCATTCTTATTATTGTTTGAATGTTCAAACTGATGTTTAAGCATTTACGGCAAGACGATATTGCATCGATCTTCAATCGAAGCACCAGTGGGTGGCCTCATTAAAATTTGATTTATAGCAAAATTCGTGGACAAATTGACATGAAAATTTCGCCATAACTGTATCTTAATATATGCTACATGGACAACCCATTCTTATTCATGTTTGAATGTTCAAACTTAAGTTTAAGCGTTTACGGCAAGACAATATTGCATCGATCTTCCATCGAAGCACCAGAGGGTGGCTTCATTAAAATTTAATTTATAGCAAAATGCGTTGACTGATTGACATGAAAATTTCGCCATAACTGTATCTTAGTTTGAACTACATGGATAATCCATTCTTATTCATGTATGAATGTTCATACTGAAGTTTTAAGCGTTTACGGCAAGACGATATTGCATCGATCTTCAATCGAAGCACCAGAGGGTGGCCTCATTAAATTTAATTTATAGCAAAATGCGTTGAATGATTGACATGAAAATTTCGCCATAACTGTTTTAAGCGTTTACGGCAAGAAGATATTGAATCGATCTTCATTTTTTTGGAACTTACCAGCAACATATCTTCTGTTGATCCATGAATACACTTTCTCGGTTTAATCCACAACTCATATTTTGGTTTCACTCGATTAGAATCACAAAATATCGTATAAGCACGAAATTAAGTCAATATTTATAAGTCAACTGGTCGATATGTGTATTTTTTTCCCATTATCGCGATGCTGTCATTACCTGTGCTGGTCACGTGACCGCATCGACATACGTCACTGCCTCTCAACGGACACCTGTTATATGGGGAAAGAAGGAAAATAAGGGAGCCGTGTATCTCTGGCTATACACTGTCTCTGAAATTATGAGTCATATGCCTTGTTTTCCCATCAGGTCGTTATGAGTGCCTTTCTCTATATAATAGAGGGGATACCCCAGTACATACCTGTAGTGTTACCAGTTGTTGATATATTCCCTGTTTCGCCATCAGGTCGTTATGAGTGCCTTTCTCTATATAATAGAGGGGATACCCAAGTACATACCTGTAGTGTTACCAGTTGTTGATATATTCCCTGTTTCCCCATCAGGTCGTTATGTGTGCCTTTCTCTATATAATAGAGGGGATACCCAAGTACATACCTGTAGTGTTACCAGTTGTTGATATATTCCCTGTTTCCCCATCAGCTCATTATGTGTGCCTTTCTCTATATAATAGAGGGGATACCCCAGTACATACCTGTAGTGTTACCAGTTGTTGATATATTCCCTGTTTCCCCATCAGCTCATTATGTGTGCCTTTCTCTATATACCGTCTTTAGCTATGTATTGTGCGCACTTTTATCATAAAATCTTTTTTCTGCAATTTGGGGGTGCGTACAATACAGTAGCTGCAGTACTGTACCTCTAACTCTAGACCAAGGTCTACTAGAGCTACAGTTTGCTAGCATCTCTACAGTGGCGCAAATTCTGCAGCAGTTGTTTATCAGTTATATATGTTCAAACAGTTGAGAATTTATCTTTAAACTGCAATATTTAACAATATTTTGATATATAACCTTCTTGTGTTAAGTAATAACCCACTCGAAGACCATTTCAAAACTTTTCGGTGTCGACCCACTATTTGTTTTGATTTTCCAAGCCGAGACAGAACTCGCGCATGCGTAAAACGCTGTCCGGTTGACATATAAGGCTTTCATTCATAATTGGAAAACTTACTGAGCTGTGGTATTTTTGATGAATTCGAGGATTATTTTTGCCCAGGTAAACTAAAACATTTGTTTTATTGCTAATATGGTTAAGGGTGGCAGCTTAAAAACAAGTTTAAAGCTTAATTCGTGTATTAGATATTTTCCCGCCATTCGTTGACATGCGCGGCGGTTTTACTACACACTCCATATATGGAATATGTAGTAAGAGGTTATGGGACATATTTTTTCAAAATGGCCGACCATCCCTCGAAGACCGATGCCGGTTGACAGTAGTAAAGTTTAAATCGGGAGAAACTCAATCAAAGACGTAGTTAACCTGATTTTACACACCCACTGTGTCAAAAAATGCATTCCAAACCGATACCTACCTTTTATTTTTCAAAAACGGTAAAAATTAAAATGTTATAGTAACTTATTCAAGCGACAGTGAATCACTGTCGGCTTGCGCCATTGTAGAGATCCTAGCGTGTCGTAACTGTATCCGCAATACAGTTACGATATCGCAACTAACAATACAGGGGAACAAGACTCTAAAGCCTACCTTGACCAACGGTTAGCGCTCGTAGGCTGATGTGTTAAGATTGCGCAATACGCTGCAGGGCTTTAATTGACACCTCCCATACTAGGCGGCCGGGGATTAGGGCTGTTTATTGGAGATGACACGCTAGTGACCCCAATTATAATCAGTTATGATTGTCCGGGTGTAAACTGTTGATGTTATGACACTTGATTGCTTATAAGTTATTAAAATTAGTCTCCGATCTGAGAATGCAAGCCCTCATTATTTGAAGCTTCTTTCGAGGGAGCACGTTAGTCGTTACGTACAGTATCTAATACAATCTAAATCGGTAAGGCATTTTGAACTGAGAGAGAAATAAAGTAAATAAACAAGTTGTTATTCATAATTATTGCGTGAAATCGCTCAAAAGGAAGTAAACTTAGCTCTGGTTGCATCGTAGAAACAAAGCGTCACTGTATAAACACCCGCCATTTCCGGACCCGAACTGCGCATAATCCAATTTACTATTTCCGGATTATTCTTTTGATTTGCGGCACTCGATTTTCAGAGCGAAACTTTTTGTAACTTTTTCGGAACATTTGTATTCTACCGTATTTTTTCATAATTCAATAAATGCTAGTGATGAAATAATTCGATACAATAAATGTTTAGTATTTATATATTTTAATCCTAATAAACGCATCTACAAACTTACACAGAATAATGCGGGGTGATTCTAATCAGGAACATATTCCGTTCCTGTTCTAATGTGACGCTAGAAATGAAAATTAAGTATGCCTATAAAATTATGTCTGGTTTCGTTTCCAGCATTTGAAACACAGTCGCATCTTATTTTTTGGAACTTCGAAGGGCGGATTTCACCCCTGACTATCAGAATACTTGTAATTATCACATATTTAACGGATTTTCTTGGTCCTAAAATATGCCTACGGAACTCTCTTCATTTAAAAACAACTGGGTTCAGCAGGAGAAATCGTGCGTACGACGGCTGACCAAAGCCTTGGGAAAAGTTTTTTTCCAGACATTTAACCGTGTTATACACGGATGCGCACAATACTCGGGAAATGACGGTAATAGAGGGGATACCCAAGTACATACCTGTAGTGTTACCAGTTGTTGATATATTCCCTGTTTCGCCATCAGGTCGTTATGAGTGCCTTTCTCTATATAATAGAGGGGATACCCCAGTACATACCTGTAGTGTTACCAGTTGTTGATATATTCCCTGTTTCGCCATCAGGTCGTTATGTGTGCCTTTCTCTATATAATAGAGGGGATACCCCAGTACATACCTGTAGTGTTACCAGTTGTTGATATATTCCCTGTTTCGCCATCAGGTCGTTATGAGTGCCTTTCTCTATATAATAGAGGGGATACCCCAGTACATACCTGTAGTGTTACCAGTTGTTGATATATTCCCTGTTTCGCCATCAGCTCATTATGTGTGCCTTTCTCTACAACTTTTCCTCCCTTGAAGCCAGCTATCAGGTTTGCATTCTTGATTGTAGAAAGTCGGTGAGCAATCACGATTGTAGTTCTCCCAGCACTAGCCTGACAAAGAAGCAACAAGTATTTGTAAGATTTTCTAAAACTGAAATAACATAGTAAAGAAATATTGTTAAACACTTTCCCACTGCCGCACAATAGTAACGAATACCAGTACAGTAGAACCTCTCTATTACGACCACTAAAATGTGTCAAATATTAGTTGTTTTAGACAGGCGACTGCTTAGAGCAATATGAAATTGAAACAGAAAACTCCTATAGGAGCTTTCTGTTTCACTTTCACATTGCTCTAAGCTGTCACCTGTCTTTTATGCAGACAATTAACCTTCTTTTTAGTGGTCGTAATAGAGAGGTTCTACTGTACATGGATTTCCCCAGGAAAATCAGAAGGCATGTCAAATTTGTTCTAAATAGACTAACAGATAACCCTTCTCCCTATCAGTATGCTCAATTTATTCCTCCACTCTATATAGTCATGAATATATACCGTATTTAAGGTTCATTCTGCTTTACTTTCAACCTGCTTCAAGATATTATCTTTCTTCAATACTAGTACAGACTATATAGGGTAACAAACTAATGTAATTTGATTTTAATTGTTTATCTTTCAGTATATCTTTTCATGGTCCTCTGTACCTATTACTCCACTTCTGTACAACTATGTAACTTTCAGTATACCTTTTCCAGAGCCTTTTCTACAACTATTCAACTTTATATATACAATCGAGCACCAGTATCTCGAACGTCAGAATCTCGACTATAATGCCTATCTCGACGATTGTTTCAAGTCCCGGAAATATTTGTTCTTATTCTTATGTAAACTTACCTACCCTATTTCGACTATGGCTAATCTCGATTACCCCCAGTATTTCGACTATAGATTTTGGCCATATTCATTTAATTGTTCTCAATTAACACCCAGTATCTCGACGACTGTAAGTCATCATGCATTTATACGATCGCCGACTTTGATCGCGAGTATCGGACTGTGGAAATCACAGGTAAAATCATTAACCGGAACTATCGGTAGCTTTACACGTTGGCTGAATGGGTGTTAGCTGATAATTGTCAAACAACAGTAAATTATCGCTTAAAGTTTGGTCGCCGCATCCTTCAAATCAGTCTCCTAATAACCGTCATTATCGGTGTTGATTCAATTCATCAAGAGTAGCGCCCCTTGATAAAACGGATGTTGAAGAAAATAGTACCGCGGAGAAGGAAGGAAAATGCGAATAATACACGAAATTCCGCGATAAACAAAATAGAGTGGCAAAAAGCTATACATAGTATATGTTATATTGTTAGGAACTGTCCGAAATAAATATTGAGCCGAATCGACCGAATCCTGGTCAATGTCTCATGAATATTCAATGAGGTCAAATGCATGAAATGTACACAATTGACCCATGTGTCTTAAATACTAAATATAAGGAATTGTTTTAACGAATTATGCTTATCGCAATTACTTTTTCTTAACCTAGAGTGTTTTTTTCACCAGCTCCAATGAATTTCCCTGTGATTTCCTAAGTAAAACGAGGTTTTCATGAGTATTTGACAGCCGGAAGTAAACCGGTTTGTTGATGCGCAGCTTTACCGCACGCGCAGATTTACCGTACTCGACTGTAATAACCAAAACAACCCATGTATAATTTCATGTTCGGTGTTTGCAAAATAAATATATTACGTTCGCAGCTATTCAATATAATCTCCCTGGTCAAGTACAGTACTAAATAAAATGTGAGTTATTGATTGTCTATCTTTATCGTCCATGTTTTGTGTACATAAAATACAGTAAACGTGTAACATCGAAATCGGCATATAATGTGTTAAAAACGTTACAGCATTTCACAAACACGCGAGAGTATATATGTACAGCGGTTTTATTGCTCACAGGATTACTTTCTGTAAGTTTTGAATTTTTTACCAGTTTGGTTATCTCGAGCCCATCCTTATCTCGACGCTATTTCGATCGTCCCGAGACCGTCGAGATACTGAAGTTTGACTGTATACTGTTTCCAGGGCCCTCTATATAACTTTTCAACTTTCAATATACCTTTTCCAGGGCCTCTTGTACTACTCCTTCACTCTCTGTGTCCAGGGCAGACGTTGCTTCATCCAGTAACAGTATTTTAGGGTCTCTAACTAAGGCCCGGGCGATGGCAATTCTCTGTTTTTGTCCTCCACTAAGCTGAGCACCTCTCTCTCCAACAAGGGTCTCATATTTCTAGAAAAAATCAGTATGAAACATAAATATGCTGGATTCATTTATATATTTCAGGAAAACAGGGTATGGTTTAACAGCTTTCAAAATTTTACTTGACATCTCATCTGGACCCAAACTGTTTACAAAAGTCATAGACTCTAGTAGTGTTGAAATCGGATTATCCATCTTTTCCAAACAGTGTAGATCCTGAGGGTTCATTCAGGAGCCTTCTGGTCAGGGTCTACACACTTTGTCATAATTTATAAGAGTTCAGATCATAACAAACCCCTGACACTCATCGCAAACAAGTCTTTTATCACAAATCTGATGAAACCACTTCAAGGGGTGAATACCAAAATGTTCTAGTGGCATTTACTGTAACTTAACCCAAGTTTCTAGTTTTGAAAATAGGCATTCTGCTTCACTTTCAGCCTGCTTTAAGCTACCACCTGCTAGAATATAGAAAATATTTCTTATGAACCATATTTATCACTGTATAAATTACAACTTTTTTCTAAATGGAGGAATAAATTAGAGTTTAATTAAAAGTTGCAAACTGAATGGCAAACAGTGTAGACGTACCCTGATCAGACTGCTCCTGAGGGAGCGGTCTGATCAGGGTCTACACTGTTTGCTCAGACCAGGCTGTCCTAATACTTAGGGTTATTATGGTAGTTCACAAAGGGTTTAGTATTTACATCAGGAAGCTTGGAGATGAAGTCATGTGCATTAGCCTTCACTGTAGCGGCCTCTATCTCTTCCTGGGTGACACCGTCTCTTCCATACCGGATGTTCTCAGCTATCGTGGTTCCAAATAGTACCGGTTCCTGGCTTACTATGCCAATGTGTTGTCGCAACCATTTGAGGTTCAAATCTCGAATATCAACCCCATCTATCAATATCTAAAACAGGCGCAAACAAAAAACAAACAATGATGAAATGGCAATCCTAAACTGATGGAAATATTTCCTTTTTTTACAGGCATGAATATGTACCATAAGACGGTAGTTTAAAAAGCAGGCTGAAGGTAAAGCACAATATGCCTTAAGGTGCATTGCCATGAAGTTCTACAAACTTACACAACAGATACTAAATAATTGGAAGTTCAAAAAATTCAAAAGATAGAAGAGTTATGTCCCTTACCCTTGCATTCTCAATTGATGTTATAAAAGATTTATGCTAGAAGAGTTATGTCCCTTACCCTGCCATTCTCCGGGTCGTAGAACCTCTGTATCAGTTGTACCACTGTAGACTTTCCACAGCCACTGGAACCAACTAAAGCGACTGTCTCGCCTCGGTTGATGCTAAGACTGAGTCCATCAAGAACCTGAAGTTAGAAACGCCAGTAACTCTAGAGACATCAATACAAGAAAGGCCAGTAAATAAGGCCCTAAACTTTAAAGCTATCGAAGGCCTATGGCCATCAAAGGTCTGTAACTCTACAGCCACCAATTCATATAAATATCGCCTATATTGTCCTTAAGCACTTGTCTGTATAGAAAGAGTTAGAATGCTTGTTGTAAACCAGTCTGACAGACTTATACGTTACATTTATAAAGTGGTATTGTTGTGCATTTCAGCCCACAATCAAAAAGTTATATAGAAAGTAATATCATCATCATTTAGTAATGAACACAATGCCAGTTCTGTCAGTCTTGTGCTGTCCCATCCCTTCTGTCTGTCTCTCTATAATGTCTGCCTGTGTCTCTATCTGTCTGTGTGTCTGTCTATCTGTCATGTCTGTATGTCCGTCTGTCTGTTTGTCTATAATCTGACTGATTATCTGTCTGTTTGTCTGTCTATCTGCGTGTGTGTCTGTCAATGTGTCAGAAATCTTTAATTTCCAACAATCAACACAAGCAGCTGCCTCGGGTAATCTATGTATTCCTAGTTACACCAGCTTGTTACACTGTATCCTACCTGAACATCAGGACGAGACGGGTACCGGAAGTCCACGCCATGAATCTCAATGTTTCCCTGCAAAGAGCCTGGAACCATCCCTTCCTCTGAATAGCTGTCTATTGGAGGGTCCTGAATCAAGGATGGGAAAACTTCATCAATGTACAGGTAGGATTTTGTTAGGTGATCCATGAATATAACATGAACAATTTAACCATAACCCCATAAATACACATTTTTTTGCCTTATTCCTCCACTCAAGAAAATATTTCCACTCAAAACATTCATTAACATGTAACATTACAAATATTTTATATATCCTTTAATAGCAGATTGTAGCTTAAAGCAGGCATAAAATAATAAAGCAGAATGCACTTTAACTAATAAGGCAGTTCTTCTTTACTTTCAGCCTGTTTTAAGTGGTCACCTATCTTTAATACTAGAAACATGCTGTTTGATTACATGTACTCTTTTCTGACTATCTATATTTTGTTTATGTAAAATGCACTACTTAATGGAGGAAAAAATAGAAGATACAACTCCTTCAGGATCTGTCTGATAAGGGTCTGCATGGTTCTCTTATAAGATGTATCTACAATCTTTCCTTGGGTACTTTTTTCTTATTTCATTAACCAATTTTACAGTTCAGAGGTTAGGTGTTAATAGTGGTCAGAGTACATAGTGACAGAGTTTTTTTTTAACCCAGAACCCCATAAATACACTTTTTTACACCTTTAATTTATTCCTTCACTAAATAAAATTGTTCCATTTTATAAAGTCATGAATTTGTTCTGTAAGAAATATTTTGTATATCTTAGTAGATGGTTACTTAGCTTAAAGCAGGCTGAAAGTAAAGCAGAATGCGCCTTGAATCAGGGCTGCCATTTCTCCAGATTTTTCCGAAGTCTTCGGATTTTTATCCTAGCAGATGGTAGCTTAAAACAGGCTGAAAGTAAAGCAGAATGCGCCATAAGGCGCATTCTGCTTTACTTTCAACTTGTTTAACTCATTCACCCCTGAAACTTTTAATGGACAATTCCAACTTCAAAATAAGTCCAGTCCATTTTTGACTATTTAGGGTTGATTTTAACAATATATTTCAAAATGACAAACAGTGTAAGGCTCCTTAAGGAGCCTTCTGATCAGGATGTTCACTGTTTGCATGGGACAAAAGTAACCCTCACAGGTACACTGATTGTAAATGACGACTATACTCGTCGCTAGGGTTGAATGTGTTAAAGCAGTCATGTGTCTTCAAAACTAATAAACAAACTACGGGGTAAAGGTATGATTAGTAAAATCACGTCTGAAAAATTTAAAATTTGAAATCTTAGGATTTTTATGATCAACTTGTGGCAGCCCTGCAAAGTTTGTTCAACAAGATGTTCTACATACCCTGGCAATAAGGTCATAGACAACATAAGCGGCTCCTCTCCCTATGGAGAAACTCTGGATATACGGTGCTGCACTTCCTAGTGAGAAGGCCCCCATCAACACGGAGAAGAACACCTGAAAATAGTTCATACACCTAAATAGACTACACATATGGATATACAGAATATATGTGATAGACGTTCATGGTGGGCATGGTTTTATATTTGAATATTAACCCAGTACCCCATAGCCTATTTCAAGTTTTGAAGATATGTGCCCACTTAAAACAGGTTGAAAGTAAAGCAGAATGCGCCTTAAGGCACATTCTGCTTTACTTTCAGCCTGTTTTAAGATATTATCTGCTAGAATATAGAAAATATTTCTTAATATTTTTATTTGTGACAGTATGAATTGGAACTATTTTCTTCATTAGAGGAATTAATTAAAGGCATAAAAAGGCATATTTATGGGGTAATGGGTTAAGAAGGAGAAGGGTGACAAGGAGATCATTGACAGAGTTGACTGCATGCAATAACCATACACTTACAATCATTATACATAATTGATGCTTATAGTGGGCGGATTTATGTATTTGAATATTCAGCAGGATATTACACTTACAATCATAATATCTGAGACTTTGTAGTTTTCTGGCTCGTCCCTCGTCAGTTTAGCTCCGTACCAGAATCCAAGGCCATATGCACCAAACACTACCAGCCAAACTATACCCATTGATACACCATTAACAAGGCCCTTTCTTATTCCAATAGTCCTCGCTTCAAGCAAGTTGGAATCATACCTGCAATCAAAACGATATCCAAATCAATTAACTTGACAAGCCACTCATAAGGATCCAAACTATTTCACACTGAACCCAATTTGAAATGCAATTTTATAAATGATTTTCTTTTTTCACTGTAGCAGAGACAATCATTGCAGATGAAAATGTAGCCGAGTAGAGAATATGGTGAAATGGTTGAATGGTTTTGGGTGACTCGGTAGCTCAATGGTTAGAGCGTTGACATGGTAAGCCAGAGGTCCTGGGTTCGAGTCTCAGTTGAGTCACAACTTTTTCACCAAGTTACAAAAATATTACCCAGCATGCAAAAAGTTAATATACATTTACAGAGCTCCAGATAATTATAAGGAATATTTCAGAAACACTAAAATCTATTTCTGCTGCAGTAAACCCTATGGTGTAACTACTCATTAAAACTGTTTCTTTGAGACAATTCTAATGAGTAGTCACACCATAGGATTTGATGATGAAATGAGTGAGAAATTGTTGGATTTATTCAGTTCACTCCCTATTATCTGGAGCCCAAGCCCCAAGGTTAGAAAGAGTTTGAGTTAAGTCTGAGATTGTTCTCAAGCATCTGATTGGTCAGATTTGAGCAAAAGCTCAAATCTAACCAATCAAATGCTTGACAACTAAAAAGCTTTATAATCTTGGACCCTGCATTTACCGACCGCCATTTACCTTTCACACTCTTTGTTCTGGCCACCAAAGGCTGCCACAGTTCGTACAGCACCAAGAACCTCCTCCGCTACAGCTCCTGCTTTAGCATAAGCCTTTAACTCAGCCCCTGATGCCAGAGCCACAAGCTAAAATAAAGAACATAAATAAAATTAAATTTACTTCTCTAAGTCTTGCGGTTAACATATATTTGATGCTTTTTGAAAAGGGATCTGTCTGATCAGGGTCTGAACTTTTATCTTCAACAATATGTCTGATAATTGTCTGCACACTTTCCTTGGGAAAATGACAAGCAAACTCTTTGCTAAGATTCATAGGGTTAACCCATTACTCCATAAATACACCTTTTTACCCCATTTATTTATTCTTCTACTGAAGAAAAAATTTCCAATTTATAAAGTCATGAATAGTTCCCATACAAAAAAAGTCTATATCCTATCAGATAGTAGCTTAAAGCAAGCTGGAAGTAAAGCAGAATGCGCCATATGGCGCATTCGGCTTTACTTTCAACCTGCTTTAGTGGTCACCTATTTTCAATATTAGAAACAGGCTATGGGGTGAAAGGCTAAGAATTAAGCGCAAATTAATTGAATGAATTATTACAAATTGTTTTATACGAGTCTTACTTTGCTCATCAAGAAGGCAGCACCTGCTAACAGCGGACTGATGGCAAGAATGACCAGTGTCAATTTCCATCCATAGATGAAGCCGATGATGAAGCCTGCAAGGAAGCCACAGAACCACTGCATGAAGTGGCCACACTTGTCTCCAATACCATCATGGATCTTGGAGATGTCACTAAAGATAAAACAAGCTATAGAGAATATTACATAGGGTTCCAGATAAGAGCCAGTAAACTGAACAGATTCAACATTTTCTCACTCATTTCACCCCCAAATCCTTGAAGAGACAATTCTAAAGAGTAGTGACAGCATATGGTTTATTGCAGAAATAAAGATTTTAGTTTTTGAAATGCTCCCCTAATCTGGAGCTCTATACAGGGCTATAGATATGGGGAGTACTTCAAAATCTAAAATTATTATTTCTGCATTAAACCATAATGGTGTCACTACTTGTTAGAATCTTCTTTTCAAGAAAGAACATACTCAGCCAGCCTGGAGTTGAGCTGTCCAGATTCTTGTGTGTCAAACCAGCCAATGTTTTGTCTGAGGACATTACGGAAGAAACTTTTACGTATTCGATGAGTCTGTCGCTCTGAGGCTATCATCCAGAAGGTTACCTGCCCATAACCAAACACCAACGCCCCACACCCAATACCTGAAAGGTCAAGTCAAACACTTTGTCATTAACCCTTTCACTTATAGAAGCGCCTTTTAGCGGATATGATTTATTCCTCCGCTGAAGAAAATAGTTCCAATTTAATCAGTCTTATTTTCAATATTCTAGCACATGGAAGCTTAAAACAGGTTGAAAGTAAAGCAGAATGCGCCTTAAGGCGCATTCTGCTTTACTTTCAACCTGCTTTAAGTGGTCACCTATCTTAAATACAAGAAATAGGCTATCAGGTAAAGGTTTAACTCTTAACCCACAACTCTATTAATACACCTTTTTACGCCTTCAGTTTGTTCCTCTTCTTCCTGAAGAAAATAGTCCTATTTACAAAGTCATGAACTTTTACCAAAAGAAATATTTTCTGTATGATCCTAGGAGATGGTATTTTAAAGCAGACTGAAGTTTAAGTACAGCAGAATGCTCCTAGAGGCATGTTATGCTGTACTTTAAACCTGCTTTAAGAGGTCACCTGTATTCAAAACCAGAAGCAGGCTATGGAGTAAAGGTTTAAATAGTTTAAGGACAAAACCACTGTTTGCATAGGACTATAAGAATCAACCATGTGTGTTGATGTAGAATAGGAATTTCTCCCCCGAGGGTCAGAAAATTCATGCAGGTACGAGGCTTGCAATGTCCCTGCATGGACTTTCTGGCCTACATCAACAAAAGGAATGGTGTATAATTTTTTTCTCCAATTTAAATCATTAAAACATGATACAAATCAATTTAAATCATTAAAACATGATACAAATAACGAAATAATTGCAGTTTGTGTGCCCTTTTTTTCCGCCAAAACATGACTGTTTATAGTAACGTCATCAGAAATGACGTCATTAAGTTACCCGCGTCATGCAGCGCTTGTGGTTAAGCTGGGCAAACAATAAAAGATGTCACGTGGTATGGAGGATAGAGTGATTCCCCATGGGGAAAATCCCTATCCAACATAGGCGAAAATGAGAGAAAAGTGAATTCTTCACAGGTACACTGTTTGCAAAGGACACATATATGCATAACTTAACCCTCGTAGTGCTCCTCTGCATAAATATATCCTTGTAAATACTGTAGAGCCAGATTAGAGGGTTCTTCCCCTGAACTGGGCCTGCACTGTTTGACATACTTTTAACCCTTTCCTCCACTGCTTGTTGTTTGTAGTATTGAATATAGGTGACCACTTAAAGCAGGTTGATAGTAAAGCAGAATGCACCTTATGGGGAATTCTGCTTTACTTTCAGGAGTCACCTATATTCAATACTACAAACACATGAGGTAAAGGGTCAAGCATCATCTGCTAGGTTATAGAAAACATTTCTTATTGTGCAAAGTTATGACTTTATAAAGGGGAACTATTTACTTCAGTGGAGGAATAAATTAAATGCCTAAAAATGTGTATCTATGGCATAAAGGGTTAAATATGTTTATCAGAAAATGGAATAGTCCATTAAAAATAATGTTCATTGCCAGAGCTAAGGTAATAATAAATTGACCTACCCACAAAATACAGAGAGAATTTTCTCATTTCGTCCAGTAAGTCGGTGTCAATGGCTTTCTGTACGACATCATAGTCTACAGTATTCATTGACTGAGACAGTATAGTAGCCTTGTGAGGACTGAAATAAAATACAAATACAACATAGTCCACATTTAAAGCAGGCTGAAAGTAAAGCAGAATGTGCCTTTAGGCACATTCTGCTTTACATTCAGCCTGCTTTAAGCTACCAATGCTAGAAAACAGGAAAAAACTTATTTAGAACAAATTCAAGACTGTATAAAGTGGACTTATTTTCTGTAGTGGAGGAATAAATTAAAGGCATAAAAAGGTGTATTTATGGGGTAATGGGTTAAATGCTAAATACACATCCCTAGTTAGCAGTAGGAGACAGGGTGTTGTATTCAGCTTGAGACATTCTTGACAGAAATAGCCGACCTCAGGAGCACATTTTGAGTGAGTGTGATGGATAGGCTGTTTCATGTTTTTGGTAACTGAAAAGATCCACAAGAGAACCTAATATCCCACAATAGTTACAAGTGTTGAAAGAGTTAAGTCCTAGATCAGAGAGCTCCTGCAGTGCTTTCTGATAGGATTTGTCTGATATGTATCTGCAGTCTTCTTTAAGAAATTTGCCTTTTTAATCCAACATGTATAGATCTGCACTTTTCCTTGATAAATTTGCCTTAAAAATCTATGAAGTAATGGGTTTAAATTAATGATACTTACGACAGCAGTGACGGCTCCTCTATGACCTGTGATTTGGTCAGTCCTATGGTAGTTAGGATATTGAAGGAGATCATTAGATTTACTTGATACTCATACTCTCCAGAGTTGACAAACAACTGAATAGTTTCACCGAATACCACGATCATCAGCGGAATGGCACAGCCGTTAATCGCTGCACAGACTGTTCCAAGGATCATCAGGAAACCGTCCCAAAGGGAGGCAAACTTGAACTGAAAAGAAAAACATTACAATTTACTGGTAAGAGCCACAGGGGTCAGGCATAACATTGTGTACTTTGTCCCAAAACTGTCAAAAACATTCCAAAATCTGCTAAGAAATCATATCTACATACAAAAGTAATTGAGAGGATAAACCCCTATACAGTACTACATAGCCTGTTTCTAGTACTGAAGATAGGTAACCATTTAAGAAACAATTGTACCGTATCTTTCCGAGGGATGGGCTATTGGGGTCTCTGTCCTCCAGCATAAGCAGGTTAAAAGAAAAGCAGAAAGTGCAGAAAGCTACATCTGCTAGCCTGTGCTAGGATCTTATGGTAAAAGTATGCATGACTATATAGTATCCTCGATTCTCACTAGTCGGAAGCCTATCATGAGTCCGGAAGGATCACAAAAACGCTTGATACAGCGCGTGCGGTTTGCTTACGTCATCGCAAAAAGTGGTTCCGGTTAGTTATTAGATGCGGACAGATAATAGCCGAAAAAAAAGCTAAAACAAACTTGGAATTTTAGTGAAACTTTGAAGAAAATTATATATTCAAAAAATGAATACCAAAATTGACCACGTACCTTATTTTTTTAATGTCCCTTTGTAAAATGAATCCGAATAACACATTTTCCAATATAACTCTAAATGTTTATTACGTGTAGCAAGTGTCTGGAAATTGAATTTCCATATGCAGTATAAATTTGACCCGGTTGTGTACAAGCGCCTTTGCTACCCGGATGATGACGTCAGACTTCCGGCCTAGTAAGAATTCGCGGCGCTGCATTTACAGCTGAAGGTTAGTTTGAATAACTGGTATTTGTTTAACAATCAAATTGTTTGATTACTTTAAATGTTATTTTCAGTTAGAAACCTGTTTTTTCTCCATATTCGTTCAATGTATCTCCCAGTTTCCATTTAAATTGATTACCGTTATAGTCCGTTTTCGCTAAGGGGTCCGGACAAACGAGTGCAGAGGATATATAAAGTGGAACTATTTTTTTGTGGAAGAAAATTCTAAAGGCATAAAATGTGCATTTATGGAGGAATTGGTTAACCAGATATATTATGTAGATAAAGTAATTGTTATTATTATTAATATTATTTTTATATTCTGTATTAATAACTATCATTATAATTTGTAATTATATTGATATTTGTTTTTACTTTTATGTTATCATTATTACAGTGCTCCCTCCCTACAACGGCTCTACCAACAACGACTCCCTCCTTACAATGACACTTGCCGCAGTTCCCTAAACAGGACAATTAAGTCTAACGCTTTTACTGCTGCAATATACGCTGCTTAAAGTTGTTGTCTGCTATTTGTTCTCAAAGTTACATATTAGTGGACATTTTGATGTGTTATGCGGCGTCTAATCTGGATTCAAGCTGTTTGCAAATGTAAGCCAAGTCTTAATTTTCCCTCTCTATAACGACTCCCTCCGAACAACCAGGCAACCTGTGTCTCCCATAGGGTGTCATTGTAAAAGGAGCACTGTATTACTATTATTGTCATTATTATATTCTGTAGGAAGTTTGTTTGTGTGTGTGTCCATGCATCTTACTTATCTCAACAGAATTATGATTTTTGAGTTGTGGGATATTTCGCACATTTGAAGTTCAAAGTCAGATGGTATGTGTGGTCAAAAACTCTGCCAACTACAACCATACGTCATTTGAACTATTACATTGACTAAAACAATAAGGAAATTTTCCCCAAGAAAGAGTGCAAGGTTGCATGAAAAATGTCTATGTCTCTTTAACCCATTATCCCATAGGATATAGAAAATATTATTCTTATGGTACAATAGTATTCATAACTGTATAAAGTGAAACTATTTTCTTCAGTGGAGGAATAAGTGACAGATGTAAAAAGGCGTATTTATGGGGTAATGGGTTCATAGTGCCAGATTAAAGCATGTAAAATGTATCTCTATGAGGAGTATATGTAAATCTACTAAAGACTGATTCTAAAAGAGGTCCGAGGGAGGAGGGTGGGGATGGTTCATCTACAGTAATGCCAGCTTGCATTATGGAGACTCATATTTATATGTTTCTGAAGACCATATTAATTCAGTAGTGAGATCTCTGTACTTGTTCACAGAATTAAACATTGACAATCTACTATGGGTACTTTGTTATAGTCGGTACAATGTATATTTAGATTGGTTTAGATAAATAGCTTTCAAGCCCAAATCAAACATATAGCCAATAGTCACTCAGGTCATAAGGTGAATGTTATTTACCATAGAATAACACGTTTGAAGGCAATAACCCTCCTCTTTGTATTTGAGCATATTGATGTTTTTTTGAGAACAGTGTTGACCCAGATCGACACCTCTTGCAGGTGCTCAGTTCAATCAGGGTCTTTACTGTGACATGTGACCATTTAAAGCAGGTTGAAAGTAAAGCAGAATGTGCCATAGGGCACATTCTGCTTTATTTTCAGCCTGCTTTAAGATATTATCCGCTAGAATACAGAAAATATTTCTAATGGTGCACATTCTTGACTGTATAAATTGAAACTGTTTTCTTCAGTGGAGGAATATATTAAATGTGCTAAAAGGTGCTTCTATGGGGGAATGGGTTTAAGTCACTTACCTCTGAAATCTTAAATGGACAATTCCTGTTTCCAAATAAGTCTTAGTCAATTTCTGGCTGTTATGGCTAGTATTTACATTGTATTTTACAATGAAAAATATTGTAGATCCTGATCACTGATCAGAGGGCTTCAAAAGGAGCCCTGTGATCTGGGTCCACATGGTTTGCCTAGGTCAAGTGTACACTTCACAGGTATACAGTGAGTGTATGTAGACCTAGGGGAGGTGTATACTCATAGCCAGAGTTTAATGAGGTAAGCACTCTTTCCTGGGGAAGGTTTTCCTTATTCTAGTAGCCAATGTAATAGCTCACACGATTTAGCAAAGATCGGTATTTTCCGTGTAAAACAAACTATACAATTTCAGTGTTCTGCCAAGGCCGCGCCCTTGCGCCATTGGCGCTTAAAAATCACAAATGGCGCAGACAATTTCCCGTAAATGGGCCCGATGGCGCGCCTAAAAAAATCGCGAAAAAAAAAATTCCCGCTATGACGGTCAATGTTTTAGTCTGTCCGTACTATTAGAGCATTTGAAACAACTAATTTCATTGGATACGTCGACCGGAAGTATCCGCTATAGTCCAATCGCTGATATTCTCTCATGCCTTCTCGTTTGTTTCTGTTGAAAGATGGCTGACCAAAAACGTAAGGCAGCTACACTGATAGACTTTTTTCAAAGTTCTCGAAACACGCGGAGTAAAATTAAGGAATTGGACGAAAATAATATTCAGTATACCACAGAGAAAACGTTCATGACGCTGTCGCG
This sequence comes from Gari tellinella, assembly GCA_922989275.2. Lineage (NCBI taxonomy): Eukaryota > Metazoa > Mollusca > Bivalvia > Cardiida > Psammobiidae > Gari > Gari tellinella. The sequence continues at coordinate 258,874 of OV277869.1, read as the reverse complement.
GATCAGAATACAGCCGAAAGTAGTAAAAACTTTAATTGATTCTCAAAAACAGAAACCGCTCTCCAGCCGACGGCCGAGTCCGATAAAGTTGAAGGTTCTTCGAAACGCACGAATAGTATATCCGCCGAGAAAAAGGTTTGAACTTTTCAGCATAGTTGGTTAAAACATCACACGTGGCTTGCTTACAATGGTGGGTCAGATTCTATGACTTCCAATCTGTGTCTAGACTATAGCACACTACTGGTGAATGTCATAATTGGAAAACGAGTTAATTTTTTTGTGTTTTCTATCATATTTATGAGAAAAAAATGTGGGGCCCACACTTTTAAAAAATGGCCCCCTTTTTTCATGTCCAGTGGGCCCTGGGGCCCATAGTTTTTTATTTCTTGGCAGAACACTGCAATTTATAAGGTAATGCTATAAAATGTATAAACTAACAATCTTTTTAACAAGAGGACATAATGTTGACAACTGATTTCCTTCTAAGCTTCAAACAGTTTGGAGACTAAAGGTAATTAGTGTCTGATCTGACTCCAAATTGCAGTTGTGATCAATATTTGGAGCATATATATACTCCAGTTGCAGTAAGCACATTTATTTGGAATGTACAGTATAGGGCTTAGCTTGTGCTTAACTCTTTGCATGCTGGAGGGGGAACCGTTATTACCTTAACAAACAGTTTGGATCCAGATGAGATGCCACATAATGCGGTGTCTCATCCAGATCCAAACTATTTGTCACCCTGACCATGTTTGGAAAAGAAATTTAGAACATTCTGATGTGAGAACAGTAGCAGATGACATGCGTACAGACGAACAAAAAATTGCCCAGCATGCAAAGAGTTAAAATACAATATATCAGATAATCTACTTACAAGCAGGTGGTCAAGTGCTTTCTTGAACTTTAACCCTTAACCCCAGAGATAGTTTCTAGTTTTGAAGACAGGTGACCACATAAAGTAGGTTGAAAGGAAAACAGAATGCACCTTATGGCACATTCTGCTTTACTTCCAGCCTGCTTTAAGTTACCGTATACTAAGAATATATAGCAAACACTTGTCATGATGCATAATTTGCATATTCATTACTGTATAAAGTGCAGCTATTTGGTAATGGTTAAACAGGTTACATCTTAACACACAAAAAAGTTATAATGCAGAATGTTATCAAGAGCTTCCTGCATTATTTTTGTTCTTCATAATTACTCCAATCCCTAATCACAATGATTTTCTTAGTCTCTAGTCTGTTCTCATATAGAGTCAAAGGAATACTTCTCTACATGCATCCTGACAAGTGGAAGCTTAGAAAGCAGGCTGAAACGATTAAGTAAATACAAAATTTCCACTAAGGAGATTTCTGCTTTACTTTAACAATCACTTGTCTTTCACATTATATATTCAAGATGGTAAAATGTCCTACTTTAACCCATTACCCCATTAATACGCCTTTAGTTAATTCCTCCACTAAAAGAAAATACATATGTACTACCAATTTACACATTCATGAATATCAGTCATGAATATACACCATAAAAAATATCTTCTATATCCTAGCAGATGAAAGCTTAAAAGAGGCTGACAGTAAAGCAGAATGTGCCACAAGGTGCACCCTGCTTTACTTCTAACCTGCTAACAGCTTTAAGTGGTCACATGTCTTCAAAACTAGAAACAGGCCTTCAATAGTTGTCTCATTTTAGGTCTACACTGTTATCATAAAGCATCGACTCAAGACAACTTTTAGCAATAGAAGGGTTCGTATTTCTGTTTCAGAAACTATTCTACATTCAAACTTATTCTTCCAATCTTATGAGCTATTTGATTGGTGGATAAGTCAGCCAATGAGAACACCACTTACAACTTCAAAGAATCCAACCAATGGGGTTTCTTCTTTCTTCTCTTCTTTGCTTTCTTCTTTCTCATCATATTTATTGGTGGTTCCAGCTGCTTCACCATTAGTCAAATTGACATGAAAGTTGGTAGTCTTCCCGTCCACAAAACCATTCTGGAAACTGTTCTGTTTCTCCCCTATACTAATGGCCTCTGGTGTGACACGGCCTGGAAAATAAAACAGTGCTTGTAGTTGTACAGTACTGGAACTATCTGCATTACCGTTAACCTAAATTAACCCTTCACTCCATAGATATACATTTTTACGCCTTTAATTTATTCCTCCACTGAACACAATAGTTCTATTTTGTAGTCATGAATCTGCACAATGAGAAATACTTTCCATATTTAAGCAGAAATGAGATGGTAGCTTAAAGCAGGCTGAAAGTAAAGCAGAATGTGCCTTTAGACATATTCTGCTTTACTTTCAATCGGCTTTAAATGATCACTTATTTTCAATGTCAGAAACAGTTTATGAGTAATGGGCTAAATTGCTTTAGTGAGTTAAACAAATGTTAGCTTAAGCAAGCTGAAAGTAAAGCAGGGCCCTTTTTCAGGAGCATTCTGCTTTATTTCTAGCCTGTTTTAGCCTATTACCTGCCAGAAAAAGGAAACTGGACTCTATGGTACTGGGGTACTTGTGTAAGAGTGATTAGAAGACTACTTTGATTGGGTGTAGGAACAAAAAAAATATGAAAACAAACCTCTGTAAACACTAAGTAATTTTTGTGGGTTATTACATTCCCTTGAAGATTTTTTAGTTACCAATACATGAACCAATCTACTTGGAATTCTGGGTAGTTTAATAAATATTGGTATCAGCAAACAGTGCAGACCCAGATCAGAGGGCTCCAATAGGAGCCCTCTGATCTGGGTCTACACTGTTTGCAAGGGTAATGAGTATATTTTAAACAGTTTAATCCTGTTGAAAGAGTTAAAAGGCATATCTATAGGGTAAAGGACTAAGGCACCCAAATTATGTAGAAGTTAAATTTCACAAATGCCCCCTAATTAGGAACGTTGATGTTCTTTATTCTACATAATGGGGGTCCAGATACTCTCAAATTTGAAAACTCAATGGAAACCCCGGGTAAGGTAGTAATGTCTCTATTGAGATTGGGAAGTAGTTGAAGTCCATGAGTTAATATAATATAGACATGTTCCAAAAATCAATCTGGGCAAATTGACATGGCAAATACGATAGAATCAATTGATTTTAATAGTCCATATTTGAACAAAAAATGATAATGATATTCTAAACAGAAAATGAAATTATAGTAGGTCACATATTTTATTACTGAGACGGATCCTATATGAAAACAGTGAATCAGGGTCTACAGGGTTTCAGATAAGAGAGAGTAAACTCAACAAATGCAACTTTTTCTCACGCATTTTAGCACCAAATCCTATGATATTACTACACTTTAGAATTGTCTTGATCATTTAATGCAGAAATAAAGATGTTAGATTTTGAAACACTCCCCTTATCTAGAGTTTTAAAACAAGGTTAAAAGAAAACAGAATGCTACATACAGAGCATTCTGCTTTTCTTTTAGTCTGCTCCCTTAACTCCATAAATATTGGTTTATGGTCTCAACGTCCCAAGACTGCAACGTACCAGACGGAACGTCCCAATTATATGGATGGAACGTCCCACTATATAAAAATTATATGAAAACAGTATTATTTTACTGTTCCTTAATAAAGAAATGGTTTAATAATTTTCCCGAACCTAATCTGAAGGTTTTATGAAGAATATTGTCAAAAAATTAACACCCGATCGAAGGAAAAAAAAGAATGCCTGTATAAACTCGTATCACGATGGGATGGAATGTTTGGCTTTTATACAAATGTCTCATTACAGACTAGAAGCCATCGAAGGCTTTAATAAGGGTTGAATCTGTGTGTAAATCGGATGTACACATGTCATACGAATACAGTGAGGAACCTGATCAGGGGTTATTCAATCCTAAATAGTCATTAATGGACAAAACTTAGCTGGAAACTGGAATTGTCCATTCAGGGATGAATAGGTTAAGGAAAATTATCGGCGATTATAAACCAAGAAAAGCCAACTTTTTTAACAGGGGTGTCGATACAGTTACTTAAACAATATATATATGCCTTTAAATACGATATTAGTACATCAAATCTATTTTAGTTGGTGTTTACGAAGGTTAGGTAGGATCGGCATTTTTCATATCGTCGCCGATTTTTGGACAATAAAAGTATCTTTTTGAGCGGGAATTCATATATGACTTAAATTTCTACTCTGTTATAATTAACAATCGTTTTTGCTAAACAGTTGTGACAACTCTGATCTATGATAACTCTATAGACAGGTATAGTACGCCCTGAACAATGCCTGCTCTGTTTGCAGAGGCGTTAAAAGGCTCAGTCGGGAAAGGGTTAAGAGACCTACAAATTGGTGTTAAAACAAAAATCCCATTCAAAATGATTCTTTTATTGGATTAAATGCGGCTACACTTAAAACTGAATTGTCACTTTTATATTGACACCGATTTAAACAGGCATCTTTTTGAAACTTGACTGAAATTAGTCGCAGGTTGGAAAACACATGTAATTTCAAAGAAATCGTAATATCTGATATTACAGTAAAACTTACACATACAGTGAAGAAGACGTTATTCTTTCACGTTTAAACGCAAACGAAATGCAATAAAATGTAGGAAATGACAACTAGTGGTCAATTCTGAATTTATTTATTTTAATCTGAGTGGCAAACATTAAGGAGCCTGGTCAGACGCCGGGTTACTCTCCAAAATGTTTGCAATGTCAATAATAAGTTTTAGCAAAAATGCGTTTATTTGGAAAGAATAATGTGTTCTCCACTTATAATAACCTAACAAATCAATAGTCCAGTCCACGGAATTATAAACTTCTGTATATTTCCTTATCCAGTCAATATTATCTGTAACAAAACTATTCAAAGTCTGATTCGACTCATACACACAAACACGTAAGGGACGGGTGATTGACAGGACAAGGTCTTTTGAAGTTAATCGACACAGCTTCTTACAGGTTAACCGCTTTCTGATGACATGTTTCATCTGTTTCTGCAGACTTTATTTTCGGCAGTCGGCTCTATTCATAGTCTTTGATGTTGCCGCGCAGAGGGCGTTTTTTTTTGTTTTTAAAAAGGGACCATCTGCTGAGAAGAATCACCAGTCAAATTATCAGAACACACTGTTTAAATGTTATTTAAAAAATTGTAATAGTTATGCACCCATGCAAACCTGGCCTATTAAACTACTATTTGATGCCCCCGGTATCTATAAATGCGGATGCGTATAGCGTTGTCCTGTCCGTGTGTCCGTCCGTTAAGTAGACTTTACCGTTTCCTCCAGCATCAATACCACTTACTCAAATCCCTAGATACAGTTGTTGTCTTTAAGTTGGTTTACGGGTAAAATATTTAACCCTCATCATGTTAAGTGCGACTTGTCTAATAATTGCAAACAGGTTGTATCCAGATCTGGATCCAAACTATTTGTCACTCATTTCAACTTTTCTTCTTTTTCAAATGCATGAAAACTAATTTTCAGCTTATCAGACAATATGTTTAAAAAAGACGACAATTCAGCATGAACACGTTAAAAACTCTTTGATCAAATCTTCAAAGTTAGCCGACTTCGCTTCCCCGCTCAACATATTCAACTCACAAGTAGAGTTTGTTGTTTTCTAAAAGTGATTGACAGCGGATTTTACTAATAATTATCCAATTGAAATACACCTTTTGGGAGCATGAAACTTTCCTATTAGGGCCCAGATGTGAAAATAACAAATGGATAACGTTTCTAAATCTGCGAGTTACGATGTTCGTGTGTATGTAATGAGTTTACACGCAGTGATCTGTGAATGATTTTCTGGAATTTTACGACAAATGCTGAAGATAAAAAATAAACTTGGCGAAAACAAAACACTTTTCATGGGAGTATAATTATAAGGTAAATCCGTTAATTTCATTCAAGTGTCATATATAAACCAATAATTTGCTGTCTTATTATGATCTATTATGATATCAATAACTTTTTTTTTATAAAGGCAATTTCGAATTGGAATCGAACGTTTGCTAAATAAATGAAACAAGTTGGAAGTTTTTCTGTGTGAATCAATCAGACATTTAAAAACGTTAAGAAAGTTAAGAAAGTCGCAAACATTTGAACAATTTATCAAATCGTGCCGATGTTCACACCCTCGCGAAAAATATTATGCTATGCGATTATCAGCGCGTGCGGAATACACAGTGGCATATTAGACTTGACACGTGTATATGTGTTACGCCTCTCGTCTGCAACTTTTCCCTTTCATGTATGCCGACATTTCAAAGAGTGTAATCGTAGACATGAAACATATACACAGTGAAAAAAGGTAGCTACTTGGGTGTGGCATTAGCGAAAGGAAACTTATCTTCTACGAAATACGAAGATTAATGCGATGCTATAAGTGGATAAAACATCCCCGACTAACGGATGATAATACTCGCATAGGAACATCGTATGTACATAGTATGTAAGCAAAAAATATTTCATTTAATCCCAGTTACTCATTTAAATCACTATTTAACTTTTGCATCAATTAATAATTGTCAAATACGGGTGATATATATAATTTTTTGAAAATGGCACGTTGGGTCCACAAATGGTACGTTGATGTCGTGGGGCGTTGGTGCGATGGGGCGTTGAGACCAGACACCCAAATATTCATGACTGTATAAAAAAAACTATTTTATTGGGCTGAAATATAAATTTAGGGCATAAAAAGCATGTTTAAATTTATGGACTAAACTTATTAAAAACTTGAACTGTCCACTTGAAGTTTCAAGGGTCATTGAGTTCAAGATTAGACCCCTGCCTTAAAGTGTTTGAGTTGAGTTTGAGTTCATTCTCAATCATTTGATTGGTCAGATTTGAGCCTATAGGCTCAAATCTGACCAATCAAATGCTTGAGAATGATTTAAGACTCAACCTGGATGCTGTACACAGGTTTGACTGTATTTGTGACCGAGGATCCAACATTGGGTGATGGAACAAGAGGATCCAACATTGGGTGATGGAACAAGAGGATCCAACAATGGGTTGTGTTAGTCGGTAGTGTGTCTGGAGTGTGGGGTGGGGAAATTGGGGTAGGGGTTATGGATGGCACACAAAGACAAGCTGAATTCAACAGTATTGGTAGTTATAAATCAATAAATCATTTTGAGATTATCAGTGTTTGAACTGGGCCAGTAGTGTACCAGGTATTGTAAACATTCCACCGACAGTTATAAAACATTTCACAAGACCACAGATAAGATTGTTTCAGGACAACTATTTGGAATGACCTCCTGGGTGGAAATCATGGGCTGCTGAGACTCCGACCCAGACTCCCTGGCTTACTATACAAGCACTGCTCTACCATGTGAAATGACCCAAGGACCAACTAATTATCCTACCTCACTATGTCCTACTTTACTGATTTATATTAACTTGTTGAATGCTCCTGGGTAACTTTTTCTGCTTTAACCCTTTCCCCCATAGAAGCGACTTTTAGCGTTTTTTATTTATTCTTCCGCTGAAGAAAACAGTTCCAGTTTATACCCTCATGAATAATTACCATTACAAATATATTATATAGCCTAGCAGAATTTAGCTTAAAGCAGGCTGAAAGTAAAGCAGAATGTGCCTTAAGGCACATTCTGCTTTACTTTCAACCTGCTTTAAGTGGTCACCTGTCTTCAAAACTATAAACATGCTATGAGGTAAAGGGTTAAGTGACAACCTGTCTTCAAAACTATGCTATGGGTATAATGGGTTAAGACAAAGTTTAAACCTTTCTCTAGCTATTATTGTGTGTGGAGGAAATGCTTGCTTTTGGCTGTGCTGTGAGGTGGCTGCTTAACCCATTAACTCATAAGCGATTAACAATTATCAGTGCTCAACTTAATACATGCTAGTTGATTAAAGTGTGTCAAAATGAGTTAGTATGAGGCTCTTGCGCAATGAGTCAAAATGAGTCAGTATGGCTTAATGGGTTAAAGCAGCAATAAGGCCAACTTTGTTCTCTATAAGCAGTAAAATGGTATTGGACAAATGAATTACACATACACTCACACTCATTTGAAAAAAGGTATAGAATAAAACCTGTATTAAAAAGACTCCAGATATGAGTCTTAACCCATTACCCCATAGCCTATCGTAGTTTTGAAGACAGGTAACTACTTAAAGCAGGTTGAACTTAAAGCAGAATGTGCCTAAGGTGCATTCTGCCTTACTTTCAAACTGCTTTAAGTGCTCACCTATCTTCAAAACTAGAAAGAGGCCATGGAGTAAAGGGTTAAGGCATTATCTCATGTAAGAGTTCTCGATGTTCCATTAGTATATCAGTCTAATACAGGTTTTACTGTATTTGTGTGGAGGTGGGGAGGTGGGTGGACAGGGTTACAGATAAAGTGTGTATTGGGGTATCTACCCAATTAAAATTGTGGAAAAGGCAATTGTTTTTCACAATAAGGAGTAACAAAAAGCAAAGAAAAGAGGTAAAAAGTAAATACTTTTTTGAATACCTAATCAGTTTATGAATAAATTAGAATGATACCCAGTTAAGAAAATTTGCCTATGTCCAATAAAGATTGCAAATATCCAATTCTGTAAAATATCAAGGAGTTAAAATCCAATTTCCTCAAAACCTTATCTATAACCCTGGGTGGGGATTTCACATGTGCAAAACACCAAGGTCCAAGGTTATCAGGCATTTTGAGTTGAGTCTGAGATCAAGAATTCTCAAGCATTGGATTGGTTATATTTGAGTTTTTGCTCAAATCTGATCAATCAAATGCGTGAGAATTATCTCAGACTCAACTCCAATGCTTTATAACCCTGTGGCCTGTTACTGTTGTGGCCCAACTATACCGCCATGAGGGCTTGCTTGGACTCTGATATGGGTAACTCCTGGGGTCTTAGATCCTACAAACAGTTCAATTTCTAGCCTTTTACACACTGACCATTCATACAGAAAAACCTCTTTTATTACAACCACTTAATTGTGTCAATTACTAAGTGTTTATGGCGGGCAAGTGCTTAAAGCAAGGTGAAAGTAGGAGCTTTCTGTTGCTTTAGGCTGTCAACCGTCTTTCAAAAGTTCAATTACTCTTCTTTGAAATGTTTGAAATATAAAGGTTTTACTGTTTTCATATATATTTTAACTTTTGAAGCCAGACCAGTGACACTTCATCTAGTTCTATCAAAAATACAACATGTATGACTGTTTCAGGGCTGCCATAAGTTGACATGAAAAATCCTAAGATTTCCAAATTTGCATTTTTCAAGCGCGATTTTACAAATCGTACCTTTACCCAATAGCCTTTTTCTTGTTTTGTTGACATGTGACTACTTAAAGCAGGCTGTAAGTAAAGCAGAATGTGCATTAGGGCGCATTCTGCTTTACTTTCAGCCTGCTTTAAGCTACCATGAACTGGGAAAAAATCTGGAGATTTAGGAAAAATCCGGAGAAATGGCAGCCCTGCTGTTTACAGACAGATGAAAGGCATCATTATATGACAGTGAGCAGGCATAAATCTTTCTTAGAAAAAGGTGAAATGTAAACTATAGACTCCACAGTTAAATTGGTTAGGTAAACGGGGGATGACATTATTTTCTACCTATTAACCCTTTACTCCCTGAAACCTCAAATGGAAAATTCTGTTTCAATTTAGTCTAGTCCATTTTTGACTTTTTAGGGTTGATTTTTACAATAAATGTTAATATGACAAACAGTGTAGACCCTGATCAGAGGGCTCCTTAAGGAGCCCTCTGATCAGGGTCTACACTGTTTGCATAGGACAAGCGTACTGCTCACAGGTACGCCGTTTGCAAATGACGCATATATGCGTGACTAGGGTTCAAAGAGTTAAGTCAATGGGATTAAAAAAATAAAACATTGTATTGCTTTGAATTAGCTGAAAATCGTTTATTATGAGAGAAAAAGAATCTGTTGTCACTGTGTGTTGGTATTTGAGACAAGCTATTCTCAACCTCATCTAGAATAGAAAAATTATTAAGCTCAACAAGGCTCTCTGGATAATATTTCAATTTCTAGACTTGGTTGAGATCAGCTTGTCTCAAATACCAACTCATGACAGATCCTATAATCATGTCTTCTCCACTGTACTAAATACAGGCCTTACATTCATAAGCTATTGTTATCCAGCTATCTTACAGTCTTTTAACATTTTTGTTGCCATAGCAACCTTCAAACTGACTAAGACAAAGAAATAGTATGCTTTATATTTCATCTATGTATATGATTTTAGAATGTCTATAGTTCCCTTAATCCATTACCCCCTGAAACTTCAAATGGCCAATTTCAGTTTCCAATTTAATAGAGACCATTTTTTCGCTATTTATAAGAATGTTTTTGCCAATTAATTGCAATATGACAAACAGTGCAGAAATTGCCTCTGATCTGAGTCTTCCCTGTTTGTAAAATTAGGACAAGTGTACTCTTCAAGAAAGGACATGCTATGGACATGTATATGTGGGACTAAGATTAAAGGAAATATGCTTAAAGGCACTTCTATTGGGGTAAAGAGTTAACTTTTCTTCCATGGCCCAAAGTGCAAAGAACCTACCAGTATATTCAACTGCATTTTGGGAGCTTTCTGCTTTAGTTTCATCTTGCTTTCAGCTACAAACTGTATTCAACAGCACTTGGTCCATTGAATACTCACTTGTGGCATTCATGTAGAGGAATTTAGGGAGGGTTAATATAAGAAAAATTTAACCCATTACTCCATAAATACGCCTTTAATTAATTTCATCACTGAAGAAAATAGTTCCATTTTAAACACTTAACAGTCTTGAATATGTATTATATGATTTTTTTTCTGTATCCTAGCAGATAATTGGTTAAAGCAGGTTGATAGTAAAGCAGAATGCTCCTTAAGGCGCATTCTGCTTTGCTTTCAACCTGCTTTCAATAGTCACCTGTTTTCAAAACTAGAAACAAGCTATGGGGTAATGGGTAAAAACAGTGGAAACAATAGGTGAGATGTGTCAGGGTCTTCACTATTTGCTATCATCAAAACAATAATAATTACCTTATATATACCCTTTACTCCATAGCCTGTTTCTTGTTTTGAAGACAGGTGACAGCTTAAGGCAGGTTGAAAGAAAAGTAAAATGTGCCTAAGCCCACATTCTGCTTTATTTTTAGCCTGCTTTAAGCTACCATCTGCTAGAATAAAAAAAATATTTCTTATGAAAGTTATGATACATAATGATATTCATGACTGTATAAAGTGAAACTATTTTCTTCAGCAGAGGAACACATCAAATGCACAAAAAAGGTATATTTATTTAGTAATGGAATTTCATTCACCTTATCTACCAGCATGTTTCAATTTATTGATTCTAACTGTGAATATTAAATATTTGATATACATACATGGATATGGAACAACTGGGTCACGTTGCCAATTGTCATAAATGATAAATTATAATCCAGAACTGGCAGAGTAGTTATAATTGCTGATAACAGACATTACAGTAAATCCTCCAGAAATTAAAAGAATTTAACCCTTTACCCCATAAATATGCCTTAATACTCCTCAATGTTATTCTGATGCACTGAGGAAAATAGATATTATATGCAGAAATGAATATGTGAAATAAGAAATAATTTCTATATTCTAGCAGATTTTTACTTAAAGCAGGCTGAAAGTAAAGCAGAATGTGCCTGCTTTATGTAGTAACTTGCTTTACGTAGTAACTTGTTTTCAAACCTGGAAATAGGCTATGGGGTAATGGGTTAAAGAAGGATTATTTTCAGTGTTTAAAACAAAATGGAAGTTACTTTCATCTTGCTTAATCCTTTACTTCATAGCCTGTTTCTTTTTTTGAAGACAGGTGGCCACTTAAAGCACTGGTTGAAAGTAAAGCAGAATGTACCTTAAGGCACATTCTGCTTTACTTTCAGCCTGCTTTAAGCTAAATACTTCTAGGCTAAATAAAATATTTGTAATGGTAATTGTTCATGAGGGTATAAACTGGAACTATTTACTTCAGAGGAGGAATAAATTAAATATGCTAAAAGTCACTTCTATGAGCTCTTTACCACAATCAATCAGTCTTCGATTTAGTCCTCATAACAATCTTAATTTTAAAAAGGGAGGTTTCTCCTTCACCTACAAGTTTCATCCTACTTTAATCTTTTTACTCCATAATACACCTTTTTAACCCATTTACTTATTCATTCATTGAAGAAAACAAATTTCTATATCCTAGCAGATGGCAGCTTAAAGTCTAAGAAAGAAAAGCAGAATATGCCTCAAGGTGCATTCTGCTCTACTTTTAACCTGCTTTAAGTAGTCACCTGTCTTTAAAAATAGAAACAGCCCATGGAGTAAAAGACTTGTAAACTCCAGTGACCAACACCATTAATGCACCTTTCATTTCAGTCTTCGCCCTAACCCACTTGCCCAAAGCCCAGGACAAGTGATTTCTGAATCGGGCAAGTGGTATTTGCTAGTGATATTTGCATCAGAATTTGGCATTCTACAGGGGGAAAAGCAGTTTTTGTCATTTTCTGTCTAAAAAACTGTGATTTAGTTCTTGAAGTTAGATCTCAAGTCACTAAGGGAGCTGCTATGCAATAGAAAGAAGAAAAAATATACCTTTCATGATGGCTTGCTCCTTTGCTCAGTTGTTGTTTTACAGGTAAACGGCTTGGTATGTTACATGTGCATCTGGTTCTAGGGTTCTTTTCCTGTCACTGCCAAAAACATAGACCATAAGAATCAAGTAAGAACAGAAATGATGGGCCGGTAGAGTAAAACATTCATTCATTTGATATAACAACAACTCAAACTGATACTCATTGTTGTGAAGTTCAAATGTGACATCTGTAACATTTGCAATTTATGAGACGGATATAATAATTATACTAGAGGTGTTGTGTTTGGGTTTTTTTTTGTAAGACAGATGGCATCTCTATCATATGCAGGACAATTTTTAGGTACATGAAAAGTGGCAGTTAAAATTTAACGCAGCAAAGTGTAAGTCTATACACCTGGGACGTAATAATGAAAGACATAGATATACAATGAAATCTGGAAACAGCCGTATTGATATAGAACAAGTTGAAAATGAGAAAGATATTGGAGTGACATTTGATGACAAGCTGAAATTTAATATACATATTTCCAATATAGTTAAAAAAGCAAACCAGCGTCTTGGACTAGTCAGAAGATCTTTTGAATTTATGAACAAAACCATGTTCCTGATGTTATACAAAACACTTATAAGACCTACATTGGAATATGCTACAGTTATATGGTCACCATGGATGAAAAAGGATATAACAGCAATTGAACAAGTGCAAAGAAGAGCAACACGTATTGTCAAAGGTCTGGAGCAACTCTCATACGAAGACAGATTAAAAGAGCTTGGGCTACCCACTTTGATATACAGAAGGGAAAGAGCGGATATGATCGAGCTATTTAAGATAATGGGAATGTTTGATGAGGTACACTTGAAAAATATGAAAGTGGTGAAAGATTCAATAACCCGGGGTCACAACAAAAGAATAGTGAAAAGTCAATACAACTACAAAGGGACTATGAACAGTTTTATTCCACGCTCAACAAATTCCTGGAATGCTCTTCCTGAGGCTTGTGTCAATCGTAACACTGTAAATAGTTTTAAGAGTGAACTGAATAGTGCCTGGAGGGACAGAGACAATAAATTTAAATACAGTTTTTAATTCACTGCGCAAGAAGAGGCTAAATTGGATATGAATTGGTCAACACGGGCTACCCAGCCCATTCAAGACCTGACGTCACAGGTATAATCACAGGTATAGTCAAACAACTAGGTCTGACGTGTCACGGGGTCGCCGAGTCCATTTATAAGGGAGATCAGCATTTCGGATATCCTCGTCTCATTTTTTTAAAAGAAAAAGTTAAGTTATATGTATAAACAATGAGCGGATTAGTTATCGGAAACATAGCGTAATGGATAAATAGTACGGCCCTTAGCAAGAACATGATTGGGGAAGTTTTATTTGGCGTGGGTTCGAATCTCGCATCAACCTAAAACTTTTTTTTTTGCTAAAAACTATTAAGGATTCTATCATTACTTTATTTCATATTTTATTTCAACCATCATAATATTATACTTTCATTATGTAGATATATCCAGATCTACGGTGAAACATCTCTAAACATAAAATCATTGTTGGCCTTTAAGGCAGGTGGCAGCATAAGTTAGGGTAAACAGCAATGCATAAAGCGGTATCCAGTACTTTTATTCTGCATGCAGCAGCAGCATGTCTTACAAGCCCACTTTCGTCCTTAATGAGCGGTCGATTCATAGGTGTTTAGCCGTAATCAGGACTCCAGATAAGGGAAGTGTTTCTAAAACTAAAATCTTAACGTCTTCACAAAACCCTATGGTGTGACTACTAATTAAATTCGTATCGTAGAGACATTTCTAATTAGTAACGACACCATAAGGTTTAGTGCAGTCATGATGTAAAGTTTGGTAAACTTGAGTCTTTCCCCCTTATCTGGAGTTCTATAAATAGTAATTCATTTCATTTCAATATACATGTACATGTATATATTTATGTATATATGTATGTATCTTATCATCTATTAACTTTTTAAAATATGACCAATATCGGACTCGAACTCAAGCAAAATCACCCCTTCCCCAACATTAACCAACATGTGAATAAATATACAGTTTTAGTATACAGTATTAAATAGAACATAATTGCTCAAGCAAATACGAATCATTCAAGATTTATATACAAAAAAAAAGTGTAAGGTCGACACGGGATTCGAACCCACGCTAACTAAAAAAGATTTCCATCACAATACCTTCTGCATACCTAGACCTTGCCTACTGCGCTAAACTACTGACAATGAGTACGCCTTCACTTTTATCTCATATACTCAACTCGGTTGTTTAAAATATGGTCCGAGCACATGCGGAATGCTGTTTTCCCTAAAAAATGGACTCGGCTGACCTTTGACACGTCAGACCTAGTTGTTTGACTATATAATGAAATGCTGCATCACTTTTGTCCTGCATTAAGCAACAACCTATTGGAGCTATTTTCTTCAGTTGAGAAATAGATTAAAGGCGTAAAAAGGTTTATTTAATGGGTTAAAGCGTTTCAGTAATCAAGGTTTGACTGTATTTATATACAGGAATGTTTTAGTTATAAACTGGCTATAAATCTACAGTGAGCACATAAGTACTGATTAGGTTTACATGTATATAAAGTCGTAAATTTTTCTCAAGTCCTGAACCCTCAGGTACTGTGGTAGATCTACACACATATCTTGTTGGTCGAGACTTAAATCCCAGTCATATTGTAAGACCGAGAGTAGCCCAGCCTCTGATGAGGATCCCAACTGTTTAACACTTTAATCTACTGATATGTAAACAAATCCCTTAACCTGCAGCTGCTCCCATTGCTTGCTGCCAGCATTTAACCCTTATCCTACTAATAGAGGCATGTAAAGTTGCAAAACTTTAAAACTGTCAAATTTATAATCTTTTTAGTTTCCCAATCACATCTCTATCTCTTGATCATGAATTAACTTACAGTTAAGATCCAAATCTTTAATGAGATGCGGAAATCTGGATCTAAACTGTTTGACAATCAGAAATTGCACTTCAATAGTCAACTGCATAGAAGACAACTTACCTGAAGAAAAATGTTTTCTTTTTTAAACTAAACCTAAAACAAGTTGGATCTAGATCAAACCAGATCAGATGCTGAGTAAATCAGTAACTGATCTGTATTCAAACAGTTTAGAAATTTATGCCGGTCATGTGCCACCGAGGTTTGCAGACAGTTGGTAAACGATGATTCAAGATCTAGATCTACACTGTCTGAAATATGAATTGGGTCCAACTCCGAATTTGACACAGCGATATTTTTTCCAAAAGAAATAGAGACCTAACGGATCCATCAACTGTATAAAATCTGAGGTTGCGTAATTGCTGCAGACGATGCACATTGCCTCAAATTTCAGAGGGACCCAACATTGTTGTGGTCGATTTACAGATATATAATCTATGTGATTCGACTTCTTATCTATTCAGACAAAATAATGATTTATTGTTAACATTACCTGGTCGTGCAGAT
The DNA here is from genome assembly GCA_922989275.2 of Gari tellinella. Lineage (NCBI taxonomy): Eukaryota > Metazoa > Mollusca > Bivalvia > Cardiida > Psammobiidae > Gari > Gari tellinella. The sequence goes on along the minus strand of OV277869.1, from coordinate 242,829 downwards.
TCAAGTCCAAAATAGTGTAACTACACTAAAACCGAAACTTCATCGTCTCAAAATCAAGTTCTCACAAAAAATTAATAAACAGTCCCCTTATGTAATGCACATTCGATACACAAATCAATACACTATTTCATCGGTGAGAACCATGTGCTTACGTTCAGGTAAACCCAGTACTAATCTGCCCAAGATCGGCGAGTATGGTCTATATATAGTCATGTTCCACTTATCATCCGCTAAAATCGATCTATTCCACCCTTATATAGTGGATTGGTCCATTTTTTATGTAAGGGGTGCGTCTAAATTTTCATTTTCGTTTGTTTTAAATTGAAATCCTATCAGCAAACAGTGTAGACTGATCAGACGCAGCATTGGCCGGCGTCTGATCACACTCTACACTGTTTGCATGCATTTGTCCCTTTTATAGGACGCTAGACACAAATGGGTTAATGATGTAAAATTATGTAATGTCTTAGAGCAGTGTGAAAATAAAGCAGAAAGCTCATGCAGGAGCTCATCCCGCTTTAAACAATCACCTGCATTTGAGAGCATTCGGAGTCAAAGTGAGATACGGAGGTGCTTGTTAATTATTGAAGTTGACAAGTAATGACAGCCGACACGATTATTGAATGATCTAGTGCATTGACAAGGGGAGTCCCCAGAACACACCTTCTCTGTAATTCATAATTCAAGTCAATGTTAAGACAATATCGATTACTCCACGTTTATGACAGACAGCGTCCTAAAAATTCACCTTATACCAGGACACGTGCTCAAGTACTTTTGTTTTAACCCATTATAAAACCCCAATTACGCATACATGTGTGTACAAGCAGTGTACCCGTGAAGAGTACACGTGTCCTATGGAAATAGTGTAGACGATGATCAGATGGCTCCTACATGAGGGTCTGCAGGCAGTGCCAGGCACTGTGCAACATATTGCTAAACAAACGTAAAAAGTACAAAATGGACTAGATCTAGACTTCCCTACTTATTACAACAATGATGACGAGCTGCGAGACTAGATCTAGATATATATCTACATGGTTTGCAAGGTCCGAACAATCAACACTGTACACTACGGGCAATTCAGTAATAACTGATGCACAAAGTTGAGATCGAGATGAGACGCCGAGTTTCTCGGCGTCTCATCTGGACCTAAACTGTTTGACTCGCTGAAACAAAAACAGATAGATCTAAGTAAACTCTAAGAATTCATGAATGCCGATAATACATTTGCAAACGTTAATTACATATAGCATGCACAAGGCTACAGGCTAATTGTCTTATACGTATATCGTGTTGCAGCTCAATTGCTCTAACGTAGGTTAATACTTTTGTGGTCACCCCTGAAACTTTTAATGGACAATTCCAATTTCCAATTAAGTCTAGTCCATTTTGAATATATAGGGTTGATTCTAACTGACAAACAGTGCAAACCCTCATCAGAGGGCTCCTATCAGGGTCTACGTACACTGTTTGCATGGGACAAAAGTACTCTTTACAGGTACACTGTTTGTTAATGACGAGTATACTCGTCGCTAGGGTTGAATGTGTTAAGATGATACATGGTACCACGGCATTATTAACCCTTATCCTGCGGTGATGTCGTCTGCTTCGAAATTGTCGTCTGCAAAGGTTGTTAAATGTAGATATATGCCTTTTTTAAGTAAAGAAACCTACAGACGAGTGTCTAACAGTTTGGATCCAGATCAGACGCCGCGTTACGCGGCGTCTGATCTGGATCTAAACTGTTTGCAAAAATAAATAAAGTCGCGACCAGCAGGCAAAGGGTTAACCCATTCACTGCCTTACCCAAAGTACAATGGCTATTTGCAAACAGTTCTTGATGATAGATCTGAATCCAAAGTTCCAAACTGCTTGACACTCATCACGGTATTACTTCAGTCAAAATAAGCTAAAACTTTTATACCGAATTAAAAAGCAGACGACACTTGCTGAAAGCAGATGACCTCAGACGTCACAGTAGTGAAAAAGGTTAAATTCAATGTATTTTAACATTTGACAAACCTTGGGGGAAAAAACTGAACAAGAGGGCCATGATGGCCCTATATCGCTCACCTGAGAATAATAGTGGTAATTAATTATGTAAGTTGAAAATGAAATGACAAGAAGTTTGTTACATGTCGAATGTAAAAGGTCTTACAGTTTCAGAGAATATTTTCAAAGGTTTTCCTATATAAGTCTATGTAAAACTGATAAGCCCCAGGGCAGAGCCATTTTTGACCTGGGGGTCATGATTTTAGAACAATCTTAGTAGAGGACCAGAAGGCAAAGCTACATGCCAAATATAAAAGGTCTTGGCCTTATGGTTTCAGAGAAGAAGAATTTTAAAGGTTTTCCTATATAAGTCTATGTAAATCTGATAAGTCCCGGGCGGGGCCATTTTTGACCCGGGGGTCATGATTTGAACAATCTTGGTAGAGGACCGTAAGGCATAGCTACATGCTAAATATAAAAGGTCTAGGCCTTACAGTTTCAGAGAAGAAGACATTTAAAGGTTTTCCTATATAAGTCTATGTAAAACTGATAAGCACTGGGGCGGGGCCATTTTTGACCCGGGGTCATGATTTGAACATTCTTTGTAGAGAACCATAAGGCAAAGCTACATGCCAAATATAAAAGGTCTAGTCCATACAGTTTTAGAGAAGAAGAGTTTTAAAGGTTTTCCTATATAACTCTATGTAAAACTGATAAGCCCAAGGGCGGGGCCATTTTTTACCCGGGGGTCATCATTTGAATAATGTTGGTAGAGGACCAGATGGAAAAGCTACATGCCCAATATAAAAGGTCTAGGTCATACAGTTTCAGAGAATAAGAGTTATAAAGGTTTTCCTATGAAAAATTGATAAGCCCAGGGGCGGGCCATTTTTGACCCGGTGGTCATTATTTTAACAATCTTGGTCAAGGTTCACAACATGATGCTACATATGAAATTTGGTTGTCCTAGGACTTATAGTTATTGATAAAAAGATTTTTAAAGTTTTGACTTCGGCTGTCAATATTATGTAAATGCGGAAAATGACCGCGCCCTCTGGCGGCCATGTTTTTTGACGGATCAAATTTTTTTGAACAACTTTGAAAGTGTATTAATTGAGAAACATTTTAGTGAAAACCAAATTGAAATCGGACCAGTAGTTTTTGAGAAGAAGATTTTTTTAGATATTGTGCATGGTTGCCATGGCAACAAGACCTATAGCCCCACCCACTTTTTTTCAACAATTTTTGAAGCTCACAACTACAGTATGTATCTGACCAAGTTTGGTTAAAATTTGGCCATTGGTTTCAGAGAAGAAGTTATTTGAAACAAATTGTGAACAGACGACACGGACACCGACACCAACACCAACACCGACACCGACGTACGACGGACGGCGACCGATCACAATAGCTCACCTTGAGCACTTTGTGCTCAGGTGAGCTAATAAAAAAGCAACCAAAACAACCCATAAAATAACCCAACAGAGATGCCAACGAACTACTGCAACCTATAGAGCTATCTCTTTTAGTTACAACGACGTTTACCTTACAGAAATGACTTTGAGAATTTTTACAGAAGACACTTTTTGTAAACGAAAACATTACTGAAACAAACATGAGCTTAACTTTAAGCCGCGTGGTTACTAAAGTTAAGATTTTGTTACAAACATTTGAGGATCAATGATCTGAACGAATCAGATCATTAAGATGTCACTAACCTTCTGCACGCTGAGTAATTGTCGTCTGCTATTTAAATTTGTCTTCTGCGACATTTCTAAAATTTAAATTTAAAGCATTTTTCCTTCAGAAAACATCAGAGTGTCAAACAGTTATGATGCAGATGAGACGCAGTTACTCGGCGTCTCATCTGGATCTAAACTGTTTTCAAGTCATCACAAATTCACCGCGTTGTACAGAAGGCCACAATTAAAAGATAAGGAATATTTGTATATCTAAGAAAAGTTATTTATAATGTGCCTGTCTCTATCATCAAGTAGACTATGGGATTGAGACAACTCATTCTGTTTGCCATGTTTGACCTTTCTGAACGCAATCTTTTACGGATTAATGAAATATTTTGGAGATAGATCAGACGCCGAGTCATTCGGCGTCTGATCTGAATCAAATCTGTTCGACGCTCTGGTGATATTTTCGGAAATAAAATAAAAATCTGACAACTACTGCAGACGACAAAATTTGTCGAAAGACAATAATATGGCGCGCTGAATGTTAGAAGCGGAAGGGTTGAGAAATCAGCTCGCGTACCATATATTGCCCTATTCGCGAACTATCGAACTTCTTAAACATGGCATTTCTTTTAGGCAGCACCTTTTTAAAGAACTAGAAATACCCATTTTCAGACTACTTAATGCAGGACGAAAGTAAAGTAGAAAGCCCCTGTCGGACCTTTCTGCATTACTTTCGTCCTGCATTAAGCTGCCATCCGATTTTAAGTTAAGTTATATTTTCTCGAGTGACCGCTTTATCTCTAGCTTACCTTTTAGAATGATAGGAGCGAAACCATGATAACCTTTGCAAACAGTTTGGATCCTGATGAGACGCCGCGAAACGCGGCGTCTCATCAGGATCCAAACTGTTTGACATTCTGATCTTGTTTTGATTTTTTTTTATATTTCTAGTTTCAAAGCAGTAGCAGACGAAAATTGTTGCAGACGAAAATATTACCCAGCATGCAAAGAGTTAGGAGCACCTAGATCGATCTACATATGGGGATTTTAGTGTACTTATCGTATCGATTTATTTGAAAAGTTAATCTTTGACCTGCCCGTAAAAACTCTGAAATCGATGTCGGCAACTTTTTTTCAAAGCTTTTTTCTTTGTATTTTCAACTTCAACCAACTTATATACGAATTTCAGACCGTTTGATCCTGATTACTCGGCGTCTGGTCTAGATCCAAACTGTTTGTTATTACAAGACAGGCTGTGGACAGCAGGAGAAGGATTGAAGGTTTGAATAAAGAGCGAATTTGACCCATTGACTCCATAAATACGCCTTTTAACACCTTTGATTTATTCCTGCACCGAAGAAGAATGTACCACCTTATAGTCATGAATGTGTACGTTAACCATTTCCCCCATAGAAGCACATTTAATTTATTCCTCCACTGAAAAAAATAGTTCCAATTTATACATTTACAACCATTTACATGTACCAAAAGAAATAGTTCAGTTTATTTCCTAGAAGATGGTAGCTTAACGCATGTTGAAAGTAATGCAGAATGCGCCTACAGGCGCATTCTGCTTTACATCCAACCTGCTTTAACTACTCATCTATCTTCAAAACTGGAAACAGGCTATGGTGTAAAGGGTTAAGAAATAGTTTCTACATCCTACCGAATTGCAGCTTTACTAGCTTAAAGCAGACTGAATGTAAAGCAGAATGCGCATGACCAGTTTTCATTACTAAAATAGGCTATGGATAATGGGTTAAGACAATTGTAGTTGGAATCTAGATCATACAAAAATCACATTTAGAATAAAATTGCTTAGCGACCGATTTCTGTATCAAAAAGGGCATTTCACTGATTTTTGGGTCATCTTGCAATCACCAATTTTTAAGCAGACAACAATTTACATGACAATGGTATTACAAAGCTGAGCTAGGTACATAAACTGGGGTGAATAAATAGCTCGCGACACTCAAGAAGTGAGGCATTTTATATGGATGGCATATTTACCCCTGTTCAATGATCCCCTCTCATAAATTTCCCAATACCCCTATCTGACATTTTTCTTTTAAATAAGTAAAATAACAACTGAAGTTAACTAAACTCTAATGCACTTTAACCCTGGATCCTATACAGCTTTCACTATTGCATTAAAGAAAGATGATTGCTTTTAGCAAGCTGAAAGTAAAGCAGAATACTCCTTTAGGAAGCATTCCTCTTTACTTTCAGTCTGCATTAAGCTTTTGTGGATTTTTGCAACACCACAAGGGCTGCCATTTCTCCGGATTTTTCCCGAAATCTTCCTATGTTTATCCTAGCAGTTTGTAGATTAAAGCAGGTTGAAAGTAAAGCAGAATGCGCCTTTAAGGCACAATCTGCTTTACTTTCAACCTGCTTTAAGTAATCGCCCTTGAAAAATAGAAAATTTGGAAATCTTTGGATTTTCAAGATCAACTTATGACAGCCCTGCACCACCGCCGCCATCATTATTATCATCACCATTATCACTATGGTTATCACCACACATGAAACCGTTATTATATGTATATTTTATTACCACTACAACACCACCATTAAATACTACTTCTACGACTACTAATATATTCTTCTTGTCTACTACTACTACTTCTACTAACGCTAACCATCGTCATCATCATTATTATCTTTGCCATTATATTCATCTTTGGTTTATCATTATAATCATTATCAAAACATGCATATACTATAATTGATTTTCTGTTTCGCCGATCAATAATTTGCACCAGCATGATTAATATAATCAACAGAATTACTAATATAGACAACACTGAATACCTAATAAGGTAAATACATGTATTCTTATTGATAAGCTAATATATCTCCCGTAATCGCGGCGCGGGTCTGTCATAACTAAATTTAACTTCTAGTTTCATACAGTGTAACCCATAGAACCCTATTATGCGGGCTACAAGTTCTAATCGAGCTTTATGAAATGCAATAGAGAAGAAGAATAATGTTAATTGGCAAAAACGTTTGGCGCGTGATCAGACGGCGGGTTACCCGGCGTCTGATGATGCTCCAAACTGTTTGCAGTGAATGTAATTAATCACGTTTATTCAAGTTGGTAAAGAATATCTTCTTCGCCCCTGTATATAGTGTTATGGTATAACTAATTACTATAACTATACACTAAATTCCCCAGCACTTGTTGAACCGCTGTCGGACAAATTGTGCAAACTGAAGAACAAACAGACATATATATGAGCAATCACAACACTTCAGTAAAATACCGGGTTCAAAATATACGTTTATCGCTGACTCAGCGAATCAATGGTTATACGTTTGCTCTGCCAGTGACGAAGGCATTGGTATTTACAAACAGTTGGGAACCAGATCAGACGCCGAGTTACTCTATACTCTGCATATAATCAGGATCCAGGGTATTTGATAGAAGTGTCTCACTGTTTCTTTCTTCAGTCAAAATGCAGATAAAAATGCAGACAACAATGTTTTGACCAACAATGTGGTAAGGACAGTTCGAGAGAGCGTCATGAAAATTCAGTAATGCATTCTTTGCATGTTAGCGGCGGATATGTGCTACAGTGATAGCCTTTGCAAACAGTTTGGATCCAGATGAGACGCCGCATAACGCGGCGTCTCATCTGGATTCAAACTGTTTGACGTTTTGACTCTATTTTGAAAAGAAATTTACACAAAAAATACTTATAGAACAATAGATCTAGCAGACGACAATTGCTGCAGACGAAAGAAGAAAACGAGCATGCAGAGAGTTAAATTCAGTTAACCCTTAGAGTGTGTCGTCCGAGGGGTGCATTCTACAGCAAACAAAGTTTGGATCCTGATTAGGTAGACTAATGATAGATAATTCATTGTCTGATCAGAATCTAAACTGTCTGTCACTAAGCTTGTGGTTCTGATGATAAAGGAAACACGAGTCGGTTTCAGTTTTTCAGCGTTTATCCTCTGCCAGTCGATCGCGACATGCCTAAAGAATCCAGGCAGTTTGGATCCAGATCAGACGCCGCGTAACGCGGTTTCTGATCAAGATCCAACTTGCCTCATATTATATATCTCTAAATTCGACAAAGCTTGCAGATGATACTAAATAATTCGTAGCAGACGATATTTCGTACAGAAATTTTTTAACCTGAACACAATGGTTATTTGCAAACAGTTTCTATCCTGATCAGACACCACGTAACTCGGCGTCCGATTAGGTTCCAAACTGTTTGACACTGATTTCAATATTTCTAAGTAAAAATCTACCTAAAATTTATATTTGAGAAATAAAAACAGACGACAATTGTTTAAAATTGATGACGTCATGGCAGTGAAAGGGTTTAATAACTTCCCCTTGTTCTTCGGGGAGGTTTATGGGGTAATAAATTTTTTAATGAAAAGAGTTCAATTTTCATGACACACTATGTCATTGGCTAAATTAGAATATTTGCCTAGATACAGTGGAACCCCTCCAAACCGGTACCTCCAATTACCGGAATTCTCTCTAAACCGGACAAGAACGTTGGCCCCGTTTCCAACTCTTCTTTATGTTAGCCCATACACTAAAAATACGCTTTTTTACGTCTTTGGTTTATTCCTACACTGAAGAAAATAATTCCACTTTATACATTCTAGCAGATGATAGTTTAAAGCAGATCATTTGAAAGTAAAGCAGAATGCACATAGGGGCATTTTGCTTTACTTTCAACCAGCTTTCAGTGATCAGCTATCTATGACTATAGAAACATACAATGGGCTAATGGGTTAAACACCATTTGAACTGGAAACACCTCTAAACCGGAAATTTATGTTGTCCCCAAACATGTCCGATTTAGAGGGGTTTCACTGTATACGAACCTTTCAGATTCATCTAAACTGCCACGTTACGCAAATGTAAGCCAATATTTCCCCCTATAACAACATCCTCCAAACAAGGCACACAATATGTGTCCCCCATTGGGTGTCGTTGTAGGGAGGGAGCGCTGTATACTCATAACATTTGCAAACAATGTAGACCCTGATCGGAGGGCTTCTAAAGGATCCCTCTGATCTGTGTCTACACTGTTTGCTAATTTAGAGCAGGTTTTTTCTTCTTCATAAAACTACCCAGAATTCCAAGTAGACTGGTTCATGTTATGGTAACTAAAAAGATCCACAAGGGAACCTTTTAACCCACAAGTTATCCATTGTTGAAAGAGTTGATTTTCAGGACACTGTTATGTTGTAACTATTATTTGAATATGTTTTCATTTAGTTTCAATTAAATAGGAAATATAGCGTTTTCACACCTGTAATACCCATGGGACATGTAATTAGTTGTGTATTGGCTTTTAGATTGATTATCAGACAGTTGATGAGTATGTGATAAATTATAAATATGAAGCTTAATGCATATACATGTACATGCTAACAGTAGAGGCATACATGTAGAATAGCTGCCACTTTTAAATGAACGGTCAAACCAATCAAAATACATTGTTATACTTGCATTTGGCAAGAAAGTTTGGTGCTTCACCCTTTCATGATCAAATTGATCATGATGTTTTTACACCTTCACCGCCAAATTGTCTTCTGCTTCAATATTGTTGTCTGCAATATCGTTTCCAAGAAAGATTTAAGGCAGAATAGCTGACGTTATTTCAAACAAGTGGCAAACACTTTTGATCCTGATCAAGCTTAATGCATATACATGTACATGCCAACAGTAGAGGCATACATGTAGAATAGCTGCCACTTTTAAATGAACGGTCAAACCAATCAAAATACATTGTTATACTTGCATTTGGCAAGAAAGTTTGGTGCTTAATATTGTTGTCTGCAATATCGTTTCCAAGAAAGATTTAAGGCAGAATAGCTGACATTATTTCAAACAAGTGGCAAACAGTTTTGATCCTGATCAGACGCCGCATTACGTGGCATCTGGTCATGATCAAAATAGTTTACAAATTATTTGTGATGTCATTTAGAGTAAAAGGGTTTAAGCAAGGTGAAAGGGGAGCAAAACGCAGTCCACTGATTTGCTTTCATTTGGCTTTAACTCATCGAGTTCTAGAAACAAGTATACAAGCTGTTTACAAACAGCATACCTGTGAAGAGTACACTTGTCCTATTCAAAGACCTATAAAATTAAACTACAGTCAAACTTTGGTATCTCAAACTCGCTTAAATTTCAATATATTAAACTGGCTTAAGTCAAACTTAGCCACATTTTAACTTTGAAATACGGACATGTTTGACTTAAGCTAGTTTGAGATATCAAAGTCCAACAGTACAAATACTAATTGTTTTACCTAAGCCGGTCAAGATACCAAATTTTGACTGCATTTTCTGTCATTAACATTTTTTCTCAAAGTCTTTTTCTGTCATGTATATTGTGTGATATATAGAGATTGGGTAAAACAACTCTCTTTGCAAGATTGTCTGGGATTTTATTTTCCAATGATTTTTTTATAATTACACATAACAAAAGACATGTTTATATGTATATGTTTATTAAAATATGAATATAACATACATTATGATTTTACAAATGTTTCTTAAAATATGTATATAATATATATTATGTTTATTAAATAAAATGCATTTTACCCTTAAAGCTGTTTGTCAAGATTTACTTTTATATCAGATAAGTATACATGTACATGATTAAACAATCACACATTAGTTCAACCTTTCTCTGCTACCGATAATTATCATTATAATTATATCAATACTTTTTGAAAACAGTGTAGACCCAGATCAGACAGCTCCTATAGGAGCTGCCTGATCAGGTTCTTCATTGTTTTCTTACATAATCTGTCTGATATGAGTTTACATTCTTTCTTTGGAAAAAAATTCTATACAAGTAATCTACATGTATTAGCCAATGTAATCGTTTAGCTGATAGGCACCAATAGGGGGCAGAGTTTTATAGATGAATATTCATGAGGAAAAGGGTGAAATATATTGACTAGGATCTAAACATTATGCTGTGTGATTCTGTTATTATAAGCACTAAAGATTTCTAATTATTGCAAAAGACGGGTGGCAGCTTAAAGCAGGATGGAAGTAAAGCAAAAAGCATCTACTGCAACTTTCTTCTTTATTTTCATCAGGATTTATGCAGCAACCTTACAAACTAATGACAAAAAATCTTATTGTAACATATTGTGATTGTTTTGGATTGTCTGAGGTAAACAAAAAATAAAGTAAATGTTTTATACCTTTCCTCCTATGCCTGATTTAATTTGCATTTACAAAATATTTGGAACCAGATCAGACATGGGGCAACTCAACATTTGATCAAGTTCACAACTGTTTGATAACCATATTATTCAATTTTCTATGTTTTGAAAAAAAAAACTGTAGAAACAGACAATCAAAAATTCAAAATAATACTGAACCCTTGCAAACAGTTTGGATTCTGATGAGACCCTGTGGAATGCAGCTACATGTACTCATCAGGATCCAAACTGTTTGCAAATGTTATCATGATTTTACTGCTAGAATGCTAAACATATGTTGGAAATACGGATATAAATGGCTTAACCAAGTTCGAGAAATCACAGTTCAACTGTTGTTTTAACCTTACAAAAGTATATATCACAGTCCGTACATACAGAAATAAATAAGAAATGAGTATTATTATATAAACATGACTAGTTTAATCCATTACCCCATAGCCTGTGTCTAGTACGGTATTGAAGATAGGTAGCCATATAAAGCAGGTTGAAAGTAAAGCAGAATGTGCCATAAGGCACATTCTGCTTTACTTTCAACCTGCTTTAAGCTACAATCTGCTAAAATATAGAATAAATTACTTTCAATACATATTCATAACTGTATAAGTTACAACTATTTTCTTAAGTGGAAGAATAAATTAAATGTGTAAAAGGCATATTTAACCCCTTACACTGTTGTGTTTCCAAATGTACTTTTCCCTTTTCTATATTATGACAAGTTTAAATTGACTCTTGAGAGATTGGTCTCAAAATATCTGTAATTAAAGCAAACAGTACAGACCCTGATCTGAGGGTTCCTCTAGCAGCTCTTTGATCCCAGTCTACATTGCATGCAAATAACATATCAACTCCTTTCCGACACAGCATGGGTTAAAATTTATACAGTTATGAATATGTATGATAAGAACTATTTTCTATATCCTAGCAGATGGTAGCTTAAGCAGGTTGAAAGTCAAATAGAATGCGCATTTTGCTTCATTTTTTAACCTGCTTTAAATGGTCACCTATTTTCAAACCTAGAAACAGGCTACGATTTAACGAGTTAAAACGCATTATCTAGAAAATAAAAACTTTCAAAGACACTAAATCTATATAACAAAATCAACAACAATATAACAGCATAAAGACTGTATCTCTGTTTGAATTGTACAACTTGAACAGAGTATCACAGGTTAAAACAGACAGACAGGCAGATAAAAACATATGAAACAGTACCAACCTACGGTAAAAGAGAAGTATATGTTAGAAATATTACATACAAAACTTTATCTGTTGACTCTCTGTACTCATAGGTACTGTGGAGAAACCGTTATTCTTTCCCAATAAACATGTTTACGTTAAATCTGTTATTTTCATTGCAAACTGTATGGAGTCAGATCAGACGTGGGGTAACCCAGTGTCTAATCTCAGTGATCTGGCTCCAAGTTGTTTACCACTCTGAATATATTTAAAAGTCAGATTGGTCAAAAAGTTGTCATTTTTTCGACACTTTATTGCTTTGCGTTTCATTTGCGTTTAACCCTTTACCTGATAGCCTATTTCTAGTATTGAAAATAGGTGACTACTTAAAGCAGGTTGAAAGTAAAGCAGAATGCGCCCTAAGGCGCATTCTGCTTTATTTTCAGCCTGCTTTAATTAGCTTCCATGTGTTAGAATATTGAAAATTTTCCCTATACTATATAATCATGACTGATTAAATTGGAACTATTTTCTTCAGCGGAGGAATAAATTAAATACGCTAAAAGTCGCTTCTATGGGGTAAAGGGTTAAACAAGAATGAATAACTTTTTCTTCACTGTACACTGTAGAGGATGAGTATACTCGTCACTAGAGTTCAATGAGTTAACTCTTTCCTCCCTGAAACTTTAAATGGACAATTCCAGTTTCCATTTGAGTCCAGTCCATTTCTGACTTTTAAGGGTTGTTTTTGTCAGTGATTGGCATTATGACAAACAGTGAAGACCCAGATCAGAGGGCTCCGAAAGGAGCCCTCTGATCTGGGTCTTCACTGTTTGCACAGGACAAGTATATTATTCACATGTACACTGCTTGAAAAGGACGCCTATAGGCGTGACTAGGGTTCAAAGGGTTAAAGCAAGATGTGTTTGATAAACACAATGCCCTGTGATGTGACCATGATCTCTAAATGATCTTGACCTTTGTCTGACATGATCCAACTAGTACTGAACACAAGAGCTTCTTGAGTTGAGTACACATGCCAAATATGAAGTCTGTGTTACATGTACATGTAGTTATAAAGTTATGGCTAATGTTAAATTCAGCCTATTTGACGTCTAAATAATCTTTTTATGACATTGACCTTTGTCAGGCATGACCAAGTTTGTACTGAGCTCAAGAGCTTATTGAGTTGAGTACTCATGCAAAATATGAAGTCTCTATCACATGAAATTCAAACGTTACGGCCAATGTTAAAGTTGTGTACAGACAGACAAAGAAACCAACAGACAGACAAACACAATATGCCCGTCAGGGCCATAATAATGCTTATTGATTTGAACAACATAGATATATATCAAAGATTATCACAGGTTAAAACGTATTAAAGTAACAACACTACAAACTTATGGTAATAAAAAATGTATGTCAGAAATATTGGATACAAAACTTACCCTGTTCACCCCAGAAACTTAAAATGGACAATTCCAAATAGGTCTATTCCATTACTGACTATGGTTGTTTTTGACAGTGCAGATCCTACAGAGGCCCCCTGACCAGGGTCTATACTATTTGCATAGGACAGGTGTATCCCGTAGCGGATTTCTGGTATTGCACTTGATAGGTGACAACTTAAAGCAGGTTGAAAGTAAATCAGAATGTGCCTTAAGGTGCATTCTGCTTTACTTTTAGCCTGCTTTAAGCTAGTATCTGCTAGAATATAGAAAATATTTCTTATAATATCTATTCATGACTGTATAAATTTGAACTATTTTTTTCACTGGATGAATAATTTAAATGTGCTATAAAAGGTGCTTCTATGATGGGAAACGGTTACTAACATCAGAGACTGATAAACTCTCCCAGAAGTTTACAAAATGGATGGACGCTGGTTATCTTTGTCTTCTTCTTTTGTTAGGATTCCTCTTTCCTTCTTTAATCAGCTTCATTCCAAGTTTCACACGCAGGAAATTTGGTATGTATGGGTTGGAGTTGCAATGGCTGTGGCGATTGGGTATGTCAGACTCCCGATACACGTGTATCGTCACTGAGGACCGCAGTTCTACCTCAAACTCCATCCATATCTGTAAAAACAAGAAAGAAGCTAAAATGTGCCACTGCCAAACTGGTGTGAACCAGCTTAATACAGTACCCCATAAATATGTCTTTTTATGCCTTCAATTTATTCCTGCACTAAAGAAAATAGTTCCAGTTTATACCATTATAAATATGCAGCATAAGAAAAGTTTCTATATTCTAGCAGATGGTAGCTTAAAGCAGGTTGAAAATAAAGCAGAATGTGCCTTAAGGCACATTCTGCTTTACTTTCAACCTGCTTTAAGTGGTCACCTATCTTCAATACTAGAAACAGGCCATGGTGTAAAGGGTTAGTGCAGTATAAAAGTAAAGCAGACAAGCAAAGTGTGTTTATAAAAACATAAATACCCTCAGCAAGCAGTATGTCCGGTAATGTAGGTCAAACATCAAGATCAAGTTCACAAGGTAAACAAAATGGTATGAAAACCCTATGCCAATCGGTTCAAATATCATATAACATTTTTTTAAAAAGTAGGTCAAATTTCAAGGACAAGGTGTTACATCCCACACACTGACCTCTCTATATGTACTATAAATAGCCTAGCCGCAGCGAGTGAGATCTCTAATATTGAGTTCCTGAGTTAGCAAGTATACTCTTTAGCTCAGATGTTATGGTATCGGACTGTCACACCAGCGCCCAGGGTTCGATCCTCGCCTGGGGATTCTCATAATATCCAATGTGGATTTTTCTGCTGTGCTTCTTTACGCGAGCTCCCCCGTAAGAAAGGTCACAAGGGGAAATCATTTGGTATGGTTGGAAATGTTTCGATACAAGCAAAGCATACATCAATAATGAAAGCCATATGTCCAGCAATGACAAAGATAAAGTTTTGTGACACAGACAGACAGACAAAGACAGACAGACAAAACAAAGTCTCCCAAATCACAGATTCTGGGGGCATAAAAAAACTCCTTTAAGGTGATAGCTTAATGCAGTACATAAGTAAAGTAAAAAACATGAGTCTGTCTTCTTTCCTGTGCAACATTTCCTTATTCTTTAGCCAATTTAATAGTTCAGATGATATATGTTTGTAGTGAGCAGAGTGTAATATGTAATGGTCCGAGCAACAGTTATATAAGTATCCAAACATTCGAGTAAGTGGTGTTAATGCTAGATGAAATGGTAAAATCTGGTTGACCTAATTATGCAGATAGGCCAATCACTGATTAATTTCTTAGTAATGTCTGTGACTCTTACCTCTGGTCCAAGAAGGGTTTTGAACTTTGTTGCCATTTTCTTCTCTGGCAGCCATTGGTTTCCGTTGTCAAGAACAGGTAACTCTTGGTATTTACCTGAAATAAAACATGATACTTCACGAGTATAGTCAAACAGTAGCTACATCAAGCGACCATTAAAAAAACACATCATTTGTAGTCTTGTAGGCTCCTTCTGCATTTTTGTTTTGCCTTGCATTAAGCTGCCACTTGTCATGAACACAACAAATATATCTGGGGCCCGTTTGATTAAACTTGGTATGACACAAAAACGGTCGTAAGTCAAAACTTCCTGTCTTTTAATATCTCTTTGAAACCATCTTGAAAAAACGATTCCAAAGAGATGTCACAATCGAGACTTTATATTAATGATCTGACGTATGACAACATTTGTCGTACAAAGTTTTATGAAACGGGCCACTGCTTTTTAATGGTTGCTTAACAAAGTTCTACTTTTTAAGCTACCATCTGCTAAGGATATAGAAAAAATCTTTAACAGTGCTTATTCATGACTGTATAAAGTGGAACTATTTTCACTTCAGTTGAGGAATAAATCAATGGTGTAAAAATGTGCACTTATGTAAGTAAAGGGCTATGGGAGAAAGACTGGCTAACCTGTAAGAAGGATGTGTACTTTATCCTTCAGACATGGTGGGGCTTCTCCTGCTGTAGCTGTATTCAACAAAACATCCACCAGCTCACTGAACCCCTCAAGTCGACTCTTATGAATATTCATGAGATAACCTACAAACATTCAAACATAGCTAGGACATTGAATTAGGCAGAAACAACAGGCTAACAGCTGTCAGCTGTTTGATGAGTGCCCTCACGTCTCTAAAACTTTATCAAAAAGGCATGGCAAAGATAGGCTGTTAAATTAGGTACCTCACATCTCAAAAACTTTAAGTAGGCAAGATGGTAAAACTTGTTTTCTTGATTTGCAAAATTTCTTGGAGGCAAATTGTGAACATTGTGATCATGATGATGATTGTTACTCACTGCAAGGCTCTAGATATGGGGATTATTTCAAAAAATAAAATCTTTATTTCTGCATTAAACCCCATTGTGTCACTACTCATTAGAATCGTCTCTTGGGGACCATAGGATTTGGTGCTGAAATAAGTGAGAAAATTTGTTCAGTTTACTCCCTCTTAACTGGAGCCCTGGTACATTTACCATATAAACACACCTACAACTGTTCAGAATTGTTTTCTTTACCTTGACAACTGTCTAGGGAACTGTGGAACTCACCTACAAATGCCCAGGGTGTGGTTGCATGGAGCATGCAGTAGTTAGCCTGTTGCCATATCACCTTGTCCAGCATACTAGCTACCAGCCTCGCCTTGAGGTCCTCTAGAAACTTGGCAAAGTCACAAAGTGTTGATGTTCTAGTCCCTTCTCCATCTGTTATAGAACAACAACAATATTTAACAGCAATATTTAACAGCAACAATTAACTCTAGAGTCTGCTAGAATAGATAATTATTTCTTCTATTGCATTTGAATGACTGGATAAAGTGTAACTATTTTCTTTGATGGAAGCATAAATTAAAGGCGAAAAAAGGCATATCTATGATGTAATGGGTCAAACAAGTGTTAGGAAACTTTTATGTCCTACAATTTTACCTTTCAAATCAACCAGCGTTTTATTTGTTATGGCAGCTCGAGCAGAACTGTTGCTATGGAAACGAACAGCTTGGCAGAGCATGGACCTAAGCAGAAGCAAAGTATCTTGGTCGTTCTCAAGACACTGAAGAATTGTGGGTAGCGTGAAATGTGGGTTATCCCTGGCTTGTTTCTGCTTCTTTCTCTCCTCCTGTCTACGGCTGTTTTCAGTATAACTATCAGCATCATCAACATCATATCCATCATCGCTGTAATAATCGTACTCATCATCATCATCATTATCGTTGTCACTTACAGCAGCGTCTCCATCTCTGTTAATGTCATTTTCAGAATTGTTGGTTCCTTTTTTTTCAACCTGTTTCAAATACAGAAATGAATATTATGTAACGTTTTACTCTAGGATTGAATGAGGATAGGTGACCACTTTAAGCAGGTTAAAAGTAAAGCAGAATGTGCCTTAAGGTGTAATCTGCTTTATCTTCAGCCTACTTTAAGCTACCACCTGATAGAATATAGAAAATATATCTGATGTTAAATATTCATGACTATTTGCTTTAGTGCAGGAATGAATTAAAGGCATGAACATGCATATCTATTGAGTAAAATGGTTAAACTTACACAAAATATAGCTCAGATGGTGTTACTTACAGTCACTTCCTGTGTGGCTGGTACCCTGTCTGTTTCTACACTGTTTCCCTGCTCGTGCTCCTGCTGTGTCCCAGCCTCAGTGATAACAAGGCTGGTATCCTGCACTTCACTGCTATCAGTGGCAATTCTGGCTTTTTCACAATCTGCAAAGTATATCGAATTCACATGAGTGCTTAACTCATTACCCCATAGCATGTCTATAGTTTTGAAAGCAGGTGACCACTTAAAGCAGGTTGAAAGTGAAGCAGAATGCGCCTTAAGGCTCATTCTGCTTTAAGCTACCAGCTGCTAAAATATAGAAACTATTTCTAATGTTAAATATTCACAACTGTATAAACTGGAACTATTTTCTTCGGTTTAGGGATAAATTAGAGGCGTAAAATGGAGTACTTATAGGGTAATGGGTTAACTCAGACTCAGTTGTCCCAGAATCTTTACTGCAACAATTCCAGTTTCCAATTATGTCTAGTCCATTTCTTAAGTTTATGGTAGTTTTTATAATGTAACAAGAATGTGCGTTCAATAAACACATATGCCCCCGGTGGCATCCTTGACAATATATTCTGAATTGTTTCTAAGTCCAAATTAGGTCAAGGTCAAAATCATGGTTGGGTAATATGGTTGGACTGGTAGTGATCCAAGGCAACAACTGTATAAGTACCAAAGCATTGTAGTCAGTTATGCTGATGCTAGATGAAACGGTAAAATCTAGTTAAAGTCTAAATTAGGTAAAGGTCAAGGTCAAAATCAAGGTTAGGTAATATGGGTTGATTGGTAGTGATCCAAGGCAACAACTGTATAAGTACCAAAGCATTGTAGTCAGTTATGCTGATGATAGACGAAACGGTAAAATCTAGTTAACCAAGAAAATAGCCCATATAAAATATTCTAAGTTCAAATTAGGTAAAGGTCAAGGTCAAAATCAAGGTTGGGTGACATTGGTTGATAGGGAATGGTCCAAGGCAACAACTGTATAAGTATCCAAGCATTTGAGTAAGCGGTGTTGCTGCTAGACGAAACGGTAAAATCTACTTAACCTGTTACGGACGGACGGAAGGACGGACGCACGGACGGACAGGACGATTACTTTATGCCTCCGCATCTATAGATGCCGGGGGTATTAAAATAAAATTAATTTAAAAATGACAAACAGTGCAGACTCTGAACATAATAGGAGTCCTCTAGTCAGGGTCTACACTGTTTGCATAGGACAAGTCTACTGTTCACAAATACACTGTTGTAAAGGACGAGTTAACTCTTCACTAGGGTTCAGTGTGTTAACAAGGTTTTTTGCTTTGATTTGACCTACTGACCTAGTTGTTGACTCGACATAACCCACATTAGAACTTGACCTAGATTTGTTCAAGACAAACATTGTCATCAAGTTTCATTAAGTTCAGTAGCTGCTAGAGTGTTAACAAACGGACAGACAGATTGACAGACAACGGACTTCCAGCGATCCTAATAGCTAAAAATGTCACATTTTGGCAGAAAATATATATGGTGGAGGCACAACAACTCACTGCTTCAACTAATCAAAAGGTTATTAAAATGTTTATATGTTAAATAGAATCTCACATTCGTGCTCATTACCAAGGCTTGCATCATATTATTTTAGTCAAACTCATTTATTGAAAATGATAAATAATGAGCACTCATGTAAGATTTTCTGTCTCTACCATCAAGTTCTCTGTACATGTTTGTCACTATACTATACTGTATTATTTTCTCTACTAAATCCTATAAAGAGACGATTCTAATGAGTAGACACACCACTGGGTTTAACCCATTCCCCAACAAACACGTCTTTTTACGACTATAATTTATTCCTCCACTGAAGAATATGACTCCCCTTTTATACATTCATGAATTTGTATCATTATAAGAAATATTTTCTATACCCTAGCAGAAAATAGCTTAAAGTAGGCTGAAAGTAAAGCAGAATGTGCCGCAAGACGCATTTTGCTTTACTTTCAACCTGCTTTAAGTGATCATCTTTCTATAAAACTAGAAACAGGCTATGGGGTAATAGGTTAGTGAAGAAATAAGATTGTAGTTATTGTTATGGGGAGTACAGTGTTCAGGGACTATATCTACTGTATACCTTTCAGTTCTGTGTACATGTGTGTCACTGCTGTCCTCACTTCTTCTATCCATGCCTGTGGAGGTAGACCACTATTGGTGTCAAGGTCATGGATGTCGTGTTGCCGTGACAACCAGTTGTTCACAAATGCTATACAGCCAGGGAGAGATTGTATTCCTGGGAAGGCTGCCTTGCAGATCTTGTTGTGTAACTGAAAACAAGAACATGAACACACTTAACCTATAGCCTATAGAACATGTAACCACACTAAACCTGTGCAGGCTATAGAACATGTGAGCACACTTAACCTATAGCCTATAGAACATGTGACCACACTTAACCTATAGCCTATAGAACATGTGACCACACTTAACCTATAGCCTATAGAACATGTGACCACACTTAACCTATAGCCTATAGAACATGTAACCACATTTAACCTATAGCCTATAGAACATGTGACCACACTTAACCTATAGCCTATAGAACATGTGAGCACACTTAACCTATAGCCTATAGAACATGTGACCACACTTAACCTATAGCCTATAGAACATGTGACCACACTTAACCTATAGCCTATAGAACATGTAACCACTTAACCTATAGAATATGTAACCACATTTAACCTATAGCCTATAGAACATGTGACCACACTTAACCTATAGCCTATAGAATATGTAACCACATTTAACGTACAGCCTATAGAACATGTGACCACACTTAACCTATAGCCTATAGAATATGTAACCACATTTAACCTATAGCCTATAGAACATGTAACCACATTTAACGTACAGCCTATAGAACATGTGACCACATTTAACCTGTAGTCTATAGAACATGTAACCACACTTAACCTATAGCCTATAGAACATGTGACCACACTTAACCTATAGCCTATAGAACATGTGACCACACTTAACCTATAGCCTATAGACCATGTGACCACATTTAATATATAGCCTATAGAATATGTGACCACACTTAACCTATTTATTATGATAAGTATCTGTTTAAAGTGGAACTATTTTGTTCAGTGGAGGAATAAATGAGAGGTGTAAAAAGGCATATCATGGGGTAATTACCTGAGCAATGACTTTCAGCATGTACGATGAGACATCCTGACAATCAAACTGTGTTCCAATTGTATCAGCCTTGGCTTCATCACCAGCTCTCTCCGATTCTGCACCAGGTTCACTACCAACTGCCTTGTCTTCAGTTACAACTCCTCCTGCTCCATCATCAGGCTTGTGATCATCGTCTCCATCATGAACATCAACTTCTTCATCAACATCATCATCATCATCTACATCAGCGTCTCTGAGACAATCAACCTCTACAGCTTTGTTGGGTTCGTCTTCAGACACTGTAGATATCTCCTTCAGCCAGTTTTGTACAACCTTTGTGGCAGCTTTATATTTCTTGTTCTTCACAAGATTCTGTTGGGTGATTAAAAAAAACAACATCAAAGATTTTCACCAAACTTTACTGCACAGGGTAACAGATAAGATGAGTATTTCAATAATCCTTATGCCTCCATCATACTCTATGATGTGACTTCTTATTAGTTTATTGTTGTTTGTTACGTCCATTTCTGCCATCGATGGGCTAATTGGACACCCAGAGAGAGAGGGGAATGGATACAGTTGCATGTACCATTTTGCCAAAACATTGCTGTGTATTCTTCGAAAAATTCAAGCATATCAAAATCCTAACACTATACATGTACTCATTTTTAGATGGACAAACTGTGTACCATATATGTGGATGGAGACGGTGGCTAGGACTTTTAGCCACACAAGTACCCCCGTTGCGTGTGTGGACAAATAAAACAAAACAGTCTAATGGACAGAAAGATGTACAAGAAATATACTCCCAACTTATTATGATTAAACTGAGGTGACAAATTTTCACTGTTAACCCTTCTCTCCATAATGTGTTTCTAGTATTCAATAGGTGACCACTTAAACAGGTTTAAAGTAAAGCAGAAGTGTCACGTAGTTACCTTATAGCAGCAGACAGAAAATGCGGGAGAAACATTTTATCTGTTCAGTGGTTATTTTTATCATACGTTCTTAAAATAAACTAGGGATGGGAATTTGAACCCAAATTGCTATTCGAATATTCGCTTAAAGTATTCGAATAATTCGCCTGGAATAAACCCTTTGTCCGATGGGGGGGGGGGAGTATAATTTCACCATCAAATGCAATTATTCAATATTTGCTTCGTAGAAATACCTTTCTTGAATTCTTGAATTATTCAATATTTGCTTCGTAGAAATACCTTTCTTGAATTCTTGAATGGACCAAACCCTGAGCAGAATGTATATTCTGTGATAATCGTCTGATATTTGGTTAACTTATCAACTTTTGCAACCATTTACTACAGTTGATCTTTGTAGATATGGCGGTCTCCGTATGTAAGGGATGCAACTCGTGTTTAACGCAACATCTATATCTGCATTCAAATTAGTTTCGAATTAAGTCTTATCAGTTAACTAATTTTGCGTAACTATTTTGTCTGCTTTTAAAATTATATTCTATCTGCTTTTAAAATTAATCTGAACACACACTCTCAAGTACATGTATCGGCATACAAATGTTACAGGCAGAAATGGACGTTAACAAACAAAACAGGTTGCAGATTTCTTGTCGGCAGAACGAGTAAAATTATTTCACACAGACGAAGCAGTAGCCGGTGGCATAGTTGCGTTTTAGTAAGAATTTGATCATTATAGATCTACGTCTTGTGTTAATTCAATATGAAGCTTTCATGACGTTTTAACTTGAATGTTTGATGATTATAGATAGTGTTTGCGTGATATTGGCCATTTACGAAAAGCGTCATTTGAGCTGCTATGATTGGCGATATTAACAATTATTCGTCTTCTTTTTGATTGGATGCCGTTAATTTCCTGTGCTAAACGTCCCTCTTTTGTTTGGCAACTAGGGTTCCCCAACATGTCAATTAAGAATACTCCATTTGCCACATGATCTTTTGTGTTAACTGCGAGTCCATTGGTCCGAGCGCCGTCGATTACATAACACGGGTAATGTTTGCAAACTGTGTACAACTTGACAGGCGCTATCAAAACACTGACTAGCCGGGGGTGATAATCACCCTACACAAGAGGATTAATGGCGAACGATTAGCCTGGGTGGAGAAAATGAAACAGTCTCTCAAATAAATTAAATAATCCATATTATGTTTTTAATAAAAATAAAATTTCATAGACAACTATTCGATTACTAAAATGGGATTCGAATATTCGGCCCGTATACGAATATTCGTACATTCGGTCCCATCCCTAAAATAAACTATTACTCAATCTACGTCACGCCTTCTAGAATGTGCGGGGGATTACGAAAGGTCAAAATACGTCACTGATTAGTAAGACTTGGGTACCTCCTCTTATCCCGCAAAAGGCAATTCTGTCATCCCACGCTTCCGTTATGCAAATTGCATAACAACAGATGTTAAGTCAATCGACTAGGTTATTACATATTAGGTTATGAGCCAGGGATAGAGTCCCATATTAGGGAGCCAGACACAGTAAGAATACGCCTGGTTACGTTGCTAGGACGTGCTTACGTAGCTCTGACGTTATACATTCGAGTTCCTACATACTGTTTATAAAGAGCTGTGCGCTCTGCGAGAGTTAGAGAGAAAGAACTTGCGTTTTAGTTGGATTACAGAGAAAAAGAACTTGGGTTTTAGTTGGATTAGAGAGAATTGAGGTGGAATTGGAACTGGCAAGATGTAGGGATACGTTAAGTACAGGTCTTGGAGAGATGTGGAGGTGAAGTTAAAATGCTGGTTTTTATGGAGACGTGCCTGGGAACATTTAAGAAATAAAAGCTAGAAAGAAACGTTTGCCTTGTTATAAAGCAGATCCATGAACCTGGGGTTACACAACGCAAAGTGGATTAAAAACATCGGATTATGCTACAGAAGGCTCATTACTTTCAGCCTGCATTAAGCTGTCATCTGCTACAATGTAGAATATTTCCTATGATACATATTCATGACTACCGTATATAAATTGAAAATATTTTCTTCAACTGAGGAATAAATCAAAGGTGTAAAAGGGTGTATTTATAGCATAGTGGGTTAAACTGTAAGGAGAGTCCAGTTACCTTGAGGTATCCAGTTTTTCCCTGTGCCCATATTTCCATGGCCTTGTCAATCTTTGGGTCGTGTTTCATCACAGGTGTTGGTATCTTGACCTCTGTGCTCGGGTCAAATGGATGAATGTTAAGGTCAAGGTCACCTATTCCTGAGTCTCCACACAAGTTGATGAGCTGAGATACAGCCTGGCAATATGGGATTCGGTGTTTGTCTGCAGGTGATCCTTAAATATAACATGTATAATTTGACAGATTATTATACCATATCCTATCAAATGTAAGCAATAGCTTTGGAGCAATCATACTATGTGTCACAAACAAATTATTACTGTATGGTTTTTTTACCTCATAACCAATTACCCCATAAATATGTCTTTTCATGCCTTTAATTCATTCCTCCATTGAAGAAAATAGTTTCATAGTCTGTTGCATTGCTTTAAGCAGCCACTTTATAGGATATAAAATAAGTTTCATGTGTCTCTTTGTTTGTTTTGTTTGTTAACCTCCGTTTCTGTCATCTATGGGCTAATTGGACGCCCCAGAGAGAGGGGAGCAGATACAGAAAACCCTGTCGCGATGCCCTACTCTTATTATCGAAAGAGTTCTCTGGTTCTTTTAGATGCCAAGTGTAAAGCACTCATACATCGGACCTCGGTTTATAAAGTCTCATCTGAAGGACTTGGTCCGGTGGGGGATCAAGTCCTTTGGATGAGACTTTATAAACCTGTCTCTTTGACAGAACACAGTAGAATCATGCAAAATATTTTGTATAACAAATACCTATAGGTAAATATTTGTGAAAAGATGTTACTAAGAAGGCAACAGGTTTAATTTTAAGCTACTCACCATTTCCATTCAGCAAGGCATTCAGCAGCCCGTTGATCACACCAGTTTCAGCACTGTGGTATAGGCTTCCAGCTGAACGACGAACCAGCTCAGATATTAGCCCCAGCCAGAAACCTGACAGCTTGTTAGTTTCACCTAAATGAAACCCAACAAAATCAAATAAAGTCAACTCACTCATTTACAGCTTACTTATCCATTCACCAGCTGAATATTCAAATATAAAACTCTGCCCATGAACATCTATCAACTACTACATTGGTTACTGAAATAAAGAAACTTTACCAAAGGATAGAATACAAAATTGCATCAAACAGATCCATTCAGAAAACACTGTAGACCCTGATCAGACAGCTCCTTCAGGAACTGTCTGATCAGGGTGTACATTGTCTTAAACAAGACTGCGTTTGTTACTCTTAACCTCTTGATTTCAAGTCTATAAGAGGTGAAGATACGGAAAGGAGAATAACTATATGTCAGCTGCATCTATCACTAACGGGGGCATAAAAACTCTGTATAGGCTATATAAGCAGAAGGGTTAACCCTCTTTGTTAAAAAGTCAGGGGCCCGTTTCATAAAACATCTTACGACAAATGTTGTCGTAAGTCAGATTATAAAACTTTCAATTATTATTTATTTCTGCATCTAATCCTGTCTTGTGACATCTTTTTGGAATCGTCTTGAAAAGACGATTCCAAAAATATGTCACAAGACAGGATTAGATAGAAGAATAAAAAATTAAATGTATTTTAAAGTTTTGACTTACGACAATATTTGTCGTAAGAAGTTTTATGAAACCGGCCCCTGATCTGTATAGATTGTTTGCAACCTACATAACGGTGAGCTGGGTTGAAAAAATATCCTGATCCTGATCAGACTACCCCATTGGTTGAAATTGACGAAGTAAAATGTGTTAGACCCTTTTCTTGCTATTAGCTTTTATTGACACCTTTTGAAAACAGGGTAGACCTAGATCTTATTGTGATAATACTCACCTTCTATTCCAAAAATCTCTTTGACAGTTGCTGTTGGCATGGCAACAATGTAACCAATCAGAGTGTAGAGATTGGCAATGATGTCTTTAGTCCTGCCCTCTGGTGAGGCTACGAAGTTTCTGACAGTTTCCTTCACCGTGTCTAGCAGGTCAAAATCTTCCAAACAAGCTGTAAGATACACATAAACAGTGGAGTAGAGGAATTTGAAAGGCTCCAGATAAGACGGAGTAAACTCAACAAATCCAACATTTTCTCATTTATTTCGGCACAAAATCCTAGGGTGTAACTTAATTTATTAGAATCGTCTCAGAGACAATTCTAATAAGTAGTTACATCATAGGGTTTAATGCAGAAATATAGATTTTAGTTTTTGAAATACTTTCCTTATATGGCGCTCTGAATTTTTACATTGACAGTGGAATGTGGGAATTTGTACAGGAGCTTTCTGTTTTATTTCAGAATGCTTTAAACCATTACCCCATAAATATGCCTTTTTACTCCTTTGATTGATTTCTATGAGGGGAACGGTTAAGTTGCCCCAATAACAGGGAGTTCCTGTAGTCTTACCTGCACATAAGTTGCCATAGTAACAGGGAGTTCCTGTAGTCTTACCTGCACATAAGTTGCCATAGTAACAGGGAGTTCCTGTAGTCTTACCTGCACAAAAGTTGCCATAGTAACAGGGAGTTCTTGTAGTCTTACCTGCACATAAGTTGCCATAGTAACAGGGAGTTCCTGTAGTCTTACCTGCACACGTTCTTTGTACAGCAAAAAGCAGGCGAAGTCTATGTTCACCAACATTCTTGTCTGTCAGCTGTCCGATCATAGAGCCAAGGACAGCAAACAGAACATCTAGCTGTTTGTAGTGATAGCCCAGTGGATCTAGTGTACAGAATGAACCAAGGGCAGGCTTCACAATCACCTAGATAATATATATACATTACCAGTTGACAGTGCAATACAGAGTGATGTATTCAGCTCGAGACGTTTTGCCAGAAATAGCCGATCTGACAAGGGCCTTGGCATGAGTCTGATCAGTTTTTTTCCGGCAGAAGCGTCGAGAGCTGATTGCAACATGCTGTAGAGCACTGTCAACTGGTGATGTGTTTATTATATGCCTTGAATACAAATCAAAAACAACTTAATAGTTGTTTAAATCATTTTATATCCAAAATTTATTAGTTGTTTGAAGCAGCACAAGATGAAGAATAACAAGGCACTTGTACATGTCCATAAATGACGTCACGCTAAATCGAAAGCGACGTCAGAGTAAAATACAAAGTGGCTGATTCAAGGTGGCTGATACAGACTCTTGTATTTTACTGTGCAGATACATGCGGAAACGCTCAATATCATACGAGGGCATATAATAAAAGACAGTATAAGTTAACTCTCTATCTCAGAGCCTAGTACAGCAAACTGTTTGCACAGATAAAAACTATTCCACCGCTAGTATGCAAAGAGTTGATGAAATATCCTGTATATACATAACTAACATTGCTAGAAACAAATCTTACTTTCACTCTATCCCAGTGAGACTTTGTGATGTACAACGGGAGCCAGGCATTGATTGGTTCCCTTCCTGCACCTACAGTGGTGACCCCTAGTGGAGCATCTTTGAAGTTGAAGCCTCCATGTGCAGTGAGCTGGGAGCTGACGTTGATCTTGTACTCCAAGGCGTCCAACATGGCAGTCCTAGTAACCAATGTACCGCTGATCACTTGTAGTCGAATCTAACAAACAAAGTACACATGTATATTACAATGAAGAAGATAAAACAGAGTAGATTTCAAACCAACAGTGATTTATATCCAGCAGCCAGTCAAAAGGAGATGAATATACAATTTATGTAAAGGTGACGGTTTAAAGTGGGATAAAAGTAATGCAGAAAGCTCCTACAGGAGCATTCTGCATTACTTTTATCCTGCATTAATCAATTAAACCATAAATAGGCCTTTTTACGTCTCTTATTTATTCCTCCACTGAAGCAAATAGTTCCACTCCATATAGTCATGAATACATGTATAATAATATATGTATTAACATAAGAATTATGATCTATATTCTAGTAGATAGTAACTTAAATCAGGCTGAGAGTAAAGCTGAATTCGCCTTTAATTCATTCCTCCTCTGAAAAAAATAAGTCCATTTTATAGTAATGAATATGATCTAAGAAAAATATTTCTATCTAGCAGATGGTAGCTTAAACCAGGCTGAAACTAAAGCAGAATGTGCCTTATTGGACATTCTGCTTTACTTTCAACTTACTTTAAGTGCTCAATTGTCTTCAAAACTAGAATCAGGCTATTAGGTGATGGAATAGTACACATTATGCTTTAATTTCACCCTTCTTTAATTGGTCAACTATCTTTAATACTAGAAACAGGCTTTAGTAAGTTTAAACTTTATTTCTTTTACATCGACTTTGAAACAAGCTACAGTTAATTTCTGGACAGGCTATAGGGTAATAGGTTAATTTAACCCATTACCCCATAAATACGCCTTTTTCGCCTCTATTTTCGCCTCTAACTTATTCTCCCACTAAAGAAAATAGTAAAAATTTATATAGTTATGAATATGGACCATAACAAATATTTTCTTAATCCTGGTAGACAATAGTTTAAAGCAGGCTAAAAGTAAAGCAGAATACGCCTTAAGACGCATTCTGCTTTACTTTTAGCCTGCTTTAAGTGGTCACCTGTCTTCAATTCTAGAAACAGGCTATGCGGTAATATCTTCACTACTCACTAGTGTTGGTTCATCAAGGACCACTTCACTTCGTTTCACAGCTAAACCAAACCCTATGGTATCAGCCTTGTCATTGCCTAGCAACACATCCTGCACGGAATCCTGGGATAGCACACAGAAATAGAAATCCAATGCATCCTGGGAGAGACTTTTCACTTCCTGTTCATCTACTTTCAGTGAGAGCAGGTTGTTTTGTGAGTCCTGAGCATATTTCATGTTTTTGGAGACTCTCTTGTCCATGACTCGTTGTCTGCGAGATTTACTAAACTGTGAAATGAGAAAGCAAACGTAAAACAATTTCTATGCAGTGTAATATCTGAAATGCAAACTTAATGATCATAAAAACTGAAAGTCTCTGGAGAACAGATGCATTTCTTGGTCACAAATCAAAACTATAAAAATCATTTGTATTAACCAATTACTTACAGATACTCTTCTTTGTGTCTTTAATTTATTATTCCACTAAATAAAGTACTAGTAGTTCTACACCATACAGTAATATGAAATATGCATCTAAGAAATCTTAACGATCTACTAGCAGATGGTAGCTTAAAGCACAATACTTCCATGACCCATTACCTGATAGTCCTTTCTTGTACAGTACTGAACCTTATTAAATTAACAATTTTTGCGATTCGCTTGCAATTCAATGGCAATTCGCTTGCGATTCATAATACTAACTTTACCCTCGGGTAATTTTTCTTGAATGGTGTATCTCACAAATGTTCGCAAATATGTCTTCGTTAATTTTTTCGATTCCAGTTTTGACACAACCGCTTCGGAAAATTCGCGTTAAAATATTCAAACGTAGGATTTGTTTTTTGAAGCGCCCGATTCGATGGCAATTCGCTTGCGATTATCAATTTAATTTAATAAGGTTCAGTACTGTATTGAAGATAGTTGACAACTTAAAGCAGGTTGCTTTACTTTCAACTGCTTTAAGTGGTTAGTCTTAATCCTGATTTCATTTGTCATCTAGCCATCTTCAAGACTAGAAACAGGCTATGGGTAATGAGTTGAAATGATGTCTGCTTGATAAAAACTTACCACAGCCTGATACCGCATGTCGTGTGCCCTGGCTAGCAGAGAGATGGAACCGGTGCCAGTCCGCAGGTACTCGGCCAACATGCTCTGTATCTTGTCCAGCTGTTAATAGGAAAATATAGGCAACGTTAACCTTTCTCCTTCAAGGGCTCCAGACAAGGGGAGTATTTCAAAAATTTAAATCTTTACTTCTGCATTAAACCATATGGTGTCACTACTCATTAGAATCGTCTCTTTGAGACGATTCTAATGAGTAGTAACACCATAGGATTTAGTTCTGAAATGAGTGAGATAATGTTGGATTTGTTCAGTTTATTCCCTCTTATCTGTTTGTACTCTGTTCCTGACTTAAGATTGTAATCTTTTATCATTTCAAAACTGAACTTTCAATAGATTTAATTGTCAAATTACACAATGTATGTACATGTATTTATTCTATATTGTGTTTCTCCGCCTGTATGTGTATGATTGTATGTGCTTACACTAGTTTGTGTCTCTTTGATTGTGTTGAACATGGTCTCCCTGCCTTCCTTGGTGATACCGTTACCAAACACTCGAGTGTGGGCAATCTTCTGTTGGTATTTCTCCAC
The DNA here is from genome assembly GCA_922989275.2 of Gari tellinella. Taxonomy (NCBI): domain Eukaryota; kingdom Metazoa; phylum Mollusca; class Bivalvia; order Cardiida; family Psammobiidae; genus Gari; species Gari tellinella. Next base: position 212,730 of record OV277869.1, on the reverse strand, counting down.
CTTCTCTTGGAAATGACTCACATCTGAAAAATAAGGGGACAGGATGATGATTAACCCTTTGACTTGACTTGACTTGATCCACGCTTCTCTGTTCTGTGGATCTATGCCTGCAAGGCTACAGATGTTCATATCAGCCTTGATGCAGTCTGACCAGGACTTTCTTGGTCTCCCTCTACCTCTGGAGCCAGTAACTGTCATACTCATGGTTGAGTTGGTGCATGAAGTGGCACGAACGACGTGTCCATACCATCTCAGACGTCTTGTTCTCAAAGTAGCCGTCACTTCTTGTATCCCCAATCTGGCATACAGCATATCTACGAGTACCTCATCATTGGGTTTGACAACACAGATCCAGTGTATCATAGACCTGTCATTCCTGCATAGTCGCTGTAGGTCCGAGGCAGAAGGTGCCCACGTTTCACTTCCATGTAACATGGCGGAGCGGACACAAGCGTTGAAAACCTTTCCACGGGTCTTAAGTGAGACATGCATAGACGTCAGAATTGGTAGGAGCTTCTTAAACTTCCCCCAAGCAGTGCAGCACCTGGTGATGATGGCGAGCTTCATAAATATACCTTTTTATGCCTTTAATTGATTCCTCCACTGAATAAATTAATTCCACTTTATATATATAATCATGAATGTGTACCATAAGAAATATTTACTATATTCCAGCAGGCTATAGCTTAAAGCAGGCTGAAAGCAAAGCAGAATGTGCCTTAAGGCACTGCATTAGGCGACCACCCTTCTTAAATACTAGAAATAGACTATAGTGTAAAGAGTTAATGTGAAACCAAAAAGGAAAAAGATAAAATCAAACCATTTAGTCCATAGATATGCCTTTTTTACACATTTAATTCATTCCTCCACAGTAAGAAAAATAGTTCAACTTTATACAGTCATGAATACGCACTATAGGAAATATAGTCTATATTCCATAATCTGGTTGCTTAAAGCAGATTGAAAGTAAAGCAGAATGCACCTTAAGGCACATTCTGCTTTACTTTCAATCTGCTTTAAGGGATCACCTAAGAGTACGTTTGATTTATGATTTTAGATTGCTTTAACAGTATTTCAGTCATCTTGTGACATCCGGCTAATGTCAGGTGAAGCAAGACCCCAAAAGTCCTTTATGCACTGTTTCAGGCACAAATTGGCAACTGGGTAGAACCACTGACATTCTGCAAGCCAACTGGAAGCCTTCCACATATGAAAAATCTAAAGTGCCTTGAGTCCAGAGCAGAGAGGAGTTAAGTGATTGTTAGTCACAGTGACTATAACTACTAGGCCATGGAGGCTCCTCCGTGGATCAATCATGGTTACTGACCTTCTTTGTTAGCTATGGCAGTCGCTGTTCTGGTAATTAAGTCTTCTACATTTCTGGTGAGAATACGTAGATTCCAAGCTGCTTTCTCATCCACTGACTCAATAATCCGTAATTCAGGTTCTGCTGATATACATGGTACAATCACATTCTTGATCTCTTTTATCTGAAACAATCAAAATATATACAGGTATAGTTGTCCCATTCTATGCTGAATTTTTAATTTTACTGGCCATTTTGGGGAAATTACAATTTTGGAAATGGGATTTTTTTCATGCGAAAAAATCAAATGATTTGGGATTTTTTTGTGTGTCAAATTCGATTTTTTGACCAGTTTTTTCCACCGTTATTTTCTTATGCGATTTTAAGTTATCATTTTGTGTTCAGTGCCAGTCAATTATTATGGAATGTTAAAATGTGATATAACAATCTCTCATTGGGAATGGGTCCAATATGCCAGACAAAAAACACTGTTAATGGACAATTGCATGGAAAATAGTATATCTATTTTTTGGGCTTTTTAATTACCTGAGGCCAAAAGAACTCCCCAATTCGCTGAAGCACACTGTGGGATTCCTGAGGTTTCTTCTAAATCATGGAAAAGATAAACATACTACATGAACATGATAAACATAATACATTATAAATATAATACATGCAGGGGTCAACAGTTCTGAATATTTGTCACTCGTCCTGCATAAAAGACAATGAAGGCAAGCCATAAAACATACTTACCCTGCACATTAGACAAAGAAGGGAAAAAAGCAAGCAGGACGAGCGGACAAGTGGGATGTTTTACCTTTGACATGATAAACATAACACATGAACAGTGTTATCTGTGAAAACTGGATTCCATTAAACTGAATATCTCTGTTAATTGGACATCCTGAACAAGTAATAGTGAAAACAGTATATAACACACCCTTCAAGGGGCATAACTCAGCGGAAACATTATTATCCACCTTACCTGTAGCTCCGAAGTTAGACGAAAGTTTCACTTATTTTAACCAGAATTCAGTAAAAATAACTAGGGGCTCCAGAAAGATGAACTTGCAAATGAAATATGTGGGGTTTTAGTGAAAATTGGAATTGTATAGGTATTAAATACATGTGTATTATGGAAAATTTATGTTAATTTTTTAGTCTATATCATTTACAAATGTTTTTTTATTCATTTTTTTTATCCTATACAGCATGAGAATCTCTGTTAGGCACATACCTGTGCTATTTTAGTTTCCAAGACAACTTGGAACCTGGGTAGATTCTCAAAATCTTCAATGTGGATCCAGGTCTCACCTGTCACTTGAATATTTCCTGTCAAACAACCAAATACATAGAGGATAATCAATTTCTTTGGATTGATATGAAAAATATATCACGAGAATGGGTTGTTATCTGGTTAAAAAACGAGTCCACAGGACTCGTTTTTTAACCAGATAACAACCCATTCGAGTGATATATTTTTCATATCTATTCAAAGGAATTGATTATTCTATTTATTATATATATTTTAATGATGTTTTTACAGAAAAAACACACACAATTGATTACCACGACGTCACTAAATTAATTTTGACGTGACGTCACAAAAAGTGATATCATCACTACATGTAGTGATGATATCAACTGTGACGATATCAAATTTATCTAACTGAGAAATCTCTATAAACCATCGATAGGTATATAATACAGAAGTTGAATCAGCTGACTGTTTCAGGTTAGTCACAGCTTCAATGCATAACATAAGCAATGCAGAAATCTCCTTAACTAATTGTTCCATAAATACAGTCGAACTTCAATATCTCGAACTCCCTTAACTCGAACTATCCTATATTTCGACACATGAACTGCATTATTTCATGCTCGGTTAAGTCGAACATACCCATTTTTCAAAGTTAAAACGAGTTTGAGACATCAAAGTTCGACTGTACTCCTTTTTACACCTCTAATTATTTCTAAATTAACCTTTTACCCCACAGCATATTTCTAGTTTTGAAAACAGGTAACCACTCAAAGCAGGTTGAAAGTAAAGCAGAATGCACCTTAAGGCGCATTCTGCTTTACTTTCGACCTGCTTTAGGCTATCATCTGCTAGAATGTAGAAAATATTTCTTATCATACATATTAATGATTGTATAAATTGGAGCTATTTTCTTTATTGGATGAATAAATTGGTGGCATAAAAAAGCGCATTTATGGGGTAATGGGTTAGAAATATAGTCCCTTCTTAGGGAATTCCTGAATATAAAACTCAGAGGGCATTTCCAGTATCTCTTCATATGATGGCTTTTAATAAAGTAGATAGTAAGAAAAGCTGTAGGAGCATTCTGCTTTACTTTCAACTTGCTTTGAGTGGGCATCTATCTTCAAAACTAGAAACAAATGATTAAAGTTGGAGAAATAAGACACTTAAAAAAGGGCAAATCCTTTATCAAAATCTTAAAAACTGAGGTATTGAAATTCACAAAAGTTGTCACATAATAAAATGTTTGTATTGGTACCCTGCTCCTGCTCTGTGCTTCCTTCTAGAACAACTGTTTGTTTCTGCTGGCCCCCAGTGATGAAGTAGCTGTTGGTTCCCAGCATAGATATATGTATATAGGCAGGCTGATTGGTGCTGGAATGTTTGAAAAGAATAATTACAGTGCTCCTTCCCTACAACAGCCTTCCGAACAACCATTCCCTCCTTACAACAATGTGTGTCGCTGATCCCAAAATAAGTCAATTACATGTACATGTATGTCCAATCTTTTGTCGTCTGCTTAAAATTGTCCTCTTCTGTTTTTTCTCAAAGTTAGACATATAAGAGGACATTTTGATAGAATAAATAATGACAAGTGACAAACAGCTTGAATCCAGTTCAGAAGCTGCGTTACGCCACGTCTGATCTGGATTCAAGCTGTTTGCTAATGTAAGCCAAATCTTAATTTTCCCTCTCTATAACGACAGGGCTGCCATTTCTCCGGATTTTTCCTAAATCTCCGGATTTTTCCAAGTTCATGGTATCTTAAAGCAGGCTGAAAGTAAAGCAGAATGCGCCCTAAGGCGCATTCTGCTTTACTTACAGTCTGCTTTAAGTGGTCGCATGTCAACAAACCAAGAAAAAGGCTATGGGGTAAAGGTACGATTCGTAAAATCGCACTTGAAAAATGCAAATTTGGAAATCTTAGGATTTTTCATGTCAACTTATGGCAGCCCTGTAACGACTCCCACATCTGTGAAAAGGACAAATGTATTCTTCACAAGTACAATGCTTGTTCCCTCCTTACAACAACGCTTGCAGCCTTTTCCCAAACAATACAATTACAGCGCTCCCTCTCTACAACGGCCCTCCCAACAACGATTCACTCCTTACAACGACACTTGCCGTTGTTTCCCAAGCAAAACAAATTTGTCCGCATTTTTCGCGTCTGCTATATTGTCTGCTTAAAATTGTCGTCTGCTGTTTTTCTCAAAGTTACATAATATACATTTTGACAGAAAAAAACACGTTATTACGAGTGACAAACAGCTTGAATCTAGATCAGACGCCACGTTACGCGGCGTCTGATCTGGTTTCAAGCTGTTTGCAAATGTAAGCCAATTCCCTCCCTATAACGACTCCCTCCGAACAACGCACACATGTTTTGGCTCCCATTGGATGGCAGTAGAGAGGGAGCGCTGTACATGTATGTCTAACCTTTTCATGGCTGCAATATTGTTTGCTTAAAATTTTCTTCAGCTGTTTTTCTCCAAGTCACTTATTGAGCATTTTAGCAGAAAAGAACATAACGAGGATCTAGTTTCAAGCTGTTTGCAAATTTAAGCCAATTTCTCTCCCTATAATGACTCCCTCTGAACAACACACACAATATGTGTCTCCCACTAGGTGTTGTTGTAGAGAGGGAGCCCTGTATATTGCATAGGACAAAGACAAGTATGTGACTAGGACAAATGTACTCTTCACAAGTAAATTGTTTGTAACTGATGCATATACAAAAAGCTAATTCAATAACAAATAAATTGAAAGACACTTAACCCTTTGAACCCTAGTCCCGCATATTGGCGTCCTTTGCAAACAGTGAACATGTACATAGTACACTTGTCCTATGCAAACAGTGAAGACCCAGATCAGAGGGCTCCTAAGGAGCCCTCTGATCTGGGTCCTCACTGTTTGTCATAATGCCAAACATTGACAAAAACAACCCTTAACCCATTACCCCATAGCCTGTTTCTAGTTTTGAAAACAGGTGACTACTTAAAGCAGGTTGAAAGTAATGCTGAATGCGCCTTAAGGTGCATTCTGCTTTACTTTCAGCCTGCTTTAAGCTATCATCTGCTAGGATAAAGAAATTTTTTCTTATAATACACAATCATAACTTAATAAATTGGAACTATTTTCTTCGGTGGAGGTATAAATAAGAGGCGTAAAAAGGCGTATTTATGGGGTAATGGGTTAAGAGTCAGAAATGGACTATACTTAAACAGTGATAATTTTAGAAATCAGATGAATGAGTCCTCGGGATGCACATTCTGTATAACAATGAGTCCTTGAGACTAACATTGAGTCCTTGAGGTCAAAAATTAACCCAATATCCCATAACTTTTTCCTAGTTTTGAAGTGACCACTTAAAGCAGGTTGAAAGTAAAGCAGAGTGTGCCTTAAGGCACATTCTGCTTTAATTTCGTGCCTTAAGGCACATTCTGCTTTACTTTCAGCCTGCTTTAAGCTACTATCTGCTAGGATATAGAAAGTATTTCTGATGTTGCATATTATATAAGTAGAACTGTTCACTTCAGTGGACCAGGAATACATTATAGGCATAAAAATGTGTAATTATGGAGTAATGGGTTAATAAAGGCCAGAAAAGCTATGGGTCCATGGGACTCGCAACTTTTCCAATAATGAGTCCCTGGCATATTTAATGAGTATAGGACTCAGGATGCACAGGTAAAAATATCACTGCTTAAATGGAAACTGGAATTGTCTATTTAAAGTTTCAGGGAGGAAGAGTTAACCTGCTTTAATTGGTCTCCTGTCTTTAACCCATTACCCCATAACCTGTTTCTAGTTTTGAGAACAGATGGCCACTTAAAGCAGGTTGAAAGTAAAGCAGAATGTGCCATAAGGCACATTCTGCTTTACTTTCAGTCTGCTTTAAGCTATTATCTGCTGGAATATAGAAAATATTTCTTATGATTCTTGTTTGTAACAGTATTAAATTGGAACTATTTCATCAGTGGAGGAATAAATAAAAGACGTCAAAAGACATATTTATGGGGTAATGGGTTAAACCAGAAACAGGCTTTGGAGTAAAGGGTTAGAGCAGGTTTGACTGTATAACTACAAGACTCACTTGTGCAGGAGGAAGTCAAACAGCTCATCCAATTTCTGTTGTAGCGACAGGGTATTCTCCCCTGGTTCACAGTATCGGAACATCCCTGGAGTTGTGCCCCCTGATTCAGCAAGCTTCTTCAGAAAATTGAAATTATGACCTGTTCAATGTAAAGAAAAGATATTTAAGGATAATTTTTCATCTGCAACATGCATTCTGCTACTGTTCTAAACTTTAAATCTTCTAAAACAAATGTTCAATTGAGGGTCAGAGTGTCACACATGGTCTGCACTGTTTGTCATTTTGCAATGTATTACAGGGAAACAGCCATAAATGATCATAAGCAGACTAGACTTAATAGGACAGTAGAATGGTCCATTAAACTTTTCAGGGTTGAATGGGTTAAACCATTTCTCCTTTTAAAGGTTTTGATTTAGTGCTCCACTGAGGTTTCATAAATACGAACCATAAGAAATAATTATATTCTGTATTCTAGGAGATGCCTTAAGGCTTTACTTTCAACCTACTTTAAGTGGTCATCTGTCATTAAAACTAGAACTATGCAGAGCTCCAGATAGGGAGAGTATTTCAAAAAATAAAATCTTTATTTCTGCATTAAACCCTATAGTTTTACTACTCATTAGAATCGTCTCTTTGAGACGATTCTAATGAGTAGTAACACCATAGAATTTGGTGCTAAAATAGGTGAGAAAATGTAGGATTTGTTAAATTTACTCCCTCTTATCTGGAGCCCTGCTATGGAGTAAAGGGTTGACAGATATTTGCTATACCTGCAGTGAAGCCTACAGCATGTACACAGACTTCCTTGTTCAGAGATTTAAACGTGTCGGCCAAGGTTTTAATGAGAGAAGGCACAGTCCCTGATGGGTTACAAGTGTCTTGACCATCCGTCATAAACACTACAACAATTCTGCTCACAGAGGCATCTACAAAATAAACAAAATACAGCAAAGATTTAAAACATTGAACATTAGTGATGAGCAAACATGTCCTCTAAAACAGTGTACATGTGAAGAGTACACTTGTCTTATGCAAATGGTGTAAACCCAGATCAGAAGGCTTCTAAAGCCTCTCGATCTCACTGCATAGGTCACATCATCCGCCAAAATAGATCAGATCATAAAAAGTGCTGACAAAGGAGGTTTGATACATCCGGAAAATTACACAGGTGAAAAATATTGCCCAGAGTCATGAAAAACTTATCAAAAAGCATCTTTAAGTGTACTTATATAGGTTCTGACATCAAACGAGTCTAGAATTGAAATGTTATTAAGCGAGCCTTAGCGAGCTTAATAACTTTTCTATTCTAGACGAGTTTGAGATCAACTTGTCTGCAACATCGAAGAGTGACAGATTCTTTTTCTCAAATAAGCAACAATTTGTTCAAGCTATTTTTTAAAGCAATAGGCAATTTTTTTAACCCTGGTCAAAATGCTAAATATAAATAGTGAAGCTATAGTGACGTCATCACATTGATCTCACTCAAGTTGGAGACAAGGATATTCATGATCGTTGTTGGCTACAGAAAAAAGGGTACATTGTAGTTAAGTGAGAAAATTCATTCTTCCATTGAAGAAAAAATTTCCGGTGTATACAGTTATAAACATGTACCAAATAGAAATATCTTCTATATCATTGCAGATGATAGCTGAAAGCATTTGGGTGTTTTCTGCTTTACTTTAAGCCTGCTTTAAGTAGTCACCTGTCTTCAAAACTAGAAACAGGCTATGGGGTAAAGGGTTTAGAAATGTCAAACAGTTTGGACCCTGGTCAGATGCTGTTTTATGCAGCATCTGTTAAGGGTTCAAACTGTTTGCGAATAGCTATCATACTCGGTGTAAGGCAGTGCATGGGGAAGTTTTTAAAACAAGTTACTACTTAAAGAGGCTCGCAACCGGATCAAGCATTAAAAATAGTAATTTGTAAATATATGTCAAATGCTTATATAAATGGGTAAAATTAAGTTTAGGATAATAAATTCTGTTAAAAAATGCATTTCCAAAAAAAAGAAAAGAAGAGGCTCTGGTGGGATTCGAACCCGTGACCATCCATGCGGAGACAAAAATGAAAAATGAGGCATCGCCTTTACGCCCTCGGCTACGGACGCTCTCTATATATATGGTAGCGAATTAACGTACTTCAATGATAGCTATTAATAGAACATTATTCGGCTCGGGTTTATGTCTGACCCCGTGTAGAGAAGCAACAACAACAACTATACCGTTAGCTAACGCTATGGAAAAACGATGGAAAATATCTAAAAAACTAAGATTCGGTGACGATTCTTGAGACGTTTTTTGGACTGATCATATTTTTTTAATGTCAAAAGCCAAATAATGCCACAAATTTGCTTTTATTTGAGTATTTTATTTTGACAAGAACACCATCCGGTTGCGAGTCCCTTTAAAGCAGGTTGAAATGTTTTACTGTTTTACTTTCAGCCTGCTTTAACCCTTTCACTGTCAACATTTTTGTAAATATTTTAGGCCTTCACCGTTTCATTGTCCTTTGCTTCAATTTTGATGTTTGCAAAATCGTTTCAAAGTAAGATTCAATGAAGTAAGACTTAAGAAAATCATTACAAGTGACAAACAGTTTGGATCCTTGCATCTAATCAGGATCCAAACAGTGCATTAATGCGCTTCAAGGCGTCATTGCGAGTAAAAGCGTTAAGTAAAAATCTGCTAGAATATAGAAAATATTTCTTAAGGTACATATTCATAATTGTGTAATTTGGAACTATTTTCCTCAATAGTTGAATAAACTAGATGTGTAAAAAGGTGTATTGATAGGGTAATGGGTTAAAGGGGAGTATAGCACTGTGTGCCAGACTATGACCTAACCTACCATCATTTTTAACAATAGTCGTGATCTTCTCAAAGGCTTTCTTGAAGTTTGTCGTGTTTGAAGCTTTGATTCTATCAATGACTTGCACATAATTGTCTGGTCGAAACTGGACATGCGTGGCTTTATCATCATACACTATGAGGTCTGTCTTTACACTGGACAAACCAATGCTTCGTCCAAGCAGGTCCTTCAGAGACTCTTGAGCCTACAAAAGACAAAATAAACTAAAAGTCCTGTACATATAATTACATTCGAACTTTGCTATCGCAAACTCACCTATAGATTGCCATCTCTATGATTCTTAAACTCGGCCTTAATTGCAAAGCATTGTTCAAAGGCAATGATCTCACAACTTCCTATTTTGAAAGGTCTTGTATATCTTTAGATCACCTGAGCTGAAGGCGAAAGGTAAGCTATTGGAATCACCCACAGTCCAGCAACATTCTTTAACCCATTACCCCATAGTCTGTTTCTAGTATTGAAGATAAAAGACAACTTAAAGCAGGTTGAAGGCACATTCTGCTTTACTTTCAGCCTGCTTTAGCTATCATCTGCTAGGATATAGAAAATATTTCTCATGCTGCATATTCATGATGGTATTAATTTGAACTATTTGCTTTAGTGCAGGAATAAATTAAACGCAAAAACAAATGCATATTTATGGGGTAATGGGTTAACCCTTTACCCCATAGCCTGTTTCTAGTTTTGAAGATAGGTGGCTACTTAAAGCAGGTTGAAAGTAAAGCAGAATGTGCCTTAACATTCTGCTTTACTTTCAGCCTGCTTTAAGCTATAATCTGCAAGGAAACTGAAAATAATTCTTATGAATTATATTTATGACTGTATAATTTGGAAATATTTTCTTCAGCGGAGGAATAAATTAAATGCGCTAAAAGTCGCTTCTATTGGGGAAAGGGTTAAACAACATCTCCCCTGTAGCCATTTGCCTAAATTCAACCAAACTTCATTAGAAGCATCAGAACAATCACAAAATAAACCAAAATTCTTCTGTTGTTGATTAAACCTACTTCAGTGTACAGTGAGGGAGAAGAAGATATTATTTCCTGTTTATGCCTGCACGTGCACAACAATGCAAAATGGATTTACTCCGACTAATTGTCGGAGTAGAAAAATGGGATGGAAAATATCTATAAGATTTAATTGACTTTTCTTGAGGATGTTTTCAGACTGATAAGATTTTATTAATACCAGATGCAGGGTTATGCTATACATTTGCTTATATTTGAGTATTTTACTTTATTTTTTCATATACACCATTTGGTTTATAGTCTCTTTAACCCTTTACTCCATAGCTTCTTTCTAGTTTTGAATACAGGTGACCACTTAAAGCAGGTTGAAATTAAAGCAGAATGCGCCTGAAGGCGCATTCTGCTTTACTTTCAGCCTGCTTTAAGCTATCATCTGCTAGGATATAGAAAATATTTACTATGATACATATTCATGTCTGTATATATTGGAACTATTTTCTTAAGTTGAGGAATAAATCAAAGGAGTAAAAATGCGTATTTATGGGGAAATAGGTTAAAACTCCAATATTGAACCTGTTTCCATGCTTTGCCAGCCATTGAGCCACTCTTGTCCACCACCAGTACCAGGTGGGTGACCGTCTCCTCCTCTTCACAAACTTCACTATCTGGTAGGCTCATCTGTACATGTATATTTAAATACTGCTCCCTTCCAAAGTCAACCTTGCTGGCCCCTTCTGGAAATAAATTAACTCTTAGTTAAAATGGAATCTTTCATTTTCTGATGAAAAATAAAATGACCAATTTAAACTGACTTGAGCATGTTGTCACAAAACTATTTGAAAGTATGGCAAACAGTGCAGACCCTGAGGCAAAGAAACTTATAGCACAATTATGAGGAGGAAGGAGGATCAGCTGTCTGACCAGGGCCTGCACTATTAAATCTTAGCATTCTTAGCAATAATTATTAGTTATATCTTAGTGGGCTAAAGCAGAGAAATCATGACAACATTCGCATACAGTTGGGAGTGTGATGAGATGCGAGGTAATGCGGTGTCTCCTCAGGAACCAAACTGTTTCACACACTGGGCCTATTTTAAAAAGAATTTTTGAGAACAATAGCAAACGACAATTGTTGCAGATTTTTTTTTATCCAGTATGCAAAGATTTGAATCATAAAGCCTCAACACATCTAGACTTACCATGTTCTGACTTTGACCTGTCAGCTGCTATGGCATCTATCCTAAGAGTGGCCTGACCAACCAACTCCTCCATAGTCTTTGAATTGTCTACGGAAGTCATCGTAGAACTTACTGAAGAATAATATAGAAACAATCATCATTAGACATGTTCTTCTGTTTTCTAAAATGGCAGCTTTAACACATTACTTCATATAGCTCTATACACATTTTTATACATTTGATTTATTCCACCTCTGCAGAAAATAATTCCAATTTAGAAAGTCATGCATAAAAAAATTACCTTTATTCTAGCAGATCATGAGATGGCAGCTTTAAGCATTCTGCTTTACCTTTAACCTGTTTTAAGTTGTCACCTATCTTCAATTTACTAGAATCAAACTTATATAATATAATATTATATGGAGTATTATATTATAAAGAGTAAATGGTTATTTTAACCCATTGCCCCATAGCCTGCTTCTTAAGGTGCATTCTGCTTTACTTTCAGCCTTAAGTTACTATCTACTAGGAGATAGAAAATGTTTATTATAGTATTCTGGCAACGACAAAGTAATTCTGTTTTATTCAGCCATGAATATGAGCCATAAGAAATATTTTCTGCATCCTAGCAGATGGAACTTTCTTAAAACAGGCTGACAGTAAAGCAGAATATGCCTTAAGATGCATTATACTTTACGTTTAACATGCTTTAAGTGGTTATCTGTCTTCAAAACTAGAAACAGGCTATGGAGTAATGGATTATGTTACACACAATGTTTATGACTATGTTCTTGAATGAGTGTGATTATGGAAGTAATTGTTCCATTCTGTCAAATGTAGTAATTTGACCTCTTAGTCTTACTTCTGATATCCTCCACAAAGAAGTTTGATTTTTGTGTGTGAATTAATTTTCTCATGTTTCTATGGACCCATTTTTTAAAGAAAAAATAAGTGGCAGTATTATACATTAAACACAATATGAAAGTTTGCATCTGCCATCACCTTTAGTGATAATTCTAGTGTGAAATAACTCAATCTGCATATATTATTATATGACTACCAAACTTTTTCCTTAAAGCCAAGGAATGGTGTACACCTATGAAATGATGAGTTTTTCTTTTATACGTAACAAATCAATTTTATTGTATTATCTTGATAATCAATAATTATTCATGAACTTTGGGTTAAAGGTGAGAAAAAGATAATACATTTGAACGTGTTTACTTTAGTATAAATTCAAAATTATTACGTCATAAGAGCATAGTTAGAGGTTAAGGCCATGTCATGGGGTCGGAGACACCCGGGACGGCCAAGTGGTTTCAAAAAAATCTTAAAATTTGTCCCTTTTGAAGAAACAATTGTTTTATGTAGTGGCCCAATGGTTACATCATTGGACTACGGTACCAGGGGTCGTGAGTTAGATCCCCTGCCGGACCAGCGGTCTGACTAGGGGATTTTTTCTAAATCCCCGATGATGTACAGGAATGTCCTTGAGCAAGACATGTACCGCTAATTGCTCTCTCTCCACCCAGGGATTAAAATGGGTACCTGTGAAGGGTCTGAGTCGGTACTGCGGCTGCATTTGACTGTGCCATATGTTAGCAGTGCTCAATATTGTAGGCAAGATGGCTCAATGATCAGGGGAGTATATGTACAGTTGGCTGAGCGGTCATTCGGACTGAAAGTAGACTTTAACTTGGTATATTATTATTTATTATTATTTAAATACTGTAAATTCAATGTTTGTTAGAATTCAGGTATTTGGTCATGAAATAAATAGAAAATTTGTTTGTTCAAATGAAATATCTAGTCTACTTGGGTAATTGGATTACAGGAGAAAGCCGATCGTATTTCACTTGCCTACCGGCTCGTGAAATATGGATTGTCTGCATAATCCAAGTGAAAATATAACTCTCTATTTCAATTGAGCGAACAAATATTTTCTATGTATATCAGGGCTCCAGATAAGAGGGGTATTTCAAAAACTTAAATCTTTATTTCTGCTTTAAACCCTATGGTGTCACTACTCATTAGAATCGTCTCGAAGAGACGATTCTAATGAGTAGTAACACCATAGGATTTGATGCTAAAATAAGTGAAAAAATGTTGGATTAGTGCAGTTTACTCCCCCTTATCTGGAGCCCTGGTATATTAGATTAATTTAATAAATAAAAGTACAGCAAAACCTCTCTATAATGGCCAGTAAATAGAGGATATTGTATGAGTGTTCATTTTTTATCATTTTTAATAAACGAGTTGACTAAAATAATATGATGCGAGCCTTGGCGAGCGTCATATTCATTTTAGTCAACGAGTTTATTAAAAATGATAAATAATGAACACGAATGTGATATTCTATTTATCACATTACAAGTTCAAGCACCTATTAAATTGATTTGAAGCCGTAGTTTGTAGACCCTACACTATATAGATTTTCCGCCAAACGTTACGTTGTTTACGTTAACGTCATAGTAAATGACGTCATTTGGCACCTCGCTACATGCAGCGCTTATGGACGAACAAGTTAGGCCGGAGCCCAAAAAACGATATTCCACTAGTGGATTACGATATTTATACAATCCCTTTATGCAACTCCCAGACCGCAAATTATGTGATAAATCATGTTAGTTATTTGGTATTTAGGACAGGTGGCTGCTTAAAGCAAGCCACCTGTCCTAACTATCAAATCATTAACACTATTTAGTGGCCGTTGTAGAGGTTTTACTGTACTTGATTTTTATTTATAAATGATTGAATCAACACTTAACTCTTTCCTCCCTGAAACTTCAAGTGGACAATCCCAGTTTCCATTTTAGTCTAGTTCATTTCTGACTTTTAAGGGTTATTTATGTCAATGTTTTACATTATGACAAACAGTGAAGACCCAGATCAGAGGGCTCCGTGAGGAGCCCTCTGATCTGGGTATTCACTGTTTGCATAGGACAAGTGTATTTTCACATGAATACTGTTTGAAAAGGATGCCTATATGCGGGACTAGGGCTCAAAGGGTTAATTGTTAGCAATATATAGGGCCATCATGGCTCTCTTGTAGCCAATCAGATGGTAGATTAACCCTTTACCCAATGACCTGGTTTTAGTGACCACTTAAAGCAGGTTGAAAGTAAAGCAGAAAAAGGCCTTCAGGCATATTCTGCTTTACTTTCAGCCTGCTCTAAGCTACCACCGAAAATATTTCTTATGCAGTGATTTTTTTACGTTTTTTCCATACATGAGTCCAAGGACTCACTAGGCTAAAAATCAATGTGTATATTAACCGGATGCTGTTATTTTTACAAATTAACAATCAATGCTCATCTAGAAAACTAGAATTAGATAGAAAAAAGAATCTAGTTTTAGGTTAAGGTTGAGTAAATATGAAATATATGATTCACTGGGACTAAATGTAACTTTTCCATATATGAGTCCCTGGCAAATTTTATGAGTCCAGGACTCGGGATGCGCAGGTAAAAAATCAATGCTTATGGTATATATGTTCATGACTGTATAAATTTGAACTATTTACTTCAGTGGAGGAATAAATTAAACGCGCTAAAAGCCACTTCTATAAGGTAAAGGGGTTAAAGAAGGCTTGAAGAAAAGCAGATCTCAAATGCTGCTTGACTTTAAGCCGCAACTTTCAACAACCTCTTATACTTATGGAATGCAAATGTAATTTACAATCCACAGTCAAACCTGTCTACAAGTAACAAGACCTCCCAAGATACACTCAATCATCCTGTTAACCCTTCACTCTTTTGACGTATTTAAATAATTCCTCCACTGAAGAAAATAGCTCCATTATATACAGTAATCACTAATGAATGTGCAACATTAGAAACATTTCATATATTCTAGCTGGTGGAAGCTTAAAGCAGACTAGAAGTAAATAAAAAATGCACATTAAGGTGCATTCTACTTTACTTTCAACCTGCTTTAAGTACTCACTTATCTTTGATACTTTTAAGAAACAGGCTATGGAGTAAAGGGTTAAAGAAGGCAGTATAGCCATAACAATAGAAAATTGAAGCACAAAGCTCATACAGGATCTTTCTATTTCACTTTCAATAAATTGCCTAAAACACTGTCTTGAACACATGTCTAGTGAGACCCCTTTTCAGTGTGCAATTAACTCTTTATCCAATATAAACCTGTTTCAAGTTATGAAGACATATGACCACTTAAAGCAGGTTGAAAGTAAAGCAGAATGCACCTTAAGGCACATTCTGCTTTACTTTCAGCCTGTTTTAAGCTATCACCTGCTAGGATATAGAAACTATTTCTTATGGTATATGTTCATGACTGTAACATATATACAGTTAATCTAATTTCTTCAGTCGAGGAATAAATTACACGCTATATAAAAGCCATTTCTATCAGGTAAAGGATTAAGACATATTTGATTAAACTTGTAGTATTCATAGTTGCTAGACTTTGGAATGAGATGAATGATTTATTCCTTTGAAGTTAACCTATTACTCCATATGTCTCAAAGATACTCCATCACTGAACAAAATAGTTTCAATTGATCAATAATGAATATGCACCAAACTAATCTTTTTTGCATGGTAACTGTAGGAAACACTATTAGAAAACTTAAAGCCATATGTAATAAAATGGAAAATAGGCTATGGGGAAATAGGTTAAGCACTTTCTGAAGCCTCTGCAAATATAAAAGACAGTTCATTTAATCTTGATTAAACATACTTGTGTTAAATTATCTATCACATAGTAATATGTATGCTATTTTGTTATTGTAATTATATGTGAAAAAAAATCCCTAAATTGCCTTGTTACAATGTTTTGTGAGCCTTTTCCTGTTTATTACGGGCAGGTATATAACCTTTAGCAAATGAAAGTATAACCAGTACAAAATATATCAGGCCAATAAAACAAATGGATGTCTGACTAATATAGAAAACGAGAGCGGGCCGATATTGGGCTGATGTAACAGCCGATATTGGACCGATGTAACAGCCGATATCGGGACGATGTAACAGCTGATATTTGGCCGATTTAGAAAGTGGTTGCACATCTGATATCGAACCGATGTAACAGCCGATATTGGCCTGATTTAGAAAAAGTTATCGGCCCAATGTCGGGCCGATATAAAATGCTGGCTGGGATATATACGTATGCATGACTATATAAAGTGACACAATTTCTTCAGTGGAGGATTAAATCAGAGGCGTAAAAGGGCATATTTATGGGATAATGGATCAACCAAGTCTGGACTGATTATTGGTACTTTACATTTTACGAATCACCCTCACGGCAGACATGGTCCAGCAGGACTCCTGAGTTTGATCCCCTGCTGGACCAAGTTAACCGAGGTCTGATATATCAGTGCTTAAAACAATGGGCATCCAAAAGAATCAGCCAATTCTGTTGATAATAAGAGAATGACATCGCACCCAGGTTTTCTGTATCTGCTGGGGCTCACCTACCCCTCCCTGGTGCATACAATTATGGCAGAGATATAACAAAACAAACTGATAACGCTGGTTTATTGCCCCCCCCCCCCCCCCCCCCCCCCCCCCCCCCCCCAACACTCTTCTCACCCATTACTCCTCAACAAGTTTTACACCTGGAAATCTGTGATAAAAACATAGATCTACATAAATATGGTCGAACATATCATGGGCCGACCAAACCAAACCAAAAGGGGTGATGGACAATTCGTCAAAGTGCAAACTCGGCAAAAAGGAATTATAGTACAAAAGGGGTAGTCAACTCGTCAAAAAGGAATTATAGTACAAAAGGGTAGTCAACTCGTCAAAAGGGTTTTGCATACTTATTTAATTATACAATAAATACAACGATATTCCAGATGGGGAATTAAAATAGTATTAATATAAAAACTGTTCTTTTCTAATATTTTCGATCCCTAAGGGCAAACTTTAATTTAAAACAGAGTATAGACCCTGATCATTAGGCTTCGGCGCTATAAGATATAAGGTAGGCTACTAGGTAATATCGTGCAACATGACAAACAGTGTATTAATCTATAGAGAATTCAAACACTGTCGGGAGCCCTTTGGTCGGAGCATGGAGGAAGTATACCCCCTCCATGGTCGGAGTCTACACTGTTAACAAATTAAATGTTTATCACCTGTATACATATTTACATTATGATGCGAACTGTCATACAGTGTATACCATGGTCATTTGACTTCGGCGCTATAAGATATAAGGTACACTAGTGCTGAAACGGTTACCAGAAATTTGTAACCGGTTAATCGTTGCTCGTAACCGGGGTTAACCGGTTAATCGTAACTTTAATATTCCGACTGACACATCATTAGTCAGTAAGGGTTGGACGTTGCACGTATACACGGTAACGTTCAACTGTTTAACCTATAAACACTTACACATTTGGAGACCGTTTGCGTGTGTAAACAATAATACAATAATAAAGTATTGGTGCCAGAGAATTGTTAATGAATCTTTTTTTCTAACTATTTTACCATACATGCCGACGTAGGTCTTTAATAAATTGCAAAGAGAAAAGAAGATCTATTGATCTTATAAAATGAACTTACATGTATACTGCATGAATCTGTTGATCAATAAATCGTTTTAAAAAGCGGCTATTCGATGTCTTCTCTAAATAAGTTGCATTTGTAAAATAACTCCAACACACGGAATAAGTATGCGCGGCCGAATATGAAGACCTTGTTTCCCGGATTGTGTTATAGATAATTAATTGGTCCCATTCTTGTCTTATTTTAAACCTTGACAAAATATGAGACCACCCGATTGAAGTGTAGATTCAGCTAACCGGGTTTTATTATTTTATCGTTTTTGATTGGGTGGTCTAAAAATATATTTGAAATTGACATGCGGATATTTCCTGGAAACCCTGGTTTACGTTTTTCCCTACACGAACGTTATATATAGCTACTAGGGAAGAAATCCAAAGCAAACCGAATATTTCGAGGTCAGGAGGTTAGTAAGCGTGTCAAGTTCAACTGTCAAAGTAGCGAAGGAAACAATATTTCGAAGACAAGTTTGTTTTAAATTAAAACTGTCCAATCGGCATTTATTGTAAAGACAGGTGCAATAAGGGTTCTTTAACTCAACGTAGAATAAAATGACACGATGCAGCGAGTATACAGTGTTGAGAACACCTGTAAAGTATATTGAATTGTGCACATATAATACTTTGTTAACGGGTTCGTTTTGTGTATTGAGCTCCGTGTAAATGTTTACAAAAATCAGGAAACGCCCTACCCTTATCAATAAACATGCTACTGTATTTTAAAACTTAAATATCATGTATATCTTAGAGTAAAAGACTTCAAGTGAACGGAAAACATATCGGAAGGCTGTAGCTCCCGACAAATGGGGCTTTATTTTTGTTATACAAAATGGCTTCCGAGTAACCGGTTACCGACTTTGTAACCGGTTAATCGGCAGTTCATAACCGTTAACGGTTACCCGGGTAATCGTTTCAGCACTAAGGTACACAGTAAAATCGTGCAAAATGATAAATTGATAAACAATGTATTAATCTATAGAGAAATCAACACTGTCGGAAGCCCTTAAAATTTGGTCCGGGTCTACACTGTTAACATATTAAATGTTTATCATCCAGCTGTGTACATATTTACCTTATGGTGCAAACTGTAGACCATGGTCATTAGGCTTCGCGCTATAAGATAAGTTCGTATCAGTATCCAAACTGTTCGACACATGTTTGATCACTGCAGCAATACATTCCAGTGTACGTTTGCCTATGATGATTACATTAATTGGTTTGTTGTTTTAACAGTTTAACACCAGTGCAGATATAACAAGTCGAGTAATTGCCAATCAACTTTTCGCACCAGATAAACAACAATGCCCAGCCAATTAAAGTCATTTGCACGTGGCGCTAGAGATCTGCCGTTTCTTATTAAAGCATTGCTTCTTGGTTAATTTTAACATCAGATCCGTGTCTAAACCATATATACACCCAGACTCAATTTTTTAAATGATTTTAAATAACACATTCTATCAAGGATAAGGCACGGGATATTCCAATAGAAATTAATATTGCTTAATGTATGGGCGAGGGCATAGCTGATTTCTGCATTACTTTTGTCCTGATTTAAGCTAAACCTTTCTATTGCAAATCAATTATGATTAAACACTAAATAAAATGTACACTCAATGTAATACATTGAAAAGTCTCCCTATTATGGTAAAAGTTTAATTTTATTTGGACAAATCGGCATCAATATTCATCTTACATATATTTAGATCTAGTTATTTATATGTTACAACTTTTTAAATGCTAGAAAATCCATCTCAACTTCTCGATAATTGCAAACTTTTCAAATATAAACCTATACATTTAACAAAAAAGTAGTACTATATATATATTTAACAGGTTAGTAGATATACCCCCAACACAAAATCCTTTTTGACGAATCGTCTTTTGCCATTACTATATATTGCCTTTTTGACGAGTTTGCACTTTGACGAATCGTCCGTAATTCACCAAAAGACATAAACAATAACTTTGAATCGCTAGGAAAAAACCAAACAAATACACTTACCAATTCAGTAGCTTCCCTGCATAAACACTAATGTAAAATTGCTTCTGATTACATTTACATTACATTAGGTCTATATATTAGCATTACGATGTTGCGAGGTAAGCACAAATTATTTCATCACATGTTTTAAACAGAAAGTAGCCGAACTGATAATATCGTAGCAGCCGAATATATCCGAATCGTTACGAATGGGGAAGAATTACAATGATCGGCTATCTCCGGAGACTTCGTACAAACTCGACAAGTTTCGTCATGGTCGACATTTCAGACACTGTGCGAAAGTTGTGAAATGCACGAGTCAGATATGGCGTTGCGGGCATTTTATGACTAAAAGAAAATCCGCTTAAAACAATTTAATCTGGTCTGGATCAATACTGTTTTACAAATTATAGCCATTTCTCCGGATTTTTCCTAAGTATTCGGATTTATATCCTGGCAGATCGTAGCTTAAAACAGGCTGAAAGTAAAGCAAAATGCGCCTTTAGGCGCAGTCTGCTTTACTTTCAACCTGTTTTAAGCAGGCATGTGTCTTCAAAACAAGAAACAGACTATGGGGTAAAGGTTGGCTTTGCGTCTGAAAAATTGAAATCTTAGGGAGTTTTATGATCAACATATGGCAGCCCTGTTGCTCACTAGTCTAGATCTAGATCGATTTCAGGACGTTTCGCTACCTGGATTTTCGCCACCCTAGCGTGTTCGCCACCTTGTGGCTTTCGCACCTGGTCTTTTCGCTACCCAGTTGTTTTCGCTACCCTGATTTATTTTTCACACCCCTTACTTACTAATGTTTATGCGCCAATAGTCCATATAGATATTGAACTTTAATTTATTGATCTGGATCAATACTAATGTACGGAAGAGGAAGAAGTGTTTTTATTTACTTATCTGGATCCACAGTAGATCTAACGGACAAATATAAAAATCAAGAATTGATTTGCAGAGACGAGATGCGTCCGCCGCATAAGAGATCTTTTATTTATTAATCTCGATCCAAAACAATTGAATATACTTTTATTTACTGATCTGCGTCCAAACTTATGTACGGAAAGTAGAAGAGCTTTGTTTTATTAATCTGGATCCACACTCAAGGACAGATCTAAAAATCATGATTTGACGAATTATTTGCACAGACGACACGAGTCCACATATAGTATATCTTTTATTTATTAACCCATGCCAATTGAATATAGATCTACTTTTATTTACTGATCTGGATTCAAACTAGTATACGGAAATTTGAAGAGGTTTTATTTACTAAGCTAGTTCCACACTGACTGATAGGAATAAAATCAAATTTTGACGAATTATTAGCACATGTGTCATCATAAGAGATATTTAATTTATTGATCTGGATCAAACCAAACGCCTGTACATAAGGGAAATTTAATAATCTGGGACCAAACTAACGGACAGAAAGAAATTATTTTTTGGACGAAACAATAATTGTGCTGATGATTCGTCGATATCCACATCATATTTTTTTCATATATTAATCTGGATCCAAAGCAATGGATCGCCATATAAGTGATTTTCAATATATATAATCTGGATCCAACCTAATGGACAGATGTTATTTCAAATTTGAAGAAATATTTGCACATATGTCATAGTTTAAAATCTCGATCCCAATTTACGGACTATACGAGGTTTATTTATTGATCAGGGTCTCAACTAACAGACATAAGTAGAAGAGTTAATTATATAATAATCTGGATCCAACATAACCGTGAGAGAAATAATTAAATATTTTGTTCCAACTGAATGATTTACTGAATGGATCTTCTACCTGATCTGCATCACACAAAGATAAGGAATGTAACAAAGAAGCCATCGGCTGCAATCTTTCTTTTAATATATATGATATATACTATTTATATAAACAGTTTACATTTGAATATTTCACTTCTTTAAAATCATAATTTACTTCATATATAGTATAAAAGTATATAGGGAAATATCTTTCATATAGGGTAAATAAACCGATTAATATATATTGAGGGTAGCGAAAATGTAAGGGTGGCGAAACGTCCAGGGTAAAAACCCGCTAGGTAGCGAACTGACAGGCGCGAACACAACAGGGTAGCGAAACGTCCAGTAACCATCTAGATCTATCAGGCTAAAGATTAAAACGTTCTGTGACAAGTTGACAAAAGGTCCAGGCACGGAATTCCAAGATCTAAATTAATATAGGCATAATTGTAACAAGAGGGCCTGAAGGCCCTGATATCGCTCACCTGTTGCACGAATTAATAAGCACGTGCTTATTAATTCGTGCCTGTTGTAATGAAGCCTGATAGCTTTACCTTTCTGTTTCACCCATTTGATCTAAATCCATTCAAATTTGTAGTATAGTATGTAAACAATTTTGGAATACAACCTCATAATTCTAGTAACGTAGAGTACATCAAGGACAGGTAACTTAAGATCCTAAACAATACTGAAATGAAGCCTTTTCTAGCATGTCAAAGTATATCAAGGGCAGATAACTATTGCCACAATGATTGGATTTCAACAATAATTACACTCCTTCGAGAACTTATAGCTATATACTTTGTGTGCAAGTATAATCAAAATCCATTGAAAACTGATTGAAGAGTGTTAAGAATGCTGTTAGATATGGAATTTTCATCAATTCAAGGGTAGATAACTCTTAACATATTGGTCCGATTTCAACCACAATTGCACTTATTCGAACTCTTATGGTAATATACTATCTGAGCAAGTTTGAGAAAGATTGGATAAAAACTGTGGCCTCTAGAGTGTAAACACCCTTAAATATGGCATTTTCAGCAATTCAAAGGTAGAGAACTCTCGACTTATTGGCCCGATTTCAACCATAATCGTACTCATATGAACTCTTATAGTCATATACAATGT
Organism: Gari tellinella; assembly: GCA_922989275.2. Classification (NCBI taxonomy): domain Eukaryota; kingdom Metazoa; phylum Mollusca; class Bivalvia; order Cardiida; family Psammobiidae; genus Gari; species Gari tellinella. The sequence goes on along the minus strand of OV277869.1, from coordinate 189,639 downwards.
AAGCAAGTTTGAGAAAGATTGGACACAAATTGTGGCTTGTAGAGTGTAAACACTGTTAAATATGGCATTTTCAGCAATTCAAAGGTAGATAACTCTTGACCTATTAGTTTGATTTCGACCATAATCAAACTCATTCGAACTCTTATGGTAATATACAATGTGAGCGAATTTGAGAAAGATTGGATAAATATTGTGGCCTCTAGAGTGTAAACACTGTTAAATATGGCATTTTCAGCAATTCAAAGGTAGATAACTCTTGACCTATTGGCCTGATTTCAACCATAATTGAACTCAACCGAACTCTTATGGTAATATACTATCTGAGCAAGTTTAAGAAAGATTTGATAAATAATGTGGCCTCTAGAGTGTAAACACTGTTAAATATGGCATTTTCAGCAATTCAAAGGTAGATAACTCTCGACTTATTGGCCCGATTTCAACCATAATCGTACTCATATGAACTCTTATAGTCATATACAATGTAAGCAAGTTTGAGAAAGATTGGACACAAATTGTGGCTTGTAGAGTGTAAACACTGTTAAATATGGCATTTTCAGCAATTCAAAGGTAGATAACTCTTGACCTATTAGCCCAATTTCGACCATAATCAAACTCATTTGAACTCTTATGGTAATATACAATGTGAGCAAGTTTGAGAAAGATTGGATAAATATTGTGGCCTCTAGAGTGTAAACATTGTTAAAAATGCCATTTTCAGCAATTCAAAGGTAGATAACTCTTGACCTATCAGCCTGATTTCAACCATAATCAAACTCAACTGAACTCTTCTGGTAATATACAATCTGAGCAAGTTTGAGAAAGATTGAATAAATATTGTGGCCTCTAGAGTGTAAACACTGTTAAATATGGCATTTTCAGCAATTCAAAGGTAGATAACTCTTGACCTATTATTCCTATTTCAACCATAATAAAACTCGTCCGAACTCTTATGGTAATATACAATGTGAGCAAGTTTGAGAAAGATTGGATAAATATTGTGGCCTCTAGTGTGTAAACAATAAAATTGTTGACGACGGACATCCAAGGATTGCAAAAGCTCACCCTGAGCTAGCTCAGGTGAGCTAATCAAAGCGCTGAAAGCGCTAAAGGCCTAGGGACTGGCATGATTAATGAACTTAATAAATTGTAGTGATGATATAGAAACAAAACTTCTGTTTTAAATCAATTTCTACTAAGAAAATCACAATTTTGTGCCATACAGTTGTTCTCAGTACCCGGATGCCGATAGAGAGGTGCCGGGACGACTTTCAAAGTGACCCTGATCAGAAAAATGGTTTGTATATCTATTAGCCATCTGAAGGCTGGACGAAATAAAACAATATGGACGCTTTCGAAATTATCCGTCGTATGAAGACTGTAGAGGCATTTTCACAACTCAGGATTCAGTTCAGGAAACGAAATTTGGTTATTTTTTGTTAGCATTGATATAATGCATTACTTGTAGTTGTTGTAAGGGTGTGAAACGCACGTGTATCGAATGAGCATCTATCCATGTGTAGTGGCGAAAGTGAAAGTACTTAAGGAGACTTCGATAGTATACACATATGGCAGGGGTAACATGACATGACAACACTCGTTGTGCGGTGTTTGGTTAAATACTAATCATTTTTATAAATATTTTATCGACTCTGCGTGTAAAATTGCATATGTAAAACAATTGAACGTGTTTTGTGTTACTGTACTTCAAATATGAGCTTATTTTTACATGCCCTGTGCAATAGATTAGATCTATATTGTATTGCATTTGTTTTGAACTGATCCCATGAGAGATGGTAATTTTTAAGCATGTCGAGTTACTAATATTAGTCCTGTGTTTTAATTCCAGGATGAGCACCAGCACTGAGGAGGCTCACACCTATAGCCAAGGCATGAACGAAAGAAAATATATGATGAAATGTGCAAACATGGGCTAGAGACCAGCCTGCCGGAGATGTCCAAATGGCAACAGAAGTGGTGAAAGATGAAAGAGATAAAGATTTTCAATCACCAATTGAATAGCACAGAAACAAAACAAGCATCCGACATAAATATTTGATTGCTTTATGTTGTGTAATTTCAGATCTCGTATCATTTCAAAATGCGACATGTCTAACCATTTACTGCATAGTTGTTTGCAGTATTGAAGACAAGCTGTTGCTTAAAGCAGACTGAAAGTAAAGCAGAGTTATTCAATAACATATTACAACCAATGAAAATTTGGCAATCTCTTTTAGAGTTACATAATAAGCTAGAACACCAAACAGCTCAGAACTCTGGATCTTCATTATTTGAAAATAGTTTTCTGGTTTTGTTGTTGTTGTTCTGTATACTTTTAGCCCTATACTATATAGCCTGTTTCAAGGTTTGAAGTCAGGTGATAACTTAAAGCAGATTGAAGGTAAAGCAAAATGCTTTATTTTAGCCTGTTTAAGGCTATTATCTGTGAGAATATAGAAAACATTTTTAATGATACCTATCCATGACTTTATAAGTTGGAACTATTTTCTTCCTTGGAGGAATAAATTGATTGCATCAAAATAAGTATATATGGAGTAAAGAGTTTATCTACATTGTATTTAGATTTAAGAAATAACCTCCCTGTTATGACCACCAAAAAGAAGGCTAATTGATTGTATGAAAGAGGGGTGTCAAACAACAGCAAGTTGAAAATCAAACACATCTCTTTAATGAGCTTGCTGTTTTTCTTTCATCTTGCTTTAATCTGTCACATGCCTTAAACACAAAATAATTAACACACTTTAGTGGTTGCAATAGAGAGGGTTTACTCTGTGAGAGTGTTGATGAAGAACCATATTGGTAATAGTTCTAGGAGGGAAATTTCAAAGAGAAAGACAGAAAATTATATCAATATATTTACTCAACAAAAATAATACAAAGTATTAAAAAGTTAATTTGCATACAGTATAAAGTATTTAAAACTCGTTCACAAACTAGTGATTTTTTTAAAGAGAACTAGACCTATCACAAATGGTGATTCATACCCCCAGTAGGGTCTAGTCACAAGAGGTAAATGTTTCTGGGTAAAGTTGATGTGTGCACTTAAGTGCTCCCTTTGTAATGAAAGATAAATGTTCATTTCGAATATGTAGCTGTATTTTGAGGGACCATTGATTGAAATCCTCTGAGGACAGGTTGTAGCTTAATGCAGCTCAAAGTGCAGAACTGAGTTCCTGTCTTGTATAAAGCTTTTTTTTATTACGTTTGAGGTGCATTAAGCTGCAACCTGTATAAAAGAAAGCTGATAAGACAACAATGTCGGGCGATATGCGCACACATGGGTTAATCAACCCATTACTCCTTATCCTGTTTCTAGTTTTGAAGATATAAGACCGCTTAAAGCAGGATGAAAGTAAAGGAGAATGCATCTTAAGGGGCATTCTGCTTTACTTTCAGCCTGCTTTAAGCTATTATCTGCTAGAATATAGAAAATATTTCCTATGATTTTTATTGGAGACAGTATAAATTGAAAGTATTTTCTTCAGTGGGTGAATTAATTAAAGGCGTAAAAAGGTGTATTGATGGAGTAATGGGTTAAAGCCATAATGAATCGAATGTAGATCTAAGATCAATTAAATAGAAACTGTATGATCTGGATCTAAGCTCATGTGATGGAAAAGTTCTTTACAGTATACTACATGTACTTGGAAAGGTCTACCCTTTGTAATGCACATCACTTGTGGCAGTAAAAAATGAGTTATTCATGCTATATAGGCAAACAGTTTGGATCCAAATAAGACACTGAGTATACGTATTGTCTCATTTGGACCCAATCTGTTTCAATGACTTTGACAATTGTTTCACAAAACAACCCGGTGCGTGTTAAGTTGTGCGTGTTTCAATTTTTGTCTTCTGTTACATAAATGATGTTTGTTCCTAGAAAATTACAATAAATACTTATATATCAATTTACACTTCTGCTTTTTGCTGATTAAATCCAATGAATAAATCAAATGATGTTCAGTAAACTCTGAAACCTCTTAAAACTGAACACTAATGCAGCATTATAAGAATGCAGAATGCTATAAAGGCTTTGTGCAACACTACCTAAACTCATTAAGCAACCATCTGTTACAAATATACATGTATATGTATTTTTAACACTTATTGTTTGGTTTTCAGAGGTTCTACTGTACATCAAAATAATTATTATGTCAGAACTCCATGTAGCTATGTTGATGGCTTCTTTTTGAACAGGCCTCGTCCAGATTCATTCCGTCAAACTTTAGTTCGAAGTATATGTCTGGTTCTCGCAGACTCGTTGTATTAAATCAGGCTCCATAGCACCAGGTTGGCCGAAAGTTCTCAACTTTGTTCTTCTCGTCAGGTAAAAAGTCTGAAAATATATGATAATAAACTTCATTACAACGGGCTCGCTATCCGGGACGAATTTATTATAATAATAAATATCTCAATGAAACACTTGGGTCTCTACATATCCGCGACGCCAAAAACCACAGATCCAAAACAAAAGCACCGCCCACCACTATACAGAGTGAAATACATGTATTTATAACGCGTTTAATTGAGTTATCTATATATATCTTTATTTCCTCCAATACATGAAGATTGTGAATACAAGTATGAACAAACATATACAGATTATAAACAAACACAAAGAAAAACATGATATTACATACAATTAAGAAGAAATACTCCATCTTCTGAGCGTCACTTTAACATATCAATAGATGCGTCAGCACAACGCAGAAAAGAATAAAGCAGCAAACTCTTGCATGAGCTTTCTGCTTTACGCCGTACTACGTCGAGCAGTTATATGATGCTGTTCTCAAAGAGCCTTACACAAAACTAAATATCTATAAACTTAGACCAAAGATTGCCAATAAACGTAATGTTAGCTTTTACAAAGTCACGAGTATGGATGCCTAATTCAACTGACAAATCAATGCCAGGTGAGCCAAGCAGAGCACCTAATTTAGCATCATCGTCCAACAAACTTAACCTAGCAGTAACAGAACGACCAAACCTGACCCCTATGTCGTACATGTGTTGCTGTCGATCTTGTTCGAAATAATCACATTCTAACACACAATGGTTAACATCGTAGGTAAAAACGTGACCACATTTCGAACAAAGCGTTTCTCTCCTGTAAGAACACATTCTAGAAATCATATTTACAAGACTTTTGCAATAAGGTAACATGTGTGGTTGTTGTCTACACAGTTGCCATACAAAACTATCGTTATAAATTGGATGAATCCAAACAAACGGCAAGTATTCTTGAGAAGACGTGCGATCATACCACGATCTCTCTTCAAAATTACTTATGTTATTACATACAGCATTTTTCCATGTGTGTTTAGAAGGAAACTCTCCTGTTTCAACATAGGTATACAAAAAGTTCAATAAATCATATTTTGTGAGTACTTTTACAATATCACTGAAGTACCCTGGTTGTACCTGATTAGACAAGCAGCTTGCAACCATGCGAACCAAAAATATATCCTTTGCACGTGACCTGACAGAAAGTCTACAGAATTGTCCAAACAGTGTAAGCTTCATTTTGTCAATATAAGACTGGATTGAGTAAAACTTTAATAAACTCAGTGCTATATCAGTTCGTGTTCTCTTGCTGATGCCCTGCATGTACTTAACACAAAACCGATGGCTTCTTTCAAGAAACAAAATGTCAGATTCGGTTAGATTATACCACATTTCACACCCGTATAGTCCTTTTGGCAATACAACTGACTTATAAATCTTCCTACATGTAAAAGGGTGAAATCCTTCGTCAGACCCAAAGCCACATGGTTCTAAGCTTAAAAATGTTCCCTTAATTTTGGCATTTGACTCTTTTATGTTTTCTGACAAACTGAGATATTTATTAAATAAGATGCCTAAATGTGTATAATTTTCAGATTCATTTACAACATCATTACCCAAGTACCAGTTTCTACTTGAACTTTTAAAAACACCTTTAGTTTCATTACAAACAATGACAGCTGATTTAAGAGCATTATATTGGTATCTCCATTTGCACGCATACTTGTAACACTGCTCCATCATTCTATCTAAACCAGGGTCGTATTTCTACTTTCATTTTCGATCTAAACACGCTACGGTTTGTACACATACCTTTTGAAAAGCTCGCTTTTCCTTCTTAAACTTGTTAAAGTCTGGCATTTCTTTACCTGAATTCGATTTTTAACTCGGAATGAGTTAAAGAACCGAAATTCGTTTCGATTCTGTCAGTTACATGTATCGGTGTAGATTCGTAGATTGTGTTGATATTTAATATATTTTGTGTTCGGTTACACAGCGCATCAACAGGTCAGGGCTTCCATAAGTTGACATGAAAAATCCTAAGATTTCTAAATTTGCATCTTTCAAGTGCGGTTTAACGAATCGTACCTTTACCCCATGGCCATTTTCTTGTTTTGTTGACATGCGACTACTTAAAGCAGGCTATAAGTAAAGCAGAATGCGCCTTATGGCGCATTCTGCTTTACTTTCAGCCTGCTTTAAGCTACCATGAACTGGGGGAAAATCCGGAGATTTATGAAAAATCCGGAGAAATGGCAGCCCTGACAGGTAATAAACAAAAGAATGTGCCACGGTGCTGCCAGCGGTGCATAGTGCAATGATTTATGTTAGATATCGACATGGTCTCTGGAGTGTGTTTACATCGACTTGCTTATAGGAAGAAGCTATCTTCATTCTGATTGGCTACTTAACATTCGGGATTATTTTACGTGGAATCACTCCGCTGTCGGTTCTACCTGGACTATGTTTAAACGCTGGTAGGCGGTAAATGGGCGATAGGCAATATGAAGCCTTCTTATTCTAAATAGCCCTTACTCTCAAGACGAAAACGCCACAAGCTTGATTACTGCATATATATAAACAACCACTATGGTTATCATCACTAAAAACGTCGATTACACATGGTTGTTAAAGCGACTCGCAACCGGATGGTGTACTTGTCAAAATAAAATAAAATACTCAAATAAAAGCAAATTTGTGGCATTATTTGGCTTCTGACATTAAAAAAATATGATCAGTCCAAAAAAAGTCTCAAGAATCGTCACCGAATCTTAGATTTTTAGATATTTTCCATCGTTTTTCTATACCGACTAGTAGACGGTATAGTTGTTGCTGTTGCTTCTCTACACGGGCTCAGACATAAACACGAGCCGAATTACGAAGTTGTATGCACTTTCGACAGCAACACATAGAAATACGTTAAATCGATCCGAGATAAACGGATAGTTCCGTGGTCCATTGGTCTAAGCGGTTTCCCCTATTTTGCCTTCTGTCCGCCAATGCCGGGCCATGGGTTCGAATCCCACCAGAGACCAATATTTTTTTTTATTGAAATTCATTTTTTTAAACAGAATTTCTTATCCTAAACTAATTCTTTACCATTTATATAAGCGTTTGACACATATTTACAAATTACTATTTTTAATGCACCATCTGGTTGCGAGTCGCTTTAAGGCTTTTAATGAATAGTGCAAAAACACGGCCACAATCTTTCTCAAAAAAGAAGGTATTTTGGTGTTTTTGATGTAAAGTTTTTTTTCAGCTCGAGGGAGCCTTCAATCTGCTGTATAAAAACGGAGTCAGCTTGATTTATCCTTTTAGATCCACAGTCAGATGCCATTTTCTCATGATATTGTGTAGCGTTTGAATGAATAAGGTAAAAAGAAAGCCACAAGCTTTTTCTGAAAAAAGTATTTTTGTGTTTTAGCAGCATAAATGTTGTGTGCCGTGACAGCTACGTGAAGGACGAAGTTGGTTAATGACTACGGCCTTACGGGCCCTTACGGGCCCTAGGCCAAAAACTAAAACTAGATCTAATAGATAGATCTACTTATTTTATTTTATAGAACATGTAGATCTAGATATACATGTGGCCTATTTCAATTCTAGATCTAGGCCAAGATTTATAGGTATACTGTCAAAAATCTGTGGTGCATAAAGCGGGCTAAAGTAGCATACAGCAGGTTGCATCTTAGAACCCATTTCTTTTTATACATGTAGCTCTATATAGACTGTATAAATGGGATCTAAACGGCGTATTAGGATTTTTATCCTAGCAGATCGTAGCTTTAAACAGGCTGAAAGTAAAGCATTCTGCTTTACTTTCAACCTTTTTTAAGCAGTCTTGTGTCTTCAAAACAAGAAACAAACTATTGGGTAAAGGTCCGATTAGTAAAATTGCGTCTGGAAAATTGAAAATATGAAATCTTAGGATTTTATGATCAACTTATGGCAGCCCTGATGAAAGAAAGGGTTAACGTTCACAAAATATTTGTTTGTTTGTTTGTTTCATTTGTTAACGTCTGTTTGTGCCAACTATAGGCTAATTGGACGCCCAAGAGAGAGTGGAGCGGATACAGAGAATCCGGGCGCGATGCCTTACTCTTATTATCGACAGAGTTCTCTGGTTCTTGTATATGCCCAGTGTAAAGCACTGATACATCGGACCTCGGTTTATAAAGTGTCATCCCAAGGACTTAGTCCGGCGCGGGATCGAACTCACAACCACTGGCGTCGAAGTCCATAAAAGTAAACATTAGTAAAACAGTGGACATGCTGACGAGGCGTCACAATTTACATCGTCTCATCAGGGTCTGCACCGTTGTTTTTTAATATGAAAGTACAGTACTCCTCTACAACGACACGTAGGGAGTCGTTATACGGAGGGAAATTGGTTTACATTTGCAAACAGCGTCGTCTGATCTGGATTCAAGCTGTTTGTCACTCGTCATTAAGTTTTTTCTGTCAGAAAGTCCAATATGTAACTTTGAGAAAAAAAGCAGACGACAACTTTAAGCAGACGATATTGCAGCAGTAAAAGCGTTTGACATAATTGTTCTGTTTAGGGAACTGCGTCAAGGGTCGTTGTAAGGAGGGAGTCGTTGTAAGGAGGGAGTCGTTGTTGGGAAGGTCGTTGTAGGGAGGGAGCTGTATCTACAACATGGTCTGTGTACAGTATCAGTAGTTTCTATAATGAAATCTTACAGCAAACACATCACGAGGGAGAGCTCGTTTCAATAGTCAGGAATAATATTAAATGGCCGGATAACGCAATGATCATTTACGACGAGTATACTCGTAATTTACAAATTAAATAGTTTATAATAGTATATCGATAAAGAGTCCAATGTCCCTTGGCAAACAGTGTAGACCATTAACAGAGGGTCACTAATTAAGTTCTGCACTGTTGGTAATTTAGAAGAAAATAAACATGTTGTTCAATATCTGTACTCTACAGAAAGCTATTGAGGCCATTACATGTTATTGTCAACTTTCGAAACACGTCCCGTTCTGAACCATGCTATTTAAGAATGGTTCGGAACAATCTCCAGTTGACGAGAATGGCCAATCAGTGTACGTGGTGTACCTATTTGGAACCGATCTAATTAGGGGTCCTCAGCCTTAAAATTGAATACTGCTTAACCCTTTCCCTCTCAATGATGCTTTAAAATACATTTGCAAACAGTTTGGGTCCTGACCAGATGCCGCGTAACGTGAATTTTCATGACCAACTTATGGCAGCCCTGGAGCCTAATGGCGCCTATGGGTGAAAGGGTGGCTGCTTAAAAGCAAAATGAAAGTAAAACAGGAGCTTTCTGTTTAACTGTCACCTTGCTTTAAAGAGGCTCGCAACCAGATTTAGCATTAAAAATAGTAATTTGTAAATATATGTCAAACGCTTATATAAACGGGTAAGAATTAGTTTAGGATAAGAAATTCTGTTTAAAAAATGCATTTCAATAAAAAAAATAGTATTGGGCTCTGGTGGGATTCAAACCCGGGACCCGGCATGTGGGGGCAGGAAGCAAAATAAGGCAACCACTTAGACCAGCCGGACTTTTTATATCTATGTGATAACGTACTTTACAGTGTAGTGATGGAGAGTACATACTTCGGCCCGGGTTTATGTCCGACCCGTGATCAATTTCTGTTGCGTCTTTCGATGCTGTAGAATAAATGTAGGATAAAGCGATGGAAAATATCTAAATAATTAAGATTTGAAGACTTTTCTTGAGGGTGTTTTTAGACTGATCATATTTTTCTAATGCCAGATGCACGATTATGCTACACATTTGGTTTTATTTGAGTATTTTCTTTTATTTTTGCATATACACCATCTGGTTGCGAGTCGCTTTAAGCTGTCACCTGTCTATTATACAATCAGTTAGCTTTCGTTTTAGTGGGCGCAATCCAACTAAGATCTGTAATATTTCTGGACTCAGCTGATGCTGATAACCTAAACTATTATATGCAGCTCAATAAATATTTCCTATATCCAGGCAGATGGTAGATTAAAGGCAGGCTGAAAGTAAAGTAGAATGTGCCCGAGATACATACTGCCTTACTTTCAACCTGCTTTTTACGCGGCCACCTGCCTTCCTAACTAAAAGCAAGCTATGGGGTAAAGGGTTATCCCATTACTCCATAGATATTAGATACACATTTGGACACCTTTGATTTATTCCCCCACGGAAGATAATTCCAAAAAATTATAAAGTCATGAAAATACATGTATATCAAAAGAAATGTTTTCTATAATTCAGCAGATGGTTATTTAAAGCAGGCTTAAAGTAAAGCAGAATGCCCCTTTAGCCACATCCTGGTTTACTTTCAGCCTGCTTTGAGTGGCCACCCATCTTCAATACTAGAAACAGGCTATGGGGTAATGCACAGTAGGAATAAGGACTATGGTGTTTGAACAAGGTTGAATATATATATACATATGTTGCTCTTGATTTGTAACATACATTGTATGTAATTTGTTTCCTGGTAAGTTCAGGTTTGGTAATGAACCTATTCGGGAATCCTACAATCTCGGGCTCTGAAATACTACCCTTTAGGGCTCTGGACTCTATACTTAAGGTTTGTTTCCTGTTGAATTAAGGTTTGGTAATACATGTACATATTCTGGAATACTACCCTCTAGGGCGCTGGACTCTATACTTTAGGTTTGTTTCCTGTTGAATTAAGGTTTGGTAATACATGTACATATTCTGGAATACTACCCTCTAGGGCGCTGGACTCTATACTTTAGGTTTGTTTCCTGTTGAATTAAGGTTTGGTAATACATGTACATATTCTGGAATACTACCCTCTTGGGCTCTGGACTCTATACTTAAGGTTTGTTTCCTGTTGAATTAAGGTTTGGTAATACATGTACATATTCTGGAATACTACCCTCTAGAGTTCTGGACTCTGTACTTTAGGTTTGTTTCCTGTTGAATTAAGGTTTGGTAATACATGTACATATTCTGGAATACTACCCTCTAGGGCGCTGGACTCTATACTTAAGGTTTGTTTCCTGTTGAATTAAGGTTTGGTAATACATGTACATATTCTGGAATACTACCCTCTAGGGCGCTGGACTCTATACTTTAGGTTTGTTTCCTGTTTAATTAAGGTTTGGTAATACATGTACATATTCTGGAATACTACCCTCTAGGGCGCTGGACTCTATACTTTAGGTTTGTTTACTGTTGAATTAAGGTTTGGTAATACATGTACATATTCTGGAATAATACCCTCTAGGGCTCTGGACTCTCTACTTTAGGTTTGTTTTCTGTTGAATTAAGGTTTGGTAATACATGTACATATTCTGGAATACTACCCTTTAGGGCTCTGGACTCTATACTTTAGGTTTGTTTCCTGTTGAATTAAGGTTTGGTAATACATGTACATATTCTGGAATACTACCCTCTAGGGCGCTGGACTCTCTACTTTAGGTTTGTTTACTGTTGAATTAAGGTTTGGTAATACATGTACATATTCTGGAAAACTACCCTCTAGGGCGCTGGACTCTATACTTTAGGTTTGTTTACTGTTGAATTAAGGTTTGGTAATACATGTACATATTCTGGAATACTACCCTCTAGGGCTCTGGACTCTCTACTTTAGGTTTGTTTTCTGTTGAATTAAGGTTTGGTAATACATGTACATATTCTGGAATACTACCCTTTAGGGCTCTGGACTCTATACTTTAGGTTTGTTTCCTGTTGAATTAAGGTTTGGCAATACATGCACATATTCTGGAATACTACCCTCTAGGGCGCTTGACTCTATACTTTAGGTTTGTTTACTGTTGAATTAAGGTTTGGTAATACATGTACATATTCTGGAATACTACCCTCTAGGGCGCTTGACTCTATACTTTAGGTTTGTTTCCTGTTGAATTAAGGTTTGGTAATACATGTACATATTCTGGAATACTACCCTCAAGGGCGCTGGACTCTATACTTTAGGTTTGTTTACTGTTGAATTAAGGTTTGGTAATACATGTACATATTCTGGAATACTACCCTCTAGGGCTCTGGACTCTCTACTTTAGGTTTGTTTACTGTTGAATTAAGGTTTGGTAATACATGTACATATTCTGGAATACTACCCTCTAGGGCGCTGGACTCTATACTTTAGGTTTGTTTACTGTTGAATTAAGGTTTGGTAATACATGTACATATTCTGGAATACTACCCTCTGGGGCGCTGGACTCTATACTTTAGGTTTGTTTCCTGTTGAATTAAGGTTTGGTAATACATGTACATATTCTGGAATACTACCCTCTGGGGCGCTGGACTCTATACTTTAGGTTTGTTTACTGTTGAATTAAGGTTTGGTAATACATGTACATATTCTGGAATACTACCCTCTAGGGCTCTGGACTCTCTACTTTAGGTTTGTTTTCTGTTGAATTAAGGTTTGGTAATACATGTACATATTCTGGAATACTACCCTTTAGGGCGCTGGACTCTATACTTTAGGTTTGTTTCCTGTTGAATTAAGGTTTGGTAATACATGTACATATTCTGGAATACTACCCTCTAGGGCGCTGGACTCTATACTTTAGGTTTGTTTACTGTTGAATTAAGGTTTGGTAATACATGTACATATTCTGGAATACTACCCTCTAGGGCGCTGGACTTTATACTTTAGGTTTGTTTACTGTTGAATTAAGGTTTGGTAATACATGTACATATTCTAGAATACTACCCTCTAGGGCTCTGGACTCTATACTTTAGGTTTGTTTCCTGTTGAATTAAGGTTTGGTAATACATGTACATATTCTGGAATACTACCCTCTAGGGCGCTGGACTCTATACTATAAGTTTGTTTACTGTTGAATTAAGGTTTGGTAATACATGTACATATTCTGGAATACTACCCTCTAGGGCGCTGGACTCTATACTTTAGGTTTGTTTCCTGTTGAATTAAGGTTTGGTAATACATGTACATATTCTGGAATACTACCCTCTAGGACGCTGGACTCTATACTTTAGGTTTGTTTACTGTTGAATTAAGGTTTGGTAATACATGTACATATTCTGGAATACTACCCTCTAGGGCTCTGGACTCTATACTTTAGGTTTGTTTTCTGTTGAATTAAGTTTTGGTAATACATGTACATATTCTGGAATATTACACTCTTTGGCAACTAACATAACAAGAAAAACAAAACTTGCAAGTCAAGATTTTAATAATAACAATATGTATAAACAAGAATATCGTTCCCAACAATGGATGCTCCCCACAAAGAACAAGAGGGCCTGAAGGCCCTGATATCGCTCACCATTTGTAATGAAGCCTGATAGCTTAACCTTTGAATTTCACCCGTTTTATTCTAAATCCATTCAAGTTTGTCGACCTATTGTAGTATAGTAGAGTACATCAAAGGCAGATAACTAGTGCCTAAACAATACTGAAATGAAGCCTTTTTCTAGCATTTCAAAGTATATCAAGGGCAGGTAACTGTTGCCACAATGATTACATTTCAACAATAATTGCACTCCTTCCAGAATGTATAGCTACATCCTTTGTGTACAAGTATAATCAAAATCCATTGAAAACTGTAGTTGCAAGAGTGTAAACGCTGTAAAATATGGCATTTTCAGCAATTCAAAGGTAGATATCTCTTGATCTATTTGTCCAATTCCAACCATAATCACCCTTTTTCGTACTCTTATGGTCATATACAATCTGGGCAAGTTTGAGAGAACTTGGATAAATATTGTGGCCTCTAGAGTGTAAACACTGTTAAATATTATCATTTTCAGCAATTCAAAGGTAGATCACTTTTGATCTATAGATCAGATTACAACCATAATTGAACTCATCCAAAGTCTTATGGCAATATACAATCTGAGTAAGTTTGAGGAAGATTGGATATATTTTTTGACCTCTAGAGTGTAAACATCGTTAAATATGGCATTTTCAGCAATTCAAAGGTAGATAACGCTCGACCTATAAGTCTGATTTCAACCATAATCATACTCATTTGAACTCTTATAGTCATTTACAATCTGAGCAGGTTTGAGATAGATTGGATAAAAATTGTGGCCTCTAGAGTGTAAACACTGTTAAATATGGCATTTTCAGCAATTCAAAGGTAAATAACTCTTGATCTATTTGTCTGATTTCAACCATAATCAAACTCATCCAAACTCTTATGGTCATATACAATCTGGGCAAGTTTTAGAAAAATTGGATAAATACTGTGGCCTCTAGAGTGTAAACACTGTTAAATATGGCATTTTCAGCAGTTCAAAGGTAGATAACTCATGACCTATTTGTCCGATTTCAACCATAATCGAACTCATCCGAACTCTTATGGCAATATACCATCTGAGCAAGTTTGAGAAAGATTGGATAAATATTGTGGCCTCTAGAGTGTAAACACTAAAATTGTTGACGCCCGGACGACGCATGACAGACGACGGACAATCAAGGATTGCAATAGCTCACCCTGAGCTAGCTCAGGTGAGCTAAAAAGCCTAAGGTATAGCATGTTTAGTAGGTGAACACAGTATCAAGTTTCATCAACTTATGATGTAACGTTCAGGAGATATGCTTCAGACAAAAATGTATTTTTTTATGGAAAAAGGGAGGCAATTCAATATTGGAGATGACAGAGTTATAATTCTTGTGTACTACACTTCTTTTTGTCATGTTCTAACACAGTATCAAGTTTCATCAAGTTACAGTGCGGCAGAAAATTGGATTTTTTAAATTTTTATGTAGAAAAAGGGAGATCATTCAATATTGGGAGATGGCAGAGTTATGGTTCTTGAGTACAGCACTCCCTCTTTCATCCCGTATCACTGTATTAAGTTTCATCAACTTACAATGCAATGTTCAGGAGATGTGCTCCAGACAAAATTAGATTTTTTTAAAATAGAAAAGGGGAGATAATTAAATATTCGGAGATGACAGAGTCATGGTTCTTGTGTACTGCACCTCCTTATGTCACCATCTATTACTGTATCAAGTTCCATTAACTTACGGTGTAGCAGTCAAGAGATATACTCCGGACAAAATTGTTTTGCATTTTTAGAAAATGGAGATAATTCAATATTGGGAGATGAGAGAGTTACGGTTCTTGTGTACTGCACTTCCTTCCATCATTCTCTATCACTGTAACAAGTTTCATCAAATTACGGTGTAACAGTCAAGAGATATGCTCCGGACAAAATTGGGTTTTTTTATGAGAAAAAGGGAGATAATTCAAAATTGGGAGATGAGATAGTTACGGTTCTTGTGTACTGCACCTCCTTCTGTCATTCTCTATCACTGTATCAAGTTTCATCAACCTACGGTGTACCGTTAAGGAGATATGCTCCGGCCAAAAAAGCGTGACGGATGGACAGACAGACAGACAGACAGACAAAGCGGCGACTATATGCTCCCCCCCTAAAGGGGAGCATAAAAACAAGTTGACATGATGAGATAAAAGTACATGTACCACCATTCTGGTACTAACCCATTCCTCCATAAATATGCCTTTTCGCCCTTTAATTTATTCCTCCGCTGCTGGAAATAGTTCCACTATATACACTCATGAATAATTTTGAATATGCACCATGAGGAACCTTTTCTTTACTCTAGCAGATTGTAGCTTAAAGACAACTACAAATTAAGCAGAATGTTTCTTTAGAAGCATTCTCTTTTACTTTCATCCTGCTTTAAGCAACTATATGTCTCCACTAGATTTTTAACTTTTAATTCTATATTTCTGAAATGGCCGTCATGTTTTTTATGATCAAAATTCTTTGAACAACTTTTGAATATCTATTGAAAAAGCAAATTGAAATCGGACTAATAGTTTGGGAGAAGAAGATTTTTCTAGATATCAAGCATGGTTGCCATGGCAACAAGACCATTGGCCTAACCCACTTTCTTTGAACAACTTTTGAAGCTCAAGCCAACAGCATGTATCTGACCAAGTTAGGTTACACTGGGGCTACTAGTTTCAGAGAAGAAGTCATTTGCAATTATTGAGAGATGGACAATGGTAAAAGCAGTATGACAATAGTTCACATTGAGCAGTGTGTGCTCTGGTGAGCTGAAAAGGTTTATCTATGGAGTAAAGGGTTATGCAATGAGTGTAATTCAGTACTGTATACAATGAATTTTGATATCACTATTGTATGTCCATGAACTGTTGGTCTGTTTGCAGCAGGATGTGTTTGGGTAGTGGATGTGGTGACGGTGACAGCACTGTAAAACTCTGTTTGTCCTGATGATACTCTGTGCTGTAAATATAAACAAAATTCTTCATTAATTCAGTGAACACTTATTCTAATGTCTGCAACAATTTTTGTTTGTTTCTGTTCAAAATTGGGTCAAAATAAATTGATCCTAATAGAAAGTCATTTGTTGGTTTTTGTTTTAAAACTAAGACTTTTTCTTTTTTTCTTTTCAAAACTAAGTCAGCATGTCAAATAAGTTTGTTCCTAATAGAGTGTCAAATGGTTTGGATCCTGATGAAACAGTGCTTTACTGTTCAACCATTAGCGTATTTCTAGTTTTGAAGACAGGTGACCACTTACAACAGGTTGAAAGTAAATCACAATGTGCCTCAAGGCGCATTTAAGTTTTACTTTCAGTCTGTTTTGAGCTGCCTTCTGCTTGAATATATGAATATAGACTCTTTTTTTACGACACATATGCATGCCTGTATAAATTAAAAAACTATTTTCTTCAGTGGAGAAACTAAGTTATGGTCTAAAAAGGCTATCAATGTAGTAAAGGGTTAAAATACAATAAAGCAGACTGAAAATAAAGTGGTCACCAGCTTTCAAAACTAGAATATGATATGGGGAAGTGGGTTAGACATTTGATCCTGGCCATAAGAGTTGAGCTTCTTCATAAATCTTATGGTACCAGCTACTGCTAAAGGGTTTCAATGAAGATAGTGAGTCATTAACATTGAAGATATTGAGTCATTATCATTGAAGATATTGAGTCATTATCATTGAACAGAGTGAGTCATTATCATTGAAGATATTGAGTCATTATCATTAAAGGTATTGAGTAATTATCATTGAAGATATTGAGTCATTAATTGAATGTATTGAGTCATTATCACTACATACATAGAGTCATTATCATTGAATATATAGTTTCTATTAAAGGTTCTACAACATTTTGACTTACAAAACAATGAAGCCCACAACATTTGTTTCGAGGATGTTATCTTCCATGGAATTGGCACAGCTTAGACTGAACACATGATGTAATAGACTGGTACCTGAAAATACAGAGAATAAATATAAACTACACACATATACTGGTACAGCTTAAACTGAACACATGATGTAATAGCCTGGTACCTGAAAATACAGAGAATAAATATATACTACACACATAGACTGGTACAGCTTAAACTGAACACATGATGTAATAGCCTGGTACCTGAAAATACAGAGAATAAATATATACTACACACATAGACTGGTACAGCTGAAACTGAACACATGATGTAATAGACTGGTACCTGAAAATACAGAGAATAAATATATACTACACACATAGACTGGTACAGCTTGGTCTGAACACATGATGTAATAGACTGGTACCTGAAAATACAGAGAATAAAAATATACTACACACATAGACTGGTACAGCTTGGTCTGAACACATGATGTAACAGACTGGTACCTGAAAATACAGAGAATAAATATATACTACACACATGTCCTGAGTATGACGTTAAACTGCTTCCCTACCTCAGGGTTATGCGAGGCTGCCACAACCTGGGTGGCAGGGCTAGACAGCAACCATCGATAAACTGATGGTTTGGTGCTCTAGCTACTGTGGCTTGGCGGAAGATCCTTTCCTCAAGGACAACGGCAAGGCACATTGCCCGAGTGCGGGAACGGCATACACTCTCGGATCGCGTATGATCCGAGTTGGGATGACAGCCAGGACAGGCGATCCTGTGAAAGACCTCATTTCCAAACTAACTATGGCAAGCTCACAGACAGAACCAGAGTTAGACGATGCCAGCAGACAGCATGGTTCTGTTGGTGGCGTCTCCGGCTTGGCCTCCTATCAGGTGTGGGGGGCAGGGTCGGGCCCTAGCGGCGAATCCAGCAAGCACCTGAGGAAGTTCAGGGTGGGTACACTCAATGTTAACACCCTGAGAGGAAGGATCTGTGAGGTGGTGGAGACGCTGTCTCGAAGGAAGGTGGATGTTTGTTGCGTTCAGGAAACCAGATACCGTGGAGGCCGCACAATCAAGGGCAAGGACTCCCGGTACAAGCTCTACTGGTCCGGAAACGACAAAGGTACAGTGGGAGTAGGAGTGTGTGTGGCTGAAGAGTGGATCAAGAAGGTCTTCGAGGTCCAGCGTATCTCAGACAGGATTATCCTGGTGAAACTCATAGTCGACCAACATGTGCTCACCTTCCTGTCTGTGTATGCTCCACAAAGCGGTCTCAGTGATGAAGTGAAGGACCAGTTCTTCGACCAGCTGCGTGCTGTTACAGTCAGGATCCCAGCATCTGAACTCCTGATCCCATGCGGAGATTGGAATGGCCACGTAGGCCGTGTTGGCACAGGATATAGTGAGGTACATGGTGGGATGGGCTTTGGCAGACCTGAACCTGATGTAGAGGGTGAAAGGATCCTGGAGTATGGGCTTGCATTTGACCTGATTCTGGGGAACACATGCTTCAGGAAACAAGACAGCCATCTCATCACGTACATGTCAGGAAACGCAGCTACCCAGATAGATTTTGTCCTCTATCGTAGGGGTATGCGGAGAATCGTGCAAGATGTGAAGGTCATTCCAGGAGAGGAAGTTGCCTTGCAACATCAGCTCCTTGTTTGTGACATGATGATTGTCCAGCCACTTAAAGCGAAGAGAAAGTTCACTCCACGTTTAAAGGTTTGGAAACTGAAGGACCCTGAAACAAGCAATCGTTTCCAAGAGGTTTTCAACTCCCATGTAAATGCATCCACAGGTGATGCAAACACAGAGGATATCTGGTCCAGCCTGAAAACAAATCTGCTCAAAACAACTGAGGAGGTGTGTGGCAAAACGCGCCCTCATCGTTGGCGACAAGAAACTTGGTGGTGGAGTGAGGACGTAGAAAAGGCTATCACAGCAAAGAGGCAGGCTTTCAGGGTGTGGCGGTCTGGTAAGGGTACAAGAGCAGCATACGATGCAGCCAAGCACACTGCTAGACATTCAGTGCACCATGCTCGTCATGATGCCGACAAGGAGGTCTATGATAATATAGATTCCAAGTCATCACAGGTTTACCGTCTCGCCAACCAGATGCGCAGAGGGAACACTGATGTTGTAGGTGACAAGCCTGTCAGGAATGACGCAGGAGAGATGTCCCTGAGCGAGGACTCAAAGCAGAAGGCTTGGTTGGAGCATTATGAACGGCTTCTCAACATAGAGTTTGACTGGGACCCTGCACATCTGTCTGATGAGCCACCAGTGGAGGGCCCGCCCATCCCAATGACCTTGGATATGGTTAAGAAGGCTATTTCTAAGATGAAGCTGGGCAAAGCAGCGGGACCATCAGGCATTGTTGCAGAAATGATCAGAGCATTAGGTGACACTGGGGCTTCCATGATCTGTGACCTTCCAGTCTCTATCATCAGGGATGGTAAGGTTCCAGCAGACTGGGAGTAGAGTTTCATTGTTTGCCTATACAAGGGCAAGGGTGATGCGTTGGACAGGGGCAACTATCGAGGCCTAAAGCTCACCAAACAGGTCATGAAAGTCCTTGAGAGGATTGTGGACGGTCTCATCAGTCAGGTTGTTACAATCGACGAGTCACAGTTTGGCTTCGTCCCAGGCAGAGGCACAACGGACGCAATCTTTGTAGTCAGACAGCTACAAGAGAAATACCTCGCTGTCAACAAAAGCCTTTGTGGACCTAGAAAAGGCTTTCGACTGAGTCCCCCGGAAGGTCATTTGGTGGGCGCTAAGAAAACTAGGTGTGGAGGAGTGGATTGTGCGACTGGTCCAGGGCATGTATGCCAATGCAAGTAGCTGTGTCCGCGTAGGTGAAGGATGCAGCGATGAGTTCCAGGTGAAGGTTGGTGTACACCAGGGATCAGTACTCGGCCCACTTCTCTTTATCCTAGTGCTCGAAGCCCTATCACGGGAGTTCCGATCAGGTTTTGATTGAGTTGGGTTTTACGGCACCGCGACACATGAAATGGTCATATGGCGCCGATCCGTGTCCCCTGGGAGGACCTCTATGCAGATGACCTTGTCATCATTGCTGAATCCCTCGAGGAGTGTGTCAGTAGGCTTCTCACTTGGAAGGAAGGCATGGAGAAGAAAGGCCTAAGAGTCAATGCCAAGAAGACGAAGGTCATGATTTGCGGCACTGGTCTAGATGAGTTAGAGAGCTCAGGCAAGTTCCCGTGTGAAGTCTGTTGTACTGGAGTTGGCAACAACAGCATTTTCTGCAGCAGCTGCAGGAACTGGGTCCACAAGAAGTGCAGTGGACTAAAGCGCCTAAAATTGGACCCCACATTCATATGCGCTTGGTGTAGGGGATTAGCAAGGCCACTCGATGGGAGACCACAGACTGAGATCATAGTAGGACAGGACAAACTGGAGGTGGTAGCTTCTTTCTGTTACCTCGGAGACATGCTTTCAGCAGAAGGGGGTTGTGACCTTAGTACCATAACCCGAGTTAAAGCAGCATGGAGAAAATTCAAGGAGTTGCTACCAATCCTCACATCTCGTCACCTCTCATACATGACACGTGGCAGAGTATACAGCACTTGTGTGAGGAGTGTGATGCTTCACGCCAGCGAGACATGGCCACTGTCAAAACCGAATCTTCACCGTCTCCTGCGAAATGATCCTGCTATGATCAGACAAATCTGTAACATCAAGCCACATGACATTACCATAACCAGATCGAAAAAGCTCCTGGTACAGCTTGGCCTGGATGGCCTAGACATCATCCTGAAAGAGAGAAGGCTGAGGTGGTACAGTCACGTGGAGAGATCCAGCGGGGCATTGAAAGCAGCCTGTAACACACATGTTGCTGGCACACGTGGGCCTGGAAGGCCTAGAATGACATGGAAACAGATAACAGAGAGGGATTGCAGAGAATGGAACCTTACTGCAATCGACCCTCGAGAGAGAGACACCTGGAGATCAGGTGTAAGAACTGCCATGCGTGCAGCAAGCCAGCTGCCTGGAAGGGGGCCCACTGATGTGGATTTTGCCCCTGAGCCTGCACGTTAATCAAAAATCCGATAGTAGTAGTAGTAGTAGTATAGACTGGTACAGCTTGGTCTGAACACATGATGTAACAGACTGGTACCTGAAAATACAGAGAATAAATATATACTACACACATAGACTGGTACAGCTTGGTCTGAACACATGATGTAACAGACTGGTACCTGAAAATACAGAGAATAAATATATACTACACACATAGACTGGTACAGCTTGGTCTGAACAAATTATGCGGCATGTGATCTGTACCCAAATTGTTTGGAAATTCCAGTTCAGTTGTGAGCAGCAGGATAAAGCCAACAGCCGTTGCCTGATGAAGTGGCACTCGCTTGGTGTCTGGTGATCTGGTTGCAAACTCTTTTCAAATACCAGTCAAGTCTTGAAAAGGGTTAACTAGGCAGTAAACAGAACAAATAAAACATTTCTCAACCAGTTCAGCACCAAATCCTACGGTGTAACTACTCATTACAATTGTCTTGAAAAGAACATTCAAATGGGTAGTAACACCATAGGGTTTAATGCAGAAATGAAGTTTTTTAATTTTTGAAATATCCCCCTTATATCCCCTCTGTATACCTGAATACTTATTGGGGTCGGAATACTTATTGAGGTCTGAATACCTGAATACTTATTGGATTTGGAATACTTATTGGGGTCACAATACTTATTGGGTCAGAATAATTAACAGGGTCAGAATACTTACTGGGGTCAGAACCCAGTTGGAATACTTATAGGGGTCTGAATACTTATTGGGGTATGAATACTTATTGGAATACTTATTGGGGTCTGGATACTTATTGGGGCCTGAATACTTATTGGTATTGGAATACTTACTGGGGTGAAGTGGCACTAGTTTGGTCTTGCTGTCTTCTGTCTTCATACCCAGAGGCAAACAGGAGTCAGGTAGAGCTGGCGCTGATGAGGAAATAAAATACTCTTGTGAAACAGAATTCAAAATTTAGGTTAAGTTTTTACTGAGTAACATTGGTTGTTTCTGATAAGAGATTTTTGATCTTGGTTTACAATGTTTGCATAGAAAAAGCATACTGTTCACAGGTACACTGTTTGTAAAAGACACATATATAGGTTAACACAAGTTTAACCCATTACCCCATAGCCTGTTTCTAGTTGTGAAGACAGGTGACCACTTAACGCAGGTTGAAAGTTAAGCAGAATGTGCCTCACCTCTGAAACTTTTACTAGACAATTCCAGTTTAACCCATTACCCCATAGCCTGTTTCTAGTTGTGAAGACAGGTGACCACTTAACGCAGGTTGAAAGTTAAGCAGAATGTGCCTCACCTCTGAAACTTTTACAGGTGACCACTTAACGCAGGTTGAAAGTTAAGCAGAATGTGCCTCACCTCTCAAACTTTTACTACACAATTCCAGTTTAACCCATAGCCTGTTTCTAGTTGTGAAGACAGGTGACCACTTAACGCAGGTTGAAAGTTAAGCAGAATGTGCCTCACCTCTGAAACTTTTACTAGACAATTCCAGGCCCAGCGCTTATAAAGCGTTTGTGTTGAGTCTGAGTTCGTTCTCAAGCATTTGATTGGTCAGATTTGAGCCTAGGCTCAAATCTAACCAATCAAATGCTTGAGAATGATTTAAAACTCAGCTCAAACGCTTTATAAGCATGGACCCTGTTTCAAATTAAGTCCTATCGATTTTTAACTATTTATTGCAAACGACCAACAATGCAGACTGTGATCAGCAAAGGGATAAGTTAAAGGCATACAAAGACTCATCTATGGAGTAATGTCTCCAGTAAGATCCCTCTGATCTGGGTTTACACCTTTCACATAGGACAAGTGTACTCTTCACAGGTACACAGCTTGTAAAAGACACCTCTACACATCACATGGATTCAATAGGCCAACACAAGATTAACATGGTTTGTACAATATTGTAAAAGTCCTCTGGACTGGTTCTACACTGTTTGCATAAGACAAGGGTACTTTTCATAGGTACATAGTTTTAAAAAGATAGGTATACATATCACTAGGGATCAATTGGGTAATAAAATTTCATTGCAAAAAATTACCTCCTATTTTGTATATTTTGATGTCGGCACATTTGACCTACCTACTATTTTGTATATTTTGATGTCGGCACATTTGATCTACCTCCTATTTTGTATATTTTGATGTCGGCACATTTGACCTACCTACTATTTTGTATATTTTGATGTCGGCACATTTGATATACCTCCTATTTTGTATATTTTGATGTCGGCACATTTGACCTACCTACTATTTTGTATATTTTGATGTCGGCACATTTGATCTACCTCCTATTTTGTATATTTTGATGTCGGCACATTTGACCTACCTCCTATTTTGTATTTTTTGATGTCGGCACATTTGACCTACCTCCTATTTTGTATATTTTGATGTCGGCACATTTGACCTACTTACTATTTTGTATATTTTGATGTCGGCACATTTGACCTACCTCCTATTTTGTATTTTTTTGATGTCGGCACATTTGACCTACCTCCTATTTTGTATATTTTGATGTCGGCACATTTGACCTCAAAGGTGTGTGGGAAGAGATTATTTTTAGGGCCGTAGAAATATTCTCTAACTTTGGCATCACGGGCTTCAGACCGGGCATTCTGACTCCTCTCTACTACCTGCAATACACAAATAATACATAACATCAACTGAATAACCAAGAAAAGTGACCCATTATCTAACAATACATAACATCTTCTGAAGACAGCCATATAAACCAGAAACGGCGTCAAAGCCACCTGACCCTTGCCTGTTTAAAAAATCAGTCTTAGAGCATGTCATTTTGAAGAAAAATCAAGTTCTACTTTAAGAAGATTATAAAGCAATGGTGAGTCTTAACCCATTATCCCATACCCTGTTTCTAGTTTTGAAGATAGGTGGCCACTTAAAGAAGGTTGAAAGTAAAACAGAATGTGCCTTAAGCGCATTCTGCTTTACTTTCAGCCTGCTTTAAGCTACCATCTGCTAGAAAATAGAAAATATTTCTGATGATACATACTAATTATTTATGACTGTATAAACTGGAACTATTTTGTAAAGTGGAGGAATACATTAAGAGACATCAAAAGGCTTATTTATGGGGTAATGGGTTAATCTAGTGATTCTTGGCAGAACAGCTTTTTAAATAAGTTGAGCTTGTGCAAAACTATGTCGTGTGATGCGACCATGAAATCTAAATGACCTTGACCTTTGTCTGACATGACTCAAATGACCTTGACCTTTGTCTGAAATGACCTTGAACTTTGTCTGACATGACTCAAGTTGTACAGCCCTCAAGAGCTTTTTAAGAGAAGTACACATTTCAAATTTGAAGTCTCTATCTCTCATAATAAAGTTATGGCCAAGGTTAAATTCAGAGCATTGAAACTACTGGTTCAAAAAACATAAACAGTGTGATATGTGGCCAAAAAAACTAAATCCAAAAAATGTGGAAAACTACACTGCATCAAATTTTTGACCCCAAATAAATATACACATAAAATTTCAGCATCCTATCACAAATACTTAAGTTTAAAACAACCTGTCCATTCGTGACTGTATAAAGTGGAACTATTATCTTTAGTGACAGAATTAACGGCGTAAAAAATGTGTATCTATGGGATAATGGGTTACAAACTTAATACTCACACCACCAGATTTGGGCAGTAAGATAATCTTGACAAAATCTGGTAGATCCCTCTTGAGCTCATTGTAGAGTCTTTCCTGGTCTAACACGGCTATCACATCAACTGTAAACAAACATAAATAGTGCCGTTACATAAGTACAGAGTTTGACAGAACAGATTGTCAACTGAGGCATCACATGTGTCCTTTGGTAAAATTCTGACAAAAAATCATGGCCCTAGATAAGGGGAAAATTCCAAAAATACTAAACGCTTTATTTCTGCATTTAACCCTATGGTGTTACTACTCATTAGAAATGTCTGGAAGAGATGGGTGCTGCAATGAGTGAGAAAATGTTGGATTTGTTCAGTTTACTCCCTCTTATCTGGAGCTCTGAATTATCATACCAGTCCTTTGGTAAACTTCTGACAAAAGTTACCTTCAAATGATCCTGCTGCATGTTTTAAAGATTCATAGCCGGAGCCTCTCAACCATCCCCCAGTGTTGATGATAGCTCCACTGAAGTTAACTGAAACACACAAAGCAAGATTGAGTATATATCCCCCAGTGTTGATGATAACTCCACTGAAGTTAACTGAAACACACAAAGCAAGAGTGAGTATATATCCCCCAGTGTTGATGATAGCTCCACTGAAGTTAACTGAAACACAGTGTTGATGATAGCTCCACTGAAGTTAACTGAAACACACAAAGCAAGAGTGAGTATATCTGGTCTCAAAATATACAAACATGGCAGAGCTCTAGATCAGGTACCGAGTATCTTAAATACAGTAAGACCTCCCTAAATACATATTAACCAATTTCTCCATAGATATGCCTTTTTATGTCTTTAGTTCATTTCTCCTCTGAAGAAAATGGTTCTTTTTCATTTAAGGAATAATTCGAATATTTATTGTATTCATGGAGGTATGAAAAAAAAACCTGGTCACACTGTATGAAACCGCGCAGCGGTTTCATACAAAAGTGTGACCAGGGTTTTTTTTCATACCTCCATGAATACAATAAATATTCCGAATTATTCCTTATAATTTAATATCACTACTGAATTTAAGAAAGTAATTAAATAGATAATCTGACTCGAATGTTCATTTTTAACGCCTTTAAAACGTAGGTTGTAGTCTCTCCGCCATATATATTTTCCGCCAAAATTCCGCGTTGTTGTTTAGTAGTAACGTCGACGACAATGACGTCATTTGGCGTCCTGCTTCATGCAGCGCTTGTGGAGAGCAGTTGGACTAAGAGAAAGTAGTCCTGACAAGGCGTGGCCTGAATTTTGCTGTTTTCATGGAGTTATGAAACAAAAATTACGGCCAATCACAGCTAACCAAATGTAATGAAAACAAACAATATTAAATTATACAGTCATGAATATGCACTATAAGAAATATTTTCTATATCCTAGCAGATGGTAGCTTAAAGCAGATTGAGCTGGTGTTTGAAATGTTATTTGTGATGACACACCAACTCTAAATGAAATTTGTATCGGTATCTGTATTCTGCAAAGATTGTCCGGTTTAGAGATAGAGGTTTAACTCTTTATACACAAAGTAACTATTGTGGGCTATTAGGTTCCCCTATGAATCTTTTTAGTTACAAAAACATGAACCAGTCTACTTAAAATTCTGGGTAGCTTTATAAATACTTTACAAATTGACAAACAATGTAGACCCTGGTCAGGGGGCTCCTGAAGGAGTCCTCTGATCTGGGTCTACACTGTTTGTAAATGTAATGAGTACATTCTAAACAGGTCCATGGTGTTAAAAGAGTTAACTGTACTAACATTCTTATTTCTTTGTTCTACTTATTTGGGCCTTTCTAAAGTATCATTGTTTCTTAACCCATTACCCCATAAATACACCTTTTCACACCTTTGATTTCTTCCTCTACTGAAGAAAACAGTTCCAATTTATACAGTCATGAACATGAAATATTTTTATATCCCTAGAAGATGGTAGCTTAAAACAGATTGAATGTAAAGCAGAATGCACCTTAATGCATATTCTGCTTTAATTTCAACTTGCTTTAAGTGGTCACCTGTCTCCAAAATTAGAAACAGGTTGTGGGGGTAAATGGTTAATGAAATCCTAGAAGTTGACCACTAATTAGAATCATCTCTATGTGGAGGAAGGTTTAACCCATTGCCCAATAAATACACCTTTTTACACCTTGAATTTGTTCCTCTACTGAAGAAAATAGGTGCAATTTATTCGCTCATGAATATGTCTCATAAGAAATATATTCTATATACTTGCAGATAATAGCTTAAAGCATGCTGAAAATAAAGCAGAATGCGCCTAAAGGCGCATTCTGCTTTACTTTCAACCTGCTTTAAGTAGTCACCTATTTTCAAAACAAGAAATAGGCTGTGGGGTAAAGGGCTATTGATATTCTTAGGCATGTATGCTGAGTAAAAAGTAAATAATGTGCTTTGGTGATTATAATGAGGCAATATATTGGCTATGGCTGTTTATCAACACATACCTTTATTGTATGAATCACATTTCATGTTGACTACGTCAGCCATACGTGAAACCAGCAAGTTGTACAGGGTCAGGTTTTTGGACGCAGTTGTGTGTCCAAAATGAAATGAAAGTGGAGCTGACTGCATAAAGCCTTCCTCAATATCCGCCATCCTCTCAGCCACGAACCCTCCTATAGTACCCGGTATAGAGACATTCCCCTACAACATAACATGTACCAGGTACATTTAGCTTTACTTTCAGCCTGCTTTAACCCTTTGAACCCTAGTCCCGCTTTTAGGCGTCCTTTACAAACAGTGTACATGTGAATAGTACACTTGTCCTGTGCAAACAGTGAAGACCCAGATCAGAGGGCTCCAAAAGGAGCCCTCTGATCAGGGTCTTCACTGTTTGTCATAATGCCAAACATTGACAAAAACAACCCTTAAACGTCAGAAATGGACTAGACTAAAATGGACTGGAATTTTCCATTTAAAGTTTCAGGGAGGAAAGAGTTAAGTAACAATCTGCTGGGATACAGACAATATTTCTTTGGTATAAAGAGAAACTGTTTTCTTTAGTGGAGGAATAATTAAGGCATTATTGGTTAATTGGTTAAAACATTCATAAAATATTAACCCTTTCAACACCATGGGCCTGTTTAAAATATACTCATTACATTTGCAAACAGTGCATACCCAGATCAGAGGTCCACACTGTTTGCTAATTTAGACCAGCATTTATTAAACTATCCAGAATTCCAAGTTATCTGGTTCATGTGTTGGTAATTAAACTGATCCACAAGAGAACCTATTAACCCACCAGAGTTACTCAGTGTTGAAAGTGTTCACACTACAGGACTTTCAGTGTAAAGAAAATGTTTTAACTCAAAGTTATGGACATCAAAGCACTGTAAATGTTTCTATTGTGAAATGCATGGGAAAGCCTTACCTGTCCGACGTCCAAGTCTACCATGAGTGGAGCTCTTCCAAGTCGCACTGCATAGTTTATCAAGATGTGACACAGTGTGGACTTTCCCACATCAGTTGGGCCCACTATCAGGATCTAGAATAAAACATGGGACAATAGTCAGTGTAATTAAGTACCGTTGACTTTCCCACATCAGTTGGGCCCACTATCAGGATCTAGAATAAAACATGGGACAATAGTCAGTGTAATTAAGTACCGTTGACTTTCCCACATCAGTTGGGCCCACTATCAGGATCTAAAATAAAACATGAGACAATAGTGAGTGAAACCTTAGGACAGCCCATTACTCCATCAATATGCCTTTTTACACCTCCTATTATTTCTCCATTAACCCATCAATATGCCTTTTTACACCTCCTATTATTTCTCCATTAACCCATCAATATGCCTTTTTACACCTCCTATTATTTCTCCATTAACCCATCAATATGCCTTTTTACACCTCCTATTATTTCTCCATTACTCCATCAATATGCCTTTTTACACCTCCTATTATTTCTCCATTAACCCATCAATATGCCTTTTTACACCTCCTATTATTTCTCCATTACTCCATCAATATGCCTTTTTACACCTCCTATTATTTCTCCATTAACCCATTAATATGCCTTTTTACACCTCCTATTATTTCTCCATTAACCCATCAATATGCCTTTTTACACCTCCTATTATTTCTCCATTACTCCATCAATATGCCTTTTTACACCTCCTATTATTTCTCCATTAACCCATCAATATGCCTTTTTACACCTCCTATTATTTCTCCATTAACCCATCAATATGCCTTTTTACACCTCCTATTATTTCTCCATTACTCCATCAATATGCCTTTCTACACCTCCTATTATTTCTCCATTAACCCATCAATATGCCTTTTTACACCTCCTATTATTTCTCCATTAACCCATCAATATGCCTTTTTATGCCTTGAAATTATTCCTACACTGTAGCAAATAGTTCTGTTTTGTACAGTCATAAATTTGTTTCATAAGAAATATTTGCTATATCCCAGCAGATGATAGCTTAAAGTAGGCTGAACGTAAAGCAGAATTCTGCTTTACTTTCAACCTGCTTTAACGCTTTCCTCCCTGAAACTTTAAATAGACAATTCCAGTTTCCATTTAAGTCTAGTCCATTTTTGACTTTTAAGGGTTGTTTTTGTCAATGTTTGGCATTATGACAAACAGTGAAGACCCTGATCAGAGGGCTCCTTTCGGAGCCCTCTAATCTGGGTCTTCATTGTTTGCACAGGACAAGTGTACTATTTATATATACACTGTTTGAAAATCACGCCTATATGCGGGACTAGGGTTCAAAGGGTTAAGTGGTCACCTGTATTCAAAACTTGAAACTGGCTATGGGGTAATGGATTATTTAAGGAAAGTAGTCGCCACCTAGGAAGTCCTTAACATGAAACACAGAATGCATTTCCTGTATTTCAGAATGATCAAGTTCAAATTTCTTTTACAATTAGGTAGTTATATGTATACAACATTAATGATTCAAGAAAAATCTCCCAATTAATGTATTTAATCTTTCTCGTGCTATTAGCATACATGTAAAGTGTTCCCTCCCTAAAATTTCCCTCCTAATAACAACTCCCTCCTTACAACGACCCTTGTCCCTGTTCCCCAAACAAGACAATTATATCCAAAGCTTTCACGGCCGCAATATCTTCTACTTAAAGTTCTCGTCTGATTTTTTTTATTTATTTACATATTGGACATTTTGATAGAAAAAACATAATGACGAGTGCCCAAAAGCTTGAATCCAGATCAGACGCCGCATTCAAGCTGTTTGCAAATGCAAATCAATTTCCCTCCCAATAACGACTGCCTCCAAACAACGCACACTTTTTGTGTGTCCCATTGAGAGTTGTTGTAGAGAGCGCTGTATACTGATGATTTCTGAGCTGTCTTGTCAGGGTTTGCAATGTTTTCTGATAGGATTTTTTTCAGACATGAGCTTGCACTCTTTCATAGGAAGTAGTTCCACTTCATTGAGTCAGGAACATGCAACATCAAATATATTTCCTTTTTTTTAACAGATGATAGCTTAAGACAGGCTTAAAGTACATTCTGCTTCACATTCAACCTGCTTTAAGTGGTCACCTATCTTTGAAACTAGAAACATGCTATGGGGTAATGCATCACAGGGAGATTTCTATTCATATCGACATCATGTTTTCAGTATTAGTATAACCCATTACCCCATAGCCTTTTTCTACTTTTAAAAAAGTAGAATTAAATTAAAGGGATCACTTAAAGCAGGTTGAAAGTAAGGCAGAATGCGCCTTAAGGCTTTACTTTCAGCCTGCTTCAAGTTACCATCTTCTAAAATATAGAAAATATTTCTTATACAACATATTCATGACTGTATAAAGCAGAACTACTTGCTTCAATGGAGGAATAAATTAATTTATTAAAGATGTTAAAGGCGTATTTATGGGGTAATGGTATAATTGAGTTGTGCCATGACAAAGCCTGCCTTATTACGTTACATTGCAACATATAAAGACCAAGCAGAGTCCTAAAACTAATCACAGGTTCTGCATCTGAGTTTGGTCTACACTACCAACAACTTTATATAATATAGCTACATAAAGTGCTTTAGATGCTTGCGGATGTGTAGAACAAGATCAGCTGCCGCATTTTCATCTACACTATTTGCAATGCAATAAGACAGGTTTTCTAATGACACAGCTCAATAGTATTGTAGGGGGGTGACCGTGTCTAAAGTTGCAAGAACTTGGGGCCAAACCCCATCCCTATCATGGTGAACATGGAAGAAAATATGTATAACCCATTGATTCCCCCTTAAATACGCCTTTTACCTCTTTTGTTTATTCATCCACCGAAGAAAAAGGTTTCAATTTATACAATCTTGAATAAACACTATAAGAAACATTTTCTATATCCTAAGAGATTGTAGCTTAAAGCAGGCTTAAAGTAAAGCAGAATGTGCCTTAAGGCACATTCTGCTTTACTTTCAGCCTGCTTTAAGTCAGTGGTCACCTGTCTTCAAAACTAGACACACGGGGTAATGAGACCCAGATGCTGAAAATTCCTGGACATTGCTTATCAGTATAACTCATTCAACCCTGAAACCTTTAATGGACAATTCCAATTTAAAATTAAGTCTAGTCCATTTTGTAATATTTAGGGTTAATTTTAAGAATTATTATGCAAAATGATAAACGGTGCAGACCTCTGATTAGGGTCTACACTGTTTGTATAGGACAAGAGTACTCTTCACAGGTACACTGTTTGTTAATGAGGAGTATACTTGTCGCTAGGGTCGAATGTGATAAAGTGACCTGACTATATTTGTGAAACTTTTGTTACCCTTGGTCCTCGTGTCATGTCTTTCTCTGCCTTCTCTCTCATCTGCTCGAGCGCCACGTGCGCATTGAGGTAGATAACCATGGGCGTCTCCTTGGAGATATAGGCCACCTCTGTACGCCCAGTAAGCTTACACAAGTTAAGGATCACTATTATCTAACCCATTCTTCACATAATGGCCATAGGACGCAGAGCTCAAGATAAGGGGAGTATTTCAAAAACTATCTGACAGACTGAAAACAAGCTGGGTAGTTAAATTAAACTGAAACAATCAACTCCTTCACTGCCAATGGTGTGAACGTCTTCATAATATTGTGCAAACAATTTGAATCCAGATCGGATTTGAATCCAGATCAGAGGTCACGTAATGCCGCATCTGACCAGAATAAAAAATGTTTGACACTAATTTTAATATTTCTAAAGTCTTGATTTAACTCTTTCACTGCAATGGCGCCAAAAGGTGACCTTGCAAACAGCTTGGATCCTGATCAAACGCCGCATAATGCGGCATCTGATCAGGATCCAAACTGTTTGACAATCATATCAATATTTCTTCAGTTTAAACAGCCTTAAATCTGACTTGAAAAACTATTGCAGACGACACAATCAATGCAGATGAGTTTTAACGGTAAGAGGGTTAAAGCAGACGATAAAACTTGGCAGTGAAAGAGCTACGCTGCCATGATCTCTCCCCCATACTTTCATTCAATCAATCAATCAATCAATTATCCTTCTTTTTAGTGGTTGTAATAGAAGGGTTTTACTGTGATGACTCTTGAGGGTCTGTCCTAAAACAAGTCAAAAACACATGACAGACAGTGCAGACCCTGGTCAAAGGGCTTTTTCTGGGTCCACCCTGCTTGCAAATGATGAATATATTCTTTCCCATACAATTACGTATAAAAGGGTATCAATTTGGTATCATAAAAAGCAGGCTAAATGATTGTATAAAAGAAAGGTGACAGCTTAAAGCAAGGTGAGTCAGGTGACAGCAAAGCAGAAAGCTCTGTTTGACAGTACTGTCACCTTGCATTAAGAAACACCCAATAATTAACACAATTTAGTGGTTGAACAGAGATCTTACTGTATGGTGTATAACTAATCAGAGCACCAGATAAGGGTAGTTTTTCAAAAACTAAAATCTTTCTTTCTGAATTAAACCCTATGGTGTCACTACTCATCTCTTCGAGACGATTCTAATGAGTAGTAACACCATAGGATTTGGTTCTAAAAAGAGTGAGAAAATGTTGGATTTGTTGAAATAACTACCTCTTATCTGGAACCCTGACTAAGGTAACAAAGGTGAAAGGATACTTTAACATGACTGCCATGCCATGTGAACACAGCTACTTTGGCTCCAGTAATGAAGCTATACTTTCTGCCAATGGCTAGTTCCACACCAAAGATCTCCGCCTTTCCTGAGATGAGCTGAATACAAACACAGAAAAAACAACATGTTTTAGCTCAAGTTAACCCATTACCCCATAAATACGCATTTTTACGCCTTTAATTAATCATCCACTGATGAAAGTAGTTCCAATTTATACTATTACAAATAAAAATCATAAGAAATATTTTCGTTAATCTAGCAGATAATAGCTTAAAGCAGGCTGAAAGTAAAGCAGAATGTGCCTTAAGGCATATTCTGCTTTACTTTCAACCTGCTTTAAGTAGTCACCTATCTTCAAAACTAGAAACAGGCTATGGAGTAACGGGTTAACAACATAACTAAAACATAATTATCAAACAAAATGTGTCCTTACTGGAATAAATTGTTTCTGGACAGAATGGTATTAATCCAATACCCTATAGCCTGTTTCTAGTTTTGAAGACAGGTGACCACATAAAGCATGTTTAAAGTAAAGCAGAATGTGCCTTAATACCCATTCTGCTTTACTCTAAGTCTACTTTGATTTTTATCTGCTAGAATATAGAAACTGTTCCTAATGATACATATTCATGACTGTTCAGAATGGAACTGTTTTTTGCCTTGGAAGAATAAATTAAAGGGCGTAAAAAATGCAAATTTATGGGGTAATGGGTTAAAACAGAAGTCTCTTATAAAAAAAAACAGTTTGAGAAATAAGTTGACAGAAACAGCTATTTAGCTAGGACAACCATTCTAAGCCAGTACGGCTGACTGACAACCAATCACTGTGACAAAATAAAGGAAACCTAACAAGAAGGCTCCTGAATGTAGGCTATAGATTTCCTCCACTGAAGAAAATAGTTCACATCCCATTTCTATACATGTAGTCATGAATATGCACCATCCTAGCAGATGGTACCTTAAAGCCGGCTAAAAGTAAAGCAGAGGTCTCCTAAAGGAGCTTTCTGCTTAACTTTGATCCTGCTTTAAGAAACCACATGTTTTCAAAACTAGGAACAGGCTATTGGGTTAAATGGTGAAATACTTTAATATATTATTGCCATAAAATGATAAAAAGAAAAGTTCCACTTTATACTGATATGAATATGTATCAGAAGAAATATTTTGTATATTTTAGCTGATGGTAGCTTAAAGCAGGCTGATAGTAAAGCAGAATGTGTCTTAAGGCCTGCTTTAAGTGGTTGTTTGGTTCCAAAACTAGAAACAGGATATGAGTTAATGGGTTAAGTTAGTGAACGCTAGTAATGTGTATAATATAGGCATCATTTACAAACAGTGTACTTGTTAAGAGCAGAGCTCCAGATAAGGGGGGTATTTCAAAAACTAAAATCTTTATTTCTGCTTTAAACCCTATGGTGTCACTACTCATTAGAATCGTCTCGAAGAGACGATTCTAATGAGTAGTAACACCATAGGATTTGATGCTAAAATAAGTGAGAAAATGTTGGATTTGTGCTGTTTACTCCCTCTTATCTGGAGCCCTGTAAGAGTTTACTTGGTCTATCAATGTGTAGAGAGTGTAGACCCTTATCAGACGGTTCCTTTATGATGCCTCTTATCAGCGTATGCATTGTTTGCCGTTTTGCAAAATACTGTTAAAATCAAGACTTTATGTTAAAATATGAACTTGACAAGTAAATGGTAAACTGGAATTGTCAATTTGTATGTGAAATAGAAACAGATGTTACCTCCAAACTGACATTAGATCCACTTTCAACTTCAAATCTCAGCTCAGATTCTTTTTCCAACTGAAACTCTTCAACTCTCTGAAACAAACCCAAAATATTTAGTCAGACATATTGTTGAACTTCTTTGAGGCTTAACTTCTTCAACTCTCTGAAACAAACTCCCTATAAGTCAGGGATATTGTTGAAATTGAGGTTCGACCTCTTCAAATTATTTCACATAACACATTTTTTCAATATAACTCTAAATGTATATTAGGTGTAGCCAGTGTCTGGGAATTGACCTTTCACATACAGTATAAATTTAACCTGATTGTGTACAAGCACTTTTGTTACTCGGATGATGACGTGAAGGTTCTGGATCAATGAGAAATCGCAACGCTGCATTTACAGCCTAGCTAAGTAAGGTTAGTTAATATAACTGGTATTGGTATAGTCAGGTGCCTTTCTCCTTTACCATGTCCTCCGTCAGACCCCTTTGATCCTGGACTACACTGTTTGCATAGGATACTGTACTAGCGGCCGAGTAGTAGAAGTCAAGATCCCTGGTATCGTAACAGATCATGGTAGATTCCTTTAGGAGCCCTCTGATCTGGATTTTTACTGTTTGTATAGTACGAGTTCTATAATTCACCCGGAACAATTTTACTATTCGACACATGACAAAAGCGTGACATTTGCACGATAAAGTGTCATGTGTCGTTGGCATGCGTCGCTTCGTATGTCGAGTGTCGTGGTCAAAACTGCGGTACAACCTTTGACATTTGCATGACATCATATCACATGTTGCTTCGTGTGTCACTTAAAATGTCATGCGTCGTAACGTGTGTCGCATGTCATGGCTGGAAGTCGACACAAGCCATATGAAGTGACACACAGTACGATGCATGACATTTTCATCTGACACATGATATACGACGCACTACAACGCCGCACGGCAATTCATTTTGTCAAGGTCAAACGATAAGCCAGGAGAGAGCGACGGAGCATAACGTGCGTGTTCAAATGTCGTGCGTTGTAGCGCATTTTCATGCATCGTATGATATCACGTTGTTGTGCGTCGGATGAAATTGTCATGAGTTGTTTCGTGTGATGTGCGTCGACCTAAAAATCACGACATACGACAATTATGAAGGCACCAACGGAATTCCGTAAAGTCGAGGTCTGCTACCATACGGGTGATTCAACCTGTTTCTGGTGATTACAGTCACCTGTGATGAACCTTAGATATGATGAACCTTGCTGACTGCCTCTGTCTCTGGAGTCATTTTGAACCAGTTTCGTCAGAAATCTTTGACACGGTCGACACCTTTTCTAGCTATACAGAAGTAGACGTAGATAATTGTGATTGTTCATCGTTTTAAAACGATCTGATACACGTACCTCTTCTTTTCCAGCCATAATGTTGAGTTTAATTTACATCATGCGCGAAATTTAATGACAATTTTATACTAGACTGACAGGATTCTAATGGGAACAATTGAATGGAGAAAATATGTAAACCAGTCTAGTTTTCATCAGACGCTTAGAAACAAAAAAGCAAGCGTTTGGGTATGTGTCCAACTTCGGAGTTCTTCGGATGTTTTCCGCAAATAATCAGGAATTTCCGTTTTGGAGAAAAGAAAGGACAGCATAACATTAAAATTAATTCGTTGGTTTTTAAACGAAGGGAGGTTAAATAACTACAAAAAGAAAGCAGTGACGATTTCAAAGATTTGGTAAGTTATTCCATCTATACCATTTAAAACGAAAATGGTCATTTTATATTGGCCAAGCGTTCCTGTTGTTGCACAGAATTGCATGCAATGCACACTGACTGGGTTTCAGTTTCAGCTCTAGATGTGGCATCATGTGCAGTGGGTAAACAATATCTTCAAGACAGCAGTCTTCAATTCCTTTACATCCTTCATTATACATACACTGAGAAAAGAATTTAGATCTAGACCTCAGCTCTAGGATGTTCTCAAAAAGTGAAATATGGACTGACATTTCAAGAATTTTTCCAGAAATTTCTTTAGGATGAAAGTAAAGCAGATTGTGCGGCTTATGGCAAACATTTAGGTGGTTAGCGTACAAAACTCTTGTAGATTGACAACTTGAGTACTGTAGTAGCAACGCCATAGAATTTTATCCTGTCAAGAAATCCTTAGCAAAAAAAGATTATAGAGAACTATAAACAAATTAAATGCAACTTGGAGCTACCGTGAAGAAAAACTGGGTTCTTACTGAAAACAATGTTCACTGAACCTTACAGAACAATTCTGAACCAAATACCAGTTATTGAAACTAACCTTAGGCTGTAAATACAGCGCCACAAATTCCCATTGAATCAGAACCTTGATCATCATCTCGGTAACAAAGGGTGTCTGTACAGAATTAGGGACGATGTGAACCACCGCCGATGTGAACCGATTTACCAGACGATGTGAACCACCCCATAAGTCGATGTGAACCTATTATTTTTTTTTAGTTGAATAAGTGAAATATCAGATTTATTGTAATAATTGGAAACTATATATACTTTTTAATGATCATTGGTCGTATTCGAATCAGGACAACTATCGCGTTAGTTGGAATAGTTGTCAAACCACTTGATGTTTTCCGTTGACAAAATGTTGTAAAACCCTAAAATCGAGCGTTGATTTAGTCACGTGACCGTGTGATTAGTGTCACTAGATTAAACAAACATGAAGACCCTCTCAATTAATCGAATGGATCCAGATCACATGGCATTATATACGTATATAAAAATTGGGAGCATTACGACTGTTTTAACGGGTGTTTGATTCATTTCCATTCGTCCGGAAATACAAAGTTTTCGTTGACTACAATTTCTATTCGAGTCGGGCCAAAATCGTTGACATCACATGATCAGTAAATCTTCGCGCATTTGCTCCGCCCACTTTTCGTTTACATAAAACTCGATGATTCGAATACGACCAATGACCTGTAATTACCCTATTTAAGTGGGCCAAAAATGAAAGGGTCAGATAAACTGGGCATAAATCTTGACCAACATATCTACATAATTATGTATATTGTTTAAATTGAGTTTACAGCATTAAAATGGCTTAAATGACAAGTTAATGATACAATTGTATTAACATTTAACAGTGAAAAGCAACTAGTTTAAAACATTATTATACGTCGGGTTACCCGGCGTCTGATCTGACACAAAACTGTTTGCAAAGTATTTAAAAGTGAATGACAACTAGTTTAAAACCTAATTATACGCCGAGTTACCCGGCGTCTGATCTGGCACCAAACTGTTTGCAAAGTATTTAAAAGTAAGTGGCAACTAGAATGAAAATATGTAAGACTTGGGTCGTTTTATTTTGAAGAAAAAATATAGGTTCACATCGTCCAATAGGGAGGTTCACATCGTCCTGAAAATCGGTTCACATCGTCCTAAAACCCGGTTCACATCGGAGGTGGTTCACATCGACCATATACCTTTGTACACATTCGAATCAAATCTTTACCGCATGTGAAAGGTCAATTTCCAGACACTCGCGACACACACTGATATATCTAGGACTGCGTCCTGTGTCAGAGACACATTGAAATCCTAAAAACGCTTCGTATCCCGGCATAAGCGTCCAAGTAGACGCATCTTCAAATGCGCCCGAAAGTAAACATATATGCCAATATATAAACCTGATGTCTGTTCAGCCCAGCTTACTCTTACAGAGTGGATGGTCGCTCGCTCTTGAACACACTTGCTCGGCGAGCGGAATGTATCAGTACGTAAAAGTTGCTAGTTGTACACTATGTGCTTGTTGAACCATAGTGAGCGGACAGCTAGGTTTCTGAACATGGGGCTGATGTAATTGTAAGGGGCGTGTATACATATGAATATATGATGTGATTGATGGCATATTAACTTTACAGCAACTTTTTTGATTAGTCGTAGTATTTCAGTCGTATTATTTCCAAGTTTTCCTCGCAAGGGTTCCAATTAATGATATTGCAGTAATCATCCGATTCATCGAGGTATTCCGAATAGTAGTCACAGACGTGCTGACAAAAAATCTTTTTGATTGGCCATAGGCAGCATTTGAGTCAAATCAGCAAATCTTAGCGAGGTTTTGGGGTGTACTGAAGAAAAATAGGAATAAAAATCCAGTATCAAATGGGAAAGAAAGCAACAGTCTGTTGAATTTTTTTAAAACATCTATTCGTGGATGCGATACGAAGACAAACCCGAAAGTAGACTAGATTATATTAACTGAGCTCCGTGATATGTAACGATACCAGTGTAAATAATAGCATGGTTAAAATATGCAAAACAGAACTCTTTAAAAACTACACTCTGTCTGGTCATGCCATGTCACTCTAGTCATTGTTTGTCATTGCCATTTGGTTACTCTTAAGTCTTTAATTACTGTAGGCCTACACCTGTATTGAAAATATTCAAAAAATAGTTTGGATCCAGATCAGACCCCACTTAACATGGGTTTGTTTTTGGATTCAAACTGTTATTAGTGCTGGTCAAGCTTTTGTATAAGTATAATGTAGACTGAATAAGTGTCAGAATTTTACCATATATCAGTTTTAGTAGAGAACAATTACCCAGTGTTGAAAGAGTTAACAGTTAATAGTCTTTGTTTCAAAAAACTGAAAATTAGTTGTTTTCTTTTTGTTAGACACTCTGGGACTTATCAATCCCTTTCAGGACTCGTAGTTTTCTCATTTCTCATTGTTGTCAAATATGTGAGTCCTGGGACTCACTGTATCGAATTTCTAGATTAATCACTGTACACATAACCCATTTAGAGAGAAATTTTGAAAAATGTGTTATTCGAAATCATTTTTACCAAGGAACATTAAAAAAAAAAAAAGGTACGTTATCAATTCTGGTATGCATCTTGTTTTTTTGAAAACATAATTTTCTTCAAAGTTTCTCAATAATTCCCATTTTTTCAGCTATGTTGCTGTTCACATAGATATATCTATAAACCAAGGTTTGGAACCATAACTGCTTTTTTACCATGACATAGCAGATCACACACACCATATCAAGCGCTTTTATGATGCTTCTAGAGTCAAGGGAAGGTCTGGATGTATGGGAATCGAGAATATCATTAAGCAGGGAACATTTCTATATGTAACGCACAGGGGGGGGGGGGGGGGGGGGTTGCTGGGTCTCTCAGTTTGCAGAGCTCTTACATATACAATACAAATGAAATGATATTTTAGCAATATATATCACATCAGTGGTTTTGTTTCATTTATGATTTTTCGCAAACTTGTTAAAAAAATAACCCAGTCCCTGACCCATACATTGCACATTTGAGGAATATTGACAATACAAGAGTCTAAATTTGGGCATGCCCCCGGAGCCTCTAGTAAGAGTGAGTACCGGTACACTAATAGGAGTGGGTACAGTAGGAGTTAGAGCTTAATAGCTGAAAGGCAACCTGTCAAGGGAACTATGCTACAGTAATAATTTTTGTGATTTGGAGTCATTTCTAACATAGATTTATGTTCGCCTTGTACCTGTTTAGAATGCTCAGAACACAACAGAAACCATCTAGGAATAAAATCTTCCAGGGGAAGAGTGCCTCGACCCCTCTAGTAAGAGTGTGTACACACTTTTCCTTGTGACCCCATTTAGAAAGACAGGTATCATGAGGTATGATACTCAATGACAATGTTTCTAGTTTTGAAGAAAGCCTTAAGGTGACCACTTAAAGCAGGTTAAAGTAAAGCATTCTGCTTTACTTTTAGCCTGCTTTAAGCTACCATCTACTAGAATACATATAAACAGATATTATGGTTCATATTCATGACTACCTGAATTGGAACAAATTTCTTCAGGAATAAATTAAGGCATAAAAAGGCATATACCATGGCCAGCGGTAATCTTTAGCGGTCACCCATCCCGTAACGCGTTCAGGTACCACATCTATGCCCATGGATGGTGTTCAAACGCAACACTTTACACAAAAACGACATGTTTGCATGATATCGTTTGCCATCTACACAAACGGCCTCAGAGCTAATGTGCCTAGGCGAACAGGAATTCCAAAATGGGGTCCAAATGAGTACAAAAGCAACAGGGAACAGTCCTGAGTTAATTTCTCTTCAATAAACCAACCTTTTCCATTACTAAATGTATCAAACAAAGCAGCTTACATGTACATCTAAATCTTATTTTTGTATGTGATAAAATTGATGCATTTCAGTTGATAAGTACACTTTTGCATGTGACGTGTGTTATAATAATAATAATATACCAAGTTAAAGTCTACTTTCAGTCCTAATGACCACTCAGCCGACTGTACATTTACTCCCCTGATCATTGAGCCATCTTGCTTACAATATTGAGCACTGCTAACATATGGTGCAGTCAAATGCAGCAGCAGTACCGACTCAGACCCTTCACAGGTACTCATTTTAACCCCTGGGTGGAGAGGAGCAATTCGTGGTACATGTCTTGCTCAAGAACATTCCTGGTATTCAGAAAAAATCCCTTAGTAAGACCGCTGGTCTGGCAGGGAGTTCGAACTCACGACCCCTGGTACCGTTGTCCACCGGCACTGTGTTAACCATTCGGCCACTACCGCCGGTATTCCGATACGTAAATAACTCGTTCGTACCATTGAAAAGTAAATAAACATGGGGGTGCAATAAATTATTATTGGAGAGTATTGAAGAACGTTAAATGTCACACTACATGTAGAAGGGTTATTTGTATGCTAAAGGACGTACCTTACGTGCAACATGGAGCGGGGGATGATGGTGATGTCATACCATATTCCATCGCTCCACCAAATTTGTAGCGAGTACTGAGGCCAGCAGTTATCTCTTGCGGTCACCCATCAAGGTACTAATTGCGCAGAAATGATCAGCTACTTTCGGAACTTCAGCAACCATACAAATACTCAACAATTTGACTATAAATAAAAAGCCGTCTTCCACAGTCAGATGGTAGAAGTGTTTATATTTGCTCCATTTCCATCTTCTTTTCTTCAGCCTGCTTAAGAGCTCTGTCATCTGCTAGGATATAGAAACTATTTCTTAAGGTTCATAGTCATGACTTTATAGAGTGGAACTATTTACTTCAGTGGAGGAATAAGATTAGATGCGTTAAAATGTGTATCTATGGTAGGTTAATAACATTTTCTCCCATAAGTATATAAGGCAGATGGTTGCTTAACCCATTACTCCAAAGTGAAAACAGGTGACCACTTAACCCATGACCTCATAAATATGCCTTCTTCGCCTTTAATTTATTCCTGCACTGAAGAAAATAGTTTGACTTTTTACAGTCATGAATATACATCAATGAAACATTTTCTATATTCTAGCAGATAGTAGCTTAAAGCAGGCTGAAAGTAAAGCAGAATGTGCCCTAACAGTTAAAGGCTTTAAAGCACATTCTGCTTACTTTCAACCTTCTTTAAATGGTCTCCTATCTTCAAAACTAGAAATAGGCTATGGTGTTATGGGTAAAAGGATATACTAGGATATTGAAAATACTTCTTAGTTACCATACAATTCATGACTGTGTACTAAATGGAATTATTTTCTTCAGAACTTTGAAAAATCAATGAACTGCATGAAAATGCGTATTTATGGAGTAAAGGATTAAGGAGCATTCTGCTTTACTTTCAACTTGCCATAATTAAGTGGTTCAACCTATTTCCAATATTAGAAACAGGCTATGGGGTAATGGGTTAATTATAGCACTACACCTGTTGTTCAGGGTATAGGTATGGTACCGTAGAGTGTTTGCTGCCAGTCTACTATTTTCTTCACTTTGTTGTGTACAGCTAAGCCAAACTGTAGTCTCCTTTTAACAGAGAGGAAAAAAATTGCTGCAGTCGAAAATAAACCCTTTACTAAGTGTAAAAATCTGTCTCCTCCGTCAAACCAGTTTTGTACTTGTAGGGAGTATTGTGTGTTTTAATCGGTTTTGATTCTAATCTGATAAAGTATGGTATAAATACCTGGTACTGATGTTTTTGTAGCGGTGCTAGAATGTTTTATTATTGAGTTGCCGGAAGGATCATACCTGAGTATATATATATACCAAGTTGGTGAGTCAGTGCTCTAAATTAGGCAGTATAGGAGAGAAGAGAAGTAGTAGCCATAGTATGTTAGTGTCTGTCTGACCCCCCTCCTTCACGGAGACACAGAAAAAAAAACAAAAAAACAGACAACACTTGGGAATTATTGTGTGTGTGTGTGTGTGTGTGTTTTTATGCTCTTTTTGTAGTGGAAGGAAGGGACACTGTCCCCTACAAGGTAGGAAGTTTTATGCTATTTCTTTGCGTGCTGGGTAAATTTGTCTTCTGCAACAATTGTAGTCTGCTATTGTTCAATTTGTTCTAAAATATTTTTTTCTAAATGTCTTTTCAAAACAATGTCTGAATGTCAAATGGTTTGGATCCTGATGAGACGTTGCATTATGGGGCATCTCATCTAGATCCAAACAGTTTGCAAAGGTAATCACTGTGGGTCATATCGGCTTCTAAGATAGTAAGAGGTAATACTTTTGCTTAGATGGAGTAGATACAGTGAAGTCAACATTATTTGTTCCCGATCAATGTGTTTACGTTAAAACTATTATTTCCATTGCAAACTGTTTAGAGCCAGATCAGATGCCAGGTAACCCGGCGTCTGATCAGGCTCCAAACTGTTTGCCACTCAGTTTCAAATTAATAATCAGAATTGTCAATATATATTATCATTTTTCTCCATTTTGATGTAATGCGTTTGTGTTTTAACCGTTAAACGGGAAAGAATAAAGTTTTCTTCACTGTAGCTAGCCTGGTGTTATTACAGTAGGAAGCTGATTCTGTTGTACTGACTGATTTATATACAACTTTTTTCCCAGGCCTGTATATACCCTTTACCCCATAGCCTTTTTCTAGTTTTGAAGACAGGAGACTACTTAAAGCAGGTTGAAAAATAAAACAGAGTGTGCCTTAAGACACACTCTGCTTTATTTTCAGCCTGCCTTAAATTGTCACCTGTCTTCAGAACTAGAAACAGGCTATGAAGTAATGGATTTTAAATGAGCTCATGGATCATGTTTGTAACTTTGTTAATGATTCTGAGAATACATTGGCTCGCGATGATATTGCTGATCCTTTTCCTTTTATCATTTATGAAATCCAGCAGCAACAAACTTATATACTCCTGTTGCTTTTTAAAGCGAGTAATAACAATATAGTCACAATGTGGTCTGACGTCAATGTTT
This sequence comes from Gari tellinella, assembly GCA_922989275.2. Classification (NCBI taxonomy): domain Eukaryota; kingdom Metazoa; phylum Mollusca; class Bivalvia; order Cardiida; family Psammobiidae; genus Gari; species Gari tellinella. The sequence goes on along the minus strand of OV277869.1, from coordinate 145,403 downwards.
TAATGGAGGATGGGCTGGAAGTGGGTAAAATGCCAAAACTACAGGAAGCTAAACAACAATTTAGTAATTTACTCATGATGTTATGTAAGAAATCAGTACCGATTACTCCATGGCCTGTTTCTAGGTTTGAAGGCTGGTGACTACTTAAAGCAGGTTGAAAGTAAAGCAGATGTTGCTTCGAACCAACTCCTCTGCATAAGTGTCACAAACAAATATATTTGATATGGTGCCACAAACTGTATTTGTTATGGTGTTGAATACAGATGGCAACTTAAAGCGAGAAACTTTGAAATTCCAACTCCTTTACTGATTTCTCACACAAACACTTTAACCCATTACCCCATAGTCTGTTTCTAGTTTTGAAAGTAGTTGACTACTTAAAGCAGGTTGAAAGTAAAGCAGAATGCATCTTAAGGTACTTCGCATATACGCGTAATTTCCATACGATTGTTATGAAAATTGTCATGAAGAATGATAATAGCCTAAGAAACAATGTGTGTAAATATAGGCAAAATTTATCGTGTGGTTTGTCTTTAAGGTCTTTTTTCTGACAAAAACCTAGAATTTTGATGATTTTATTTTTCTTAAAAATGAATAAAGCTAATGACTATAATTCTCGCCCAATAAGTAGTCCACAACATTCATTACAAGAAAAGCTAAAAACATTTTGAATAAAGGTGTTCAGAAAGATGTTATCAGCTATTTAAATTTTACAAAATGCTAAAAAATAGAATTACAAAAAACTGACTCATTCAATGTATATTTGTTTTCATTTTATTCAAATATATGGTTGATGAACTAGTCAGTCTGAAAAAATTAGAAAATATTACAGTCAGGATTTGTTGTAATAACATATTTTCTTATTAAAATGTGGGATATTTGTTGTTTAGATACAGTTACCTACCTTAGAATATAAACTTTGTCATTAAAATGCATTATTATTTATTCATGGACTTGCATACAAGGTTTATTATATTGTTTGAACATAATTATAATGGGCAATATCGATCTTGAAAAGGTTAGCGTATTGATAAGCTTCAAGGTGTGGCTTTATTATAAGTTCGATCAAATCGTTTACATGTATACCGATTTAATTGACTTGTAAGTCATTAAACTAAAACGTACAGGTACATTGTAAGTGGACATATACTTGGACCGTAAACATCACTAGTACTAATCAACGAAGACTAAACATAACATGTCTCTTGATTATTGCGTTATGGATTGACAAGTCAATAAATCGGACACTAAAAAAATTATTTGGATCGGATGGGTCTCGAACCTATGACCTTTGGATTGCTAGTCAGCCACTATAGTCAACCACTATACTAACTGCGCTATGAAGGATTATACTAATTTATATCAACATTTCCTTTATATAAATTTTCTAGTATAAACACGTACGAAAAAAGTCTGTGTCGTCCAGACGCATATCCGCTCGCCCGCAAGACCGACTTCCGGTAGCGAAAGGCCTTAAGGTACATTCTGCTTTACTTTCAGCCTGCTTTAAGCTACCTAATGCTAGGATATAGAAAATATTTCTGACGGTGAATATTAATGACTGTTACTAAATTGGAACTATTTTCTTTAGTGGAGGAATAAACAAAATGTGTATTTATGGGGTAATGGGTTAAGATCCCTTTGCTCACTCAGCTGATGGTGTTCAAGACAGCTGGTGCTACCTTGTTGCAGGATTACTTTCATCCTGCTTTAAGGATATAGTCAAATTTATTACAACGTTGGTTATCTGAGAACTGTTTAGTAAACAAGAGTCAATGTCCGATCGTGTATCTCATGACTTTCCCTTGTCCACTCTGTGTACAGTTAGGGACGTGAGCTAATTTTAGACTCCAGGCGCTTCCCTCACGGCACATGTCACAAATTTAGCATGACGTCACAGGGGTTCAGTGATGAGACTAGACTTTCCCATGTTTTCTGGATACTGTAGTCTTTTGGCGGGATACAATAGGGTTTAATACAGACATACAGATTTTAGCCTGACTGTAGGCGGGGATTGATGTACTGATGAAATCTGAATGTGTGTGCATTATCACACAGGTTGTCTATTTCTCCTGGTTTATCAGGCCATCAGTAAGGTGTTATGGCTGGAAGGCCAATGTGCTGCCGGGTGTTAGTGGTTGTGGTGGTGTTTTATCCCATTATTGCCTGGATATTGCAATGAACTCTCCCTACATGCTTACTCATCATTATCATCATCATCATCATCATCATCGGATTTTTGATTAACATACAGGGGTAGGAGCATTGTCCACAACAGTGGGCTCCCTTCCAGGTAACTGGCTAGCTGCATGCATGACAGTTCTTACACAGGATCGATCTGCAGGCTTTTTGTCATGTGGGTCAACTGCTGAGAGTCCCCATTCATTGCAGTCTCTTACAGTCAGCTCCCTCGATGACAGCTTGGGCCTCCAAAACCCTTGCTTTCCCGCAACTTTCATATCTCTGGCACACTTGATAGCTCCAGTGGAGCATTCAACGTGCCCATATACCATTGAAGCCGTCTTTCCCTCAATATGAGCTCCAAGTCCTCTATGCAAAGTTACTGGATAACTTTATTATAGATACACTTAGGTGATCTGAGGACGCTACAATATTTGTCCATAATGCAGTAAATTGCATACCGGTATATGATGCCTTATAATGCTGTGTCTTATCAGGGTCTTCACTGTTTGCTAATGTCTACTTTAGTAGACACTACTGCAGTAGGCTTAAATGGGTTATCCCATTAATGCCTGGGTGTTGCAATGAACTCTCCCTACATGCTTGCTGGAAGATTTCATTATAGATTATTATTATCAACATTTAGGGTTTCCCATACAAATTACAATAGAAAATTTTATATGAAATAATAAACTCGTAGTGCAACATCTTATCAGGATCTACACTGCTTGCCAATTCTTCTTCAATTTGGAGTATCACCAATTAAGATTACTGTTATTCCCTAGCAACATTAAGTACAGAAAACAATTTATTACTCATTTTAAGATAAGTGATTACCTATTAGAAAAAGTTGGAATTCTTTACCTTTCTCTTCCACCTTACCTGGTACATTGTGGAAATTGCTCAGCAGAAGTCGATAAACTCTGAATACTTTAACGCTCTTCCTCTATAAGTTATCTGAGTGTTTAACCCTTCCCCCCCATAGAAGCGCCTTTTAGCGCATTCAGTTTATTCTTGCCCCGAAGAAAATAGTTCCAATTTATACATTCATAAATATGTATAATGCAAAATATTTTCTATATTCTAGCAGATGATAGCTTAAAGCAGGCTGAAAGTAAAGCAGAATGCGCTTAAAGCGCATTCTGCTTTACTTTCAACCTGCTTTAAGTAGACACCTATATTCAATACTAGAGATATGCTATGTGGGAAAGGGTTAACCCTTTGAACCCTAGTCACACATATATACATGCTTTGCAAACAATGCACTTTTGAAGAGTACACTAAGTCTTGTCCTATGCAAACAGTGAACTGCTGAATATTCTACAAGTATAAAACCTGTCTACTATGAATATATTATATTATTATGAACTACTATATATATCGGTAGCCAGTAAGATGAAGCTCTGTTGTGAGTTGTCTTTTAAGATCAAATGTTCCAAAATGAGTCTAAGTAGATTTTCCTTAGGAAAGAGTTGCAGACGCTGATCAGACAGCTCCTTCAGGAGCTGTGCAATCTGGGTCTACAGTGTTTTCACAAAGTGTCAATATACAACAATAGCAGAACTGCACCAAAAGAGTTAAACTTAAACATCTGCTAAACCTCTCTAAAATCTGGGAACCAAAAGTTTGACTTGCTTGTTTTTCTGAGGGTTCACAAGTACTGTACAAGGCCTTACTGTTTATGATGAGTTTACTGCAGCAAACAAGTTGAAACTCTGTGAACAATGTTAAAACTATTTTTGAATCCATTAAAGATTCTCTGGCTTTCTGCTGGGATATAACATCCAAGGAATGTCATGATGAGATTATTCTTTACTCTGCCAGCACAGAACTACTTGATTTTCATACATTAAAGAGCTCCAGACAAGAGGGAGTAAACTGAACAAATCCAACATTTTCTCACTCATTTCAGCACCATATCCTCATTTAGAATCGTCTTTAGTGCAGAAATAACAATTTTAGTTTTTAAAATACTCCCCTCATCTGGAGCCCTGCATTATATTGATGTCTGTTGAGGGTGGTTTTTATACCCCCAGAACTGGGGCCTCCGTGGCCTAGTGGTATAGTCACTGTGACTTGCATCACTAAGCTCCTCACCGCTGTGAGTTCGAATCCCAATAGGGTCGTTCGAATTTTTCATGTGGGGAAGCCTTCCAGCTGGCTTGCGGAAGGTCGGTGGTTCTACCCAGTTGCCGATTTGTGCCTGAAACAGTGCATAAAGGACTTCTGGGGTCTTCCTCCACCTATGATCAGCTGGACGTCGCGATATGACTGAACTACTGTTGAAAGCGACGTAAAATCAAAACAAATCAAATCAAATACCCCCAGAACTAGTTAGGTCATGTCAGACAAAGGTCAAGGTCATTTAGAGGTCATGGTCACATCAGGGGGCATAGAGTTTCACAAACACATCTTGTTAAAATGTAATTTCAATATAACAAACAGTGCAGACCCTGATCAGTGGGCTCCTGCAAATGACTTTACTGGGTACATTTCTTGCTAAGGACAATTTAAGTATACTTATGAATATGTAGTATGTACATATTCATGACTGTATAAAGTGAAGGAAGGCTTTAAATTATTTAAAGGTGTATCTATTGGGGAATGATCCTCCATGGAATGCTTCTACTTTTAAAGAAAGATGACCACATAACCCTTTACCTGATAGCATTGTTTCTAGTATTGAAGATATGTGACTACTTAAAGCAGGTTGAAAGTAAAGCAGAATGCGCCCTAAGGCGCATTCTGCTTTACTTTCAGCCTGCTTTAAGCTATTAACTGCTAGAATAAGGAAATAATTTAATATGACACATATTCATTACGGTATAATTTGGAACTATTTTCTGCTAAAATGAATGTGCTAAAAGTCGCTTCTATAAGGGAAAGGGTTAAAGCAGGTTGTAAGGCCCATTCTGCTTACTTTCACCCTGCTTTAAGCTACCATCTACCAAGAGTTAGAAACTACTTCTAATGATACATATTCATGACTGTATATTTAAAGTGGAACTACATACTTTCTTTAGTTATGGAACATTTTAATGCATAAAAAGGTGTAACTATTGGGAAATGATCCTCCATCGAATGCTTCTACTTTTAAAGAAAGATGACCACTTAAAGCAGATTGTAAATATTTTAGCAGAATGGGCTTAAAGGCCCATTCTGCTTTACTTTCACCCTGCTTTAAGCTACCATCGACCAAGAGAACTACTTCTAATGATGCATATAGACTGTATATTTAAAGTGGAACTACTTTCTTTAGTGATGGAATAGTTTTAATGCATAAAAAGGTGTATCTATGGGGTAATAGGTTAATACAAGAATGACTGTATGTAACAATTCCACATAAACAGGCATATTACATGGATACACAGGATTACATGGGATGTACTATTGTAGAAGTCTGTTATACCATGAGTATTATAATCATTTAACCATTAGCTCAGTTAAAGGTGATCATTGATACATATTCCCCAGCTTCACTGATGTTTTGCCAATATATCTCCCTTGCTCTTTATTGCCTCTCTTCAACATGAATTGATCTTGATTTCTTTCACTGTTGTGGGGAGAAAAGATGTTTCTGCTTGCAATCTGCAGTATCTTATCTCTGACTTGAATAAGTGTTGTTGTTTTTTCCGAGACTCTGGAAGAGGAATGTATTTGTATTTGTTGGGGTTTAGGCGGGGGGGGGGGGGGGGTTGTTCTGTGAGAGTTAACTCATGTATGTCTAGATATTGCAATGAACTCTTGTTTTGTGCTTGCTGGAAGATTTCATTCTCAATAAAAAAAAAGTGATTTTAATGCATTCCCTCATAAATACTCCTTTTTACACCTTTGAATTACCCTTCAACTGAAGAAAACAGTTCCAAATTGTACAGTCATGAATAGGTACCATTAGAAGTATTTTCTATATCTTATCAGGTAGTAGCTTAAAGCAGGTTAAAGCCTTAAGACACTTTCTGCTTTACTTTAAACCTGCTTTAAGTGGTCATCTGTCTTCAAAACTAGAAACAGGCTACGTAGTAACGGGTTAAAGACACAGCACTGTTTGTCTATACATCAGAACTTTGCCCCTGAAATAGCCAACAATGCAGACCCTGACAAGATGCCACAACTCACAGTGTCTCATCAGGGTCTATACTGTTTGCCAAGGTCATTTTAACCCATACCCTGATTTGATTTTTGAAAATAGGTGACCGCTTAAAGCATGTTGAAAGTAAAGCAGAATGTGCCTTAAGGCACATTCTGCTTTACTTTCAGCCTGCTTTAAGATACCATCTGCTAGAATATAGAAAATAGTTCTTATCACACATATCCATAATTGTATAAATTGGAACTACTTAGCTCAGGGGAGAAATTAATTAAAGGCATAAAAAGGCATATTTATGGGGAAATGGGTTAAATTTAAGTAGACTCTATGCCTTTTCACGCCTCTCATTTATTCCTCCATTGAAATAAATTTGTGAAATTTATTCAGTCATGAATATGTATCATCAGAAATATTTTTAGCTCACCTGGCACATAGTGCCAAGGTGAGCTATTTTGATCGTGCTGTGTCCGTCGTCCGTCCGTTCGTTCGTCCATTCGTTCGTCGTCAACAATTTCTTTAAACGACATCACCTCCTTAACAACTTGATGGATTTAGACTAGACTTGGCAGGAATGATCCTTATATGGTCCTCTTTCAAAGTTGTTCAAATGGTTCCGGTCCGTTGCATATCTTGGTCACAGGAGCTAAAAATAGATTGTTTCAATAAAAACTTAAAAAATCTTCTTGTCTGTATCAACAGTACCCTGAGCTTAGATATTTGGCACAAAGCATCCTCTACAGGTCCTCTATCAAGATTGTTCAAATTATGTCCCTGGGGTAAAAAATGACCCTGCCCCGGGGGTCACAAATTTACATAGAGTTATATAGTGAAAACTTCAAACATCTTCTCTGAAACTAATGTGGTCAGAGCTTTGATATTTGGCATGGTAACACTTCTCGAGGTACTTTACCAATTTTTGTTCAAATGGTTCCGGTCCGTTGTATATCTAGGTCACATTAGCTAAAAATAGATTGTTTCAATTAAAACTTAAAAATAATAATAAATAATAAAATAATATACCAAGTTAAAGTCTACTTTCAGTCCGAATGACGGCTCAGCCGACTGTACATATACTCCCCTGATCATCGAGCCATCTTGCCTACAATATTGAGCACTGCTAACATATGGCGCAGTCAAATGCAGCCGCAGTACCGACCCAGACCCTTCACAGGTACCCATTTTAACCCCTGGGTGGAGAGGAGCAATTCGAGGTACATGGCTTGCTCAAGAACATTCCTGTACATCATCGGGGATTCAGAAAAAATCCCCTAGTCAGACCGCTGGTCCTGCGGGGGATCGGACTCACGACCCCTGGTACTGTAGTCCAAGGTGTAAACCATTGGGCAACTACCTAAAATCTTCTTGTCTGAAACCACAGTACCCTGAGCTTACGTATTTGGCACAAATTATCATCTACACTACAGGTCCTCTATCAATATTGCTCAAATTATGCATCTGTTGTTCAAATTATGGCCCTGGGGTCAAAAATGACCCTGCCCCGGGGGTCACAAATTTAGGTAGAGTTATATTGTGAAAACTTCAAACATCTTCATCTCTGAAACTAATGTGGTCAGAGCTTTGATATTTGGCATGGTAACACTTCTAGAGGTGCTTTACCAATTTTGTTCAAATGGTTTTGGTCCATTGCATATCTAGCTAAAAATAGATTGTTTCAATAAAAACTTAATAAATCTTCTTTTCTGAAACCACAGTACCCTGAGCTTAGATATTTGGCACAAAGCATCATCTACAGGTCTTCTATCAACATTACCATTATTGTTCAAATGGTTTCAGTCTGTTGCAGATCTAGGTCACAAGAACTAAAAATAGATTTTTTCAAAGAAACTTTAAAAAATATCATGTCATACACCACAGTACTCGGAGCTTAGATATTTGGCACACAGCATCATCTAACCAGCAATTGGCACAATCATATTGTCAAATATTTTCGGCTTTCCAAGCTATTTTACATTTACATCAATGGTTCCAGGTGAGCGATTTAGCGCCGTATACGGCTCTTGTCTATATTTTAGCAGATATAAGCTTAAAGCAGGCTGAAAGTAAAGGCACATTTTGCTTTACTTTCAACCTGCTTTAAGTGGTTAACTATCTTCAAAACTAGAAACAAACTATGGGGTAATGGGTTAAATGAGTTCAACACCATCAATAAACTAAGCATGAAAAATCAGGTTTCTTTAGTTTTTGCCATGTGAATTACTTACGGGAGTCGATTAGGTAGCAGGATGTATGATTTCTGTTGCTTTGTGTTGACACCAGGTGACCTTTTCTCACACCTGTACTGGGATAAAGAATTGTATCTCTCACAGGAAGATGTTGTTACACTTAATATCATCTATCTCTTCCTTTTGTTGTCATGATTTAGCTATTTATTCTGTTTTTGTTGGCAGAGCTGAATTGTTGGCTTTATAACTCTTACTATGATATGAAACTGTCGTCTACTGAAAATGTCATCTGCTAATTTTTTCAAAATAGGAATTTCTTTATATTAACCCTATACCCCATAGCATTTTTTTAAATTTTGAAAATAGGTGACTACTTAAAGCAGGTTGAAAGTAAAGCAGAATGCGCTCTAAGGCGCATTCTGCTTTACTTTCAGCCTGCTTTAAGCTACCACCTGTTAAGGTGACCACTTAAAGCATGAAAGTAAAGCAGAGTGCTTTACTAAACCTATCCAAAATTTAGAAATAGTCTATGGGGTAATGGGTTATACTTGGACTTTAACCTGCAGTGCAGAAATAAATTCAAGGCATAAAAATATATATGTAGGGAATAAAGGGTTAAAACCTTTGCAGCAGGAATCATAAATTTTGTCCATCGTATTATAAGATAAAGGTAACTCGACTAATAGAAGCTAATATTAGTTGGACCTATTTATAACAGTAATGGACTTTAAACACATACACCATGCTAGCAGTGAAACCATGATAACCTTTGCAAACAGTTTGGATCTTGATGAGATGCAGCATAAATTCCATAATGCTGCGTCTCATCAGGATCCAAACTGTTTGACACTATGAATCTGTCTTAAAAAGAAATTTTCAACAATCTATTTCTAGAAAGGTAGCAGACTACAAATGTTGCAGGTGAAAAAATTACCCAAATGCAAAGAGTTATATATAAACTATACATGTACTTTGTCAAATTGGGTTCCTAGAAAACAATTAGATCTTCCTGATAATCTATAATTATTATATCAGTTGTTGACGCATTTCAAAACTAGCTCAAGGATAAATTATAACAAACAGTAAGATTTAAGTGATTTATTCTTTAATTTTGATGGTCTGTGGCCATAAAGACTTACTTTTATGTTTCAGGTAAGCATTTGAAATATAAAAATCTATAAGGGTACTGAGGCTGCAGATAAGGAGAGTATTTTAACAAACTAAAATCTTTATGTCTGCATTAAACCTTAATGCAGACTTGGAGGAGAAAACAACTGGAAAGCTTTATGGTGTGGATCTACTTTGAACAGTTAGTGACCCTGAAGGAGCTGCACCATAAGGGTCTGCACTGTTTTCATACAGGATCTGTCTGACAAGGCTTAATTAGGCCACTACTGTTATATCTGCAGTGTCTGCAGTGCCTTATAATTGCATCAATTCTAGTTTATAATCTACCTACATGTAATGATGTATGTAAACATTAAAGACATGCACTGATTATTTCATCACAGGCTGAATATATGTGTAACGTAATTAAAAGTTTAATAAATTAAACCTCACATACAACATTCATCTAGGGAGGATAGGGGAATACCTGAGTTTCTAAAGAAAGTCACTTTCTGGTTTAGACATAAGTCAATCATGATCAGATCTAGGTGACTGCTATAGATCTGGATAAGGTGAGAAATTCAAGTACTAAAATTATCTATCTTTCTACCAAACTCTATACTAGACTTAACTCATTAGAATCCTCTCCATTTAGAGACAATTCAAATTGACTAGTCTTCAAAACCCAATACTCCCTGTCCCTAGGAGCTTTCTACATTACGTTTATTGTGCAGTAAGCATGATTCTGTTTCAAAGATGTCGGTGCTTCTCCACTATAATCATAAATTTGCTGATTTCAGATATGACTGTGAATATATTCCATGAGCTAAGTCATTAAATCAGTAAAAATCCTCATGACTAGAAATATCTCAGGAAATAAAGTCGCCATGGTGACACTATGTCACGTCAAAATCAGGCAATGATTCAAATTAATGTGAGAGGATTTAGAGGAATTAAATTCTTCTATACTGTTTACAACTGTGTATGCTTTTGCTTTTCCAAAACAGTGTAGACCCAGACCAGACTGCTCCTGAGAAGCTGTCTGATCCGGGTCTGCCCTGCTTTCTTATAGGATGTATATATACAGTGGAGAATCTGTTATTCTTTCCCGTTTAAACGCAAACGTACGCAAACGCAAAGCACTAAAACATAGAAAAGAACAACGTTTGGACAATTCTGATAATTCTTGTTTATCTTGGTGGCAAACAGTTTGGAGCCTGATCAGACGCCGGGTTACCCGGCGTCTGATCTGGCTCCAAACTGTTTGCACTGCAAATAATAGTTTTAGCGTAAACGCGTTTATTGGGAAAGAATAACAGATTCTCCACTGTATGACATTAGTCTACTACACTCTTACCTCGGGAAACATTTTCTGTATTTAATTAGCTTGTGTCATAGTTTTGATTATAAGTGTTCATTGTTGGGGCTCCAGATAAGGGGAGTTTTTCAAAAACTGAAATCTTTATGTCTGCAACAAATCCTATGTAGTCACACCATAGGATTTGAAGGTGACATGAGAAAGAAAGTTTTGGATTTGTTCAGTCCTAACGGGATGACATCATATTGCTGACATATATACGTCTTTTGATCATTGTTTTAACTCATTACCCCATAAATATGCCTTTTTACACCTTTAATTTGTTCATTCACTGCAGAAAATAGTTCCACGTTATACTCTCCCAGTTCTTTTTGTGAATTGCTGATAAAATCAGGAAAACATTTCCCCCCAAAATAGTGCAGACTCATGTAAGACAGATCCTATAAGAGAACAGTGCAGACCCAGCTCTTCAGGAGCTCTCTCATCTGTGTCTACATTGTTTAATAAGTTATTTGATAATATACGCTAATAGCAGGAGATAGATTAGAGATGTCCGGCTGATATAAACTCTTACTCTTAGCACGCTAGCAGCAAATCCATTAGGACCGTTGCAAACAGAGACGCTGCCTAACGTGGTGTCTCATCCTGATCCAAACTGTTTGACATGTACTGACCCTGTTTTGAAAAGAAATTTGGAAAAATCTATTTTTAGAACAGTGAAAGACGACAATTGTTGTAAACGAAAAAATTACCAAGCATGCAAAGAGTTAAAGCAGGGTAAAGGCAGTATCTGTATAGATAGGGGAATATAATTAGTCTACTATAGATCATTGAAATTTATATGTTGGAAGTAAATTTATATAAATAGACGAGAGAAATGTTCTTGGTAAACCTAGATACCCTCAGTGGTCAATGATGTGGCACTTCAAGTGAGTAATACCATGCTGGCTCCAGATAAGGGGAGTATTTAAAAAAACTAAAACTTATTTCTAGTTAAGGCAGTAATAACTGTTTTCCTTCCTTCCTTCCTAGGAAAGATTTATGGAAGGCCTTAATAAACCCTATTGTGTCACTACTAATTAGAATCATCTCAAAGAGTAGTCCCACCATATGATTTGGTGCTGAAATGAGTGGGAATAGATTTGTTAAGTTAACTCCACTTTATCTGGAATGCTGAATTCTTGTTTACTTGTATGATAAATGGTGTAGTAGATGGCTTAAGATAAGAGGAAGCTTCAGATAAGGGGGGAGTATTTCAAAAATTAAAATCTTTATTTCTGCATTAAACTCATTGGTGTTACCACTCATCATCAGAATCGTCTCTTTTAAAAGGTCTTTAAAAAAGACCAGAGTGCCATACTGTTTGGATCCTGTGTTTTTCTTATAGGGTACTGTGTCTAACACACGCCTCTACCCTTTCATGGGGCAGATTTTTTTTTTTAAGTAGACAATATAATAGTTCAGATCATAGATATTTACAAGAGGGCTGAGTTCAGATAATATATATATTCATAATGGGCAGAGTTTTATAGATGAATATTCATCAGGAGGAGGGGCTGATTTGAACTATGAGTAATGGCAGTCATTGAACTTTGGTTGGAAACCTATCAAGATTTGATGTTGTTTTCTCCTCAGCTTTTGTACACAACTTTTCCTAGAACATTTGGATTATTTTTAGCATCCCTGGTTTTCAAAATAGTTTAATATCTTTGTATAATCATAATATCTAATTGCTACATCCTTTTGTGTATCGGTGCTTATCATTAGCATCATCTCTATGAAATGATTATAATCATTAATGATTAATCAAACCATAGGGTTTTTGCAGACATAAACATTTTAGTTTGGGAAAAAACACCCTGTTTAATTTCTCATAAAAAATCTTGTTATACTTCTATCCTGTCTTGATAAAGAACCACCCAAACTTGTCCTACAACCTGGCAATTAGGTGATCATTTAACCCATATATATTACTCCATAGATATAGTTCCAATTTATACAGTCATCATGAATATGTACATGTACTGTAGGAAATGTTTTTGATATCCTAGCAGATGGTACTTAGTTTAACCCATTACCCCTTAAAAACACCTTTTTACGCCTCTATCTATTCCTCCACTGAAGAAAATAGTTCCAATTTTTACAGCCAAGAATATGTACCAGAAAAAATATTTTCTATATCCTAGCAGATGGTAGCTTAAAGCAGGCTGACAGTAAAGTAGAATGTGCCTTAAGGCACATTCTGCTTTACTTTCAACCTGCTTTAAGTGGTCACCTGTTTTCAAAGCTAGAAATAGGCTAAGAGGTAATGGGTTAAAGCAGGCTTTAAGTGGTTGCCTGTCCTCAAAACTACAAAACAGGCTACCGCTATGGAGTACTGCTTATAAAGCAGACACCTGTCTCAAGCTATGAGGGAAACTAGTCGGTGTTTAACTGGTATTTATATCATAATATGGGTAGGAGTAGAGAAAACATATGGTTGAAGGCTATTGTAAATATTCTGCAGCATGTTGCTTCTGTTTTTAGCCAAACAAGATAAGATATTTGATTGTTTGTTTGCCGGAAGTGGTAACTTGCATTCCAGGTATTTCATGTTTAGTTTCACTGTTCTACAGGATATGGGTACTGCCGCACTGGTGTGCGGCTACTATTAACCCATTACTCCATAAATATGCCTTTTAATGCCTTTAATGTATTCCTCCACTAAAGAAAATAGTTCCACCTTACACAGTCTTGAATATTAACCACAAGAAATATTTTCTATACTCTAGCAGATGGTAGCTTAAAACAGGCTGAAAGTAAAGCAGAATGTATTCTGCTTTACTTCTAACCTGCTTTAACTGGTTACCTAGCTGTCTTCAATTTTTCGTATGTGGTTCTATGTTCTTCAGTTGATAAATAAATTAAAGGCATGAAAAAGTCATATTATAGTGATTTAACAAAATAAAAACATGCAATTGGGGAAAGGGTTAACCTATTACCCCATATAGCTTGTTTCTAGTTTAGGTTTATCTAGAATATAGGTTGCTATTTAGTATTTAAAGCAGGTTGAAAGTAAAACAGAATGTGCCTCGACTTTCAGCCCGCTTTAAACTTCCACTTGCTATAATAAAAAATATATTTATTGTGGTAGATATTCATTACTGTATTAATTGCATATATTTTCTTCATTGGAGAAATAAATTAAAGACGTAAAAAGGTGTATTTAATACTATTTATGGGTTAATGGGTTTTAAGGACTACCAGTATCTTGGATGATTGCTGGGGGAATATTGGCTGGATGATAAACAAGTTCATTCCACTCTCGATAGAAGAAGATGGTTTAAAATGTTGACTGGTGTATATTGGGGGCTTATCAGCGTGGGCGATAAACATAGAAGGTTACTTACAGATATGATACAGGTTGTTCCCAGCATGCCGGAGGCCGGTAGTGCCAAAATCTGTACAGAATTAAGTCAACCAATGGTATTGCACGTTGCAGGACTAAGAGCAGTAATTTAACCCATTAGTCCATAAATATGCCATTTTACGCCTTTAATTTATAAATCCACCAAAGAAAATAGTTCCACTTAAGTTTTAATATACTGTCATGAATATGTACTAAAAAGAAATATAAGTGAATATCTGCAAAATTTTCCTCATTTCATTAGCCAATGTAATAGTTAGGATGGTAGATAACAGAGTGAAAAGTGCTTGTACAATGGTTGTCAAAAAGTGTAGACCCCAATCAGACAGGTCCTTTAGGAGCTGCCTTATCTGGGTCTACACTGTTTTCTAAAATTGCCAACTAGCAGAAGAAGGGGCAACACAAGGATGATTAAACACTATAGTTGTGACAGTCCCGAGCTCCAATTAAGGGGAGTATTTCCAAAACTAAAATCTTGATTTCTGCATTAAACCCTATGGGAATGAGTTGTGACACCATAGGATTTGTTGCTGAAATGAGTGAGAAAATGTTGGATTTGTTCAGTTTACTCCCTGGGGCCCTGTGGCTGGTAACTTTCATGTCCATCTTTATAGTCCAAACAGCATCTTGGGTGTTGTACTAGCTGAGTTAGTACTTGACCTAGAAAACTTAAAGACAAGTAGAGTGATCTCCCTTAGGCTATTGTGTCTCATCCATATATGATGACATTTTGCAATTGTCGTCTGCTTCTTAATTTCTGTCCTGAAATGGTTAATAAATCTTATCTCAGTTGAGAGATCTGCAGCAATATATCAGCTTTGAAATTTGCCAGTTTCTGAATTTGATAAGAGAAAAGATCTCAAGCAGACTCCAGAAAAGGATAGTGACTTAACTCTTTCCTCCCTGAAACTTTAAATGGACAATTCCAGTTTCCATTTAAGTCTAGTCCATTTCTGAACTTTAAGGGTTGTTTTTGTCAATGTTTTGCATTATGACAAACAGTGAAGACCCTGATCAGAGGGCTCCTTTCGGAGCCCTCTTATCTGGATCTTCACTGTTTGCACAGGACAAGTGTACTATTCACATGTACACTGTTTGAAAAAGACGCCTATAGGTGGGACTAGGGTTCAAAGGGTTAAAATTGTACAACATTAATAATATTAATAAATACATTATAAATATTCAGTTTGCAGTCCTTTTGGACAAATTTTTGTGTGATAAAAGCAATTTACTAAAATTTTATGATAATTTACGTGACATCAGATACACAGGGTGTCCCTATATTGGGGGAATTTTTACAGTAATATAATTATGCGAACTTGAAAAAGACAAGATGAATGTTTGAGGCTGATGATGGTGGTGGTAATTATAACTGCTGTCATCTTAACATCTTGTGTCACAATTATGTCACCTTGGTAACACTGCTTGTGAATAGCAAAATACTGATTACCTTGGAAACAGTTTAGATACTGATGAGATGCAGAGTTACAATGAGCTCAGCGTTTTTACTCGGTGTCTGGATCTAAATTGTTTGATATTTTATGCCTAGTTTTAAAATGAAATTTTAAAAAATCTTGATTTTAGAACAGTAGCAGACACGAGTTGTTGCAGATGACAATAGTACTTGAGAGTTTAGTGCAGGGCTGCCATAAGTTGACATGAAAAATCCTAAGATTTCCAAATTTGCATTTTTCAAGTGCGATTTTACGAATCAGACCTTTACCCCATAGCCTTTTTCTTGCTTTGTTGACATGCGACTACTTAAATCAGGCTGTTAGTAAAGCAGAATGCGCCTTAGGGTGCATTTTGCTTTACTTTCAGCCTACATTAAGCTACCATGAACTGGGAAAAATCTGGAGATTTAGGAAAAATCCGGAGAAATGGTAGCCCTGTTAGTGATGAAGTTAAAAGTCCTATACGAGGGGTGTTTCATAATTAATGCAACTAGATCAATAACTTTAAAAATATAAGTGCGAAATGCATGTGTGATACATCATTCAAAAGAGTCATTCTTCGCCTACAGAATGGTATAATGCACAGTAAGATCATATAACTAAACAAGTCACACCATGAGCCTAAATGACCCCAAGTCAAGGGCACTGGACCGATTTTGTGTATTTTTGAGGTAATGTTTCGAACAAATTTTGATACTGTAATTACCATGACGGTTTTATTATTTGAAATAATTTTATGAAACTTTCGGTCAGATAAATGTAGACAATTATACACAAATTACACGATTTAAAATTATATTATTTTACAAAATGACAAAAATATAGGTAATATTTAACTCTTACTGAAAAAATCATAAAAAATGACACTAGTGTTATGTTCAAGAGGTTTTGATGAAATCTAGAACACATTTTGTTATATCAAACCATGCTATAATTGAAGTAATTGAAGCAGATGTTCATGTTTTAAAATCAAATTATAGATATACGAATCTAGAAAAATTTCATAGCGTTCGAAAAATCATGTCAACTTTTTTCATTAGCAAAATGAGAAATTTCAATTTTTAAAAAAATGAGATTTAAAACAGCTGAGCCTTTTAATTGTAATGAAATCTTAATTATATTAAAATTCAGACATAAACTGATATATTTAAAAAACAAAGTATAAAACTTTTACTTTTAAAAAAGTTATTAGGTCAATAAGTAAAGTCTGAAAAGTGCTATTTTCTAGTGCCCTTGAGGAGGGGTCATTTAGATAAGTATTGTGATTTATCCCGTAATGTGATCTACTAGTGCGTTATACCATCGTGTAGGTGAGAAATTGCGCTTTCCAACGATATATCACACATGCATATTACAATTATTATATCGAAGTTATTGATGGAGTTGCATTAATTATGAAACACCCCTCGTATATAGTGGTATTTATTACCAACCCCTTTATTTGGCCATGGATTCAGCTAGGGCTCAGATAAGACGTAGTCAAATCGAACAAATCCAATATTTATACCCTAGCGAGGAGTCTTCAAGGGTATAATTTTTAGGTATCTGCCCATATGTATGTGTGACTGTATGAATAATTTTTACAATTTCTCATTGGTAATGGGTTTATTTATCGGACTCATAGATGTACCAGAAAAAGGCCTGGCATTACTATAGAACTCAGGGAGGGTATTTGTATCGTCTGCGAATTGCCTTGTTTCTCACTGATTTCAGCCTCAAATCTTAGCAGATTGTAGCATAAAGCAGGCTGAAAGTAAAGCAGACTCAGTCATTTATTGAAAGCACTTTCACTGACTGCCATTGGGGGTTGGGTGGGGGGATGTTTATTGTTTAATAATGTAAACATTTCTGAGTAGATAAGACAACTGATAACATACACAATCATTCAACTCAACTGAAACTGGGAGAAACTGCAGTCAAAACTTGTGTTGAGCACTAACCGGGTTTTCACAGTCCTTTCCAACAGGTGGCTGCTGAATGTAGGTATAAAGTAAAACAGAAAGCTCCTATAAGAGCTCTCTCTTTTTTACTTCATACCTGCATTGTGCATTCACATGTCTGTTTCTAGAGAACTCAAACTTTGCTTGGAAACTTGCCCTTTAACCCTTTACCTCATATAGCCTGTTTCTAAATTTGATGACAGGTGACCACTTTAAACAGGTTGAAAGTAAAGCAGAATGTGCCTTAAGGCACATTCTGCTTTACTTTCAGCCTGCTTTAAGCTAAAAACTGCTAGGCTATGTAAAATATTTGTAATGGTAATTGTTCATGAGGGTATAAACTGGAACTTTTTTCTTCAGCGGAGGAATAAATTAAATACGCTAAAAGTCGCTTCTATTGGGGAAAGGTTATAATACAAACATGACTGTATATACTATATAGTACCCACAAGTTTCCCATGAAAGGCAGCCAGCTTCTGCCCATGTGAACAGGTGTACCGTCTGGTCCATCCGTATAGACAACATCTCATTAACTCTAGGATATTGAAATGAGTCAGGATTCTTAATAGTCATGCCTCAGATATATCATGTAGTGTATACAGTACAGTTAAACCAGTGGAATGGCTGCCATTCAATACAGACTCATAGTACATGTAATAAACTGAAATACATGTACATTGCTAATTAATGTGATGCTGACAGTTCCTAGATATACTGCTTAACCCATCTAAGTGTAGTGCCTACTAAAGTGGAGAATTGACAAACAGTGTAGACCCAGAATCAGTTTCTAATTCATTGCAATTCTTTCTTATGGCAATTGTCTTAATTCCTTTTACAGGCTGTAGGCTAAAAATGTTTTCACATAATATTCGGCAGATTTGCATTATTGTCAGGATTTCGATTGGCTTTGATTATTCAAAAGAAATAAATTAAGGACTATACAAAGTGTCTATTTTGCACTTTTAGTAAATGTTTTATTGTACATGCGACTAGTGGGGGCATCATTTGCATCGTAACCTCTCTATTCCGGCCTCATAATCATGTCATTATGCATTAAGGACAGGTGACTGCTTAAAGCAAGGTGAAAGTAAAACAAAGATTTTATAATTCAATTAGACTTAGTAATTTTTTCAGTGGTCATAATAGAAGAGTTTTACTGTAACTGTTAAGTCAAGATGAATCCTTCTTCACTTGTCCTAGCTGTCTGTGCATGTAATTATACTTTATTCGGTATGGGTCATGAAGTTTTAAAAAAACAACAAGTTGTTACATTATTAAAAATTATAGTCCCAAACACAAGTTTATGTCCTGGCTATTGTCTAACACTATAAACTCTTTTCGGGCTGAATATTGAACATTCTGCCCACTATGATTATCTATTATCTGAAATATTACTTTGGCTTGTTAAATACAGAACATTTCCCATAGGAAATAGTGCAGACTCACGTCTGATCCTATAAGACAACAGTGCAGACCTAGATCTGGGTCTTATAAGAATTCAGTACAGATGGTGTACATGTTTTTCAGAAACTGTCAGTATTAATTATGCTTATAGTCACTGTATATATTACAGTCCTGAGCATTATAACCAGGGTATGAACATCTTAATCTAGGAACATGGTAAAAGTATGGTTGTGTTTTTTAATGAGTTGAGAGGTGTGTTAAGTAGCAGGAGTGCACATAACATTCTTCCTGAGGAAGTCATCTCTGAGAGTTCTCTCCACATAGTCTGGCTACATGGGGATGAGATTATATGAGTATTTCTTTGGAACTTTTAGTTCTATTAGTTATAAACATTTCTTCTAACCTTTTCTACCAGTAAGACCAGGGTTGGGCAGTAGAACTCATATGTGGTTTTAACCAGTTT
Organism: Gari tellinella; assembly: GCA_922989275.2. Lineage (NCBI taxonomy): Eukaryota > Metazoa > Mollusca > Bivalvia > Cardiida > Psammobiidae > Gari > Gari tellinella. The sequence continues at coordinate 125,860 of OV277869.1, read as the reverse complement.
AAACCTCCCGGTCAATACTCCCAAAGTGGTCAATACTGGTCAATACCAGTCAATTGAAATACTGATTTGTGGGTTTCTTCACCATTGTAATATTACATCCATCCAGATGATACAGGAAATGGTGTCACTGAGGCCCAACCAGAAGGTTGCAAGAACCTAATTATTGCATAAATATGCCTTTAATTCATTCCTCCACAGAAAAAATAGTTCTCTAAATGGCAAACTGTGTTATTTAAAAAAAAATCCAAATTAGAAAACAATCAATGAAGAAAGAAATTGCTAATAGGCAAATAAATGTTTAGAAAATTTTAAGTTTGCAAAAATATTCTGCAACAAGAGGAGGCATTGTTTTGGCCCCATAGAGATTTAGTGATAATTAAGTTTGCATAAATATTCTTCCAAAATGGAACGGTTGTTTTGGCCCCATAGAAATCTAGTGATAATTAAGTTTGCAAAAATATTCTTCCAAAATAGAACTGTTGTTTTGGCCCCATAGAGATCTAGTGATAATTACTATAATTAAGGAAGGGTACATGTTTAGCCAAACTTTCAGTTCAACTAGTCCGGCCTGCTGTGTAAGAATAAACACCTGCCACATCCAATACCAAGCTTATTAACGCTTTACTTCATATCCTGTTTGTAGTATTGAAGATACTGGTGACCACTTAAAGCAGGTTGAAAGTAAAGCAGAATGTGCCTTAAGGCACATTCTGCTTTACTTTCAGCCTGCTTTAAGTAACTTTCTGCTAGGATATAGAAAATATTTCTTATAATACATATTCATGATTGTATATTATAAAACCGAACTATTTTCTTCAATGGAGGAATAAATTAAATGGGTAAAAATGTGTATCTACCCATGTGGGATGGTATTGAATTATTCTAGAACTATTCCAGAATAATTTCTTGACTATTCACAGGGTTTTCCCGGACGCAGGTTTCCTGCATCTTGGACTCAATTCTGTCACCTGGGACCCCTATTTGTCCAACCCCTAGGGTCCCCAGGACCCTCAAATCTTTGACCACATTTTACTTCAAACCCCTAAATCATCAGATATGTAAATCCTGAGTGCTGATGTGGGATATGTTATCAGATCATGAATCTGCACTGTTTACAAAGGTCAAACAAGTTATTTGCCAACATTGTAAGGCATTTTATACACATCAAATTATTTTGGGACCCCAAAATATGCTGAGGGACTCTCAAAGTGAAAGGTTTGAGGGTCCTTAGGACTCTCAATTACAAAATGCAAGGGAAAACCCTGTATTCATGAATAATTCTAGAAGCGGCCATTCAACTTTCATGAATATTCTGCAAAAATTCTAGAAATTTGGTGACTTCTAGAACTATAATCTTGAACTCCTTCTGTAGAATGTGTAAAGGAATTATTGAAGCTCAAGAACAATTTTAAGTGACCATTTTAACGTTCATGAATATTCTAAAATTCTTGAGCACTTTTCACAGGGGTATGGAGCAGTGGTTAATGTTACAGTAAAAGATGCTGTTTGAAAACAGTGTAGATCCAGATCAGACAACTAGAGGAACTGTCTGATCAGACCCTTATGAAAATGACGATCTTGTAACGAGCTTAAATTTTAGCTCGTACACACTTAACACGATCTTAGCATGCACGAACTTTAAGATCGCGCTAGCTCGGAATTGGAACAGTGGGTTAATGTTACAGACCCTTCAAAGAGTGTTTAACTCCTGCTATAACAGTAAAAGATGCTGTTTGAAAACAGTGTAGATCCTGATCAGACAACTAGAGGAACTGTCTGATCAGAGTCTGCATGTCTGTTGTCTTATAGGATCTGTCTGACATGAGTCAGGAAAAGTTTACTTATTTTAACAGCCAATGTTATAGTTGAGATAATAGATATTCATAGTGGGTTTAGCCTAATGTATGAATATCTATAGTGGGTGGGGTTCTGTTAACCCATTACCTCATAGCCTGTTTCTAGGTTTGAAGACAGGTGAACACTTAAAACAGGTTGAAAGTAAAGCAGAAAGCACCTCAAAGGCGCATTCTGCTTTACTTTCAGCCTGCTTTAAGCTACAATCTTCTTGAGAAGTTTTTTTTTGTTATGGAACATATTCATGACTGTATAAGTTAAAAAAGATTATTTAGCGTAGAAATAAATCAGAGGCATAAAAAGGTGTATCTATCATATTCATGGGGTAATGGGGTAATTGAATATTCAGCAAGAGCAGGTTTAGTGAGTTTACTCCCTCTTATCTGGTGGCTTGGTGTTTGTAGTCTAAAATGATAACATTCGGTGTTTAATCAGGAATCAACCTGTTTGTAAATTTTATGATTCAGTTGTGCATGGATGTATAGATTCTTATAAGTTTATTGAAGTGCATTATCATGTGCATGATTTATAGCCCCTCCTGGTTCCTGGCTCCAGATCTTATCAGTGTAAGCCATGGGAACCATCCCAAACACTTTACAGTGTCTGAGCCATCATTGTTGAAGTGTCTGGTGAAATTCCAATTGCCTCAACTGTAAATATTGTTCCTCTGATATGTCTTCTGCTGCAATTTTATTAGTGTTTGGGGGGTTTAACCCATTACCCCATAGCTTAAAGATGACCACTTAAAGCAGGTTGAAAGTAAAGCAGAATGTGCCTTAAGGCACATTCTGCTTTTCTTTCAGCCTGCTTTAAGGTACTACCTACTAGAATAAAGAAAATATTTCTCACCATACATATTCATGACTGTATAAAATGGAACAATATTCTTCAATAGATGAATAATTTAAAGGCGTAAAAAGGCGTATTTATGGGGTAATGGGTTAATCCATTCCTCATGCAGTGAAGAAAAAAGTTCCAATTTAAAAAGTTATGAATATGTACCATAAGAAATATATTTTCTTTATCCTAGTAGATATTAGTTTAAAGCAGGCTGAAAGTAAAGCAGAATGCACATTGAGGCGTATTTTGCTTTACTTTCAACCTGCTTTAAGTTTTTCCTATATTAAGTACCAGAACCAGGCTATGGGGTAATTGGTTGAGGCAAGACGTGGCTACTTGAAGTGAGATAAATGTAAAGCACAAAAATCCTGCGGTTTGTACCATGAATTACAGAATTAGTACTCTTTCGAAGTTTCCAATGGAGGTTATAATGAATTAAAAAAGGAAAATGTATGGGATATTGAGTTAAGAGAGGATTTGTAACTATTCAGGGTGACCCGTTTCATAAAACTTTGTACGACAAAACGGTCGTAAGTGGAAAATTTAAAATACATTTAATATCTGATTTTTCTATCTAAACCTCTTTCTCTGATGTCACAGGACAGGATTAGAATAAAATTAATAATGATTGAGACTTTTATAGTATGCATGGCTTAAGACAACATTAATTTTGTTGTACAAAGTTTTATGAAACGGGGCCCCTGTAGTACTGTAGATGTATGAGAAGTCAGAGAAGATATGTGTAACTGTATCATCGGTGCTTTGATGAGAAGCGTGGGAGGCAGGTATAATTAACAATTACTTTGAAGAGTTCTGTGTCAGAGAAAACAATTATTGCTGTGACTACTTAGTCCTTTCCTTGATAATATCTTAATAGCATATTGAAAATATAACAGAAAGCTCCCTGCTTTATGTTCTGATAGGCATCTCATCAGTATCTAAACTGTTTCCAAGGTAATCAGTGTTTTGTTATTCTCAAGCAGTGTTACCAGGGTGACATAATTGTGACACAAGATGTTAAGATGACAGCAGTTATAATTACCACCACCATCATCAGCCTCAAACATTCATCTTGTCTTTTTCAAGTTCGCATATATTACTGTAAAAAAGGCATATCTATGGAGTAATGGGTTAATAGTAGCTGCACACCAGTGTGCCAGTACCCATATCCTGTAGAACAGTGAAACTAAACATGAAATACCTGGAATGCAAGTTACCACTTCCGGCAAACAAACAATCAAATATCTTATCTTGTTTGGCTAAAAACAGAAGCAAGTTCAAGCAACGTGCTGCAGAATATTTACAATAGCCTTCAACCATATGTTTTCTCTACTCCTACCCATATTATGATATAAATACCAGTTAAACACCGACTAGTTTCCCTCATAGCTTGAGACAGGTGTCTGCTTTATAAGCAGTACTCCATAGTGGTAGCCTGTTTTGTAGTTTTGAGGACAGGCAACCACTTAAAGCCTGCTTTAAACTACGTACCATCTTGCTAGGATATCAAAAACATTTCCTACAGTACATATTCATGATGACTGTATAAATTGGAACTATATCTATGGAGTAATATATATGGGTTAAATGATCACCTAATTGCCAGGTTGTAGGTCAAGTTTGATTGGTTCTTTATCAAGACAGGATAGAAGTATAACAATATTTTTTATGAGAAATTAAACAGGGTGTTTTTTCCCAAACTAAAATGTTTATGTCTGCAAAATACCTATGGTTTGATTAATCATTAATGATTATAATCATTTCATAGAGATGATGCTAATGATAAGCACCGATACACAAAAGGATGTAGCAATTAGATATTATGATTATACAAAGATATTAAACTATTTTGAAAACCAGGGATGCTAAAAATAATCCAAATGTTCTAAGAAAAGTTGTGTACAAAAGCTGAGGAGAAAACAACATCAAATCTTGATAGGTTTCCAACCAAAGTTCAATGACTGCCATTACTCAGTTCAAATCAGCCCCTCCTCCTGATGAATATTCATCTATAAAACTCTGCCCATTATGAATATATATATATATTATCTGAACTCCGCCCTCTTGTAAACATCTATAATCTGAACTATTATATTGGCTACTTAAAAAAAAAAATCTGCCCCATGAAAGGGTAGAGACGTGTGTTAGACACAGTACCCTATAAGAAAAACACAGGATCCAAACAGTATGGCACTCTGGTCTTTTTTAAAGACCTTTTAAAAGAGACGATTCTGATGATGAGTGGTAACATCAATGAGTTTAATGCAGAAATAAAGATTTTAATTTTTGAAATGGTGCGCTAAAACCTTTAAATCAGTTTGTTTAAAGGCTGTTTGAATGGTTTTCTCTTGAAAAATGGTCTTTCAATGCTAAGTCAAGGCTCTTTAAATGGTTTTTATACCATTTCATTTTGCTAAGGGTTATAATTCTGTTAAAAAATGCATTTAAGAAAAAAAAGAAAAGAAGAAGCTCTGGTGGGATTTGAACCCGTGACCCTCCATGCGGAGACAAACATGAAAAATGAGGAAACACCTTTACTACCTCGGCTACGGACGCTCTCTATATAATTGGTAGCGAATTAACGTACTTCACTGGTAGCGATTGATACTACATTATTCGGCTCGGGTTTATGTCAGAGCCCGTGTAGAGAAGCAACAACAACAACTATACCGTCAGCTGACGCTATAGAAAAACGATTGAAAATATCTAAAAAAAGTAAGATTCGGTGACGATTCTTGAGACTTTTTTTGGACTGATCATATATTTTTAATGTCAGAAGCCAAAATAATGCCACAAATTTGCTTTTATTTGAGTATTTTATTTTATTTTGACAAGTACACCATCCGGTTGCGAGTCCCTTTAAGGCTGTATGATGTATATTACACATCTATGATCTATAACAGAATGTTATGAAGCTTATCATTGTGTCATCTGTGAAGCATTATGCAGTCATGACAGGTGTGCATTTACCTTGAACTACATGTAGTTACAGCTCCTGATGAGGTGCGTATTCCAATTGATTGATATAGTTGGGATTTACGGCACTGTGACACATAAAATGGTCATGACACAGATTTCGAATGGCGGGTCACACTATAGGGTTTAGAGATGGAAACATTTTCTTATCTTGAGCCTTGAAGTAATTTCATGCTGTTTGATGGAGCTTTGTACTTTATATTCATGACTGTATAAAGTGGAACTATTTTCTTCAGTGGAGGAATAAATTAGAGGCGTGCAAAGGTGTACTGATGGGGTAATGGGTTACTGAAGCTTGTAGTAGCCTGGGTAATTGACTGTGAAAGGATAAACACGGAATGTTTTCAGGAATGTGATCGGAATCTTGCTGTAGGAGAAGAACAGCTAGTGTAGCAAGTGGCGGAACTCATGTTTACCAACAACAGCGAGTGTAAATAACTTGAGGATAGCCAGTGGCAGACTGCATGGTTCATGTTTTGGTAACTAAGTAAAAGGATCCACAAGGGAACCTAATAGTCCACAAGGGATACTTAGTGTTGAAGGAGTTAAAGCTGCTGTAAAGTTATATATCTCCTCATGCTTCTACAAGTTGTTCTGATTCTAAATTATCCATAGGAAGCTTGTCCTATAGCCTGACAGCCATTGACAGCTGGTTTCACCTAATGTAACACTTTCATCCCTCCAGCTTCAAGTGGACAATACCAGACTCCAATCAAGTCTTAGTCCATATTAGACTCGGGCAGGGCTCCAGAACAGAGGAAGTAAACTGAACAAATCCAATATTTCCTCACTCAATTTCAACACCAAATCCTACGAGTTAGTAGTAACACCATAGGTGTTGATACAGATAATACAGATAGGGAATTAATGCAGAAATAAATATTCTAGTTTTTAGCTCCCCTGAGCTAGCTCAGAGTGAGCTTTTGCAATCCTTGAATGTCCGTCGTCCGTCGTCAACAATTTTAGTGTTTACACTCTAGAGGCCCCAATATTTATCAAATCTTTCTCAAACTTGCTCAGATTGTTTATTACCATAAGAGTTCGGATGAGTTTGATTATGGTTGAAATCGGACCAATAGGTCAAAAGTTATCTACCTTTGAATTGCTGAAAATGCCATATTTAACAGTGTTTACACTCTAGAGGCCACAATATGTATCCAATCTTTATCAAACGTTCCCAGTTTGTATATGACCATAAGAGTTCAGATGAGTTCGATTATGGTTTAAATCGGACGAATAGGTAGAGAGTTATCTACCTTTGAATTGCTAAAAATGCCATATTTAAAAGTGTTTACACTCTAGAGGCCACAATTTTTATCCAGTCTTTTTCAAACTTGCTCAGACTTTATATGACCATAAGAGTTCGAATAAGTGTGATTATGGTTGAAATCGGGCCAATAGGGCAAGAGTTATCTACCCTTGAATTGCTGAAAATGCCACATCTAACAGTGTTTACACTCTTGCAACTACAGTTTTCAATGAATTTTGATTATACCTGCGCACAAAGTATATAGCTATAAGTTCTCGAAGGAGTGCAATTATTGTTGAAATCTAATAATTGTGGCAATAGTTATCTGCCCTTGATATTCTTTGAAATGCTAGAAAAGGCTTAATTTCAGTATTGTTTAGGCTCTAGTTATCTGCCCTTGATGTACTCTACTATACTAGAATTATGAGGTTGTATTCCAAAAATGTTTACTTGTTATACTACAAATTTGAATGGATTTAGATTAAAACGGGTGAAAATGAAAGGTAAAGCTATCAGGTTTCAGTATAACAGGTGAGCGATATCAGGGCCTTCAGGCCCTCTTGTTGAATCTGGAGCTCTGTTAGGGTTATATATGTTTTACAATATAATATTTATTGGAAAATGACGACCAGTGTTTTGTTTGGTCTCCCAGGTAGCTATCAGCTGATGTATCTGACCTGTACTATATTGATGAGTCAGCGGTCTTGATGTTGGTGGGGGAGTGCAGCATGATGATGGCCTTGGGGCTGGGAACGTTAGTTTGGCCGTCCTTCATCATGACTTAAATGTCCAACATGACAGGCTAACATGTGGAGACAACTCTCATCAGGAAATAGACATAGTTTAGGCTTAAAATAAACTAATCCATTTCTCCATAAATATCCCTTTTTAGGCCTTAATTTATTCCTGCACTGAAGAAATATATGTAGTTCCACTTTATAGAGTCATGAATTATCAATATATTTATGCACCTTAAGGAATGTTTTCTGTATCCAAGCAGATGGTAGCTTAAAACAGGCTGAAAATAAAGCAGAGTGCACCTTAGAACTCCTTCTGCTTTACATTCAACCTGCTTTAAGTGATTGAAAGTAGAGCAGAACATGCTTGCCTTATTTGAAAGTAGAGCAGAACATGCTTGCCTTATTAGCTACCATCTGCTGGGATATATATAGACAATATTTCTCATATGAAACATATTCATGACTTCATGTGGAGGAATATTTTCTTCAGTGGAGGAATACAAAGGTGTAAAAAGGCATATTCATGGAGTAATGGGTTAAGAAATACCTTACCCTTATTCTAGGTTGAGTTTTTGTGTTGAAGTCAGTTTCGGACAAAAAACTGCATATTTATATGCATGACGTGATAAATACAGCATGTTGCATCACAGTTGAGTGACCTTGACCTTTGAGGCTTTGACCTGGTTAAAGTTTGGCATTCAGGTCAGAGTTATGGACTTGTAAATACTTCATATTCTGATTTTAAAATATGGTTAAGCAGTTGCCCCAGAGCATCCTTGTTTTGACCCATTACTCAATTGATATGTACATGTATTTTGACGCCTTTAATTTAATTATTCCTCTACTGAAGAAAATACTTCCAATTTATACAGTCATGAATATGTATCATATAAGAAATGTTTTCTATATCCCAGCAGATGATAGACTAAAACAGGCTGAAAGTAAAGCAGAACATGTCTTAAGGACAGTAATCAGAGAAACTATATACATAAAGAGAGATAAAAGGGGAGTGATCATTGTGGTATAACTACATCTATTGAAAGCTTCAGTCCTTGGTGATTCATTTGCCTGTATTCAGCCTGAAGCCAGCTGAGGGAAGTTGACCTATATCCATGCTAATGTTTTGTTATTAACCCATTACCCCATAATACACCTTTTTACGCCTTTAATTTATTCCTCCACTTAAGAAATAGTTTTTACTATACAGTTATGAATATGTATTGAAAGAAATCTATTCTATATTTTAGCAGATGGTAACTTAAAGCAGGCTTAAGGCACATTCTGCTTTACTTTCAACCTGCTTTAAGAGGTCACCTATCTTCAATACTAGATACAGGCTATTGGGGTAATGGGTTAAACCTTCTCCTGCTGAATATTCATGTATGAAACTCCGCCCACTTTGAACATCTCTCATCCTGAAGCATATTAACCCTAATTCCCCCATAGAAGCACCTTTTAGCCCATCTAATTTATTCCTCCGCTGAAGAAAATAGTTCCAATTTAAACAGTACCATAAGAAATATTTTCTATATCCTATCTGACCTATCAGTTGATAGCTTAAAGCAGGCTGAAAGTAGAGTAGAATTCTGCTGTAAGGCGCATTCTGCTTTACTTTCAACCTGCTTTATGTAGTCACAGTTTTCAAAACTAGAAAAGTTGACCTACTGTAAAATTATAGCAAAGGGTTATAGCAGATGAAGGTTTATATTAGCTAGGAATGTTGAACCTTGTTTATCAAAGTGAAGGCAGCCTAAGATGTCCGCAAGCTGAAAGACTTTCCCCGCATAGAAATGGCTTTTCATGTTGTTAGTTACTTTCCATAGAAATGCTTTTCAGCTCACCTGATATTGAAGTGCTATTAGGATTGCCTTTTGTCCGTACATTCGTCTGTCCCTGTGCATATCAGTCCACAACTGCTTTTACCCATTACTCAATAGACTGTTTCTAATTTTAAGACAGATGAACACTTCAAGCATGTTGTAAGTAAAGCAGAATGTTCCTTATGCATGCCTTATGCACATTCTGCTTTACTTCTAGTCTGCTTTATTATTTAAGCGGCCATCTAATGGAATATAGAAAGTATTTCTATTTTTTATGATACATACTTTCAATCTGCTCTAACTTCAGTGGTCAGCTGTCTTAAATACTGTAACTAGAAACAGACTATGGGGTAATGGGTTAAATACTAGAAACAGGCTATGGAGTAATGAGTTAAATACTAGAAACAGGCTATCGGGTAATGGGTTAAATACTAGAAACAGGCTATGGGGTAATGGGTTGAACACTAGAAACAGGCTATGGGTTAAATACTAGAAACAGGCTATGGAGTAATGAGTTAAATACTAGAAACAGGTTATGGGATAATGGGTTAAATACTAGAAACAGGCTATGGGGTAATGGGTAGAACACTAGAAACAGGCTATGGGTTAAATACTAGAAACAGGCTATGGAGTAATGAGTTAAATACTAGAAACAGGTTATGGGATAATGGGTTAAATACTAGAAATAGGCTATGGGGTAATGGGTTAAATACTAGAAACAGGCTATGGGGTAATGGGTTAAATACTAGAAACAGGTTATGGGGTAATGGGTTAAATACTAGAAACAGGTTATGGGGTAATGGGTTGAACACTAGAAATAGGCTATGGGGTAATGGGTTGAACACTAGAAACAGGCTATGGGGGTAATGGGTTAAATACTAGAAACAGACTATGGGATAATGGGTTAAATACTAGAAACAGACTATGGGGTAATGGGTTAAATACTAGAAATAGGCTATGGGGTAATGGGTTAAATACTAGAAATAGGCTATGGGGTAATGGGTTAAATACTAGAAATAGGCTATGGGGTAATGGGTTAAACACTAGAAACAGGCTATGGGGGTAATGGGTTAAATACTAGAAACAGACTATGGGATAATGGGTTAAATACTAGAAACAGACTATGGGGTAATGGGTTAAATACTAGAAATAGGCTATGGGGTAATGGGTTAAATACTAGAAATAGGCTATGGGGTAATGGGTTAAATACTAGAAATAGGCTATGGGGTAATGGGTTAAATACTAGAAATAGGCTATGGGGTAATGGGTTAAATACTAGAAACAGGCTATGGGGTAATGGGTTGAACACTAGAAACAGGCTATGGGGGGTAATGGGTTAAATACTAGAAACAGGTTATGGGATAATGGGTTAAATACTAGAAACAGGATATGGGGGTAATGGGTTAAATACTAGAAATAGGCTATGGGGTAATGGGTTAAATACTAGAAACAGGCTATGGAGTAATGAGTTAAATACTAGAAACAGGCTATGGGGTAATGGGTAAAATACTAGAAACAGGCTATGGGGTAATGTGTTGAACACTAGAAACAGGCTGTGGGGTAAATACTAGAAACAGGCTATGGGGTAAATACTAGAAACAGGCTATGGGGTAATGGGTAAATACTAGAAACAGGCTATGGGGGTAATGGGTTAAATACTAGAAACAGGCTATGGGGGTAATGAGTTAAATACTAGAAACAGGTTATAGGGTAATGGGTAAAATACTAGAAACAGGCTATGGGGTAATGGGTTAAATACTAGAAACAGGTTATGGGGTAATGGGTTAAATACTAGAAACAGGCTATGGGGTAATGGGTTAAATTCTAGAAACAGGCTATGGGGTAATGGGTAAATACTAGAAACAGGCTATGGAGTAATGAGTTAAATACTAGAAACAGGCTATGGGGTAATGGGTTAAATACTAGAAACAGGCTATGGGGGTAATGAGTTAAATACTAGAAACAGGTTATAGGGTAATGGGTAAAATACTAGAAACAGGCTAAGGGGTTAAATACTAGAAACAGATTATGGGGTAATGGGTTAAATACTAGAAACAGGCTATGGGTTAAATTCTAGAAACAGGCTATGGGGGTAATGGGTAAATACTAGAAACAGGCTATGGAGTAATGAGTTAAATACTAGAAACAGGCTATGGGGTAATGGGTTAAATACTAGAAACAGGCTATGGGGGTAATGGGTAAATACTAGAAACAGGCTATGGGGGTAATGGGTTAAATACCAGAAACAGGCTATGGGGGTAATGAGTTAAATACTAGAAACAGGTTATGGGGTAATGGGTTAAATACTAGAAACAGGCTATGGGGTAATGGGTAAATACTAGAAACAGGCTATGGGGTATTGGGTTAAATACTAGAAACAGGCTATGGGGTATTGGGTAAATACTAGAAACAGGCTATGGGGTATTGGGTTAAATACTAGAAACAGGCTATGGGGTATTGGGTTAAATACTTGAAACAGGCTATGGGGTAATGGGATAAGTCAGTGACTTCAGAGCTACTGAGTAAGGAAATGTTTACATCAGTAACTATGTAAACATTTCTTGCCATCCCAGCTGTTGAAATAATAAATGTTCCATGTGGTTAGCGATACAATGTGTTCATCAGTCATGTGAATGAAGCTATTAGAAAGCTCATAATCATCATCTATTAACCATAAGTCTATTATAGTTCTGTCTGCTTTATCATTGTAATGGGGAATTATGGCAAAATTCAGATTAACACATTTAAGTTATTCCTCTACTTGAAGTATTAGGAGTGGATGAGTAGGGCAACTACCTTTATAGATTGAATCATACTTACTTACTTACTTACTTACTTAATCCTGATTTGATTTGTCATCTGCTGCGGGTGTCCAAGCATCTGGGGTAGGCAGCAGGCGGCTAGTTTGTCTGATACTTGATCATAGTGACGTAATATCAACTAGTATAACTGTAAAGAATACAGTAGTTCTTAATGCAAACTGAGAAGAGTCCTCTGATCAGGGTCTTCACTGTTTGTTAGTTTGGAAAATATGGACTACACTGAAAACAAGGTATTATGGAAACAGGAGGAACAATTTCTTTGTGTAATGGCATGGCTTAGAAAGATAGGGCCAGCCATTGACACAGGCATTCTGATCTTAGTCTTCACTGTTTGACAGACTACAAATCATCTAGAATATTACCTATATATATATTGAGCATTTCTGTATTTTGTGACCCTAATATTTCACGTTATAACACAAAGTATTTGTGGTATTTTGAGAAATGGAATGGCTGTAACCAGGACTATTATTTCTATGTTTGGTAGGGTTATGCAATAAATCTTGTTAGAGCCCACCACCTGTGTTAGTATAGGCCACTGACATGGTAGTATGATAAACAATGAAACTTTTCACTGTCATACGTGACTTTGCAAAAAGTAAAACAGCATCTGATTAGGAACGAAACTTTTTGCAAAGTGAATATATCTTAACCCATTATCCCTTAGCCTACTTCTAGTATAGAAGATAGGTAACCACTTAAAGTAGGTTGAAAGTAAAGCAGAATGTGCCTTAAGGCACATTCTGCTTTACTTTCAGCCTGCTTTAAGCTAATATCTTCTAAGATAAAGAAAATATTTCTTATGGTACATATTCTTGACAGTAAAAATTGGAACTATTTTCTTCAGTGGAGGAATAAATAAAAGGCATATTGATGGAGTAATGGGCAAATTTTAGTAGGCAAAGGAAAGAAAGTTTTCAAGAAACTGAAGTAAAACACAGTAACACATTTATAGACATTTGATACTGGTGAAACATGTGGAAAGATTTGACAAGTAGGCAGTTAAGTCAACATGATTGACCATACAAGTGGTGCTGGTGTAGGCTGTTCTGAATGCCCTAATAGTTTACTACTGTATGTATGTCCTGAATGACTCTATTTGCCTAACCCATATCCAGCCACACCGCAGTATTGACTTTCTTCAGTGCTATTATTCTCTCAAAATCGGTATGTCCATGTGTGTGGTTCAAACACTTGACCCTTTTCCCCCATAGCTAAGTATACACTCACACAATTTTAGGGGTGTATATTGTAATCAGGAGTAGTAGATGTGCAAGACACAAATTTAGGTCTCTTTGACCTTGACCTCTGGCCTTGAAGTTGGTGGCCAGTCTGTCTGCAAAATAGTGTACAGTTAAGTCCTCCTTCAGTTTCAACCTGATTCACTTGATACTTGGCATAATTATTAATCAGGAGTAGTAGATTTTTCAAAACGCAAATTTCAGGTCTCCTTGACTCTGACCGTGACCTCTGACCTTGATTATTGAAAAACCTTGTCGAGAACATGTGACAGGGAGCTGTAGTGGGGTACCTTTAGTGCTAGTTCTAGTTTTCAGTGGCTGCTTAAAGTAGACTGAAATTAAAGCCCTATGGCACTTAACCAGCATATGGTAAAACCTTGAAAAAGTGGATTCTATGAGGAATATGTAAAGATGTTAATGGGGATTTAGGAGACCTCTGATTTAAGGTTTTGCTATAGTTGTCTCTCTGTTATGTTTTATTTTCTGTATTATTTCAGGATCTGCCTCTATGAAGGCTGGCAAGATGGGAGAATACTATGACATTCTGGGCGTGAACAATCAGGCCTCAGAGACAGACATCAAAAAGGCGTAAGTCTACACTTCTACACTTACATTTACAATGAAACTCCCTTTAACCCTTAGATCTCTCACTAAATATTCATACATCATCATCATCATCATCAACATACATATATAAAACTCTGCCCACTACGTAAGTCAGCACTTTACAGTTCATTTACAATCCCTCTCTCCCTGAATATTTATATAAATGTATATATAAAGCTCTGCCCACTACGTACAGCACTTTACAGTTCATTTACAATCCCTCTCTCCCTGAATATTTATATAAATGTTTAAAGCTCTGCCCACTACGTACAGCACTTTACAGTTCATTTACAATCCCTCTCTCCCTGAATATTTATATAAATGTATAAAGCTCTGCCCACTACGTACAGCACTTTACAGTTCATTTACAATCCCTCTCTCCCTGAATATTTATATTATATAAATGTATAAAACTCTGCCCACTACGTACAGCACTTTACAGTTCATTTACAATCCCTCTCTCCCTGAATATTTATATAAATGTATAAATCTGCCCACTATGAATATCTATCATCTGAAGTATTACATTGATATGAAATAAGGATATTTTCCCCAGATGTATTTGGTGTTGAGTCTGCACTGTTTCCTGGGGAAAATGTTTCTTATTTTATTGGTCAATGATAAACATTAGTAGTTCTGATGATACATGTTATGATGTAGATGTTCATATTGGGCTGAACTTAACCCTTTACCTGATAGCCTAGTTATAATATTGAAGACAGGTCACCACTTAAAGCAGGTTGAAAGTAAAGCAGAATGTGCCTTAAGGCACATTCTGCTTTACTTTCAGCCTGCTTTAAGCTAAAATCTGCTAGGCTATATAAAATATTTGTAATGGTTATTGTTCATGAGGGTATAAACTGGAACTATTTTCTTCAGCGGAGGAATAAATTAAATACGCTAAAAGTCGCTTCTATGGGGGAAAGGGTTAATAGATTAAATAGTTAACACTTTACCCCATAAATACACCTTTAACTTAAAGCATTTTGCTTTACTTACAACCTGTTTTAAGTATTCACCAGTCTTCAAAACTAGAATCAGCTTATGGGGTAATTGGTTACCGTTAAGTCATAACGAATGAATCATACTCTCAAGATTATGTACAGCTTTCCCAGTGGAGAAGATGTTACATCTATTCTTTCCCATTTAAACAAAACTAAATGCAAACTCAATGCAATTAAATGTATAAAATGACAACCTCTAGAAAAAATTCTGATAGTTAATACTATCTGGGTGGCAAACGTTTTGGAGCTTAATTGGTCAAACACCATATTAACCCAGCCTGTGATCAGGTCCTAACAATGGATGTAATGTTTGATCACAAATATTCATAGATTGCAATGATGATGTTTCTTTATCAGATAGCTGCCATACTTCCCATGTTGTACTGTAATGTTCTAAATTCTATTACTAATGTCTGTGGTTAGGACACATAACTCACCAACTATTTAACAATTTAGAAGTGTATGAGGCTTCTCACAACTGCTAGACCAACTGCTAGACCTATAGGATTGTCTGTGGTAGCAGACTCACCTTTTCCTTAGATCAGTGTACAGTCAAACTTTGATATTGCAAACTTGGTAAAGTCAAACATACCTGTTTTGTAAAGATTAAACCTGGCTAAACCAGGTTTTAACTTTAAAACATAGGTTATGTTTGACTTACCCGAGCTTGAACTAAGGAATTTTATATGTAGAGATATCGGGTATTTCCAGTTAAGTGAATTTCAGATATCAACGTTTGACTGTATTAACTATATGAATATATTTAGGGCAGAATGTCCAGGATAGTTCATAAGGATATATGAATAATTTTTTTATATTGATAGGGCAGAATTTTCAGGATAGTTTATATTTTAAATGCTAAAATCCTTATATCTCTTCCAAACCTAATGCTGGTTTGTAAGTATTTACCAGTGTCAGTCAGTTCGTACCACAAATAAATGAACATGTGTTTTATAAACTACATCTGTCAAGATAAAGCCTAAGAATAGTGTACTAGGCCGCTGGGATAGAGACTATGATCTATATACTCAGATATTCATTGATATGAGGCCTCAATGACAGGTATTTACATCAGCTTATGTAAATGATGACACATATTTAACTCATTGTATGCTGGATAATGTTTTTGGCTGCAACAATTGTCGTCAGCTACTGTTCTAAAAATAGAATTTTCAAAAACAGTTTGGATCCTGATGAAACGCCCTGTAACCATTGGGATCCAAACTATTTGCACACATAATAACAATACTGTCGCTAGCCTGCAAAGAGATAAGAAGTGTTCAGTACAGGTAACACCTATGACTCAAAATTCAACTTTCTGCACTCAGAACTTTTCTCCTTCTAATATCATAATTATATTGATGATCATTGAAAACAGAGTGTAGACCTAGATCAGCCAAATTCTGAGTGAAGGAGCTGTAACAGCTCCAAAAGATTTGTCTAATGAGTGCGTACACTGTTTTCTTAACCCATTACCCCATAAATACGCCTTTTACGTCTTTAATTTATTCCTCCACTGAGGAAAATAGTTCCAATTTATACAGATATGAATATGTTGATAAGAACTAATTTTTACATTCTAGCAGATGATAGCTTTAAGCAGGCTGAAAGTAAAGCAGAATTGATCTTATGGCGCATTTTGCTTTACTTTCAACCTGCTTTAAGTAGACACCTATATTCAATATTAGAAACAGGCTATGTGGGAAAGGGTTAAAGGATCTGTCTGGGGGTTGTCTGCACTCTTTTCATGGGAGGAAATTTCTTTACTTTATTAGCCAATATTTGATAATTGAGATGGTAGCTGATATTCACAGTGTTTGAAGTTTTATGTATCATTATTCAGCTGGAGACTTGGTCAAACTCGTTACCTAAATGCAAACAAGTTGGATCAAGAGAAGCTGTCTGATCTGGGTTTACACTGTTTTCAAAAAATGCTAAAACCTCTCTGTAATGACCACTAAACTATGTTATCAAGCAGGTGTTAAATGTAGGTGGCTGCTTAAAGCAAGAGAGGTTTTACTGTATGCAATAAGAAGGGAAAAAAGCTTTGCCACAGAAAAAAAAATCTAATACTGATTGAGAGCTGAATCATTTGCCGACACTTACTTGTAGCTTTGGTAATTGTTAGATATTAATTATGAATAGTGATATATGGGGGTTAATATGAAGCAGAAGGTTAGTCCATTTATCAAGGCAGCATATAGGTAGTGACACAATAGGTTTTGGTGCTTTACCGTATAGCCTGTTTATAGATTTGAAGATATGTGACCACTTAAAGCATGTTGAAAGTAAAGCAGAATGCGCCTTAAGGCACATTCTGCTTTACTTTCAACATGCTTTAAGCTAACATCTGCTAGAATATAAAGCAAATAGTTATTATGATACATGCTCATGACTACAAATTGGAACTATTTTCTTCAGCGGAGTAATAGAGTAGGTAAAGGCATCTTAAGATGAAGAGTGAGTTTAGAAACCTCTTATATAATTCTGGAACACTTTAACAAGTGTATACAGATCCTTGTTTGAGCCAAGCCACTTTATGAGTCTGCTAATTACTGAAAGGAATAGGTAAAGGCATTTTACCATGAAGAGTTTAGTGTTGTGATGTTAGAAACCTCTTATATAATTCTGGAACACTTTAACAAGTGTATACAGATCCTTGTTTGAGCCAAGCCACTTTATGAGTCTGCTAATTACTGAAAGGAATAGGTAAAGGCATTTTACCATGAAGAGTTTAGTGTTGTGATGTTAGAAACCTCTTATACGGAAAAAAAGGCTTGCCTTTATGTTCTTAAGTAATGCATGATAAAACCAAAGGTATTCCAATTCTTTTCAATCACTGACAGACTTTAAAAAGTGTTTGATTTGCGCGTCAATAATCATCTCAAAACTAGGCAACTACAAAACATGGGGGCTGACATCTTGGATGATGACGTCGCGGCTTTTACGAAGAGTTGTGTGTGACGTTTCGGAATTCCAGATTTCGGTGCTATTTTTAAACCATTTTAAGCATGAATAACCCACAACACTCACTTGTAATGGTTTCCTCCAAAGGACAAACAAAACAGTTCAATTCATACCCTTAAACGCTTAAATGAATGTTATTTGCAAAAAGCTACTTCTCAATCGAACCGATAAAAATAACGGATTATCAATACGTCATCAATATAAATAATGACGTCATTATTGGTGGTCATATGACTTCCAAAAATAGTTTCTGATTGCATTATAGGTGTACGGAGGAGTTTTAACTTTTAACATTGTACACACGGGTGCTTATAAATCTATTTGATTATTTGGTTTAACAACATAATTATAGATCTTGTCCCAAACAATTTAGGTATATAATAAAAGTCCGAGTTGGTTGTGTAATCCAGATCTCAATCACGAGAGGCGTAGCCTCGAGTGTGATCTGGAATACACAACAAACTGATACCACACTGGTGATAGATCTATTCTGTTTTCATTAGACTAGTACAATTTTGCTTTTTTCCGTCCATAGGCAAAGCCTAAATACATATTATAATTCTGAAACACTTAAACCCATTACCCCATTAGCTGATTCTAGTTTTAAAGATGGGCAACTGCTTAAAGCAGGTTGAAAGTAAAGCAGAATGTGCCTTAAGGCACATTCTGCTTTACTTTCAGTCTGCTTTAAGCTACTATCTACAAGTATGAAGAAAATATTTCTTATGGTACATATTTAGGACTTTATGAATAGGAACTATTTACTTCAGTGGAACAATAAATTAAAGGCGTAAAAGCATACTTATGGGGTAATAGGTTAACAATTGTATACACATCCCTATTGCAGCCATGCCTCTTTAAGAGCCTGCTAATTATAGAATTTAATCATGGAATCTCTAATTCTCATTAATGGCTATCTGGTCTGTTAAACTGATTGTGAGTATGTTAACAGGTATTTCAGAGATTACCCAGCTCATTCAGCTAGTTCAGGTCTCAGGACTGCTTACAATGATAACTCATTCAACCCTGAAACTCCAGTATGTTTGCCTGAAGGGTTGCAAGAAACTATTGAACTGTTATAGATCTTGATCTACAATGTTTGCATACCTACTAGGACAAGTGTACATTAAGGCACATTCTGCTTTACTTTTAACCTGCTTTAAGTAGTCACCTATTTCGAAAAACTAGAAAAAAATTATTGGGTAATTGGTTAAGTAGCATACTAGCATTAATTAAGTAGAATTGCCCTAAGTCTAGAAGTTGTTTTAGATTATCAGCAGATATGCTGGTGTTAAAGCAGGCAACGTTTATGCATAGCTTCAAAGATTTTATGAATATGTTGATGTTTATAAACATGTTGCATTTTCTCTACATGTTCCATACCTTCTCAGGGTATGGAATATTAAAACCACACCCTTTATGAATATCTATCACCTGAACAAATACATTATGCAATAAAATAAGGGAAAGTTCCTAGGATAGGGTGCAGACACATGATAAACTGATCCAATAAGAAAACAGGGAAGACCCAATTCAGACAGCTTACCGTCTTTAGCCATGTATTGTGCGCACTTTTATCATAAAATCTTTTTTCTGCAATTTGGGGGTGCGTACAATACAGGGGAACAAGACTGTCTAGCCTACCTTGACCAACGGTTAGCGCCCGTAGGAACGATGTGTTAAGATTGCGCAATACGCTGTAGGGCTTTAATTGACACCTCCCATAGTCGGGGATTAGGGCTGTTTATTGGAGATGACACGCTAGTGACCCCAATTATAATCAGTTATGATTGTCCGGGTGTAAACTGTTGATGTTATGACACTTGATTGCTTATAAGTTGTTAAAATTAGTCTCCGATCTGAGAATGCAAGCCCTCATTATTTGAAGCTTCTTTTGAGGGAGCACGTTAGTCGTTACGTACAGTATCTAATACAATCTAAATCGGTAAGGCATTTTGAACTGAGAGAGAAATAAAGTAAATAAACAAGTTGTTATTCATAATTATTGCGTGAAATCGCTCCAAAGGAAGTAAACTTAGCTCTGGTTGCATCGTAGAAACAAAGCGTCACTGTATAAACACCACCATTTCCAGGCCCGAACTGCGCATAATCGAATTTACTATTTCCGGATTATTCATTGGATTTGCGGCACTCGATTTTCAGAGCGAAACTTTTTGCAACTTTTTCGGAACATTCGTATTCTACCGTATTTTTTTATATTTCAATAAATACTAGTGATGAAATAATTCGATACAATAAATGTTTAGTACATGTATTTATATATTTTAATCCTAATAAACGCATCTACAAACTTACACAGAATAATGTAGGGTGATTCTAATCAGGAACATATTCCGTTCCTGTTCTAATGTGAGGCTAGAAATGAAAATTAAATATGCCCATAAAAATATGTCTGGTTTCGTTTCCAGTATTTGAAAGACAGTCGCACCTTATTTTGGGAACTTCGAAGGGTGGATTTCACCCCCTGACTATCAGAATACTTGTAATTATCACATATTTAACGGATTTTCTTGGTCCTAAAATATGCCTACGGAACTCTCTTCATTTAAAAACAACTGGGTTCAGCAGGAGAAATCGTGCGTACGACGGCTGACACCTTGGGAAAAAGTTTTTTTCAGACATTTAACCCTGAAAATAAGGGTGCGTGTTATACACGGATGCGCACAATACTCGGCAAATGACGGTAGTTTAACTTTTGGTCTGTGTTTTTGTGTTTGGTGGTTGACTGTATGCTCCACTCAAGAAGCTCTTGGAGCCAGTCAAGGTCATTTAGAAGTTATTGTCACATCGGGGCCTAGAGATTCACAACTACATCTTGTTCTGTTTTTCTTTTACAGCAACACATCTACTTCAATACTTTCAGTGCTTTGATTCTTTTACAGCAACACATTCACTTCAGTACTTTCAGTGCTTTGATTCTTTTACAGCTACAGAAAGATGGCCTTGAAGTGGCATCCAGACAAAAATCCCGAAAAAAAAGATGAAGCAGAAAAGAAGTTTAAAGAGATATCAGAAGCGTATGAAGTTTTATCAGACAGTAAGTGTCCCTGATTGATCTGGGATGAACGGCTCTCACATATTGATCTACTGTATACCCTCATATAAACACCCCTGGGGGCAATGCAAAATCCCTAAATTAAATCAGTCTTTAAAGTTTATATCTGATAGGTTTTGAGAGTTTGTTACATATTTAACTAAAATCAATTGAGAGATTAGACTTATTTACCCATTACTACATTAGTACATATTTTCGCCTTAAATTTATTCCTGTAATTTGAACCCTTTATTCCATAGATACACATTCATCTAATCTGTAGATAGCGCCATACCTTAAGGATAGCCACTTTAATAAGTTAAACAAATGAAATGTTATGATTTATCCTTCCAGAAAAGAAGCGAGAAATTTACGACAAATATGGCAAACAAGGTTTACAGGCACACAACAGCAACGGCAATGGACCGGGCTACGAGGACTACGGGTTTGACAGTTTCGCAGGATTCCATTTCAGAGATCCAGAGGAAGTTTTCCGAGAATTCTTTGGGGGAAGAGATCCATTTGCAGAATTCTTCCCAGGTATGAGGGGGGTAGGGAAAGGTTTTTGCAAACCAATTTGGATCCATACCCATTTCTACCAGTGGCAGCTTTTGACTCATCTTTTACCCTCGAACTTCTCATACTGTTACAACCCTTTACCCCAGACCCTGTCTGTAGCATTGAAGGTAGATAACTACATAAAGCAGGTTGAAAGTAAAGCAGAATGTATTGTGAGGCATGTTATGCTTTATTTTTATTCTGCTTTAAGCTGACATCTGCTATATGCAGAAAATATTTCTTACGATGTATAAATTGAAATTAGTTTCTTCAGCAATGAACTGCCTATACTCTTACCCATCAACAGCCCCATACTCTTAGCTATGAACTATCTATACTCTTACCCATGAACTGCCCAAACTCTTACCCACAAACTGCCCATACTCTAACCCACGAACTTCCCATACTCTTACCTATGAACTACCCATATTTTTACAAAGGAACTGCCCATACTCTTAGTCATGAACCAACCATACTCTTACCCTTAAACTGCCCATACTCTTACCTATGAACTACCCATACTCTTACCAATGAACTAACCATACTCTTAGTCATGAACCGCCAAAACTGCATAGACTCTTACCCATGAACTTCCCAAACTCTTACCCATGGTCTGCCCCTACTCTAACCCATAAACTTCCAATACTCTTACTTATGAACTACCCATACTCTTACCCATGAACTGATCATACTCTTACCCTTGAACTGCCCATACTCTCACTTATGAACTGCCCATACTCTTAGCTTTGAAATGCCCATATTCTTACCATTGAACTGATCATACTCTTACCATTGAACTGCCCACACTCTTACCAATGAACTGATCATACTCTTACCAATGAATTGCTCATACTGTTACCATTGAACTGCCCACACTCTTACCATTGAACTGATCATACTCTTACTTATGAACTGATCATACTCTTACCATTGCACTGCTCATATTCTTACCAATGAACTGCTCATATTCTTACCATTGAACTGATCATTCTCTTACCATTGAACTGCTCATACTCTTACCAATGAACTGCTCATACTCTTACCATTGGACTGACCATACTCTTACCATTGAACTACTCATACTCTTAGCCTTGAACAGACTGCCCATACTCTTACCATTGAACTGATCATACTCTTACAATTGAACTGCTCATATTCCAACCATTGAACTGCTCATACTCTTACCATTGAACTGATCATACTCTTACCATGAACTGCGCATACTCTTACTTATGAACTGCCCATACTCTTACCATTGAACTGATCATACTCTTAGCCTTGAACTGCCCATACTCTTACCATTGAACTGATCATACTCTTACCATTGAACTGCTCATATTCTTACCATTGAACTGCTCATACTCTTACCATTGAACTGATCATACTCTTACCACTGAACTGCCCATACTCTAACCATTGAACTGCTCACACTCTTACCATTGAACTGATCATACTCTTACCATTGAACTGCCCACACTCTTACCAATGAACTGATCATACTCTTACCCACGAACTGCTCATACTCTTATCATTGAAATGCTCATACTCTTACCATTAAACTGACCATACTCTTAGCCTTGAACTGCCCATACTCTTACCATTGAACTTATCATACTCTTACCATTGAACTGCTCATATTCTTACCATTGAACTGATCATACTCTTACCATTGAACTGCCCACACTCTTTTCATTGAACTGATCATACTCTTACTATTGAACTGCTCATATTCTTACCATTGAACTGCTCATACTCTTACCATTGACCTGATCATACTCTTAGCCTTGAACTGCCCATACTCTTACCATTGAACTGATCATACTCTTACCATTGAACTGCTCATATTCTTACAATTGAACTGATCATACTCTTACCATTGAACTGCCCACACTCTTTTCATTGAACTGATCATACTCTTACTATTGAACTGCTCATATTCTTACCATTGAACTGCTCATACTCTTACCATTGAACTGATCATACTCTTAGCCTTGAACTGCCCATACTCTTACCATTGAACTGATCATATTCAAACCATTGAACTGCTCATATTCTTACAATTGAACTGATTATACTCTTACCATTGAACTGCCCACACTCTTATCATTGAACTGATCATACTCTTACTATTGAACTGCTCATATTCTTACCATTGAACTGCTCATACTCTTACCATTGAACTGATCATACTCTTAGCCTTGAACTGCCCATACTCTTACCATTGAACTGATCATACTCAAACCATTGAACTGCTCATATTCTTACAATTGAACTGATCATACTCTTACCATTGAACTGATCATACTCAAACCATTGAACTGCTCATATTCTTACAATTGAACTGATCATACTCTTACCATTGAACTGATCATACTCAAACCATTGAACTGCTCATATTCTTACAATTGAACTGATCATACTCTTACCATTGAACTGCTCATACTCTTACCATTGAACTGATCATACTCTTAGCCTTGAACTGCCCATACTCTTACCATTGAACTGATTCTACTCAAACCATTGAACTGCTCATATTCTTACCATTGAACTGATCATACTCTTACCATTGAACTGCCCACACTCTTATCATTGAACTGATCATACTCTTACTATTGAACTGCTCATATTCTTACCATTGAACTGATCATACTCTTACCATTGAACTGCCCACACTCTTATCATTGAACTGATCATACTCTTACTATTGAACTGCTCATATTCTTACCATTGAACTGATCATACTCTTAGCCTTGAACTGCCCATACTCTTACCATTGAACTGTTCATACTCTTACCATTGAACGGTAGATATTCTTACCATTGAACTGATCATACTCTTACCATTAAACTGCCCACACTCTTATCATTGAACTGATCATACTCTTACTATTGAACTGCTCATATTCTTACCATTGAACTGATCATACTCTTATCATTGAACTGCCTACACTCTTATCATTGAACTGATCATACTCTTCCCATTGAACTGATCATATTCTTACCATTGAACTGATCATACTCTTATCCTTGAACTGCCCATACTCTTACCATTGAACTGATCATACTCTTACCATTGAACTGCCCACACTCTTACCATTGAACTGATCATACTCTTACTATTGAACTGCATGCACTCTTCCTATTGAACTGATCATACTCTTACAATGAACTGCTCATACTCTTACCCATCAACTGCTCATACTCTTACCATTGGACTGCTCATACTCTTACCATTGAACTGATCATACTCTTACAATGAACTGCTCATACTCTTACCCATGAACTGCTCATACTCTTACCATTGAACTGCCCATACTCTAACCATTGAACTGATCATACTCTTACCATTGAACTGATCATACTCTTACCATTGAACTAATCATACTCTTACCATTGAACTGCTCATACTCTAACCATTGAACTGATCATACTCTTACCAATGAACTAATCATACTCTTACCCATGAACTGTTCATACTATAACCATTAAACTGCTCATACTCTTACCCATGAACTGCTCATACTCTAACCATTGAACTGATCATACTCTTACCAATGAACTAATCATACTCTTACCATTGAACTGCTCATACTCTAACCATTGAACTGATCATACTCTTACCAATGAACTAATCATACTCTTACCCATGAACTGCTCATACTCTAACCATTAAACTGCTCATACTCTTACCCATGAACTACTTGTACTCTTTCCCTTGAACTTTCCCATATTCTTACCCTTGAACTGGTCATGCTCTAACCCTTGATATGTCCATACTCTTACCATTGAACTAATCATACTCTTACTCTTGAACTGCCCACACTCTCACCATTGAATTAACCATTCTCTTACCATGTATTTTATACTATCTGAGGTTGGTATGTTCTGTTTTTTATCCCATGTGTTACTAACTTGTGCAGATTGTCAAGTGGAAGGCACCTTTAGTAGCTCTCTGTCATTCATTAACCCTTCTCCTACCGAATATTCATATTTAAAACTCCACCCACTATGAACATCTGAACTATAACATTGGCGACTAAAATCAAGATATTTTTTTATTAAAGACAAAGTGCACACTCGTAAACCAGTACAGACCCTAATCAGGCAATTCCTTCAGGATTCGCCTAATCTGGATTTACACTGTTTTCAAAAGGCGTCAATATACTGACTCTAATAGCGGGATTAGGGCCAACCCATTACCCCGTTTCTTGTTTTTAAGATAAGGAACATAAAGGAGGTTGAAAGTAAAGCAGAGTGCGCCTTAAGGTGCATTCTGCTTTACTTTCATCCTGCTTTAAGCTACCATCTGCTAGATTATATCAAATATATCTTATGATTTAATTTCATGACTGTATAAATTGGAACTATTTTCTTCAGCGGAGGGGAAGATTTAAGGTGTAAAAAAGCATATTTATGGGCTACTGGATTAAACAGCAAACTGTTATAGAGACTATACGTACTAATTTGTCTTGTTTTGACTGTGTTGGCCTTATATGTTTACAGTGTAAGTTAACCATTTACTCAATCGCATGTTTTTAGTATTGAAGATAGGTGACCACCTAAAGCAGGTTGGAAGTAAAGCAGAATGTGCCTTCATGCACTTTCTGCTTTCCTGCCAGCCTGTTTTAAGCTACCATCTACTAAGATATAGAAATTATTACTATTGAAACACATTCATGACTATCAATCTGGAGTATTTTCTTCAGTTGAGGAATGAATTAAATGCACAACAATGCATATTTATGGAGTAATGGGTTAACTGACTGGTGTGTCTGACTGGCGTAACTTGTTTCTTATAGGAACCCGAGGGGGAGGATTTACCAATGGACTGTTTGCAGATTCTTTTACAGGCTTTCCAGGGCCAAGTTCCTTTTTCGCCCCGACATTTGGCAATGACCCCTTCAGCGGTGGCTCGGGGTAGGTATACGCAGGACCCCTTTGCTTTACAACATCTGTCCCCAAAATAATGATAATACTAGTAATACTGCAGGATTTGTGTCTGTTTGAAGTGTGTCTGTATGTTAAACACATATCATGGTAGTTGTCATTGTGTCCTGTTTACAGGCATGTCCTGTTCTCATTTAGAATTATGGTGAAACACGTATTAAGTGGTCATACAGAGGAGTAGTATGGCGATACATCTTATCTCATTACCCAATAGCCTGTTTCTAGTTTTGAAGGTAGGTGACCACATGAAGCAGGTTGAAAATAAAGCAGAATATGCCTCAATGTGAATTCTGATTTACTTTCAGCCTGCTTTAAGCCATCATCAGCTAGGATAAAGAAATAGTTTAACAATATCAAGTGGTCCTACAGTGGTGAAGCAAAGATATATACTTTCCTCTATAGCTTGTTTTCAGTATTGAAGACAGATTGTTGCTTAAGCAGGTTGAAAGTACATGTAAAACCGAATGCCCAGTAAGCAGCATTCTGCTTTACTTTCAACCTGCTTTAACCAAGCAAGCATACAAGGAAAGTTAATTGCAATATTTAGGCTTTAATGGATTAAGCATACATCTCATGTATGAGCCTTACTCTTTATCTTTCTTTAAGCAGCCAGCATTTTCAAACAGGTGAAATAGGACTTATTTTGAACAGTTTTATTCATCATAGTTTTGATAACATGAAAGTGCAGTAAAATTATTTTCAATTTCATAAGATTTTATCTTCATCTTTGGAAATGGGTTTTTGCCTCCGTCCTTTCAATATTTCCTACCTGAATTTAGTTATACGTTTCAAACAGAGATTATTTGGCAGGTACATTTTGCCTGTAGGTAATATAAAAACCACATACCTTAACCCATTACCCCGTAAATATGCCTTTTATACGCCTTTAATTTGTAGTTCCAATTTATACAGTAATGAATATGCATTATAAGAATTATATTCTATATCCTGACAGAGGGTAGCTTAAAGCAGGCGGAAAGTAAAGCAGAATGTGCCTTAAGGCACTTTCTGCTTCACTTTCAACCTGCTTTAAATGGTGATATGTCTCCGAAACTAGAAACAGGCTATGGGGGAATTGATTAACTAGAAATGAAGAGGTATGTCTTACATAATAAAATGATAAAATATGTCTTTTCCATTCCTTATATTGTATCTACTCATTAAAATCACCTCAATTATTCTAATGAATAGTCACCACATAATTATAGGGTTTGGTAAAGTCATAAAGGTGAGAAATGTTTTTGATATCTCAAATACTAAAATCCATATGTTGTGACTACTCACTAGAATCCTCTCAAAGAGATAAATTCTAATGGGTAGTCATAACATAGGATTTGGTAAGTCATGAAGGGCAAAACTTTTGAAATCTCTAATTTAATACCGCTTATATGTACATTTGCCTGTAATATATCAGGGTATGACTGATGTTCTCTGTCTCCTATACAATCTAACACTCAATTCACCCAGTCTGCAAACTCGGTAATGAAAACATGATGATAAACATAACCATGGTAAACCCTGTCTTCACTGACACTTAACACTGTACTTTATAGCTTGGTTCTAGTTTTGAAGAAAGTTGGCCACTTAAAGTTGAAGGCGTATTTATGGGGTAATGGGTTAAGCTGCTAACATTCAGTAAGATAGCCATTTCATCCTATTTTAGTTAGAGGTGTTTTTATAGGGTAATGGGTTAAGCTGTCACCTTTCTTTTATGCAGTCAATTAATGTTATTGTCAGTGGTCGTAATACAGAGGTTTTACTGTACTATACAATCTCCAAAGACCCTCTACTGAATACCAATGTACTTTTAGTCAACCTTATTCTCAGTGGCCGTAATACTGTGCCATACAATCTCCACAGACCCCCTAATGAATACCAATGTACAAGTCATGATATGTGTTTTTCTCTGATCACTTGATGTGTCTATATCTTTGTGAGCAAATCACTTCTAAGCAGGGAATCAGCAAGGTGGCAGCAGGTTGTCGTGTTCCATCACTCTAGAGGCATTCCAATTGTGTATGATCACTCTAGAGGCATTCCAAATGCATTAGTCAAAGGTGCTTTAGGTACAGAGGGAAAGACTTTATTCCATCCAACATGAATCTAAAAACAAATGCAATGCAATAAAATGTAGAAAATGTGTTGTTGAAAATGTTAAAGATTTAGTAAAATCTGAATGCCAAACAGATTTGAGCCAGATCAGACACTAAGTTACTCGGTTCAAAACTGTTTTCTATGGACTTAATTATTTAAGAGCTATATGTTTAGTAGGTAAGAAAAATGTTTATCCCACAGTACTGACTTATCTACCAGGGGTATATATGAAAACAGCAGGCATTATCAATAACATAACAGTAACAGGTCTTAAAGGTGACATACTGTGAACTTTGTGTAAAGATGGCATCAATTTGAAGAAGCATTATGGTGTCCGATGATTAGGGAATTCTTAATGCTGAACACAAATTTAAAGCAGAAAGCTCATAAAGGTGATTTTTGTAGATTATTTTAGGCTCATCAATCTGTTTAGAGTGGCAGTTTACAAAATTGTTGATTCTGAATTCTGGTTGACCCAGCTGAGTGGACAAAATTGTACAAAATAGAGACCGAGCTTATTTGATATAATTGTACAAAATAGAGACCCAGCTCATTTGACCAAATTCTACAAAATAGAGACCCAGCTCATTAGACAAAATTGTACAAAATAGAGACCCAGCTCATTTGACCAAATTCTACAAAATAGAGACCCAGCTCATTAGACAAAATTGTACAAAATAGAGACCCAGCTCATTTGACCAAATTCTACAAAATAGAGACCCAGCTCATTAGACAAAATTGTACAAAATAGAGACCCAGCTCATTTGATAAAATTGTTGATTGCAGGTCATGACTGTATAATGTAGAACTTTTTTTTTTCGGTGGAGGAATAGATTAACTCTTTGAACCCTAGTCCCGCATATATGCATCATTTGCAAACAGTGTACCGGTAAGGAGTATCTATGTCCTATGCAAACAGTGTAGACCCTGATCAGAGGGCTCCTTAAGGAGCCCTCTGATCAGGGTCTACACTGTTTATTCATTTTGACATATATTGTACAAATAAACTCTAACAAATGTCAAAAAATGAACTAGATTAAATTGAAAACTAGAAGTGTCAATTTGAGGTTTCAGGGAGGAAAGGGTTAAAGGCATTAAAAGGCATCTATTTGTGCAATGTGTTAAAACAGCAAGTTAATTTGTTTTGAATGGGGAAAAGTTTGGCAATTATATCTCGAGGTCTCATTGTATGGGAATGAAGAAGTAAGAGATTCTTGGCAAGAGGCGACCAGTCTATTCCTGGGGCACCTTAATGTACACAGAAATAGACTGGTTGGTAATAGCCATTAACTCATTCTTTTGAAAAAGTCTGGATCCAGACCATACACCAAGTAGCTCTGTGTCTGATCAGGATCCAAACTGTTTGACACTCCAATTTAGGTTTCTATACCTAAAGAGATTGCAAACAATTTTTGAAGCACATGAATTTATTTGTAACATTATAGCTGGATAAGTATTTATGTGTTTGCTGGCAATAACTAAAAAGATTTTTGAAATCCGGCGGTAGTGGCCCAATGGTTAACACCTTGGACTACGGTACCAGGGGTCGTGAGTTCGATCCCCCGCCGGACCAGCGGTCTGACTAGGGGATTTTTCTGAATCCCCGATGATGTACAGGAATGTTCTTGAGCAAGACATGTACCGCGAATTGCTCCTCTCCACCCAGGGGTTAAAATGGGTACCTGTGAAGGGTCTGAGTCGGTACTGCGGCTGCATTTGACTGCGCCATATGTTAGCAGTGCTCATAGGCAAGATGGCTCGATGATCAAGGGAGTATATGTACAGTCGGCTGAGCGGTCATTCGGACTGAAAGTAGACTTTAACTTGGTATATTACTATTACTAAATTCTTAACAAGTGGTCAATCATGGATTGAAAGAATCGCAGTAAAAATATCAGAACTTAACTCTTACCATGCTAGCAGCAGATATGTGCCACAGTGATTACCTTTGCAAACAGTTTGGATCCTGATGAGACACCGTGTAACACTCTTTCCCTGAATTCTATGTTTAGGACAGTTGCACACAACAAATTTTGCAGACTACCAAATTACCTAGCATGCAAAGAGTTCAATTTGGCTGATAGTTAATGAACTGTAATATTGTCTTATACAGCAGAGAAGCTCTTCTATCCCAATATGTCATATTAATTATAAGATTATTGCCAGTTTAAATATTATGTTTGCTGTCTCATATACATATCATTAACATACTGCCATATTATCAAATTGCTTCGAGATTTAAAATACACTTATTGCCATATTATCAGTATATTTCCAGATTTAATATAAAAAGTATGCCATAATATCAGTTTGCTTCCAGATTTAATGTAAAAATGCTGCTATATTATCAGTTTGATTCCAAATTTAATGTAAAAAAAACTACCATATTTTCAGTTTACTCATAGATTAAATGTAAAAGTGCTGCCATATTATCAGTATATTTCCAGATTTAATATGAAAATACTGCCATATCAAATTGCTTCCAGATTTAATGTAAAAATGCTGCCTTATTGTCACTTTGCTTCAAGATTTAATGTAAAAATGCTGCCATATTGTCAGTTTGCTTCCAGATTTAATGTAAAATTGCTGCCATATTGTCAGTTTGCTTCCAGATTTAATGTAAAAATGCTGTCATATTAGCAGTTTGTGCCAACATTTATCACGAACCTGCTAAGATTTTATCAGATTGATTTGAGATATTTTATTATTATGGTACATTCTGATTTAAACTATTTCACCAACATTTGGTAACATTCAGAAGTGATTTGCTCCACAAAAGATTGTTTTCAGCAGTTTTGTTATAATGTGTGTTAAAATAATATATGTGTCCATTTTTGTGAGATTTGAAGTTCTATAAGTTTTGATTTTTCGTGATGGATGGGTTGGGTTGCACAGCTTCAGCACAATGCATTCTGGGTAATTTGATGGCTTCCTGCACCAGTTGTAGTAACGTGTTCGACCTGCATGCTAGGACATGCATAACCCTATAGACAAGCTCCAGATAAGGGGGAGTAAACTGAACAAATCCGACATTTTCTCACTCGTTTGACTTTTCAGCACCAAGTCCTGTGGTGTTACTACTCATTAGAATCGTCTCTTCAAGATGATTCTAATGAGTAGTGACACTATAGGTTAAATAGAGATATAAAGGTTTGGAAATACTCGACTTATCTGGAGTTGGAGCTCTGCCCCATAGAACCCTTTAGATGTCACTCTCTATGTATTATATATGCTAGTGTCCTGCACAGTTTTATAATGACATGTCCCTATGTTGTAAGACTTTAATTTGAATGTTAATTCGGTCAAATTTATGCTAAGGAACCATTTAGAAGAAGATCCATGGAAACCCTAACCTTGAGCCGGATTCATAACATTATCGTTAACTGTTTCTCCTTTCAGGCAAATAACAGTGATAGCTGGTCCTCCTATTTTTTGTCCCACAATGCCCTTGGGTGGGCCAGAGAGCCACCCCATGCAGTGGGGTGGGCCAGAAAGCCATACCACGCATTGGGTTGGGCCAGAAAGCCCTGACATTCAGTGGGGTGGGCCAGAAAGCCCTGCCATGCAATGGGGTAGGGCACAAAGCCCCACTACACATTGGGGTTGGCCAGTAAGCCCTGTCATGCACTTGGGTGGGGCACACAGCCTCCCTTTACCGTACTTCGGGGCACAAGAAAGGGTATTCATTCGGCAATGTCCACCTTTCATGCCTTAGTACGTATATCTGTCCACTTATGTTGAAGTTAAACTTTAATGCCAAAAGAGTAACAATGCAGAAAGTTCTTGTTCCAGCATTCTACACTAACCTTAACCCATTACCCCAATACTCTGTTTTATGCCACCACTGAACAAAGTATAGTATACAGCCATGAATATGCACCATAAGAAACATTTTCTACATCATTTCAGATAGTATGTAAGCGGTCTGAAAATAAAGCAGAATGTGCCTTAAGGCGAATTAAACTTTACTTCCAACCTGCTTTAAGTGGTCACCTGTCTTCAAAACTAGAAACTATGTAGTAAAGGGTCAACCCAGCCTGCTTTAAGTTACCACCTGCTAGAATAAGACGTATTCCTTCTGATACATATTCTTGACTGTATAGATAGGAATTATTTTCTTCCGCCGAGGATTAAATGGAACGCGAAAAGGCGCTTCTATAAGGGTAAGGGTTAAGGGTTGTTCTGTCTTGAGAGGTTTCCATGTTTCTTCAATAAACTTAATCTTTATCTTGCTGAATTGTCGTCTGCTTCAAATGAATTGTCTGTGAAAAAAATCAAACTATTTCAAGAGTTCATTATGAGTGCCAAACTTGAATCCAGATTAGACGCCATGTTATGCGGCAACTAATCTGGATCCAAACTGCTTGCTCAGCATGATAAGGGGTTACATGTCTTTGACTGTTAAATGTTTATCAATGTTTATTAATGTTCAATGTTTAGCAAGTTGAATATTGATAAATTTAAAAGAATGGAAGAAAGTTTTTATTTTGTTATTTAATTTTATAATGCACAGTTCTATGTTTTGTTTAAGTTCACAGAAGTTTAGTTCGTTCTATCACTTTCTCATACATGTCCATCTAACAATGCATTTAAAAATATATATGATAACTAATTTATTGTTATGTCAAATATTGTAAACAGATTGTTGTTGTTATGTATGAATGTTTCTTTAATTATTTTCCCAAGACAATAAGTTTACATGTTATATTTTAACTCACAGTATATGTGTAAACCATAATAATGGAGAATATCCAAATGTACTCTGTCAACAATTACCCAGCATGCAAGAGCCAAAGCCTGTTGCACTTCCTGTCTAAGATTTCTGGTTATTCAGCTGAGCTTCAGTAGTTACTATGTTCCACATAACTTTGATAGATACTTTAGTTGGTTGTTGAATTGTGTTTGTATTCTATGAAGACATTTCAGCGAATTCTATATTTACAGCTTTACCTAGAAATTATCCATTCTATACAAATGCTTTCTTTCCAAAATCTTACAGCATTATATCTTGATAATTTGAACTTGCTTTTAACAGTCCTGAGTATTTTTTCAGATAAAATCAGAAAATCAAGCTTGCTTAAGTCGAACATACCCTTATTTTAAAGTTAAAACATGGCAAAGCCACATTTAAATATTGAAATATGGCAAAGTTCAAATTAAGGGAGTTAGACTTATGAAATATTGATAAGTTGAAATAAAGGGAGTTTTAGTTATGAAATATTGATCAGTTCAAATTAAGGGAGCTAGAGTTATGAATTAATGATAAGTTCAAACAAGGGAGTTCGAGTTGTGTGGAGAAAAGGCTTTCATCTTTTTACGCATTAAATTCATTCCTCCGCTGAGGTAAATAGTTTTACACAATAAAGAATTTGCAACATAAGAAATAGTTAATACATCCTAGGAAATGGTAGTTTAAAGCAGGCTGAAAATAAAGCAGAAAGTGCCTTAAGGTGCATTCTGTTATACTTTCAACCTGCTTTAAGTGGTCACCTGTCTTCAAAACTAAAACAGACTATTGAGTAATGGACTGACTAACCCTTTTCACATAGATAAGCATATTCACACCTTAAATTTATTCATACCCTGAAGAAATTAATTCCAATTTTAGTCTTGAATATTTAGTATCAGAAAGTTTCTATATCCTAGCAGATGATAGCTTAAAGCAGGCCTCTTTAAGTGGTCACCTGTTGTCAAAACATTATATCCAAACCTCAAAATATCATCTTGCAGATAGTAAGAAAAACATTAGCATAACTGTTAATTGTTTCTTTTAATAGTTATACGTAAATAAGTGATTACAACATCTGCAAAGGTTGTGTGCCAAGATTGTTGGAATTCATGCTTGAATGCTAATACTCAGGTTATCAATCAGTTTTTATTCTGCTCAGATTTTAGATTGCTATTAGTCTGATCTGGATCCAAACAGTTGATATATATGACAGGTCTGGTTGCCATAGTGACGCTGTAACAGTTTACCCCTGTTTACATTTTGCAAACAATGTAGACTCAGATCAGTCTAGGGCTTCTTTATAGTGGCTCTCTGATCTGGGTCTACACTATTTGTGATATTGATATTTTTGGAACTTACCTGTTAATCCATTACCCCATAAATACGCCTTTAATTAATTCCTCCACTATAGAAAATAGTTTAATTTAAACAGTCAGGAATATATTACATGAAAAATATTTTCTATATTCTAGCAGATTATAGCTTAAAGCAGGCTGAAAGTAAAGCAGAATGCGCCTTAAGGCGCATTCTGCTTTACTTTCAACCTGCTTTAAGTGGTCACCTGTCTTCAAATCTAGAAACGGGCTATGGGATAATGAGTTAAAGAGTCAGTGTAGCCTCAGCATTTATAAAAAACGGACAAGTTCATTAGAAAATGTAGCAATGTAACAACAATATATAGATAGACATATCCCACAGTATAAAGTTATTCTGTGTTATGAGTTCAGGCCATTTGTGATTGGTAGTTGGCACAAACAATATATAGATAGACATATCCCACAGTATAAAGTTATTCTGTGTTATGAGTTCAGGCCATTTGTGATTGGTAGTTGGCACAAACAATATATAGATAGACATATCCCACAGTATAAAGTTATTCTGTGTAATGAGTTCCGCCAGATATGATACAAATTGTTTAAATACTTCTGCGCTATATGCAACACTTTACAAGTTATCCCCTCTAAACGCTGATCAAATTCCATGAAGTACGTCTGCTATAATTGTGAAATGAAAGAAAGATTATCTGTATTTACTTTATTTGCAATTTTACAGTCTAAGCAATAAACAGTTTGGACCCTGATAAAACCCAGAGTTTCTCTGTCTCTGATCAGGATCTAAACAGTTTGCAAAAGTCAAGACAAATAAGTTCCCTGCACTGATTGGGTTTAAATTATGCTTTAATCCTCTCTATGCTGGAAACCAGTGTATGAAAACATTGCAAACAGTGTAGACCCAGATCAGAGTCTGCAGACTGTTTACTTCACTTCATTTTTCCGGAAATAATTTATAAGACATGTACTGCTTATTTTTCAAAAATGGAATCATTCATTTGAAAAGTTGAAGTTAAGGGTTTTATGGGAGATTGAGTATCAAGCAATTGGTTTGACACTTGAGACTAATGTAAGAGGAATTTCCTTGCATGTTACTTGAGAACAACTGTAAGAGAATTGCACTATTGTTCTTGGTAAGGGTATAAACATGTTTAAGTTTGAGTTGATTACACAGAATTTTCATCATTTTAAAAATTCGTAAACTCAAGTTTTTCAATATTTTTATGTCCCGCCATCTGTAGATGTGGAGGGATATAGTGATAGTCCTGTCCGTCCGTTTGTGCTTCCGTAACAAGGTTAACTAGATTTTGCCTTTTGGTCTAGCATCAACACCGCTTACTCATATACTTGGATACATATACAGTTGTTGCCTTGGACTATTCCCAATCCACCAATATCACCCAATTGACCTTGACCTAATTTGGACTTAGAATATTGTAAATTGGCTTTTTTTCTTAGTTAAAAAGATTTTCCTTTTTCGTCTAGCATCAACACAACTGACTTCAATGTTTTAATACTTATTCAGTTGTTGCCTTGGATTACTAAAAATCCACCTTTATTACTCAACCTAGTTTTTGACCGTGACCTAATTTGGACTTAAAATATTTTAAATGGGCTATTTCTTGGCTAATAAGATTTTACTGTTTCTTCTAGCATCAACATTATTGACTACAAAGCTTTGGTACTTTTACAGTTGTTGCCTTGGACCATTACCAATTCACCGATATTACTCTACCTCAATTTGACCTTGACCATGATCTGATTTGGACGTAAAATATTTTAAATGGGCTATTTCTTGGTTAATTATATTTTACCGTTTCGTGTAGCATTACACTACTCACTGCTATGCTTTGACACTTATACAGTTGTTGCCTTGGACATGATTACCAATTCACCCATATCACTCAACCTCAATTTGACCTTGACCTTATTTTGACTTAGAAAATATGCAGAATATTGTCAAGGATGCCACCGGGGGCATTAACGTTTATTAAATGCAGTCAAAGTGTTTAACCTATACTTCTGCACTAAACTCTTAGAAAGTTCCTTAA
Source organism: Gari tellinella (assembly GCA_922989275.2). NCBI lineage: Eukaryota > Metazoa > Mollusca > Bivalvia > Cardiida > Psammobiidae > Gari > Gari tellinella. The sequence continues at coordinate 88,977 of OV277869.1, read as the reverse complement.
TGGGCTTCCTGCATTTATTGGTTTTCCGTATTAATCTTCCACCTGTACCCAGCTGCATATGAGCCATACCATGACAAAAGCTGTCTTATTGCATTGCAACATTATACAGACTAAGCACTGTCATCCCAGACTCTGTATCACCAAATACGGTAGATAATGCTGCTAAATATAATGCTTTAGATTATTTTAGGGGTCAACAGAGTCGAATCGATCAAGATCAGTCGCCGCATGAAAGACAGGGCAGCTGGCCTTGATATACACTGTTTGCAATGCAATAAGGCAGTTTTTCTCATGATAGTTTGAGGAAGAAAGTTAACTTTTGAACCCATTGCCCCATGAATCTGCTTTTTACGCCTCTAATTTATTCCTCCACTGAAGAAAATAGCTCCACTTTATACAGTTATGAATAAGTATTATAAGAAATATTTTCAATATCCTAGAAGACGATAGCTTAAAGCAGGTTGAAAGTAAAGTTACTTTCAACTTGCTTTAAAAGGTCACCTATTTTCAAAATTGGAAACAGGCTATATATGGGGTAATGGATTAAGATTTGTCCTTGGATCTTTTATTAAATGACTGGTTTACACACCTAACTGGAATGCAAACCAGTGTAGATACAGAGCAAAAGATTCTTCAGTACTTTGTATTGTTGGTCTACATTGTCTACAAAGTCTTGTGTTTCTTACATTCCATGTTGGAAAGATCTAAACGTTATAAATTAGTGTATGTCGCTCATTTTCCTGTATAACCAATTTACAAACATAATTCTATATAGCTTGGGAGAGGCAATTAAGCAGAGTTGAGCCAGACCAGATGGCAGTTAAAGGAGCCATCTGACCATCTGATCTGGGTCTACAATGTTTGCTGTGCTGCTGTGTAAGAGAATTAACAGGTGTAAGACACAACCTTTTGATATCAGAACTAGTTAAATTTCATAAGATTACATGATGCAGGTAGTTATTTTAGTTTGTGATTCTGTGCCAGAGGCTAATTTAATTTGTTGATTAAGATGTTTGGTGGACATGCATGACCTGCCTTGAGATGTTTTATAAGTTAACACAGAGAGACGTGATTCTATATAACAGTTGTGATAAGATCTAAGACCAGCTGCAGAATAACCTCATAGCCTAGTAAAGCAGAAAGTGAATAACCTCATAGACTAGTAAAGCAGAAAGTGAAAAACCTCATGGCCTAGTAAAGCAGAAAGTGAAAAACCTCAAAACCTAGTAAAGCATAAAGTGAAATACCTCATAGCCTAGTAAAGCAGAAAGTGAAAAACCTCAAAGCCTAGTAGAGCATAAAGTGAAAAACCTCATGACCTAGTAAAGCAGAAAGTGAAAAACCTCATAGCCTAGTAAAGCAGAAAGTGAAAAACTTCATGGCCTAGTAAAGCAGAAAGTGAAAAACCTCATAGCCCAGTAAAGCAGAAAGTGAAAATCCTGATAGCCTGATAAAGCAGAAAGTTCATAAAGCCTGCTTTAAGCATCCACTTGCCTGAACTCATTACCCCATAGCCTGTTTCTAGTATTGAAGATAGGTGACCACTTAACCCATTACCCCATAGCCTGTTTCTAGTATTGAAGATAGGTGACCACTTAACTCATTACCCCATAGCCTGTTTCTAGTATTGAAGATAGGTGACCACTTAACCCATTACCCCATAGCCTGTTTCTAGTATTGAAGATAGGTGACCACTTAACCCATTACCCCATAGCCTGTTTCTAGTATTGAAGATAGGTGACCACTTAACCCATTACCCCATAGCCTGTTTCTAGTATTGAAGATAGGTGACCACTTAACCCATTACCCCATAGCCTGTTTCTAGTATTGAAGATAGGTGACCACTTAACTCATTACCCCATAGCCTGTTTCTAGTATTGAAGATAGGTGACCACTTAACCCATTACCCCATAGCCTGTTTCTAGTATTGAAGATAGGTGACCACTTAACTCATTACCCCATAGCCTGTTTCTAGTATTGAAGATAGGTGACCACTTAACTCATTACCCCATAGCCTGTTTCTAGTATTGAAGATAGGTGACCACTTAACCCATTACCCCATAGCCTGTTTCTAGTATTGAAGATAGGTGACCACTTAACTCATTACCCCATAGCCTGTTTCTAGTATTGAAGATAGGTGACCACTTAACCCATTACCCCATAGCCTGTTTCTAGTATTGAAGATAGGTGCCCACTTAACTCATTACCCCATAGCCTGTTTCTAGTATTGAAGATAGGTGACCACTTAACCCATTACCCCATAGCCTGTTTCTAGTATTGAAGATAGGTGACCACTTAACCCATTACCCCATTAATACGCTTTTAATTTATTCCTCCAATCAAGAAAATACTTCCAATGTATACAGTGCTAAAAGGCGCTTCTATGGAGGAAGGGTTAAACGAGTGGGGGGATTTCAATATAGGCAGTAGTCTGCTCCTGCATGTTCCACTTTCACGAATATCAGATAGACCATCACCGAGGCATCAAACTTTCTGCACAATCTTTCCAATAACTATTCTCGGTGTAAAACTTGTCAGCGATTATCCACAGCATCGTTAAATTAATTTTACGAGAGTTATATTGGTTGAAAACTTCACACACAAAAATCATAGCTGCAAATTTTCCTCAGAAATAGTTCATTGTTGGTCTCCCTGGATGAGTTCCATCCAAGTCAACCTTGTGTAGGTTTCCTTCAAAAGGAGATGAATTGATAGTTTTATAAGGGAAAAAAAGACTGACAGCTTAATGGGTGACTAAAGTAATGCAGAAAGCTCCTATTTCGTGAAAATAATGCCTTTTCAAGCTTCTACATAGTCCTAATAAAAAAGCATACACCTTGACAAGTGACTGCTTAAAACAAACTGAAAGTAAAGCAGAAAGCACCTAGAGGAGTGTTCTGCTGTACTTTCAGCCTGCTTTATGTATCCGTAACTTTTCTATCCCGTGATCTAATCTATATCCCCTTTGCCATGACATATTGAATCAGACAAATAATGATGACTATGAATGCTCCAGATCTGAGGAACTATAGGTGTAATGATGGTTTCCATACAATTTCCATGTACTTTAGTGGTCTTTCAGGGCTCCAGATAAGAGGGAGTAAACTGAAAACATCTAACATTTTCTCACTTCTGTCAGTACCAAATCTTATGGTGTCTCTACTCATTATAATTGTCTCAAATAGACGATTTTAAAGAGTAGTAACACCATAGGGTTTAATACAGAAATAAAGATTTTAGTGTTTTGAAAAACTACCTTTATCTTGAGCTCTGGTTTTTGAAGAACTCCATCCAATGCAAACGTAGTGTGATTTCACATTGAGAACTGGTTTAAAAATCTTGGGGGGAAAAATGAGATGCAGAGTAACTTGGCATCTAATCTAGATCTAAACTGTATGACCCGCTGATGGAATTTTGTCAGAAATGACAGATAGATCTTCTTTGTGAATCCCTTCAAACAATAGAATTTGAAGACAATAACTGCCTTGCATGTTTGAAATTAACCCATTGTATGCTGGGTAATATTTGGCGGCCATTTTAAAATGTTGTCTGCAGTGGGTATAACTCAAATATTTACAAGAGATTTTAGCAGTTTCTGATAGAATATTGACTTGGCTGCAAACAGTTTTGATCTCAGATCAGGCCCCACAATGTGAGATCAAAACTGTTTGCCTAGAGGTCAGGGCTCCAGATAAGAGGGAGTAAACTGCAGAAATTCAACATTTTCTCACTTATTTCTAGAATCAAATCCTATGGTGTTACTACTCATTAGAATCGTCTCTTCGAGACGATTCTAATGAGTAGTAACACCATAGGGTTTAATGCAGAAATAAAGAATTTAGTTTTTGAAATACCCCCCTTATCTGGAGCCCTGGAGGTACACCTAGAAGTGTATCACGCATAAAATGGGTTAAACAAGGAGAAAGCTATTATGAACGTGAAATAGAAATACAGTCGAAACTAGATACTTCGAACTTTCTTAAAATCACTTTTCCCTATTTCATGAGTTAGACTTTGATAGTTCAAGTTTGCTTAAGTTCTAACATTACCCATATTTCAAAGTTCAAACGTTTTAACTTTGAAATGCTAATAAGTTTGACTTAAGCGAGTTTGAGTTATTAAGTTTCAACTGTAGTATGTTGAGATTCTTCATTCTTTATATGAAAAAGAAGCAAATTTTAGGGTTTGAAATCAGGAGTTTCAAGCCTGGATATATTAGACCAATAAGATAAAATCTAGGAAAAGTTACTAATAATTGTATAGCCCTATATTAATACTCCACTCTATCTTACTGAACATTGAAACTCAACTCTGACTGATCACCCTTTCCATTAGTGTGTTGAAAGTTTTCACCACCTGTACTTAGCAATCCTTTAACCCATTACTCCATAAATACACACTTTTTGCTCCTGCTATTTATTCCACCACTAAAGAAAAAAGTTCCACTTTATTATGTCATGAATCATAACAAATATTCTTATATTCTAGCAGATGGTAGCTTGAAGTATTTGGTTTTACTTTCAGCCTGTTTTAAGGAACTATCTGTCTGCAATTCTCAAAACAAGCTTTGCTGGGGGTGTAGGTTTAAGGGTTAAACTTAGTACTGGTATTTTCTTCCTGATGTCTCCATCAGATCCTGTGCTGTCCAGGGCTTCAGATTAGAGGGAGTAAACTGAACAAATTCAACATTTTCTCGCTCGTTTCAGCACCAAATCCTTTTGTGTGACTACTCATTAGAATCGTCTCTAAGAGATGATTCTAATGAGTAGTCACACCATGGAGTTTAATGCTGAAATAATTATATAATTTTTGATATACTTCCCTTATCTGGAGCTCCGGCTATCACTCACTACACATTGGAAACTTTTTGGAAGGATGGTTCAAATGAAAGTCACAACAAAAGAATTGATTTGAACGTACAGATTTAAGTTTTAGAAATACTTCCCATTTCTGGGAACCTCTCTATTACGACCACTAAATAGTAATAGTAATAAGATATTTAAGACAGGTAGGTAACTGCTTAAAGGAAGGTAACAGTAAAACAGAAAGCTACTTTTAGAGCTTTCTGTTTTTGCTTTCATCTTGCTTTAAGCTGCCACCTCTTTCATTCAAACAATCATATTTTAGTTGTCGTAGTAGAGAGGTTTTATTATATATTATATACTGATTTTCCTTGTTATATAATCTATTGATGTAACATTCACTTGATAATGGTCATTGTCAAATACTAGAATCAAATTGATTTCTGTGATTTATTAGAGCTCCAGATAATTAAGGGGAGTATTTCAAAAACTTACATTTTTATTTCTGAATTAAACCCTATGGTGTCACTACTCATTAGAATCGTCTAAAAGAGACGGTTCTAATGAGAAGTGGAATGAGTGAAAAAATGATGGATTTAATCAGTTTACTACCTCTTATCTGGAGCTCTGTTATAATTGGGTAAAACAGAGTTTATTGTATCTGTAAATGTATGATATCAGTGCAAGATTCAAATTGATTTCTGTTTGTGATTTATAATTGGGTAAAACAGTGTTTATCGTATATATATGTATTATGACATCAGTGCATCGCCATTGTCATTGTGTTTGATTATAGTGTTTTATTTCTGCTTGCTGCATGAATAGTTAGGTGTGAAATGTGAGCTAAGAAAGCTTCAGGTCGTTTGTTTTTGCCTTGCTGCTTTGAATGTTGTTCGTTGATATACAGATTTTAAATGTTATCTAGATATAGGGATGATACAGAGACTAAATATTATCTAGGTATAGGGATAAAACATTATCCATACATACACTGGGCAATTACAGTCCAACCTTTAGCAAGTGATAATTCCAAAAGCAGACCTGACAGCAATATTCAACACAGTCACTGTCTGTCTCTGGGAAAGTTGAAAACATCAAAACTTAACAGGCTAAAGGTTACTATTATTAGGGTAAAGGGATCAGCTTTTCAATTTGCCTTTTTTGCAATGAGTATTAAACTTCTGGTTTTATAGGCTTCTCACCTGTGAGGTTTTTAATGGTCGTTTTTTTATGGTTTTATTGGAATTTTATGAACACACAACTTCTCTCGTCTTAAATCTTCCACCTCTATAAGTTGTAGTTTTTGCTACCCAGGAATTTAGCAAATACTTTGAAAATTAACATGATTTATACACGCATATCTACAGGCAATCAAAAACAGGAGGGTGCCAGTAGCAAAGTCATTCCTCTGCAAAGTACATTCAAACAATTACAGATAACTCTTGCTTGAGTTCAAAAGCTGTTTTCTGGAGTTACTTCCCTTCGTTGTACCAGTTCATATCATCTAGAGCTGGATAATTGAAACAAGAGTGTGTATACAGGAGGTGCTTTTTGTTTGAGTTCAGTTCTGTGTTAACAGAGGGCTATTCAAAGCAGATTGAAAGTAAAGTAGAAAAATTAATTCAGCCTCTTTTAGGGGTCCATTTTGTAAGGATTAATGGGTAGGAAAATTAGGGAATATTGTTTGAGGAATAGGTAAAGGGATGAATAGAGGGGTTCTTTACAGGAAACACGCAAGTTAGATTGTATATTGTACAGTACTATTTCCTTGACTGAAAGGTTTGTATTAATGCACACTATGGCTATCGTAAGGAGGCCAACTTGAAACTTTAAAAGTTTAGAAATCAGTTGTATGTCAGTAGGATGTTGTTGTGTTTTATAACCTAGACCAGTTTTTTATTAGCATGAGTACTAACACGTGCATGACTCACTGTAGTTAGGAATGAGATTGGGGACGGGCTAAAATTCCTGTACATAATGTAACACTCCACAACTATACAACCCTCTAGGACTGCAGATTTATAAGTATAACCTGTATTATAAGATTGCATTGGGGTCCTGTATTATGCTATGGCCAACATTGTAGACGGCGACGGTATCAGCGACGGCGGGAGCGAGGGGCGGAGTCTGCGGGAAGACGGAGGGAAAGGCATGCTGCATCCCATCATCCTCTAGAAAGTATTGGTTTTAGCTCGTTTGGGTTTCCGGGGATGTCATTCGGTTTCACCTCTATATTCGATGACCCTTTCTTTCATCGGTCATCAGGATTTCACACAGGGTAAATAAACAGGTTCTCTCTCTTTCTTTTCAAACCATTGTCACTCATTAGAGTTAGTAAGTGTTTTCTGACCAAGGTGATAACTAGTTTCAAGGCGTCTTTACTGTTGTTTATAACATAACAGACGGCGTGAGCGTTGAATAACACCCGTTGTTTAAATGTCATATATAACTAGTTATATAACTATGCAAATGAGGTACGCCACGACATCGTTTACTTGTGACGTCATTAAAATGCGTTCGATTTCCAACGTCTTCATTCCATCATGTAGATTCAATTTATAGATTTTTGATGTAATTAATCAATATTAGATCTACATGAAAGTGTCTATTAATACATATAACAACATAAACATTATGCTAGTGAATGGGGTTAATTTTTGAACAACTTTTTTCCTGTATAGATATACTTATATCGCACTTAGCATTCTCTTGTCCTCCAAGGCTGCGATAAATAACATTTCTATGTTATGTTATAAAAAGAATATAACATTTGTGTTAATAATTTATTGGATTTATCAAACTCGTCGTTTTAGAAAACGATAAAAACTCGGCAAAGCCTCGTTTTTATCGTTTTCTAAAAGACGAACACTCATGTAATATCCTATATATACACTGTAACAGTGTACTTAACAGAACTCGAGATAAGAGTCCGTTAGCCCATAATGAACTTTCAGCTGGCTTGCGGAAGGTGGGTGGTTCTACCCAGTTGCCAATTTATGCCTGAAACAGTGCACAAAGGGCTTCTGGGCTCTTCCTCCACCTGAAATTAGCTGGACATTGTGTATGACTGAAATACTGTTAAAAGCGACGTAAAATCATAACAAATCAATAAAACAAATCAAATCTGTGTAGACTTAAAGATTTTAGCTCTGCAAAATACTCCCTTTATCGGAAACTCTGAACACTATAGAAGCAGTGTAAATACTGTAGTCCTGCACATAATATAAACACCAAATCTTGGTCAAGTTAATTTATGGTTGGATCAAATTAGAATGTCAAGTCATCTCCCTTGTTTCACTAAAATAAAAATGTATTTAATCTAGTTTACACTTAACACATTACTCCTTAAATACTCCCTTTTATGCCTTAAATTTACTCCTCTAAGACTTCTACTGAAGAAAACATTGCCAACTTATTCTGTTACAAAATTGAATCATACAAAATATTTTCTATACATGTATTCTAGCAGATAAAAGCCTAAAGCGGGCTAAACTTTCAACCTGCTTTAAGTGGGCAACTATCTTCAAAATTAGAAACAGGCTATGGGGTAATGGGTTAAGAGTAGTCTTTTTAAGAAATCATAACCAGTTTAATCAAATTGCTGAACAATAGAAATCGGGTTTTATTCTGTGCTTGCTTTGATGGGTATGTCAAGAGTTACACTCCCTGATTTGATGAGTTTATCAAGAGTTGTTCTCCCTGATTTAATGGGTATGTCAAACGTTACTCTCCCTGATTTGTTGAGTATGTCAAGAGTTATTCTCCCTGATCTGATGGGTATGTCAAGAGTTACTATCCCTGATTTGTCAAAGAATGCTTTCTTGTTATCCCTGTTCATCAAAGTGTCTGTTTAATGTTTAAATCTTTTGATGAAATTTGCTATGAATGTTCATGTTTACAATTGACACGCTGTCATCATTCATTTGGATACTTAATTGGCATAAAGAATTTCAAGTTCAAGCTGTAAATAGATATGATCAAGCTTCCTTCATATGTGATCTTAGGAGAAAACAACAACAGAAACAATTTCCTTTATTACTCTCAGTTTATGAGTTTATATGTATACATGAGAACATATATACTGCTTTTCTGTTAACATCATCTTTTAAAATGCAGCAGGGACATTTCTGTTGCTCCCACATATCTAGCGTTTAATAGTCATGTTTTAACGTTTAAGTATGGGTAAGAAAGCATTGGCACATGTGAAGACTAAAGAGTACACATGTTCTATGCAAACAGTTTACACCGATATCAGAGGGCTTCTGAAGGATGCCCTCTGATCAGGTTGACGATTTTGCTGTTTTAAGAGAAAAAAAACACCAAAAAAATCACCCTAAAATGCTAAAAAATGACTTGGATCTACTTAATTTCAATCTGAAATTTTCAGTTTGATGTTTACTTGGTGAATAAATAGCCTTTTTACACCTCAAATTATATTACTTCACTGAAGAAATTGCTCCATTGTCATGAATATGTACCATAACAAATATTTTCTATGTCTTATCAGATGATAGCTGAAAACACACTGAAAGTTAAGCAAAATGTGTCTAAAGTCACATTCTGCTTTGCTTTCGAACTGTCTTCAAAACTAGAATCAAGCTATGGAGTAAAGATTTCAATTTTCAAAATAGTATTTCACAAGATCGTGTTACCAGACTCTGGTCAAATACCGGCCACTGCATCTGTCAGTAACTGTTATTTCACAGAATAGGTAGCTGCAATTGTTTGGTCAAAGTCACTTATTGGCTGAATAACATGAGTGTGTCAATAGCTATCTCCTTGTTTATCAGAAATAGTGTTTATAGTTACTTCCCTTGTTTATCAGGAAACACTGTAAATTGTTACCCCCCTTGTTTATCAGAAATAGAGTCAATGGTTACCTCCCTTGTTTATCAAAAATAGTGTGTAAATTGTTATCCCCCTTGTTTATCAGAAATAGAGTCAAGGGTTACCTCCATTGTTTATCAAAAATAGTGTGTAAATTGTTACCCCCCTTGTTTATCAGAAATAGAGTCAATGGTTACCTCCCTTGTTTATCAGAAAAATGGTGTTTATTGTTATTTCCTGTATTTATCAAAAAAGTATGTCAGTTGTTACCTCCCTTATTTATCACAAATGGTGTGTCAAGGGTTATCTCCATTATTTCTCAGAAATAATGTGTTAATAGTTGTGTTTGAAAAAGTGATAACCTTGTTTATCAGAAACCGGGTTTGAACTTGTTTGAATACAAAAACCTTGAGATTTATAATTACCAATCAGGATGGAAATTGAAAGGTTCAGATAAAACCCTCTCTTGCTAAATGTATATATTAAGGCTTTGTGAAAACCGTGTAGACCCAGCAAGATCAGACAGTTCCTGTCGAAATGATTTTGAAATATACACTATTACAGTATGTGTAATATATAGTATGTGTAATATTGATTTGAAAGAGGCATTTCCAGCTGTCTATTCTAAAACTCTGCCCACTGAGAGCATCATGCAATTATCTGAACTACTACATTGAATAACTTTAACCCATTACCCCATAGTCTGTTTCTAGTATGAAACCAGTTGATGGCATAAAGCAGGTTGAAAGTAAAGCAGAATGCACCTTAAGGCGCATTCTGCCTTATTTTCAGCCTGCTTTAAGCTACCATCTGCTAGAATATAGAAAAAAATTATTATGATAAATAATTATGACTGTATAGACTTATATATCAAGTTAGAATGTTGTTGTCGACAATAATAACATAGCTTGCAATTGTATACTAGGTAAAGATGCATTTGTAGGGGAATTTACCATAGAAACACCTTTTAGTGCATTCAATTTATTCCTCCACAGAAGAAAATAGTTCCAAGTTATACAGTCATGAACATGTACCATAGGAAATATTGTCTGTGTCCGAGCTGATGCTTATTTAAAGCAGACTGAAAGTAAAGCAGAATGCGCCTTAAGGTGCATTCTGCTTTACTATCAATCTGCTTTAAGTGTTCACCAGACTCAAAAAATAGAAACTATCGATGGATTTAAGGGTGACAAGTGGAGATAATGAGTTAGTTTGTTAGACTACTGGGGGGGGGGGGGGGGGGGGGTTGTCATCCACGTTTGTTGATAGAGACTGGTGTTATATAATGACACACTACCAGCATGGTTTGTCACAGTAAGGGCTCCAGATAAGGGGGTATGTCAAAAACTAAAATGTTCTGCTTTAAACCCTATGGTGTCACTACTCATTAGAATCGGCTCAAAGAGACGATTCTAATGGGTTGTAATACCATAGGATTTGATGCTATAAAAAATGTGAGGAAATGTTAGATTTGTGCAGTTTACTGCCTCTTATCTGGAGCCCTGACAGTGTAGCTATAGTTTACAGTAGGTCTACTAAAACAGTTACTAGTATACTAGCAGAACATTTATTGGTCAATTAAAGGTTATAAAAACAGAGGCCAGTTAAAGGTCTACTCAAACAGAGGCAAATTAAAGGTCTACTAAAACAGAGGTCAATTAAAGGTCTATTAAAAACACGTTAGTTTCTTTGTTACCAGCTGAAGACAAATTTAAAACTGAACCAGGCCAGAGATGATTTGTAAAATATCTACAAGAACATAAAAACCAATATAAATCTGAGACAGGCCAGAGTTAATTTGTATTATATCTACAAGAACATAAAAACAAATATAAAACTGAGACAGGCCAGAGTTAATTTGTATAATATCTACAAGAACATAAAAACAAATATAAAACTGAGACAGGCCAGAGTTAATTTGTATAATATCTACAAGAACATAAAAACAAATATAAAACTGAGACAGGCCAGAGTTAATTTGTATAATATCTACAAGAACATAAAAACAAATATAAAACTGAGACAGGCCAGAGTTAATTTGTATAATATCGACAAGAACATAAAAACAAATATAAAATCTGAGACAGGCCAGAGTTAATTTGTATAATATCTACAAGAACATAAAAACAAATATAAAACTGAGACAGGCCAGTGTTAATTTGTATAATATCTACAAGAACATAAAAACAAATATAAAACTGAGACAGGCCAGAGTTAATTTGTATAATATCTACAAGAACATAAAAACAAATATAAAACTGAGACAGGCCAGAATTAATTTGTATAATATCTACAAGAACATAAAAACAAATATAAATCTGAGACAGGCCAGAGTTAATTTGCATAATATCTACAAGAACATAAAAACAAATATAAAATTGAGACAGGTTAGAGTTAATTTGTATTATATCTATGAGAACATAAAAACAAATATAAAACAGCCAGGCTAGAGTTAATTTGTATAATATCTACAAGAACATAAAAACAAATATAAAAACTTAGACAGGCCAGAGTTGATTTGTTTATATCTACAAGAACATAAACACAATCATGTTTATTAAAAACAGTGAGTTAAAAGGACAACAATGCATTTTGAGCATCTGTCATCTTAAATATTACTTTGATTAATAAAATAAGTAGGTGTTTTTTCCCAGGAAAGCATGCATGGTTATATTTTGATAACTCGATCTAGCTTAAGTAGAACATACCCATACTTCAAAATAAAAACTTGGCTTAGCCACGTTTTAACTTTGAAATATTAGAATGTTCTAAGTATTGAGTTTTGACTGTAATTTGTATGAAACAGGTCAACTATTAACAAAACAATATAAATTTATACTATTTAAAATACTTTGTAAATAAACTGCAAATCATTAGTACTGTATATAGATCACACAAAATGTAATACATTATACAATATGTTTTAATGTGGCCTGCTACATGTATTTAGTATCATACCACACTGCATTAGTAACCTCTTCTCCTGTCGGAGCTGTCAGTTTTACAGAATATAAAACAATACACTAATAATATATTATTATTGAATATGAAAACAGTTTGTATACAACATGAGGTAGATCTAATCCAAAGTGAGAAGTATTTGGATATTGCATAAGCAATGATGCTGTGGGGAAGAGGTTATTATTTTTCCTAATGAAAGGTATTAAGAAATTGTTTTTGAAAAAATAAAATTTAGTTTAGTGTGAGTTTGATTTGCAAATAGTTTGGAGCTTTTTCAGTAGCTGAGTAACTGTCTGTCTGATTAAGCTACAAATTGTTGTTTGCAATAGAAATAACTTTTACAGCACAAACACATTTATTGGGAAAGAATAATTTCTTCTCCTCTGTACAATATGACGTGTTGGCAGCTTGTTATAGTCGGCATGATAATTACTATTAGCCATATATCGTTTAAAATGCAGCTTTTATATGTTTTGTTATATGAAATGACATGTACAGGAGCTGCTTATTAAGCTGTGTGTGTTTTTACCTTACCAGTAATATCTGTTATTCAGTTGCTTGGAGTTCTTCAAAACTACTTTTTGTTTATATGCCCATTAAGTACAGAATGTATTATGGTAAGGATTTGTCCATCTGTCTTTCTGATTTGTTAACACAATAACTTGATCAAGTTTTGCCCAATTTTCATCATACTTGGTAGGATGCATTACGGTAGTTGCCTAATAGTTTGAAGGAGTTTGTAATTGCAACATTAATATGACTACTATTGGTGGAGTAATGCCCCTTGACTGGCATCCATTACTCAAAGAACTCTTGTTAACCCATTACCCCATAGCCTGTGTCTAGTATTGAAGACAGGTGCTCAATTAAAGCATGATAATTTAAAGTAAATCAGAATGCACCTTAAGGTGCATTCTGCTTTACTTGCAGTCTGCTTTAAGCTACCATTTGCTAGAATATATAACAATGCTTCTGAGACACATATTCATGACTGTTTAAATCGGCACTTTTCTTCAGTGGAAGAATAAATTAAAGGCGTAAAAATATGTAGCTATGGAGTGAAGGGTTAAGTTGACTCGTAGATTTTGATCTTGCTGCGAGGTTGGCGTGGAAGTGAGGATTAGAGACTATGTTATTGTCTTTCCTTTTTCCACAGCAGCGCATCAGACTGGGGTTTAGCTTCACTATATTTTCAATATGGATAGTTTTATTAAAAATACTGTATAGAGACATGAAACTACACTCACTATATTGATGGTGTTATATTTTAAATCATATTCTGATGAATTCTAGATTTAGCATGTAGATTTTACATCCTGCAGTCAGAGCTCCAGATAAGGGGGATATTTCAAAAACTAAAATCTTTATTTCTACTTAAAACCCTATGGTGTCACTACTCATTAGAATCGTCTTGAAGAGACGATTCTAATGAGGAGTAACACCATAGAATTTGATGCTAAAATAAGTCAGAAAATGGTGGATTTGTGAAGTTTACTCCCTCTTATCTGGAGCCCTGTGCAGTGTTTAGGTACTGAATCCAAACCCGATGTTTTTATGCTTTCTGTAAACAATGTACACCCAGATCAGACAGCTCCATAAGGTGTTGTCTGATTAGTGTTTGCACTGTTTTCTTATAGGATCTGTCTGACATGCGTCTGCACTCATTTTTAGGCAGAATTTTCCTTATTTTTTTTATCCAATATACAGTAAAACCTCGCTATTACGACCACTAAAACGAAGGCTAATTGATTGTATAATAGAGAGGTGGCAGCTTAAACCAAGGTGACAGTGAAACAGAAAGCTCCTAAAGGAGCTTTCTGTTTCACTGTCACCTTGCTTTAAGCGGTCGCCTATCGTAAACACCCGAATAATTAACAACATGTAGTGATCGTAATAGAGAGGTTCTACTGTACATGTAATAGTTCAGATGAAAGGTGGTCATATTTAGGTGGGTTTTATATAATAATTAATTATGAACATTTAGTGGGAGAAGAGTTAAGTAGCTAAATAAACACCCCATGTTTTATCTCGATGTTAACTGATTACCCAATAGCCTGTTTCTTAGAAGTATTGAAGATATATGTGATCACTTAAAGCAGGTTGAAAGTAAAGCCGAATGCGCCTAAAGGCACATTCTGCTTCTACTTTCAACCTGCTTCAAGGGGTCACCGGTCTTCACAACCAGAAACAGGCTATTGGGTAATGGGTTAAACAACATCAATGTTCTAGATGAGTGAACTGAAAATATCAAACATGTTTTCTTTTTCCTCTTAACAAACATCCTGTGTGATAACTACTGGTAAGAATTGTCTGGAAGAGAAGTTTCTAATGTATAGTTATGTCATAAGGTTTGGTTGAGAAGTGGGAATTAGTATTTGAACTACTTACCTGACCTTGAACTGTGCAACCTCTTCCACTTCATTTAGGAGATTCCTGCTTTATTTATCTTGTTTTAACCCTTTACCCCATAGCCTGTTTCTAGAATTGAAGATAGTTAACCACTTAAGGCAGGTTGAAAGTGAAACAGAATGCACCTTCAGGCGCATACTGCTTTACTTTAAGCCTGCTTTAAACTACATGTACCATCTGTTAGGATTTTGAAAAAAATATTTCTAATGATACATATTCATGACTGTATAAAGTGGAACTATTTTCTTCAGAGGAGGAATTAATTAAGAGGCTTAAAAGGGGATATTGGGTTAAGCAGCAACTCTTCCTAAACACAGCTGGACACATGTGAATAACACTTAATGCTATTGAGGAATGAGTTTAACCACTTGAACCGTAGTCCTTTTTAACCCTTTACCCCATAGCCTGTTTTAGTTTTGTAAAAAGGTTACCACTAAAAGCAGGTGGAAAGAAAAGCAGAATGCGCCTTAAGGCCCATTCTGCTTTACTTTCAGCCTGCTTTAACCTACCATCTCTCAGGATATAGAAAATATTTCTGTTGGAACATGTTAAAGACTGTATAAAATGGAACTATTTTCTTTTGTGGAGGAATAAATCAAATGCGCGAAAAGGCGCTCCTATCAGGGAAAGGGTTAAACTGTACCTGCATAGGGTACACTTGTCCTCTGCAAATAGTGAAGACCCAAATCAGAGGGCTCATTTAGGAGGGCTCTGATCTGGATTTTCACCCTAACTTATCAAAAAAGGCCTGTACTTAATTTGAAACTAGAATTGTCCATTTACAGTTTCAGAGAAGAAAGGATGAAGTAATAATGTTAGTAAATATTCTAGCAGGCTGTATTGAGTTTCTACATGAGTTTTTCAGTTATAGGCTTGTCAAAGGTAGTGAGTTACCAGAAATAGGTAGAATATGTTTAAAAAATTCTGATATAATATGGATTGTATAATACATTCAACCATAGTGATGAGTATTCTAATCAGTAACAAACATTATACCTGTGAATAGTACACTTGTCCCATGCAAACAGTGTAGACTCTGATCAGGGGGCTCCTGTTGGAACCATCTGATCAGGGTCTGCAGTCTCTGCACTGTATGTCAATGTGCAATGTATTGTTAAAATCAACCCTAAATACAGAAAATTGACTGGACTTAATTGGAAAATGGAATTATCCATTAAAACATTCAGGGGTGAATGGGTTGATATTTTGTTTAATATTCCACAGACCTGTCTAAGGTAGTTGCATTAAATTTAACTCTTTGCATGCTGATAGTAGATACGTGCCACAGTGATTACCTTTGCAAACAGTTTGGATTTAGATGAGACGCCACATGATGCGGCATCTCATCAGGATCCAAACTGTTTGACATACCGAGCCCGCTTTAGTAAATTCTAGTTCAGAACAATAGTAGATGACATTTGGAGGGGTGGGGGGGTTATTACACACCATGTAAAGAGTTGATACACCAGAAATAGGTGAAACAGTTACATACAGTAAAACCTCTTCATTATGACCACCATAAAGAAGGCTAATTGATTGTATAAAACACAGGTGACAGCTTAAAGCGACTCGCAACCAGATGGTGCATTAAAAATAGTAATTTGTAAATATGTGTCAAACGCTTATATAAATGGTAAAGAATTAGTTTAGGATAAGAAATTCTGTTTAAAAAAACTGTATTTCAATAAAAAAAAATATTGGTCTCTGGTGGGATTCGAACCCGGGGCCCGGCATTGGCGGACAGAAGGCAAAATAGGGGAAACCGCTTAGACCAATGGACCACGGAACTATCCGTTTATCCCGGATCAATTTAACGTATTTCAATGTGTAGCCATCGAAAGTGCATACAACTTCGTAATTCGGCTCGTGTTTATGTCTGAGCCCGTGTAGAGAAGCAACAACAACAACTATACCGTCTACTAGTCGGTATAGAAAAACGATGGAAAATATCTAAAAATCTAAGATTCGGTGGCGATTCTTGAGACTTTTTTTGGACTGATCATATTTTTTTAATGTCAGAAGCCAAATAATGCCACAAATTTGCTTTTATTTGAGTATTTTATTTTATTTTGACAAGTACACCATCCGGTTGCGAGTCCCTTTAAAGCAAGGTGAAAGTAACACAAAGCTCCTTAGCTTGCTTTAACCCTTTACCCTTTACCCCATAGCCTGTTTCTAGATTTGAAGATAGGTGAGCACTTCAAGCAGGTTGAAAGTAAGGCAAAATGCAACTTAAGGCGCATTCTGTCTTATTTTCAGCCATGTTTAAGCTACAATCTGAGATGATATAGAATTATTTTTTTTGGTACATGTTTCTGACTGTAAAAATTGGAACTGCATGTACTTTCATCAGTGGAGGAATAAATCAAATGCGCTTAAAGTCGTTTCTATGGGGGAAAGGGTTCAGCAGTCACCAGTCTCAAATGCCTTATAATGAACACAGTTTAGTTGTCTTAATAAAGAGGTTTTTACTGTACATAGGTGTCTACTACCTGTAATAATTGTCTCCAGATAAGGGGAGTATTTCAAAATTAAAATCTCTTTGTCTGCGTTCAACCCTATGTTGTTACTACTCACTAGAATTGTCTTTTCGGAGCTGAAATAATTGTTTTATTATTTTGTTTCAGCTTCACATCATTTTCCAGTACATCATTTGGTGGAGGCATGCAGCAAGGTGGAGGGGGAGGGGGAAACTTTCGATCAACATCCACGTCCACAAAGATGGTAAACGGGAAAAAAGTTGTAACGAAAAAGTAAGTCAAATTAACTCATTTCGCCATAAATATGCCATTTTTCACCTTAAATTTATTCATTCTCTGTAGAAAATAGCTCCGCTTTATATAGTTATATGAATATGCAACGTAAGAAATATTTTCTACATTCTAGCAGATGGTAGCTTAAAGTTGGCTGAAAGTAAAGCTGAATGTTCTGTTTAAGCTTACTTTAACTCTTTGAACCCTAGTCACACATATATTGGTCATTTGCAAACAGTGTACCTGTGTGAAGTATACTTGTCCTATGCAAAAATCAACCCTTAAATGTCAAAAATGGACTTTATATAGACTTAATTGAAAACCAGAATTGTCCATGTGAAGTTTCTGGGAGGAAAGGGTTTTATAAAAGCTAGAAACATGCTACCGGTATTTGATCAAGGGTCATACAAATTACTAGTGGCAAACACTGATTGTGTTCTGCAAAGAATAGACATTATAGAAATTTGTATATTTGCGTTCACTTTTCAAACATTTAGGGAGTTGAGCTTCTTAACCCTTTACCCCATAAATACGCCTTTTTACGACTTTAATTTATTCCTTCACTGAAGAAAATAGTTCCAATATATACATTCAAGACTATTATCACTAGAAATACATTCTATATAGATCTATAAGATGATAGCTTAAAGCAGGCTGAAAGTAAAGGCGGAATACACTTTAACGCACATTCTGCTTTCCTTTTAACCTGCTTTAAGTGGTCACCTGTCTTCAGAACTAGAAACAGGCTATGGGGTAATGGGTTATATGAGAGCTCCGTATACGATGCCTTGTTATTACATGGTGAACTTTGTGTATATTTCAGAGTTGTAGAAAATGGAGTAGAAACAGTGACGGTAGAGGAGGACGGTATACTGAGGTCTCACTGTGTGAACGGTCAAAACATGATGATCACCGAATGATATCACTAACTGACCACTGGACATCTAGCAGTGACCACGGGAACAGCACAGTGAACTAGCTGGAGCCTATCAACACATACACACTATAAAAGCTGTGTTAAACATTGTGAATCATTATTTTTACATTTTAGTAATTGTTACACTACAGTACAGGTGCTAGAGTGCTGGCCAAGTTTCTAAAATTGTAAAATCATGATAACTTTTGCAAACAGTTTGGATCCTGATAACCATTTCAAACAGTTTGGATCCTGATGAGATGCCATGTAGTGCGACATCTCATCAGGATCCAAACTATTTGACACTGACCCTGTTTTGATAAGATTTTTTTTTTAAATGTTTTTTTTTACGACAATTTTAAGGTACAGGTGCAGCATTATTTTTACATTTTAGTAATTGTTTACCTAAAGTAAGAAGGAATTACATCTTTTTGAATGCAGTAACTTGGAATCTGATCAGGATACACACTGTATGCCTCATGGATCAGGATCCAAACTGTGCCTCATGGATAAGAATCTAAACTGTGCCTCATGATCAGGATCCAAACTGTGCCGCATGGATTTGCAAATATGAAAATGAAAGCTTCCATAGCTTTAGCTCATTGGGCCTGAAGCTTTGAATGCATGAACAGTTTTAGTTTCCAATAAAGTCTTAATACATTTTGGAATATTCGTTACAATTTAATGTAGAATGACAAACAGTGCAGACCCTGATCAGAGTGCTCCTACAGGATCTGATCTGGGTCTACACTGTTTGTATAAGACGAGGTACTCTTCATAATTACACTGTTTGTAAATGATGAGTATACTTGTCGCTAGGACTACATGTTTTTTTCTTTGTTCTTGTTGGAAACTTTCTACAGGTTTTTCTAGTTTCAGTCTACTGAATCAGAGCTCCAGATAAGGGGAGTATTTAAAAAACTAAAGTCTCTATTTCTGCATTAAAACTTATGGTGTCACTACTCTTTAGAGGACGATTCTAATGAGTTGTAACACCATTGGATTTGGTGTTGGAAATAAGAAAATGTTGGATTTGTTCAGTTTACTCTTATCTGGAGCCCTGTCTGTTGAAACATCAATCAGCTTTGAGGCATTGTGTTATATATTGTGAAGAGAAAAACACCTACATGTATATAGTTACACCTCTGAAAACCCACAGCTTCCAAACCAAACTAAATGGTCATAATGTTAGAAACACAAGGTGAAAATGATTTCTGCAAGATTTTGTCCTTTAACCCATTCCTTCATAGCCTTTTTCTAGTTTTGAAGACATGTGACCACTTAAAACAGGCTGCAAGTAAAGCAGGTGCATACAGCTTTACTTTCCAACCGTTTAAAGCTACTATCTGCTAGGATATAGAAAATATTTCTTATCCTAATTACTCATGACTGTATAATGTGGAACTATTTTTCTTCAATGGAAGAATAATTGAAGGCGTATTTATGGGGTAAGGGGTGAATCTTTCTTACTTTGAAATTTTCATATGGACTATTTCACCTTCGAAAAAAGACCAGTAAAAGTTTATCTTAGGGTTGTTTAGAGGTACAGCTTTCAGTGCAGACCCTGGTCTGAGGGCTCCTTAAGGAATGCTCTAAAGAATGTCTTCACAGTCAAACAGGAGTTGTTGGATTTTCAGAGGTTTCTGTATCAGCAGTGAAATCCATAGAGAGGACAATAAATAGTTTGTGTTTAGAGGAGATAGTAGGCAGTGTAAACAGTTTGTACATTGTGCTGTCAGTGAACTCATGGCTCTAATGGACCCAAACAGACAACATAGGACATCGTTTTATTCATGATTCGTAGACATATGATTGTATTGTATTTTGTTACTGAATCAAAGCCGTTGTTGGTCAGCTTTTGTGTGTTTTATAAAAACAACAGTGAAAGTGTACAATAATGGGCGCTTGCTAACTGACGGCAGTGTGTATAATAGATGGCGCTTGCTAACTGACGGCAGTGGGACACTGTGATAAAGTATCTCAAAGTTTATGAATATTTATGTCAGCGATGTGTGTGAGAGATTTTGTTAGTTTATTGTAGTTTTACATTTTCTGATCATACGTCGGTAATTAACCTTTTCCCTGCCAGGCTCTATAACACTAACATATTGCAAACAGTCTGGATCCAGATCACACGCCACATATTGCGTCTGATCAGGATCCAAACTGTTTGACACTGATATAAATGGTTTTTTATATCAAATTGCCATAAGCCATTACCCCATAAATATGCCTTTTTATGCCTATAATTTATTCCTGCACTGAAGAAAATAGTTACACTTTTTACAGTTATGAATATACATCCTAAGAAATATTTTCTATATTCTAGCAGATGATTGCTTAAAGCAGGCTGAAATCAACCTGCTTTAAGTGGTCTCCTATCTCCAATACTAGAAATAGGCTATGGGGTAATGGGTTAAATTCTATACTTTAGCAAGAAAGGCAAACACTAAGTTAGCGAGCAGACAATGTTATAGCAGTGAATGTGTTAGTAGAATGGCACTGAAAGGGTTACACATTGAAGATCACGGAGAATAAACTATAGACTCATTTTCTTCTTCTTTCTGTTTCTTATGTCTCAAGATATCCCAGGCTATAAGTTAGAACTGAAAGGGTTACACATTGAAGATCACGGAGAATAAACTATACACTCATTTTCTTCTTCTTTCTGTTTCTTATGTCTCAAGATATCCCAGGCTATAAGTTAGAACTGAAAGGGTTACACATTGAAGATCACGGAGAATAAACTATACACTCATTTTCTTCTTCTTTCTGTTTCTTATGTCTCAAGATATCCCAGGCTATAAGTTAGAAAAGAATCATTGATGATAAACAGGTGGTGGCTCAGTTCAAATATCCTACAGGAGCTCACTGCTAGCCTACAGGTGTCCACTTTAAGTGTTCTACTGTCTTTAAAACTAGAAACCTGTTAAGGGTTAAACAGCTAAACCATGGCTGCTTTTGAATGAGGATTACACTATTTCTGGTAAGATATAACAGTCAGTTGATTTCTTAAACTAGCTTTAGTTTGGAAATATCCGTATTTAAAAGTTAAAACATGATTTTAACTTTGAAATGAGGATATGATCAACTTAAGCGAGGTAGAAATAATGAAATTCAAAGAGAATTCGTGAAAAATTGAATTTAGTGAGTTGGACTGTATGCCTATGTCAACAGCTCATTGTATTTTAGTCAATGATAAGCTGACTGATTGTCAGAAGCTTATATTTTGATCTTGTATTGCTTTTATTTCACTTCACCTTAAGTAAGTATTATATTACAGGGCTCCAGAAAAAGAGAGTATTTCAAAAACTAAAATCTTTATTTTTGCTTTAAACCCTACGATGTCACTACTCATTAGAGTCGTCTGGAAGAGATGATTCTAATGAGTAGTAACTGTGTGATTTAGTGCTAAAATGAGCAAGTAATTGCAGGATTTGTTCAGTTCACTCACCCTTATCTGGAGCCCTGAGTATAGATCTACAAGGTATATATGACAAATGTAACTATTTAATGATCAGCTGCTTTTGTCATGAAACTGGTTTTTCCTGAGAGATTTGGTAAACTGAGATATAAGATTTGAATTACAATATCTTGAACTAGCTTAAGTTGAACATACCCATAACTCAAAGTTAAAACATGTCTCAGCCACATTTTAACTTTGAATTACGGGTATGTTTTGAAGTAAGCAAGTCAAAAATAATTAAATTCAATTGTTGAAGTACAGGTCAGTTCAACTTAAGCGAGTTCAAGATAATAAGGTTTGACAGTACATGTCTTTTTAACCCTTACCATAAAGTTACCTTTGTAAACAGTTTGGATTCCGATGAGATACCGGGTAACTCCTCATCTCATCAGGATCCAAACTGTATGCAATAATTTTCACAAGTTCAATCAGAGGTATGCTTATCGTTAAATTTCCCTTTTGCCTCATATAAAGAGCAGGCAATATTTAATTCATAAAAGTGTCCACATAAAATGATTTATATCTATCTCAAAGGAATAGCTTTCTCTGTATAATTTGAAAATATTCCTTTGGCCTTATACAGCAAAACCTCTCTATTTTTACCACTAAAAGCAAGGCTAAATGACTACATAAAAGACAGGTGACCGATTAAAGCAAGGTGAATGTAAAACAGAAAGCTCCTGAAGGACTTATACACCTGATAATTAACACACTTTAGTGGTCGTAATAGAAAGGTTTTACAATATATAAGTAACTTATTGGTAAAAATGGAAGGATGTGCGTTTATTCTTTGCACATATATGAAGCATAAATTTTTTATTAACATCAAAGTTTTGCCTGTTTTTTTTTCCACGCGTAAAACTAGAAAAACTCTGCACATGATATGCAAATGAACTTACTTATGACATCATTTCAAGATAGACGAGGCTGAGTTGTGTTCTAATCATTGAAGGCAGCTTGTGCGGACTATATATCTTGTGCGGACTATATATCAAAGGTTAGATTTGATGTGTATTATATATGAAACATTTTCGATATACATGTACATTAAAATCTCTCTATTACAACCAATATTTTAGGTTAAATTTTCGGTGTTTAAGCAGGTGGCTGCTTAAAGCAAAATAAAAGGAAAGTAGAAAGCTCCTATAGGAGCTTTTTGCTTTACTTTTGTCTTGCTTTAAGCTGCCACCTGCCCAACATGCCATTAATAAGCACACTATTTCAGTAGTCATAATAGAAAGATCAGTGTTTAAGGTAAAATAAAGTTTAGAGCTTTCTGCTTTACTTTCATCTTGTTTTAAGCTGCCACCTATCTCTAAAGTCATCCAACATTTAGTGGTCATAATAGAGAGGTTTTACTGTACAATGAAATAGAATTTTGTCATTTGGTGTTGTAGCAGTATTGAATTAATGGAACTGTTTGAATTATAAAATTGTCATGTTGCATATTTTCTATAAGCAGTTCCATTAAATGGTGAATTTCTACTAGAATTGGAATAATTGTTGAAATATAAAAAATATCATTTGTGAAATTGTAATAGAGTTTTTTTCCTATCTGAAAAACATACTTATATCAGTGTTTATGTCTATTGAGAAACAGTAAAACCTCTATATTATGACTTCAAAGAGAAAGCTAATTGACTCCATGAGAATCAGGGGTGACAGTGTAAAACAAGGTGAACATAAAACAGACATCTCCTAAAGAAGCTGTCTGTTTGACATTCACCCTGCTTTAAGCAACCACCTTCCATAAACACCTGATAATTAACACAATTTAGTTTTCGTAATTGAGAGGTTTTACTGTACAGTTCTGCAATCAGGATTCGACAGCATGTTTTTAGTTGCTGATCTAAGGACTGTCTGATCCGAGGGCTGATTCAAGGACTGATCCAAGGACTTATCTGAGAACTGCTCCAAAGACTGATCTGAGGACTGAGCAACCAAATTTAGTACAGTCAAACTTGTGTTAAGCAGCCACTCTGGAGAAACCTAGAACTCTGTACAACAGGTTGTGGAGAAACAAGCTAGAACTCTGTACAACAGGTTGTGGAGAAACAAGCTAGAACTCTGTACAACAGGTTGTGGAGAAACAAGCTAGAACTCTGTACAACAGGTTGTGGAGAAACAAGCTAGAATTCTGTACAACAGGTTGTGGAGAAACAAGCTAGAATTCTGTACAACAGGTTGTGGAGAAACCTAGAACTCAGTACAACAGGTTGTAGAGAAACAAGCTACTTCGTACAACAGGTCATTGCTTGCCTTAATCCATTACTCCATGCATAGGCATTTTTACGTCTTTAGTTTATTCCTCCACAAAAGAAATTAGCTTAAAGCAGGCTGAAAGTTTCAATCTGCTTTAATTGGTCACCTATAAACTGGAAACAAGCTATGGAGTGAAGGATTAAGTTACAACCTGTATTAAAATGTAAATAATAGTGTTTTAACCCATAACCTCATAGCTTGTTTCTAGTTTTGAAGACAGATGACCACTTAAAGCAGGTTTGAAGTAAAGCAGAATGTGCCTTAAGGCACATTCTGCTTAACTTCCAGCCTACTTTAAGCTGCCATCTACTACAATATAGAAAATATTTCTGTATAAATTGGAACTATTTCTAGAGTGGACGAATAAATCAAAGGTATAAAAAGGCGTATTTTTGGGGCAATGGGTTAAGTGACTTCTTAACACTTGTTTGTTTGTATGTGTATATATTTTTGTAAAGTCACACTCATTCACACTCACACCTACACACACACGTGCACACCCACACACAAGCTGATTGGTGAGTCTGAGACAAATATGTTGTTTTCTTTTCTTTTCATGAAAAAATAAAAGACTATGTGACTGGTACCTGGTGTTTGTTCTGAATGTTCATCCGTACCAGGAATACTTATATGTCTTGAAGAAATCTAGGTCAAGTTAGAATGTGGGTCATTTTCGGTCAAAAACTAGGTCACTGAGTTAAATCATAGAAAAACCTTGTTAACACATTAGAGGATATACATCTTATTAAATCTTAATGACACTTGGTCTGACTGTTTGCCTCATACAAAATGTAAACTTTACCTTCCCATTGAACTTTTAAAGACGAAGCGAACCATGTGAAGCAATTAAAGATGCAATGCCAACAAATATGTACGTCAAAAATCACTAAGAGTATGAAACTAAATTTGTCTTCGATTTTTCTCAAAGTTGGTGTGATGTGACAAATGCAGATCTGAAGTCAACAATATGAGATATTGTGGCGTTTTCTTGACATTGATGTTCAAAGTGAGAGATAACATACTTA
This sequence comes from Gari tellinella, assembly GCA_922989275.2. Lineage (NCBI taxonomy): Eukaryota > Metazoa > Mollusca > Bivalvia > Cardiida > Psammobiidae > Gari > Gari tellinella. Next base: position 63,556 of record OV277869.1, on the reverse strand, counting down.
AAACTAAAGCTATTCTTTCTGTTTAAAACACGTTTAATGCGTACAACAGCTAGCACGTTGGAGCCGGACCAGAACCCGATTTTACAAAGGGCATTAATGTTTTGGCATAGGCGCGTTTATTAGGAAACAATATTTGGAACATCCGCCAACCCAAAATGATAAATGATATGGTTTACTTACCATCTGGTTTAGGGTCCTTAATTGCATGTTTCATATAACAAAATTAATGAAATCGTACAGTCGTAAGATTTTCCAACAGTTAAGATCATGCTCTGAAGCCGATGTTATTTGATGTATGGTCTAGAGCCAGCGTGTTTGCAAACGATGCCCTGTTCGCGCTCAGCACAGTATACATGTTTACTACAGTCTTGAAGACGTTATTCTTTCCCAATAAAAGTGTTTGTGTTGAAACAATTATTCTAATTGCATAAAATTTGGAACCAGATCAAGCGACGGGTAACTCGGCGTCTGGTCTGGTTCGAAACTGTTTGCCAATTAGGTTAAAATAAATCATCAGACTCTTCAGAGTGCTGCCGTTTTCTCCATGTTATTGCACCACACTTGCATTTCATTTCATTTAACCCTTTCACTGCCAAATTTTTCGTGAGAATTTTACCCCTTCATTGTCGTCTGTTTCAATTTTGTTGTCTGCAACGTCGTCTCAAAGTTAAAAAAAAAAAAAAAAAAAGGCAGTATGACTGAAGAAATCTCAAAACGAGTGTCAAACAGTTTGGATCCACAGGGGCCCGACACGATTGATCTTTGAGAGAAAAAAATGTCAGAAGGTATATATAGAGACAAGGGGTACAACTGATCGTCAGTATGTTCTCACCCTATCTCTACAAAATCGGGCATATCATGAATAATAATTGATGAAACGACACCCTTTTTGCAGTTCTGTCTAGCTAATATAATACTCTTCCATAAAAACATAACATAAAATCAACTGTAAGCATGCACCTTTAACAGTAACTGTGTCTACTCACTAAAATCACCGATTTTCGGAAAACGGGACAGGTGTTCGTTCACAGCCGACACAGCATTGACCACTACTGTTCGGTTGTTTAGGCGGTAATATCGAGCATGACAGTCATACAGCTCCATATATATACGTTTCTGACCACAGGGACCCAACATTATTGATTTTTTAGAGAAAAAATGTCAGAATGTATCTGTAGAGACTCCAAAGACTATATACACATTTTGACATTTTTTTCTCAAAAGTCAATCGTGTCGGGTCCCTGTAAGGTAAACATGCGAATTTGTGGTCAATTAGGCACTGACTGTAGAAGAACTCAGCTTTGATCGGTGTCGAAAGCGTATATATATGGAACTGTATGACTGTCATGCTCGATATTACCGCCTAAACAAGCGTACAGTAGTGGTCAATGCTGTGTCGGCTGTGAACGAACACCTGTCCCGTTTTCCGAAAATCGGTGATTTCATTAAGTAGACGCAGTTACTGCTGAAAATGCATGCTTACAAATGACTTTATGTTATGTTTTTATGGAAGGGTATTATATTAGCTTGACAGAACGGCAAAACGGATGTCGTTTCATCAATTATTATTCATGATATGCCCGGTTTTGTAGAGATAGGGTATGATGAACTGACGATCAGTTGTACCCCTTGTCTCTATATATACCTTCTGACAATTTTTTTCTCCCAACAATCAATCGTGGCAGGTCCCTGTGTTTGGATCCTGATAAGACGCCGCGCCACGCCTCGTCTGATCAGGATCCAAATTGTTTGCAAACGCGCTTTTAAGCGTCATTAAGATTGAAAGGGCTAAGCTGGAAAGAATAACATGTTCACCGCTGCAGGAAAATAAAATCATGAGAGGAACATGACAAGGTCGAGTAAAGACTATAAATAAAAACAGACAAAATATTTAAGAATTAAATTCAATTTACTATTTTTCAATGTAGAAATGTTCAACATTTAATGTAGAAATATTTTGTAACAATAATTAACTTAAATAAACGATTGTTTTACCCTTTCAAAACACTTCAAGGTAAGTCGGCATTTGTGCCATTGAACCCTTAACCCTTTCATGATCAAATAATTCGGGAGATTTTTACCCCATCACCGCTTTATTGTCGACTGATTCAGTGTTGTTATCTGCTAGACACGTTTCAAAGTAAGGTTTAAATTTGTATGACTTTTAAATATCGATAAGAGAGTCAAACAGTTTGGGTCCTGATCAGACGCCGCGTTACACGACGTCTGATCTGGACCCAAACTGTTTACAACTGCGCTTTAAAGCGACATTGAGAGTGAAAGGGTTACGAACGACTTGGCTTATATTTGCAAACAGTTAAGATACAGATCAGGCGCCGCTGATTGACACTTTTATTCAACTTTTCATCAGTTTATAACGCATAGAATATGCTGTTTTGTCCCGTAGATGACATATTTGACACAGCCAATGATTCAGCACGTCTAACAAGTTATATAACAATATATTACTTGGAGTGCCAAACAGTGTTGACCAATCCTCGTCTTCTCCACAGGCACAGCGTCTGACCAGGGTCTACACTGCCTAACAAGTTAGTCAGCAATATAATACTTATGTATGGTAGAGTCAATTCTACATCACATCTGTTTGCAAACGTCGGAATTGTTTTGCAGTGAAAAGGTTAATAAATCTCATTAATTTACCCCGAGTATATAGGCCAATTTATTTCACCTGGCAGGCGGAGCTAACCTTTTGCAAAGACAAACTAATTTGCATTTGATTTTAGGGGTGATAGGTATATAGTTCCGTAATAAAACGTTATTTTCCGATACTTTCAACATGGAAAAACATGGGCGTGCAGCCATATCCAAGTGAAAAGGGTATGTACAGTGCTCGCTCTCTACAACAGCAACCAATGGGAGAAAAAGATTGCGTGTGTTATTCGGAGAGGGTTGTTATAGGGGCCGGGGGGGGGGGGGGGACTAAGACTTGACTAACATTTGCAAACAGCTTGAATCCAGATCAGACGCCATGTGGCGCGGCGTCTTATCTGGATTCAAGCTGTTTGTAACTCGTCATTATACCCATTTTGTCAAAATGTCCACTAATATAATGTAACATTGAACCCTAAACCGGCAGACGACATCGGTTAATTCTAATAATAAACTAACGTGCTGCCACCCTTAAAGTTGAAATGCAAAAGTCCCCGTCGAAACTCCGCCCTGCCAGGTCACTAAAATCGACCTATACAAAGTTTACATCTATACACTGTATTTAAACAACAAAATAAAAAAACAGTATTACAGTATAACCTTCTGAACCAAAGGCTCAATAAGAAAGAAAACAATTAACCCTTTCAAACCTAGCGACGAGTATACTCGTCACACAAACAGTATACCTGTGATGATCACATTTGTCCTATGCAAACAGTGTAGACCCTGATCAGAAGGCTCCTTGGGGAGCCCTCTGATCAGGATCTACACTGTCTATCATTTTGAAATATATTGTTAAAGTCATCCCTAAATAGGCAAAAAATGGACTAGACGTACACGAGAATTTTGAAAATTGAATTGTTCATTAAAAGTTTCAAGGGTTAATGAGTTAAACCTTTTCAAACATTGATGTATTTGTCAATGTAGGTCGCGAAAAATAATGACAAATCCAGAGAAGAGGCAGTCCTTCGACATTTAGAATTAGTCTGGTTGTCCCACATAGAGATTTGATTGGTAGAAATAACAAATACTGTGATGCATGTAATAAATGTGCCAATTTATGATTATCACCAGAAATATGATAAAGACGCCAACTATGATGAAAAAGGAAAATAGATGAATGATGATATTATTGAGGTTACTGTTGATGTTAACTACGATATGGTGATTGATAATTATGACAGAGGATGTGTGCTACAGTGGAGAAAACGTTATTCTTTCCCGTTTAAACGCAAACAAAACGCAACCCATTAAAATGGAGAACATTACTCTAACTATTCATTTTAATGTGAGTGGCAAACAGTTTTGAGCCTGATCAGACGCCGGGTTACTCGGCGTCTGATCTGGCTCCAAACTGTTTGCATTGGAAATAATAGTTTTAGCGTAAACGCGTTTATTGGGAAAGAATAACGTTTTCTCCACTGTATGGCCGCTATTACAATACAATAGTTGCGGTACAAGAAGGACTATGTTATTCTCCTTGCCAAATACATTTGGGGGATACACCAAACACAAAAAATGTAAACGACTAGTTTGATATGAATAGCAAATAATTACATGTACTAGGTGTTTAATTTGGCTCCAAACTGTTGGCAATGGACCAAAGGTTTTTAGTATTAAAGTGTTTATTACGAGAGGAAAAACGTATTTTCCACTTAGAAAACATTTGTTAATAGCAAACTCTACCCGGTGTATTCCCCCTATTTTTAAGCAATGGGAAAAGGTTTAAGTATAAACGCGTTTATCGGTAGAGAAAAAACTGTAAGAAAATATTTGTTTATTGCACATAGTGTTTGTGCATACGGCAGATTATTGATATGAAATCGCAAATAACGCGGCTTCTTACCAGCATTCAAGCTGTTTGACACCCTGACGCTGTTTTGAAAAGAAATTAGATTTTTCTTTATTTTAGATGTAGCAATAGCAGAAGACGTGTCGCCGACGAAACAACTACCCAGCATGCAAATGGTTATTTCATGGAAGTATATACAGATCGTCGGCCTTGACAGATTAAACCAACCACAAAGGCACAGCCATCCTGAAAAACAAGAAACAACCAGGCTCAGCTTACTACTTTCAGAAACCCTGGTGTAATGTTTTGTCTGAATTTTATTAACCTGTCATTCATTGAAATACCATGCAATATATTTTAGAATTGCTCTTGAATTTATTACCGGGTATCTTCCGTTATCGTGACAACTTTTGTCGATCTAGATACTGTGTACGTTATTCCCGGATCACTGCACGGAACGTGTAAAGAAGCATTTAATGAGTTCATCATTAATTCATTATTTAACATTATTTAATTTCTTCATATCACTACATAAATCAATACTAATTTGTTGGAATCGGCGTTCACGACCAAACAGCACATGCGCAGTTCGTGGTTCTGAAGGTGGCACCAGCTGCGGTTAAAACGTCAACAACTTAGTATTTATTTATGTAGAGATATGGCAAAAAACCCTCAAATAATGTAAATAATCAGTTAGGACGAATTATCACTGAATAAATATAACTTGTCTATTGACATTTGCGTTATTTGTAACTTACAGGTAAAAAAATTGGACAATACATGTTTACACATTACCATTTGTCGGTTCGTTACATGGCGATGTATGCAGCTCGAGACGTGTTTGGCGGCAACAGCCGATCTAACGAGCGCCGCCAAATATTGATGTGTTTATTGAATGCCTTCAATATACAGCACCAATAACTAGATAGTTGTTTAAATCGTTTATATCCAGAAACATATGCTATTTGAAGCAGAACAATACTTCTTTTTTGTCACAAATATAAAGCGGAACTTCAACCAAGATACATGACGTCACGCTGATAAAAAATGTAGTCAGAGTACAATACAAATAATTCAAACAGTACGCTACAATAAGTGATACAGACTCGTGTACGTACAGATACACGCGGAAAAGTTCGATATATAAAATTGGAATTAGGACTAATGTAGCATGAAAATCAAGTTTATCCATATGATAACGTTCCAATCATATATGATGTTTTGTCAACAGCTGCATGCAGATTTGGCACTAAGGGATCACTTTTCCGGCGATTGTCTGTCCATTTGTCTGTCATGCTTTTTCCGGACACCACTCCAGTTACTTTTACGTTAAACAGATACAATAGTGTTAACAAAAATGTAACAAAAATCCTAACGCCACGATTGATTTTGGAACTTTTTGCATGCACGCGAAAATACCGGTACAAGATCCACATGGTAGATCGGACAGACTCAAAATTGCTACCTGCATTCCGGTATTTGTGAATAATCAGGTAAGTTTGTATATTCCTTAATTCATAGATTTCAGTTACAAAAGTAAGTATCTTGTTGCAAAATTGAAGAATTAGCCAAAATCTGATGTATGAAAAGACAGAAATGCCATTTTTTCTCAGTAGTTTCTACATGGAGATAGGTCTTTTGTTGCACTTTTATGCAATACGCCTGTTTACGGAACAATATTTGTTGAACAAAAAGTTTGTATAGTTTTAAGTAACCAGTCTTACATATGCAATCTCATTTAAACACTGATTAACTGTATGGAAATGTCTATCAAAGTTCGTGTGAACACAACGCACAATTTGCAAGCATTTTAAATGCTGTTTTTAGAAACAACCTGTTTATGAAGTGTAATCTGACTTTATCATGTTCTCCAAAATGATCACAAATATAAATGGTTTAATGTAGACCTACATAGATCTATACGTTGCTGACCGTGGTTTAAATCATATATCCATGATTTTGTGCTTGATGTCCTTTATTTTGTAAATCAAATTTAACATACAATTATGTTTTAAATGGGTGCGAAACGAAACTGTTTGCTATATAGATCTACACCTTTATTTTGGCAAAATCATATACATATATATTAGGAAATAAAACGTCATAATTATCTACTCTAAGTCTAAGTATACTTGCCTTGGCCAATCCTTGGATCATTGCCCAGAACTCTAATCTAACAATGTACACCATTGTTTTGGCACATATGTGTATACTAGGAAAGAAAACTTTATCGGTGCAATATGATAATATCATGTATCGCGGTGCCATAAAACCCAACTAAATCAATACCCACTTTAAGTCTAAGTATACTTGCCTTGACCAATCCAGGGAACATTATCAAGAACTCGTACCATGTACACCATTGTTTTGACATAAACATGTATATTAGGAGATAAAATGTTATGTCCGCTGTTACTATATGTATACTTGCCGTGACTAATCCTGCGATCATTGTCAAGAACCCTTACAATGTACACAACTGTTTTGACGCAAACGTGTATATTAGGAAATAAAATGTCATGTCCGCTGTTACTATATGTATACTTGCCTTGACCAATCCTGGAATCATTGCCCAGAACTCAACGTTTGGCAGGAGGTCCTTTCCAGCAGCCTGTTTCTTGACTTTGTTGAAAGTGACGCCAGCAATCAGGTAGACGACCAGCAAAACAAAAAATCTAGACGATAAAGAACACAAACTACAACATTTGCGTCAAGTGAATTCTTTCTTGTTTACATATTTGACCAGTCTATTTTTAACTCTTCTCTTTCGAAGAAACCAACGAGCTAGTGTCATCACTCCGGCCGTTTCATTAACATCTTTAAATTTTGATATGCATGTTCACTTTGACAAGTCTTTTCCATTAATACCAAAATATTTTACCAGTTGACCTTGACCTTTGACCTAATACTAATTATTTCTGTATGTTCCACTGAACTTCAAGTTAGCCATAACTTTTTCAATTTTCGATCTACAGGTACAACTATTATTTTTAGCTCGTCTGTTTCGAAGAAAACAACGAGCTTTTCCCTTCTCGAAAAAGTGTGGTAAATGTGCATTTAATGCGCATTAAATGCAGCGGTATTCGCACCGTATTTAAGTGAATTTTTTTTCTCACCAAGTGCATTAAAGTGAATTAAATTTATTAAAAAAAAGTGAATTTTTGTGCATTAATTCACTTTCCCACCACAAAAAGTACGCTTTTTATAATAAGAACATTAAAAGTGCATTTTTTCTGCGCTAAAAGTGCATTAAAATGAATTATTTTTTAGAAAGTGTATTTTTACTGCACTAAAAGTGTATTTTTTTTCTAATAAATGCACTTTCAAAAAAAATTAATACACTTTTGCTACAAAAAGATGCAGAAAAAATGCACTTTTATTTTGAAAAGATGCAGAAAAAATACACTTTTGCAAAAACATGCAGGAATAATGCACTTCTCATTTTAAAAAATGCAGAAAAAATACGCTTATTTGTAAAAGTGCAGAAAAAATACACTTTCTATAAAAAAAAATGCAGGAAAAATGCGCATTCAAAGTGTACTTTGGTAAAAAGTGAAAAAAATTTTTGAGAAGGGTTGTCTCATATGAAATCTTAACGTTGGCCATAACTTTAGAACTGCATGTGATACATACTTTATATTTGATATGTTTATTTACCCAAATACGCTCTTGAGCTAAGTACAAACTGGTTCTTGTCTAGCAAAAGTCAAAGTCATTTAGAGGTAAAATATGGTACATTTAGCTTTGGTCATAAATGTTGAGCTGCATGTAATAGAGACTTTATGTTTGGCACGTGTACTAGACTCAAGTAGCTCTTGAGCTCAGTACAACTTGGATATTGTCCGACGAAGGTCAATGTCGTTTAGAGGTCAAATATGGTTCGTCTAACTTTGGTCATAACTATGAAACATGTGATAGAGACTTCATATTTGGCATTTGTACTCAAAACAAGAAATACTTTAGCTCCGGTCATTTAAAGCCCTAGAGAGACAAACGGACAAATAGTCAATATATCCGATCGTAAGAAGAAGATCTCACTGTTCCTTCTTAATCTTTTATGATTATATCAAAATTCGTCCCAATCATTTTCTTTGAAAAAATAATGTTTGATTCGTATATATGCAATTGCCCGAGGAGATGGGACTTGTGGATATCTTTTGCAGAGGAGGCGGGGCTTATGAACTTTTTCTCCGCGAATTAATTTTCAAACTCGGACAGTAGACATTTGGCGAAATTTTCAAATGCACGTCATAACCGATTTATGCCTTTCTATTAGCGGAAACCACGATTGTCATCGATTTAAAATTCTTCTTTATTAATGCAACACATTTCAAGAAATTTCAAATACGTATAATCAGCTTCTGTCTACACTGTTTATGTAAAAAATCGATATTTTCATCCTAGTTTAAAAATTATGTAATTTCAAAATGTCAAAAACGATGACGTTTAATGTTTAGTACATTAAAACCTAATTTGTTGCGTCGAAAATTACTGCTGCAGTAATGCGGCCATGACTGTTCCTTTCAGGGTACACATTATTCGTGTGAACAAACTCTAATATGGATTAAACATCCATGCATACTAATAAATTGTTTATGGATTTTAGAATTTAAAGCAAATATACTGTTAGAAATGAACTGCTTATCGGCGTTTCAGTGACATAAACGACAAAAAATGATCGGCAAATTAACCATGAGCCGCTTGCAGGATTCATAGAATTAGCCGATAATTTTCTGTCGTTTATTTCTGTTAAACGCAGAAAAAATTAGTTCATTTCTTAAACAAAAGAGACGAGCGTTGGTATCCGCAAGCGGTCCTCTTGTTGATCAAAGCGATGTCTAAATCTACACTGTTTTCCTATGTCCTATATATTACACAGTGGACGTAAATGGGTTAAATACGGTGGAAAAGGTTGACCCGAACGTTCTCCCACCATACGATTCGGACATTCCGTGTGTATGCTAACAGTTAAAGACATTAAGCCAGTCCATTCACTGATTACCCCCATTGTTCTCACTACGTGTGGAAATACAGGTAGTTTACCGTACAGCATGAGACAATCGTTTATGCAAAGGCGCAGCCATCTGAGAGCTTTGAATAGAGGCCCTTACATACCATCAGCTAGAGTATAGAGATAATTTATTTTAAGAAACGTGACTGCATAAGCAAGAATTACTTCGAAATAAATACAAAATTGTTGAATTGCGTGTCTATGGAGCAATAGGTTAACAAACGGGAGCTTTCTCCGATAGTTAGCCATTTGCTCCATAGCTCGTTTTTAGAAAGTTGAATACTTGAAGCGGGTTTAAAGTAGTGTCGGAATGCGTCATAATGCGTATTCTGCCTTACTTTAAATCAGTTTAAAGCTTAAATCTGCAAACTTCTAGAGTTTTGAAATATTTTGTATGCTGGAATTTTCCTGAACAAAAACAATGTGTTAAATAATCAATAGCTCATATACAAAAAATGTAAAATGTGCAGATTATTTTTATAAGAATGACTGCCCGTAATACTCGTCTTTATATGTTTTATATTATATAATGCTGATAGACATGTATGTCTTTGCTGAATAAAACATATCATATCATATCATAATATATCTCACTAGGTTTTTCAATGGGTTTTACTAACCAAGCTATCAAATATTAGGTGCGGGCCTCACATGAGATGCCTGAATGATTCTTTGCCTAGTCGCTACCACCGTTAGTGCATGCTCTTCATGATTTGACTCAAATTTTCTACGGGGGTAGGTGTTACCACCCAAGCTTGGTCATGTGATGTCTTTAAAGCCAAACCAGGAATGGTCGCGTTTGTGTATCAGTGTTCGGTTTATGTTGTCACCTAGTAATGTCAACGTCGACTGCGATTGACCACTATAATGGTGATGATGATAATGATGATGGAGATATAGCTTTACAATGGCTCTTGACATATAATAATCAAAATAAGTGATAAGTAATGGGAAGGCAATTAAAACTGAATATGAAATGAAAGGAAACGTTTACTTCATTAGAGTTTATGTATGGTAATTTTGGGCCATTTACGTACAGTCAGTCTTGTATAAAGCCACACCACACACCACACAAATGAATGTATAAAGGAAGTCTGATAAAAGAATGTAGCTTAATGCAAAACAAAAGCAATGCAAGAAGCTCTCAACCTTTCTCCATAACTTGTTTCAGTATTTTAGACAGATGGTTGCTTTATAGCCTTAGGATAGAAACAGAATGCTACTTAAGGAACATTTTGCTTACTTTCAGCCTGCTCTAAGCTACCATCTGCATATAATATAGGAATTATTTCTTATGGAGCATGTTTTGTATAGAACGGAACTATTTTCTTAGGCGAGAGAATGTAAGATTAAAGTAACTTACATTATTAATATGACCGATCCTCCGCTTATCCCACCATTTCCTCCTGGTGATGGTATTACACAAGCGGCTGCTGATGTCAGTGTCATGTACTGCAATATACAAAATGGAATTAACTCTTTGCACACTAGCGGCGAAACTTGTCTCTGCAAACAGTTTCCATCCAGATGAGTCATGCCGCGTTTAATCAGCATATTACTGTTTGACACTCTGACACGTTATTTTTGACGGTTTCAATGTTTGAAACAATCTATAGTCAGCGTCGAGTTTCCAAAACTTTGACTCAGTGTTCATCCGCCCAAGAAAGCAACTTTCTGTAACATTACACTCGGAAGTTTACATGATGATCATAAAATAATTTTAATACATGTATACGTACTTACATTTTCCTTTGTGTACAAATAATTTCGGGACAGGAAAGTGGCATGCTGATTTGACATGCGGTAGTACCGAGGGTGTTAACTGGTTTCAAATCAGTAAACTCATTGTAGATATTCTCTTTTCTCATTTCAAACCTCTGCATTTGCCGATAATTTTCTGTCGATTATTTCGCTTGAACGCCGAAAAAATCAGTTTATTTACACTATATGTTCTGTAATTTCTAAAATTAAAATAAGATTTTTAAGTACGCCTGTAGATCTATGTCTAATCCATATTAGAGGTTGATAACACGAATAATGTGTACCATTTAAGGAACAGCCATGACCGAATTACTGAAGCTGTGTACATTCGAAACCAAAATTAATAAGTTCCATTATTAATGTTCTTAGGTAAACAACTTGACAGTTTGGCGCGATTTGACGTCATATGGAAGTGACGTTATCAGTAGGATAAGTATATTGAGTTTTATTGTCATAAAGAAATGCAGAACGTTGCTTTTTTATAAGGTATATCAATTATCTTGCAATTTATCTCATTGATAAAGACGAATTTTAGTGAGGAATCATCGTTTCCACTAATAGGAAGAAATAGCTCGGTTAAGAACAAACATTTGAAAAATCCGCCAAATGTTTGCTGTTTAAGTTCTAAAGATTAATTCTCGAGTGAAAAATGCATGTGCCCCGCCTCCTCTTGGAAACTTTTTCACAAGTCCCACCCTCTCTAAAAATTGCGTTTACACGAATTGAACGGCATTTTTTAATGGATTTAAATGGGGCAATTGTAATGTTTAAGCTTGAAACCATGAGCAGTGCTCTCAAGTACTTTGATGAGAATATATACCTACACGCGTCTATCAAGACCCTTTCATTCTGTGAGTTTCAGACAGGTTCATACTGTAGCAGACTATTATAAATACTATTTCGAACTTCTTACAGTAAGACAGTGGAAAGCTTTTCCTGCAGAAGTCGTGCTGAATGAAAACTTGAGCACTTTTAAGTCCTCCGTCAGCACCAAAAACCATTTCAAACTTTAAGTCCAGCAATGGTGTTTTTATCCTGTTTTTACTCTTTTTTTCCTGCTGGGTTTTTAACAATTTTTACCTTATTTCGTCCGCTAACCTTTATCTTGTTATACTGTTCTTAACTCTACTAACAGACACAGACGCGCGCTGCCCGAAATTACCAGCGAGGGTGTGACGTAAAATGGATAGAATAGAATAGAATAGAACAGAAGCAAACGACAAGCGATGCAGTAAAAATATTTTGCCCTCTAATACTTAAATTCAAAACCGTAAACAAACAGGGTCTCTCAATGGCTACACATTCAGACGAGAGTATGTTAAACTAAACAGAACGATATACAGTGTAGAAAATGGCAAGTGGGGTGTTTTTAAATTTGACGATTCTGCGTCAACATGAGAGTAAAACAGTTTTGAATCGTATCTGACACCGACTTAGTAGGCATCTGATCTGTTCCCAAACTTTTTGCAATAAACACCAATTTTTGAGGTGCCTTTCACGCATACTCCCTGGAAACAATTCTGGCGCGTTTTCTTTGGACTGGTTAACATGACGACGTGACAATTCAGTGGCGAAGTTGTGATTTTAAAAATCGAGATGAAAGTAATGAAAAAAAAATCCGTGAAAACTTTACACTGTCAAATTTAACCGTCCAATGTAGCCGTACTGGTTGCTAACTTATGCGATATGTCATTTTATGCATTTTCGGGTACTTATCTGAATCTAAACTGTTTGCAAAGTCGACTTTAATCGCCTTTAATTGCGCGCATTCCTATATAATCAAAGAGGAACGTATCTGTGTTTAAATTCATGACGTAATATGGCTTCAAAAATGCGTACGCTAAGAAATGTAGCGCCGCTGCGTCGGTGCAAATTGATAAATAAATACCAGTTTTTTATAGTGCGTTGAGATGCTGGTACGTGTAATAGAATCACTCGACCTTCGGTCTCTTGATTTAAGCACTACGCATCTCGACTCCTATCCGTGATTTATTGCACGATACAATCCTGGTATGAATTTATTATTGCTTAAATGCAATATTGACATTGATGAATAATAGAAAAATGTTGAAATTTAAAAGTATTGCCATTGTTTAGCGAAGTCTCGCACTGCCAAGTTATATTCTTTCGTAGTATTTACATAATTTAATGGCGCTGATTCTCCTGACACATCTATAGTCGCTTCACTTGCGGTAGGATCGCATACCAATGTCACGTGCGTGAACCTATAAAAAGAAACAAAATATCTGCGACTTACAGTCAAACCTGTATTAAGCGACCACTAAAAAGCGATATATTAATTAGTTTAGACTTCTATACGGTTGTCCTGCATTTAGTGGTCACTTCTCTTTAGCGACCACATTACTGCTCCAGGATTTGGCTGTAGTTGCATTGGCATATACACATGAATTAAATGTAGTTTGTATCTAGAACAGTGACACAATTGATTAGGTTTCAGTGACTAAATAATCTTAAGGGATAAGCTTTGAATATTTTTGAGATGGAAATTTTAGACAGACTCTATAAAAGAATGGTAAAACCTTAAGAGATTCAATCGAAACTTTATTACTTTATTAACCAATTACCCCATAAATACGCCCTTTTACGACTTTAATTTATTCCTTCTCTGAAACAAATAGTTCTTCTTTATACAGTCATGCATATGTGTCATACAAAATATTTTCTATATGCTAGCAGATAGTAGCTTAAAGCAGGATGAAAGTAAAGCCGAACTTTCAAGCTGCTTTAAGTGGTCATCTATCTTCAGTACTAGCAACAGGCTATGGGATAACGGGTTAAGGCAGTAGGCCGATCTTGGCCGATCGCTCTACAAGGACAGTATCGGTATTGACCAATATAAGTAAGATATCATTATGGGTGTTCTACTTTAAACATTTCATACACGTATTTCAAAGTTGAAACATGGCACAACCAATATGAGAAATATGTAGGAATGAAAGTTGTATCATGTATATCCAAACCTGGCTCCATCCGCACTAGTATAGGTTGCAACTACATTCAGCCCGTCATATGAAAAGTCAACATTGTCCTGAGTGCCGAGATCATAGTAACCAAAGAATTGGTAATCAAACTGACACACCTGAAATAACGCAATGTTCATAATTATGGTATTAACCGCTTGAACCACATTGCTCTGTGAGAAGTTTTTATGCACGTAGTACCGTTAGTATCGGTAATCAAACTGGCACACATGAAATAACGTATTGTTCATTATAGGAATATTTTTGCCGTTCATGACGTTATGAATACATTAGCTTCGCAGGGGGTAAGTTTCGAAAACGCCCGACGGGCGTTTACGATAAACTTATCTCCGAAGCTAATGTATTGATACCGTCTTGAGCGGCAAAAAGATGTTGTTTATTCCTTATATTTCTATTTCTATTTTCTGTCTTGTCCATTTAATGTGTAGTTTGACCAGATTTGTTTTCATGTATATGAATATATCATATACCGGCCAAATAGGTTTGATAGATGTAATATCGATGTAATAGCCATTCCAGTTTCTAAATATGGCGTGAAAAGTTTTCCAAACTACATGTACTGTATTTGCATTATAAATTCAGGGTTTTACCCAGTAAACTTTCTCGCTGTGCTTCAAGAATGCTCGTAAAAAATTAAAATTTCTATCTGAATATCCATTATCAAAGCATATTTTAAACAATTAGGGGGCGCTTGTTTTTATACATGCTTTACACATAACAACGCTGAAATGCGACTTCACAGCGTGTACTAGTTACACACACCGCTATCCAAAGCATATATTAATTAGAACACTTTCGCCCGATACACATACAGTACTGTTTAAGCTAAAGTATACACAAAGTGCACTGCCAGTTAACTGGGTTTAAAGATAGATAGATAGATATATATTTTATTGACTTAAACTATACATAGTTTCTCATCAATACAAATATAAATTAACAATACATCATAATATTAGGTACACGTGATAGATACATGTAAATAATTAACCCATTTCCCCATAAAACGCCTTCACTTTATGCCTCCGCTGTAGGAAATAATTCTGCTTGATATGTTCCTTTACATGTAAAGTTTTCTATATCCTAGTAGGTGGTAGCCTAAATCAGGCTGAAAACAAAGCAGAATGTGCCTTACGGTGCATTCTGCTTTACTTTCATCCCACTGTAAGTGTTTACATATCTTCAATACTAGAAATAAGGCTATGGGGTAATGGGTCAATCAATCAAATACACTTTAGAAATTTTACTGTTGAATTGTATAATATGACTCATTACGAGGATGAGTTTGAAACATTATGAAATGATCAGACTTTTCCTAATTTTAAAAGCTTCCGATAAATATTTAGAAAGTCTATATATAATACCTTTTGAAGAGTTCAATAATTGTAGGAATTTAAACATACTAAGTCTATTTATAAAATATGGTTTAATATATGTTCTTCGTATTTTATTATAGGCCTGACACACTAGTACAAAATGAAAATCATCTTCAATTTCATTTTTATCACAAAAAATACAAATACGTTCATGTCTTTCCAATCTGTTTCTAGAATATCTGCCGGTTTCAATTTTTAGCGTATGAGCTGAGATTCGAATTTTAGACAAAAATATACGGTTCTCTCTTGCGGTAATAAAATCTAAATAGTCTTCAAAGCCGAATGACATTTTCAATTCCTTATATAAAATCAGCTTATTATTATTATCAATATCACCAAACCATTTTTGAATAAAATCGTCTTGTATTCTTTGCTTAAACATTGTTAAGAAAACTTTGTCATTGACAACCTGGAAAGGCTGCTGCCATATATACATGAATCAATATTCAGATAACAAATTCTTTACACATGTAGCCCAGTTTTTCATACCATTCTCACAATCATCTAATGTGCGCTGGTATACATGTCTAATTATAATGTTATCCGAAGATTGGAATTTTAGCCTATACTTAACAATATTTACATATCTATATACATATAAAATAAATATACATTAAACTGACAGTGCACTGACAGTGCACTGATAGTGCACTGAGATTTCAATAGCAAACTGATAGTGCATTGCCAGTCTATAAAACCAGGTAACTAGCAGTGCAATGGGGAATGCTTACAGTTTGATTTTAGATCTGAAACATTCTGCATTGTTGTGGGTAAAATGATGTATTGATGATAAACAGAAATTAAAACTGACGAAGTTTATCATGCTACAGATAATGCTTATAGTTATTGTGTTGGTGATGATGACAATAACACTAATTATTATAGTTGTAGTTATAAAGATAATAATAATAAATATACTATTATTGATATAAAAATTTCTTTGAAGAAATTTATAATTTATGATTAATAATATCAATAATATGATACCAATAATAAATATAAATTATTAAAAGTAGTAGTAGTAGCAGTAGAAGTAGTAGTAGAAGTAGTAGTAGAGATTTCAATAGCAAACTGATAGTGCACTGTTAGTTTAAACCAGGTAACTAGCAGTGCACTTTGATTTCAATAGCAGCTCATAGATAGCAGTCAGTGTACAGTATATTGTTATTTTAAATCTGAAGAATAATTTATATAGTCCTGAAATTGTTTGCTGCTGAAAATACAGAAAAACCCTGCTAAACCCAATTGACAGACTAATAGTACGGGCAATTAATGAAAGTTTGTCTTAATTATTGTGTCTTATTACAGAATGAAAACATTACAGATACATGTAGCTCACATGTTCGCTTTCTTTCTGTATTAAATAGCCACCTGTCTTTAATACTCCAACTCATACGTGTGTGTCCAGTTCAGATGGATTTTACTGTATTCACACAAGTGTGATCATAGCCTTTTTCTGCATTAAGTTGCCAACTGTCTTGCAAACGCACATTTATATACTATTGTGGTTAAAAGTATAAAAAAAACTCTCTAATGTAACCCTGAACAGAAATAGATCTTTAAGACAGGTGGCGGCTTAATGTATGATGTGTATCCTACATGAGCTTTCTGTATGAATATCGACCTCAATTAAACAGCCACCTTTCTTTTCTAAGTTGTCATTTTTGTGATGCTTCATTTTATCCTGGACCCCATAAGCCTCATGCTGTGCTTATGGGTTTTATTAGTTTATTGGTCATCAAAGACCCCATGGTGTGACAGTGGACGCTGGATCATTTCTTTATCAGCAACCAGTGTTAATCTCACCAGGGCATTTACATACTACCCATCTCCACATGTTTATTGGATGTTTTAAGCAGGTTTCAAGCCTGCTGCTCTCTTACAAAACTCCCCTCATTATGAATATCAATTAACATAAAGTTGGTTCTATAAAAATGAAAATTTGGGCAATAACATTAAACTATGGCTTGTTCATGTTAGGCTATTAATGTCAGATCATGATCCACAACGCCAGTCAGTAGTTTATGAGCACACAATACTACGACTGTAAATGTGTTAATCCCCACTTAATTATGACACTTGACACTTAACTCATTCAACCATGAAATGGGTAGGGGACAGTTCAATCTTTTAATTAAGACTAGACCATTTTTGACCTTTTAGGATTGATGTTAACAATATATTGCAAAATGACAAAATGTGCAGAACCAGACTGCTATTCTGAAACAGTCAAAATTCATGTCAGATGCCAAATTATTTGATGTTTTTATCTGAATCTACACTGTTTGCAAATGTTAATCCAGTTGTGAACATTATGCCTGTTTATCACTGACTGTCACTTTATTTCTTCTCTATTTCTGAAAACAGTGCAGACTATGCTCAGCATTGCTTTTAAATATACAATGAAAAAGGAAGCAAAGCTGATTTTGACATGATCAGTTTCTACACTGATAGCAATTCTAGTTGGATTTTTTTTTCATACACACGTGGGATGGGGCATTCTGTAGTGGATTATACACATGTCAAGCATTCTTAAAAGTGGTGATTCTGACATATTTATACAACCATTATCATAAGGGTAGAAACACTGAGGAGAAAATAAGAATTAATTAATGCATTATGATAATAAAAAGATAGTAATGATGATGATAAACTTGTTTATGTAGTGGATGCAGAAAAACGATGAGGATTACTACTACTGCTACTCGTACTACTAAAAACTACCACTTTATCAGTAGTGACTACTTATACTACTACTACAACTTCTGCTACTACTTCTACTACTGCTACTACTACTGCTACTACTACTTCTACAACAAGTACTACTACTTCTACTAATTATACCCCTGCTGCAACAACTACTGCAACTACTACAACAAAAACAACAACAACTACTACTAATACTACTACTACTATGTCTACTACTACTTCAAATAATTTATATTTATTATTGGCATTATATTATTGATAGTATTATTTATTAATTATAATTTTCTTTAATGAAATTATTATATCAATAATAGTAGATCTATATTTATTATTATTATCTTTATAACTACAACTTTAATAATTAGTATTATTGTCATCATCACCAACACAATAACTATAAGTATTATCTGTAGAATGATAAATATCGTCAGTTTTAATTTTTATACACCATCAATACATCATTTTACCCACAACAATGCAGAATGTTTCAGATCTAAAATCAAACTGTAGTCATTCCCCATTGCACTGCTAGTTACCTGGTTTTATAGACTGGCAGTGCACTATCAGTTTGCTATTGAAATCTCAGTGCACTATCAGTGCACTGTCAGTGCACTGTCAGTTTAAACCCAGTTAACTACCAGTGCACTGGGGTATATACTTTAGCTTAAACAGTACTGTAGGATAGTTTAAATATGTCAGAACGGAACATAACGTTCCCAATTTAGAAAGTGTGAATGTATTATTTTGCTTTATTTTCGAGCGACTTTCCTATGTAATTCTGGTGAACAAATTGTTTGAAATTGTTAATTTCAACCGTAGCTAGAAGACAACTTGTCTAATCTATAAATAAAACACCACTCACTCAAAGGGAGAGAAAGCGTACAGCTTTAATAACGGAGCGTAGTATGATAATCTTCCTTAAAAACAGCATTTAATTTTGTTTTATCGCAATTTGATTTTAATTGAACTGCCTCCGACTTTAAATAGGGGTTTCGAGACACCCAAACGGATAATCTAAAAGTAGATCCTAACTTGGTCGGTATCTCTCCGCCGTATGGAAGATTTTTTAAACTAGTTAGAACCAGATCTGAAGTGAGCGTTCACTGAAAATTGAACCTCACAATTTCCTTAGAGTTATACAGAGCGAATGTAAATATATGGTATTAACCACTTGAACCATATTGTCCTGAGAGCAGTGGTCATCCCCACTCTCAACCACAACTGTTCCCAAATAAATGAAACCAATACCAATATTAACCCGTTACTCCATTGCCTGTTTCTAGTTTTGAAGATAGGTGACCACTTAATGCAGGTTGAAAATAAAACAGAATGCACCTTACGGCGCATTAAACTTGCATTTGCTAGTGTATAAAATTTCTTATGGTGTATATTCATGCACAGAATTATACACTGACGGAATCGAAACCTCGCGCTATATCGTAAATCTCGTGCGGCGTATACGAGACTCGCGAGATTTGATAAGAGACTGTCTATCGGTAGTCAATATGATAACTGTGTGTTTTCGAAGAATTGTTCACGGGTTTATATTCCCGTGAATTGATAGGAATGTCCACCAAGTCGTTTAAATCCTATAAAATGTCAATAAAAACACTCGAGTCGGTAAATTTCACGCCAGAAATGGCAGACAACGAGGCAAAAAGTTAAGATGTTGTCACGTGACGCATAATCTCGCAAAATTCAACCGCCGCGAGAGCTCAGATGCTCGACTATACAACTTCGCCTAGTTGCTATTCCGTTTTGTATAATTCCGTGATTCATGACTATAAATTGAAACTGATTTGTTTAGTTGAGGAAAAGATTCAAGGCGTTAAAATGAGTATTCATGAAGATATTGGTTAAATGACAAAGATTAGTTTGTTTTAACGTCCGTTTCTGCCATATATCGGCTAATTGGGCGCCCCAGAGAGAGGAACGCGAATACAGAAAACCCGGGCGCGATACTCTACTCTAATTATCGACAGGGTTCTTGGGTTCTTTCGGATGCCCAGCGCAAAGCACCTATACATCGGACTTCAGTTTATAAAGTCTCACCCGAAGCGGACTCGGGCCGAACTCACGACCCCTGGTATAATAGTCGAGCGCGTTTCCACTGGTTCAGTGAAGGTGATATCAAACCAGCACCCAACATTTATTGCAGTCGTTATCTGAAAGAAACATGTATGTTAACTCATTACCCCACAGCCTGTTTAAAGTTTTGCAAATAGGTGACCACTTAAAGCAGGTTGAAAGTTAACCAGAATGTGCCTTAAGGCACATTCTTTTTTACTTTCAGCCTACTTTAAGCTACCATCTGCTAGAATATAGAAAATATTTCTTATCATACATATTCATAACTTTATAAATTGGAACTATTTTCTTCGGTGGATTGTTAAACTAAATGCGTAAAAAGGGGTGTTTATGGGGTAATGGGTTTAATGACAGCTAGGCCTATATATGTGCCACCACATGCCAGTGTAAAAGACCTTATTCTTTTTCCGTTTAACTCGTTACTCGATAGCTACGTCTTTTTATGCCTCTAATTTAGTCCCCATTCATATGCAGCATAAACATAATTATATTGCATATGCTAATGTTAGCTTTAGAGCAGTATGTGAAATGATAATTGTATGTGTGCCACAGATCATGTTTATCACAAACACACGCGCGCGCGGGAGAGTACACTTTTTCCCGTTTAACCCATTACTTCATTAATACGTTTTATGCCTCTCATTTATTCCTCAACTGAGTAGAATAATTCCAGTTTATCCAGTCATGAATATGCAGCATATGAAATATACTCGAAATCCTAGCAGATGGTACCTTAAAACAGTATAAAAGTAATAATTTTCTTTCAACTTGCTTGAAGTAGTCACTTGTCTTTAAATTTATAGAAATATGCTATGTGGTAATCGTTGAAACAAAAAGAAATGGAGACTCAATGAAATGGAAAACGTGACAGCTTTTTGAAATGTTGATCATTAGGTTTGATCTGCATGAAATATTAAACATCATGGATTCAGATATGACTCGGGGATGACTCCAAATTGCTTGCAACGGATATGAGGATAGCAGCCATTATTGGGAGAATGTAACAGTGTAGACTTTAGAGTGATCGTTTATAGTGTACTTTTATAGCAAACATGAAGTCGTTCATCTTTTTCACTACCATTATATCGTTTGTTTTAATACGGTGGTTTGTAGTTTTGTTCCCGGTAAAAATAGATCAGACAAAATGGCTGAATACCTTTCGAAATAATTGTCAAACTGTTTTAATGCTGTTCAGACGCTGCGCTACGTTTTTTCTGATCAGGATCGAAATTACTTTGCAAAGACTAATGCTGTCGCTTATGGCGGGAAAAGTTTTATTATAACTTACGGCTACGTCTGCGCATGCGCCCTCGGAGAAACCATAACACGGATTATAAGAATAGAGATAGATGTCTTGGGTAGATGGATAATCGTAAAACCTGGAATAGAAGTACAGATACTAACCATATAATTATACACGAAATGTATACACGAACTATATACACGAAATATATACACGATAAAGTGTGTTAATTATTAGAAGTACTTGATTGAGAGCTGGTTAGTGACTTTATGTATTCTTTATTATCGTGACTTTATCGTTGTGATACAATGTGACCCAAGACCACCATATCGTACATGTACTATGCACTGTGCAGCATCTTCAAAATACGTCATATTGCTGCGATGAATGATGACAATGATGAAGATGTGTCACATAACTGTTTGGGCTTTGAAATTACGCCATATAACTGTTTGGATCCTGATCGTCTGTTTGGATCATGATCTGCACTAGTATTCTTTTTTTAATAAATAGACTGAAAAAATATCGATAAGAGTGTCAAACAGTTTGGATCCTGGTCGTACGCCACTTAACGCATCGTCTGATAAGGTTCCAAGCTGTTTGTACTGACGACTATACATGTATTTTCAATGGCCGTGAAAGGTAGACAAGTACTGATCTGTCCCATTCAAACGCCCCAGTGGTCTTCCCACCTTGCAGCGGTTCTTGATCTTAATTCTCATACTGGATGGATTTGTTTATTTAACAAAGAGTATCCCCTCTGCCAATAACTAAATGGAAGGCATGTAGGTGGTTTTGATACCATGCACTGCTTCGCGACGAATGAGATTATCCAAAATAAGTGTACATATAAAGAGTACACTTGTCCTATGCAAACAGTAAAGAGCCTGATCAGAACTATTTTGGACAATGGAACTGTCTATTACAAGTTCCAGGCGTGAATGAGTGAAAAAAAAACGATTTAAAAGATGTCTGGTTGGGCTTTTATCATTTTCGAAAAAGTCGAGTTCGATAAATTCGATAAATCATGAACACGAATGATATATTAACCTAACTGAGAGGAGTTGATTCGGAACTTCTTTGTCCCTGCTGTTTGACCGATATTGAGGCAAAGCGTTAAATAAGCAAACAGGATAAAAATGGTTCAAACGTAACTCCATTTATTCAGTAGATAGATCTATCTTAATCGTTTTTGATATTAATAAACAGTTTGAGGTCGATTTATACACGAAGGAGAGATAACGTAGGTTTTATACACCGCGTCGTCATGGCATATACTTCATTTACATATATAGCAATACCACTACCAAGTTATACATGTATATGAAAAATAAACAACGAGTGTTATTCAACGCTCGCACCGTAGGTTATATGATAAATATTGATGATTTATTGTAACTTTGGGTAACATTCCAGATTACAGCCTGATCATACTTCGGATAACTCGGTGTCGAGGATAGGTTCCAAACTGTTTGCAATATACGCGCCGAAATGAAATCTTCGTAAGATCTCTGTGAAAATTTCTGCATAGGTTCTTCAAACATATCTAAGTACCACGGTAAAAAGAAAAACATAGGTTATAATGTTCTTTTTTTGTCTATGGGCATTTGAAGTGTATAATGTAGCCATTCTCGGCAAAGAGTCGGCAAGCATTATTTTGGCTTTCTAAAGTAATGTAACGTAACAATTGGTACACAAACATTAAAACAGTTAAAAAGTGATGCTTACTAAAAGTATGATGCAGAGTGTATAGTTTGTTGCCTGAAATATATGCATGTTTCTTAATTGGTGTTGACCCAAATTCAACGAAAACACTCACTCGATCAAAATCTATCCGTAAGAAATTGATCAAACTTCACACAATAAATGCTTTTAAGTTGTGAATAATCAGAACATGGTAAAAAGAAATATTTTATAATGCTTCTTTTGAAACTATAGGCCCCTTAATATATATACTACTGGTATAAATAAGCAGACAGCTTTTTCTATGTGTTCTCGGGTTCACGCTTGTATTCACTTTTATCGGAGTCTTGGGTTATCCCGTTAGTCTTATTTGATGAGCCTTTGCCAGGTGCCAAACACTTCCTTTTCCAGTGTCATTTCATGTTTTTCCGTTAATTTATCGCGATTAATAGAGATTGTTTAAAAGCGAAAGTATCTACGGAAGGCAACCGATACGCATTATTTCGTTGAATAACGATTCTTGAATTATCGGTCTTGGATACAAATTGCTAGGTTTCGCAAGAATTGGTCGAGAATGTCCTTAAATTGTTGAGGTACAAATGCGCTTATTTGGAAATAAAAATTTGGTGCAATGTTATTCTTCTTCATTATAACCCCAGTGAGATAAGGGAGGATTCAATACATCCAATTGCTGCCCAAACTGGCATAGTGGTAAGGCCGAAAAGTAACTCATGCATTCACCACATACATGTATACCTAAACATTGGCGCTATATGACATATACTGTGTAGAAGTGCCGTAAAACCCTCAAACAATCTTATCTTCACGCCATGAGGCCATCTTGGACGAGTGGCTCTATAGTTATGGCAATCACTTAGATCCATACCACTGTGGGTTCGAATACCGATCTGAGCAATTCGGGGTCCATTTCATAAAATTTAGTATGACAAATGGCATAGTAAATCAGATGATAAAAGTCTTAATTTTTATTTATTTCTACATCTATTCCTGTCTTGTTACATCTGTTTGGAATCGTCTTGAAAAGACAATTCCAAAGAGATGTCACAAGACATGATTATAGATAGAGAAATTAGCTATTAAATGTGTTTTAAAGTTTTGAATTATGACCTTTTTGGACGTACGAAATTTTATGAAAAGGGCCCCGGATCTTTTAATGTTGGGAAGCCGTCAATCTGCATTGCTGAAAGTCGATTGTTCTACCCAATTGTCGGTTTGGGACGGAAACAGCATGTGAAGGGCATCTAGGGGTCTTCCTCTACATGTAGTTACTTTAGTTTGACCTCACGATGTAACTGAAATACTATCACAGCGAGTTAAAACATCAACATTGAAGCAAACCCTGAAATATTCACTTACAGTGGATTACCGTCCGTTCTAGCTATCGACCACAATTCGACCATACCGCTGTCATCGTCAAACTCGCACGTGCAGCGGTCCTTGGTAACACAATCCTTACACTGACAATATGCCAAAACCGTTACCACGGTAACAAGACACTTATAAATGTCCATGACTTAAAACTGTTGTATACGTAAAAACTGTGTACATGAGAAACACTAACGCCCCTTTCGGAACACCATGTAGACTGGCAACTCAAGTAATTGTACCGTTTACTATGTTAACTACATCCTTAATATGTGCTTATAGTGATAATTCCTATTGTATAGACATATACACAATCCATAATTGTATTCATTATCAAGTGACCAATATATAAGGTACATGTATACACCTGGATAACGGTAGTTCATACATTATAATTGGTTCTCTTCTTACAGTGATCGGCAGTTTCCGTCAATTCACGTCCCGTTCCGAACCATGCTTTAGTATAGTTCGGAACGGACAGACAGTTGACGATAATTGCTGGTCGCTCTCCGTAAAGTTCCGATAAACAAAACAATGACATTTAAATGTTGATTACTGAAGTGAAGCATGGTATGTATTAAGTGACCACTAAAACTATGTATATGTATAGCTTATTAGACAGGTGACAGCATAATGCAGGATAAAATAATACCAAAATCTTTAAAGGAGTTATCAGCATTACCTGTGTCCTGCATTAAGCGGTCACCCGTATATAAACATCAACCGATGTCAACGTTCGCTGAATACAATGTTTGTCTGTACTGATAGCGATAGGTCAATCTCCAGATTAGATACAGAGATTGGTATCCTCTTACAGTCAAGCTTCTGTACAGGGAGGAGAACACGTCATTCTGTTTATACGATATTAAATACAAACACAATGCAATAAGATGAAGAAAACGACAGATTCTTGAAATAAATTACGATTATTTCTACCAGATTAATTCCAGCTCACATATCAGATTATATGTCCCTTTACTCTAACTTTATAGGACAAAACTAATGCAGGTTACGGTTCTTTCTCTCTCTTTCACCCTCTCTCGCTCTCTCTCGTTTACTTACTTTTTATTTATTTTTTTCAATCTCTATGTCGTTTTTCCCTTAATCTCTCCCAGGTTCTTCTATATAAGTATATACAGTTTTTTTACAATTTAAATTAAAGGCAAACCATTGTTTATGTTTTGTTTGTATACAATGTAGGGGAAGGGTCAAACTTAATGTTGTTAGAACTTGTGACCCAACTCCATTTTCATGTACAAATGGGAAAAAAAATATGTTTAAACTGTAACTCAGCGTCTAGTCAGCATCGAAACTGTTTAGCGCTCATATTGTTTTTTTTTATATGTATGTAATCTTTCTAAATAAAAAAACCCAAACGAAAGCAAATCATCATTAATAAAATAACCAGAATGCAAATACAAATAAATTCGCAAACATTTGGGATCCTAATCAGACGCCGAGCAGTTCAATGTTTATTCAGGATCCAAATTTATTGGCACTCGTATCAACTGTTTCCGCAGTCTAGTTACCTGAAATATTTTGAGAAATGAAAGCAGACCATAATTGCCAACAGCATATGACGTCACGGAATCGAAGGGATTTAGTAGATGTTGAATTAGACTCTGATTATATTAGGGTTAAACAATAACTAACTGTTCTTAGATAAGATAACACGTGATAATGATTGTCAATTTCACGCCCTGTAATCTCTGGCTCCCTCACATTTTCGCGATGTATTGAAAAAAGAGCCAAAGAAACTTCCGAGAAGCATCCAAAGACAGGATATGGCCACGAAAGGTAAGACAAACAATGCATCGTGCACATATTTCTTCCTCTAAAAAAGTCATTGATTTTTTTTTTTAAAAATCGGGCTTCGTCATTCCACATAGAATTGATCATACCTTAAGTCCGTGTTGATTGATTTGCAAAACAATTTTATTTGTAGCCGTTACATTGAGCCAAAGTTTGGAGAATGGCCCGATCAAAACCGAAAGTAGACAAAAAACACCCCTGTTCAATGTTTTATTCCTAATTCCATCAGTTAAAGCGTGGAGCTTTATTGATTGATAGATAATTGTTTGATTTTGCATCATATTACTTTATCAATCATTATAACCATGTCTTGTGGGCCAATTTAATCGATTGAGAAGGAGCCTGTGTTATGGAGAGGGAGCGAAGATGCAGAGATGGAGCCAACGTATGCACAAACTGATTATGTTTCAAAAACACATTGAGAATTTCATTTTTTTTAAACATTGAAGTATCTGTAATAGCTCGATATTTAAAGTAAAGATATGAGTAATACAGGAGACACTAGCTTTATATAAACCACACGGTCGTTCAACAAAACATCAAGCATACATAAGTTTAAGTCTATCGGAAGACAAATGGAGAAGAAAATGGATGAGTATATTACAAACATACTTTTAGATTAACGGGAAGATGAAATTTGTAGATTTGTTTCAAATGCTGAACGTAAATTTTAATTTAGAATAACAATTTATATGTTGGAAAACGCTTTAAAATGAAACAAAAACCAATATGAATATGCTAGAAAATATATTTAGAAGGCTCCTTTTAATTCGAGTGGGATACACCAGTTTTAAGAAAGTTGTAATGTCGGTATCAACATTGTGTTCCTTGAAGACTATCAATGCATCAAGGAATGTATCATATGCTTCATCACGTGGCTTCTCATAAGACGGGTACAACTCATCAAAATTGAAGTCTATCTCAGACGAAGATGGGCTGGTGGTTGCAATATCTGAATACAAAATGGTTGATTCATCTTTATGGGTGGTTGAAAAATCTAAATGAATTTTGGCCGGTCTCTTTGAAGGGGAACAGATGGAGTAGCTGCGATTAACTGGTGACAATTTTGGTCGCTTAGTAAATGGTGATCTAAAGGGTGTTAGTTTTCTGCAGTGGATGGTTCTTTTTCGATTTGAGATTGGTGTGCTTGTCAATGTCAGTCTTCCTATGTTTACCCTTGCTCGTGACTTGAAATGCTTTTTTGATGTCAAGAGAGTCTTGCGTTGTCTTTTAAATACACCCATCTGGAAATATAAATATGCGAGCTTAAGACAATTTGCAACAATTCACTTTATATCTCTATCAGTTATTTAATAATTTAATAAATAAAAAAATAAGAACAGTGTCGATTTTTAATTAAATCCTAGCTGATAAGGATCAGCAAGATATTTCTTTTAATAACAAATTTACAAGCTTGAGTTTTATGCGATATATTTCTCTTTTTTAGTAATAAAAATGGTCACCAAATTTTATTCATTGAAATCGTTATTTTACAGATATGTTACTGTGTTCTAAATAGTTTGACACCAAACAAATCAACGTCTTTTTCGAAGAAGACGTCATTTGCACATTTGCTCATACTACTTGAAATGCGTTCATTGGTGGCTCCCTCTCGGCATATTGACTCCCTCTCTATAACGCAGGCTCCATCTCAATCGATAAATTCGCGAGTATGACGGGAATATAATGATTTGTAAATGTAATATGATTAAAAATCAAACAAGTATCTATCAAGCAATAACGTTCTATGCTTAAAGTAATGAAATTCGGAATAAAACATTGATCAGAGGTGTTTTTTGTCTACTTTCGTTTTCGATCGGGTCATTCTCCAAATTTTGGTTCAATGTAACGACTACAAACAAAATTGTTTTGCAAATCAATATACACGGACTTAAGGTATGATCAATTCCATGTGGAATAACGAAGCCCGATTTTTAGAAAAACACTTAATGACTTTTATAGAGGAAGAAATGTGCACGATGCATCGTTTGTCTTACCTTTCGTGGCCATTTCCTGTCTTTGGATACTTCTCGGAAGTTTCTTTGGCTCTTTTTTCAATACATCGCAAAAATGTGAGGGAGCCAGAGATAACAGGGCGTGAATTTACCCGTTTTACTCACATGATGTCATCAGCTTTAAACAATTGTCGTCTGCTTTTATATCTTAAAGTTCATACTTAGGTAAATTCAGTTAAGTAAATATCGTTATGAATGTCAAACAGTATAGGTTCTGATCAGACACCGGATTAGGCGGAGTCTGATCAAGATCCAAACTGTTTGCAAATAATGATTGTACCCGAGTTAAGTCAGTGAAGGGGCCAATTTAGCAGTTATCAAAATGAGATAAGTCAATGACACTGTGTTGGTGATGAAACAGTTTACCCCTTCACCGTTTTTGTCGTCTGCTTCAAGATTGTCGTCTGTAAGAACGTTTTAAAGTAAGATATAAGGTAGAACGACTTTAGAAATATCGATACGAGTGTCAAACTGTTTGGATCCTGATCAGACGCCGCGTTACGCGGCGTCTGATCAGGATTCAAACTGTTTGCAAAGTCGCATTTATGCGACTTCGGCGCCGAAAGGGTTAAATATTTCCTCGTTGAAATTCAACCGTTTGTTTTAACCCTGTCCAAGACAAATTATCGTCTGTTTATATTTATCGTCGGCAATTTCATGCTTATTTCAAAAGTGAAGTTTTGGATGAAGAACTATTGAACTATGTACGAGTGCCAAACAGTTTTGATCCTGATCTGACGCCGCAATTACTGTTTCAAAAGTCAATTTAAGGCGCCAATTTAAGTGTCATTTTAACTCTCAATGATGTCTGATAGCGCGATTGCAAACATTTTGGATCTTGATCAGACACCGCGTAACGCCAAATTGTTTGACACTCGTATCGATATGTTTTAAGTCATGATACATTGAATCTCAATATGATACGATCTTGCAAACATCAAAATTGAAGCAGACGACAATGAAACGATGAAGGGGTAAAACACACTCTGAAACTTTGCTAGTGAAAGGGTAAAAGGAAACAAGAAATATCTTTAAAAAAGATATTCGGCGGAATGAGTTGTTGAACTAATGCTATAGATGGGTGTGCAAAATTGAATGAAATTGAGGTTTTCAAAGAATTGCAATATCTTGGATTGAAAAGCAAAACATTCAATTACAGTAACTTTCATGTAAAATATAGCTACTATAAAGGTTTGGAATCACCAAACAATAATTTAAACCGTATCCTGCTGCTCATAAGATTCTTGCATAAATATACTTTTCTATCAATGGAGTTTCTTAAAACAAAGATGTCATGTTCTATCAATTGAGTTTCTTAAAACAAAGGTGTCATAATTATCTAAAATAGAAACATGCTGTCATAGCAATTGCAGACTCTTTGCACTAACAATTCACATTCAATTACAGTAACTCTTATTTAAAATGCAAAACTATTATGTACAGAAATGCCAAACAAAAAAACTATTTAAACCGTACCCTAGCTACTGGTAGGAGATCCTCACATTAATCTACTGTTCTATCACTCTTATCCTCACATTAATCTACTGTTCTATCACTCTTCATTCATGAATGGAGTTTCTTAGAAAAAAGATGTAATATCTTAAAATAGATGATTGCATCAGCATAGTCAGTTTGTGTCTCTAAATTTTACACTCACTATTCCTATCCAGTAAAACTGTAATTTTGCATAGACCAGCCTACAGGGCTCCAGATAAGAGGGAGTAAATTGAACAAATCACATTTTTTTCACTCATTACAACATCAAACCCTATGATGTTACTACTCATTTGGATCGTCTCGAAGAGACGATTCGAATGAGTAATGACACCATAGGGTTTAATGCAGAAAAATATAAAAAAAAAGTTTTGAGATACAACCCTTATATGGAGCCCTGGCTACTATCCAATCAGCCCATTCAGTTTTAAGCATGTGACTTTCAACCTGATTTCTGTCCAGTTATCATTGGTTTAGAATTTGCATGATAGGTCTAAATAGAAACTATTCAGCTCCGCCGAAAAACATGGGCCAAACCCTGTAGGATGACTGTGTACTCGTATGTGAACAGAGTTTAGCTGAATAAATACGTGGCGTCTGATGTGGATCCAAACTGATTGTAATTAACAATTGTACTCGTCAGCTCTAAATAATACCATAAGTCAAACATGTAATAAGGGACCATTGAATACGGAAGCCTGTAGATCTTTAAAGGCAAGTGACTGCTAAATGCATAACAAAAGTAATGCATAAAAGCTCCTTTAGGATCTATCTTTTAACATTACTTTTGTCCTGCGTTAAGCTGCCGTCTGTTATAAAGGCTATAAATCCTCACAAATTAAGCTGTCACTTGACTATACTTGCATCTGATATTATTTATTATTACTTGACTAAACATAGCCTGTCCTGTGATCACTACTTTATGAATTGACTAGTCACTAGAATTGGACAATTTGTTAAAAAAAAAGTTTTGAAGCGAGTGGGAATCGAACCTAAAACCTTTGGATTGCAAGTCAATCACCATACCAACTGCGCTAACAGAGAAGACACTGAAGCAGATCAAACTTTTCTTTATCTAAATTTACTACTATAAGCACGTGCCGCAAAGATCAGGTGAAAGTCATCAGCATTTCCGGAACTCGGGATGCGGACCGCCCGCTGTCGAACCACCTTAAGTGGTAATAGGTGTTAAAATGGCTGTTGTGATGTGCCTAGTGTGTCTGCGAGGTGTGTTGTGTGCTTGTCGCCTTCCGCTTTCAGCTTTCACCGCTGGCTAGCAGAAATGTGAAAGGGGTAGCAGAGTATGTAAGCCTGCCCTTGCCAGTATATAGCCTCTCCAGCAGCAAGCCCTAGGTAGAGCCTCCCCGTGGCGACACATGGATACTGAGCACCTTACGGCCTCAGGCTAATCTACCAGGGACTCGGAGGTAGTCTGCCCCCAGAGGTGTGGCATGCAGGCCCACCGGCGTGTGGACATGCCCTGATGCCCACTAACAGACTCCCAGTCATGGGTTAAATGGCCTCACTGCCTTGTGAGTACTAGGGATAGTATAAGGCTAGGGGAAGCAACCCCGACAGAAAAATTGGAGTGAAGCCCCACAGGCGTTTTCCCAACTGATACAGTTGAGCTTACGGCAGCTTCTGCATCCAAATTCATCTCCAGTCGTCTAGACTTTGTCTTGCCATTGGACCAAGATGGGCGCGGACGAGAGAGTGTGGACGATGCTGCGCAAGTCTTCCCCACTTTAAACTAACTCACGCGCAAGTCGTGACTGTTGCAGTAGTCGTGGTAATAGGTATATATAATCGCAGTCTCGCACGCAAAAGAAATCATAAAATTGTCTATCATCAGTAAATGGAACAAAAATGAAAACAACGTTGACATTTAGAAGAATAACGAAATGATAACAAAAACGTGTAGTAAATGCGAATCGTCCAACACATAGCGTGAACCATCTTGACACAAACTGTTTGCATCTGCAATCACAAATTCATGCATTAATGTTTGTCAGCTCAAACGAGATAATATTGTCAAACTCCAAATATTTTTAAATTTTAACTTCAAAACATCAATGTTTCACCCCCAAAGAACCTCCATACAAAATTTCAACCCCCTAGCACATGTATTAAACTTTAAAACAACCAGTCGACAAAACTTTAACCTTTGGTTTTGTAGCAAAAGACCTAACTCCAAAACATGTTCAAAATTGAAATAAATTAAAATCATTTTTAAATTTCAACTGCATAATGTGTAACCCCGAATGAACCTCCATACAAAATTCAGCACCCTAGCACAAACATTAAGCTTTAAAACAACCCGTCCAAAAAACTTTAACCTTGGTCCACGCTCACGTTCACTCACGCCGGGGTATGACATTAGCTCTGCTGTTCTACGAACAGGCGAGCTAAAAACTATATGCCCCGAATCGTAGATTCTCGGGGCATAAATATGAAAACGCTGTTGAGTAATAAGATATGTGCTTCTTTTTTCTTTACTTTAAAGGGAAGTAATTCATATAGTGCGTTAAAGCATAATTTGAAACAATCGGACCTTTGTTGAGACTTCTAAAAACCGCTAACGTGTTTGAAAAGAGTATCTTTCTAGAGCAAATGGTTAAACTAGATCTAAAACAGAAAAATGATAAGTGTAGAAGATAATCGATTTGAAATACTGTTTAGATATGGTGTGAGTATAGCATCTCGGAGCTGTTTCTAAGAGAGTAACGTCCGCTCAAAGCCACACTATCATGCATGTTAATGCTTGAAATCAAAAGTAGTCGCCTCGGTAACATTATATAGTGATAATGTACTGTTTAAAGAGCTACACTATTATTTATTTTCCATTGTTTCTGCTAAGATTTAACGTCCTTTCTACGTGTTTAAGTTGATTCATCCCTTTACTGCATATCTGAGACTTAAAATTTCAAAAATAATGTTTTTATAAATTCTAAATTTAGATCTACATGTTTCAATTTCTATTTGAAAAGCAATAGGATACCAGTCATACCACCCTTAATTATTACTAATATTCAAAGAATTAAATGAAGGACAATAGACTAAAACTTATGAAAAATAGAAAAAATTGTGAATGTCTTTAGAGCGTAAAGTGGGGGTAATTCATAGAGTTTATATCAGGTAAAGATCCAACTTAAAACATTAAACTCAAGGATGCGGTCTATGGGTCCCCCGAGGTTGCGGTCTATAGGGTCCCCCATTAGAATAAAGAAGGAATTTAAATGTGATATAGTATTTTTTTTGAGAGTATCTGTGAGCTTTAAACCTGTATGTTTCGTTTAAGCTCTATGTTCTGAACATATAATTTCTTCACTTTATTCAAATTATGGCTCAAAACTTTTATATCGAATTTAGGAATTTTAGGTACGGTCTATGGGTCCCCCATTAGAATAAAGAAGGAATCTTCATGCGATATAGTATTTTTTTTTAGAGTATCTGAGAGCTTTAAACCTGTATGTTTCATTTAAGCTCTATGTTCTGAACATATTATGTTCTTTGACTTTATTAAAAATATGGCTCAAAACTTTTATATCAAACTTAGGAATTTTAGGGGAGCGGTCTATGGGTCCCCCATTAGAATAAAGAAGGAAACTTAATGCGATATAGTATTTTTTTTTAGAGTATCTGAGAGCTTTAAACCTGTATGTTTCATTTAAGCTCTATGTTCTGAACATATTATGTTCTTTGACTTCATTAAAAATATGGCTCAAAACTTTTATATCCAACTTTAGGGTTTATGCTGAATTTTAGGTTGCGGTCTATAGGGTCCCCCATTAAAATAAAGAAGGAATTTAAATGCGATATAGTATTTAGCCTTATCTGGATGTTCTGAACAACATTTGTTCTTTGACCTATTTAAAAAAACCGGCCTAAAGGGTTTATATTCACACCATGATTAGAGACCAACGTTCGAGTCCGTGTTCAACTCGGTTAGTGGGTTCTAAAAATCTAGGCCTGTGATATATTGTAGAGTTAGGTGTTCTGAACAACTTTTGTTCTTGGACCTTATTAAAAATGTGGCTCTGAGTCGCATTAATCTTGTCCCAAAAGAACACCCCTAAACCAGTTATTTTAACGTATAGGGGTACCTAAGTCCGATCCCCAGTAGGACCCCAAGGGGTTGTTGGATACCGCTCAAATGTTCAGAGGGGGTGTATAAATGATTTATCTAGGTGTCTTTAGGCCTTAAAAATAAAAAAAAGACTTTGGGGTTTATGGTCCAACTATGATCAGAGACCAAGGTTCGAGCCCGTGTAAGACCCGGTCGGTGGGTTCGGAGCACCCAGGCCTCAGATATGTTGTAGAGCTTTATGTTCTAAACAACTTGTATCCTTTGACCTTATTAAAAATATGGCTGTGAGTCTCAGTATTCTTGTCCCAAAATCCCCACCCCCTCTGATTTTGGCTGTTTTCATAGAATAACCTAAGTCCGAATGCAGGACAGAGGGGGGTGGTGTGTTTCGGGCAGGTATAGCCTGTCTTAGAGCCATATTTCTATATAAGTGTAAGAACAAAGGTTGTTTAGAAGGGTCCGGGCTACAAGGAAATGCATAGTTTATGTAGGTATTAGCAAACAGTGTAGCTCCAGATCATCTCATAACATTCGACGGTCTGTGGGTCCCCCACAAATAACCCTAACCCTAACCCTAGGTGGTGAAGGGTGACCTTATTTGATAATTCAAAAAAAATATTTATAGGCACCTTAGAGCTCTAAAATAAGCGTTATGATGCTCAAAAGTGTATGTTCTAGCCTCAGCATATCTCACTTATACAGTGATGCTCACTTATAACGAACTCGGATATAGTGAAAAACCGCTTAGTATAAAATAAAAATTATTCCCCGACCGTGTCCTTCTTTATTTCTATGTACTACCACTTGCTTAAGATGAAATCGGATATAGTGAAAAATCGGTTAAGATAAACGAATTTTCAGGTCCGTATAATGAAGTTTACCTGTAAAATGGTTCGGATAATATAAAATTCCAATCGGTAATTATCACAGTTTGACGAGTGCTCACAACCGTCACGCTAGTTCATTGTTTGACTGGCTATCACATCGGGCACGAGCGTTATGTATACATTGAGACCATTTAACCCTTATCATGCAAAATACGACTGTTCACATTTGCAAACAGTTTTGATCCAGATCAGACGCCGCATGACGCGGAATCTTATTTTGTATCCAAACTGTTTGCCACTCATCTTCAACCTTTCGACACGTTGACAAGCTAATAAAGAAATCTTTTGTTTTGATTTTCGCAGGCAATATATTCGAAGCAGACGACAATTTGGCATAACACGGGTTAAAGGATAGTTTCAAGTGAATGCTTATTCTCTATTTAGAAATACTCAAATCATCCAAAACAAAAAAAATGTTTTTTTCCTGTTGTAATTCACTCGCGCTCTTGATAGATTGTCAAGACCATTTCAAAATGTGTAGTCCATCCGTTTTATTTCAAGAATGGCTGATTCGTCTTGACAGGAAATTTAAACGAGAAAAGCGAAAGGTGAGTAGATTTGTCTTTAAATATAAATGTAACTTATTTATAAATACCGAAAAGTTCGAACGTCGTAAAGATAGTCCAAATACAAAATTTGGGTCAAACAAGGGAAGCTACTCTAAGATATGTCATGGCGACTTTCAGAATTGCCACTTTAACACTTTTGTTGCCAAGCTCTATAACACTAACACTATTATGCAAACAGTTCAGATACAGATCAGACGCCGCGTAATGCGGTGTCAGATCTGACTCTTTACCGTTTGAGACTCATACAAGTATTTGGTAAGTAAAACACGCATGGATTTCTAAGCGAATTTTTTTAATCGCCAGGTTCTACGATGATAATGTACCGCTGGCTACACTGCTAGAGGAATATCAAGACTCCTTGCCACTGTCCGTGTACTGCCAGAAAACACAAACGCAGGTCAGTCATATGCATATTCAACAAGGGGAAAATATAAACAACACAACATCAATAAGGATTTAATTTTCTTCTTCTTACAGTTTACCTGGATGAAAGAGTTACATGGACTGTACTGGCAAAAAGTTTAAAGCAAACATTGTAGACCCTGGTCACAGGGCTATAATATCTGTCCGATGAGGGTCTATTCTGTTTGCAAATGTTTTAAAAATACACATGTACTTTGTTTTACTTATGCTTGCAATGAATGCTGAAAGTTTATGATTTTTCAGCTTTCTCTCTCAGATGTAGTCAATGTTGATACGGGTGTGGCTACAACTGAGGACAAAACAGACAGCGACATCATCACTGATATTCAACAGCCAGGCTCTCAGGATGACAGCGATGATGATGAGGAGGAGGAGGAAGAGACAATACTTGCCAGAACAGTCACATCTAAAGAGACGACATTGGAGTTAATTGAGAATATTAGACACTATTTGGAAAATACTGATGACATTGGGGAGCATGTCTTTTCTGCTCTTAATGTAGTTGAGCATAACATTCAAACAGGAGCCAAAAAACAAACAAAAATTAGTGATTTTTTCACAAACTCTTCATAAACCTTTCATAGACAGTGATGTTGAGATACAATAAGAAATACAATGTAAAGATACACTGCCCAGGGTTATTTTTATATTTCTGCCTATTCATTTGTTTTTGTACCAAGAATATGGTGTTTCATAATTTTCGTTATATCCAAACAGTTTTGACCAAAATTTCGCTATATGGATATAGCGAAATTTGGATATAGCGAACAAATTTTCAAGGTCCCTAGAATTTCGTTATAAGTGAGCATCACTGTATCGAGATGTTCCATTTAACGAAGTTATGACAGCCGAAAAACAAAACTTACCCAAATTTTGACCCTGTTTTGAGTTCGACATAACAAAGTGGCAAAGCACGTTCTTAAATATGGATTTTCTAACCATATATAAGTACATATAAGCCTTATTTTCAGTTCTTCTGAGTCTGAGCTCAGAGAAGCTTTAAACAGAGCTAAAAAAAAAAGTCAAAGTAGGTAGGGGTCAAGGAGTCATTTTTGTCACTTTTTGGTCATGTTCGGAGGTCAAGCTAGGTGCTTAAAACGCCGAGTTCCCATGAGCTACTACCTGTATATTGAGTTTAGAGTTCCGTTTCCAGAAATATGAGCTCAGATTATGGAATTTCCACCTAGTTCAAAAGATATGAGTATCCATATCAGGTAGGGGGTCTTGACTACAGCTTTTTGACAAAAACGTTTTAATCTTAAGTTATCTTTTTTATTAGAGGGACTACGATTAAGGTAAAAACATACGTATACCCTAACTTTTTACGCTCTCAAAAGTAATCCTGGTTTCAATGCTAACCCACGCCCAAAAATGACATTTTTTAGACGTTTTTGGCCAATTTTGATGGGGTCTATGGGTCCCCCGGGGGACCCATAGTCCGCAAAAAAGTTTTTGCCTAGGGTTAGCTATTTTAAATAGCACTAGGACTGATTTTAAAGCTGGGTTAGGCTTTTTTTACGCCTAATTTCATACCTGCCAAAGGTTTTCCCTTATCTCACAAGATTAACAAAGTTATCCCTAACCCCAGATAATACTGAAATTCATGTAGTACCGACCTAGGGTTAGACCTATACCCCATTTTTTTACCTAACTTTCTAACTTTTTCTAGGGAAACTAGATATCAAAAAAACGAAAAAAACGTCTAGAGATACGCATATCTAACAACGAACGTAATACTGCTCAACGCTAACCCACTTCTCAACTCTCCATTGGGTTAAATCAAAGTGCGATTTAACCCAATGACCAAACTAAGCCTGGGTTAGATACAAACTGTATTTTGATCGTTGTTAGATATAAAACCCTATATGATATCTTTAAACCCACCTTAACCCTATGTTAGATATCGAGATATAGCCCAACGGTCTATGGGTCCCCTGGGTTAGGGTTAGGGTTAGGGTTAGGGTTAGGGTTAGGGTTAGGGTTAGGGTTAGGGTTAGGGTTAGGGTTAGGGTTAGGGTTAGGGTTAGGGTTAGGGTTAGGGTTAGGGTTAGGGTTAGGGTTAGGGTTAGGGTTAGGGT
This sequence comes from Gari tellinella, assembly GCA_922989275.2. Lineage (NCBI taxonomy): Eukaryota > Metazoa > Mollusca > Bivalvia > Cardiida > Psammobiidae > Gari > Gari tellinella. Next base: position 25,470 of record OV277869.1, on the reverse strand, counting down.
TAGGGTTAGGGTTAGGGTTAGGGTTAGGGTTAGGGTTAGGGTTAGGGTTAGGGTTAGGGTTAGGGTTAGGGTTAGGGTTAGGGTTAGGGTTAGGGTTAGGGTTAGGGTTAGGGTTAGGGTTAGGGTTAGGGTTAGGGTTAGGGTTAGGGTTAGGGTTAGGGTTAGGGTTAGGGTTAGGGTTAGGGTTAGGGTTAGGGTTAGGGTTAGGGTTAGGGTTAGGGTTAGGGTTAGGGTTAGGGTTATGGTTGGGGGACCATAAATCCTGGACTACAAGGTCCCCATGGTCTAAGTGGTCCCCCGACAAAATGGTCTAAGTGGTCCCCCATGGATTACAAAGTCCCCCGAATGGACTTTGAGTCCCCGGACGAAATGGACTATGGGTCCCCTATTAGAATAAAGAAGGAATTTAAATGTGATATAGTATTTTTTTTTGAGAGTATCTGTGAGCTTTAAAGCTGTATGTTTCATTTAAGCTCTATGTTCTGAACATTATTTGTTCTTTGACTTTATTAAAAATAAGGCTCAAAACTTTTATATCCAACTTAGAAATTTGAGCCATGGACTATGGGTCCCCCATTAGAATAAAGAATGAAACTAGGGTCAGTATAGTATTTTTTTTTAGAGTATCTGAGAGCTTTAAATCTGTATGTTTCATTTAAACTCTATGTTCTGAACATTATTTGTTCTTTGACTTTATTAAAAATATGGCTCAAAACTTTTATATCCCACTTAGGAATTTTAGGCTATGGACTATAAGTCCCCCGTTAGAATAAAGAAGGAATTTAAAGGCGATATAGTCTTTTTTCTGAGAGTAGGGTTAAGCTTAAAACCTACATGGTTAGCCTTATCTGGATGTTCTGAACAACATTTGTTCTTTGACCTATTTAAAAAAAACGGCCTAAAGGGTTTATATTCACACCATGATTAGAGACTAAAGTTCGAGTCCGTGTTCAACTCGGTTAGTGGGTTCTAAAAATCTAGGCCTGTGATATATTGTAAAGTTGGGTGTTCTGAACAACTTTTGTTCTTGGACCTTATTAAAAATATGGCTCTGAGTCGCATTAATCTTGTCCAAAAAGAACACCCCTAAACCAGTTATTTTAACGTATAGGGGTACCTAAGTCCGATCCCCAGTAGGACCCTTAGGGGTTGTTGAATACCGCTCAAATGTTCAGGGGGTGTGTATAAATGATTTATTTAGGTGACTTTATGCCTTAAAAATAAAAAAAAATACTTCGGGGTTTATGGTCCAACCTTATCAGAGACCAAGGTTTGAGTCCCTGTAAAGACCCGGTCGGTGGGTTCAAAGTACCCAGGCCTCAGATATATTGTTGAACTGGGTGTTCTAAACACATTTTGTTCTTTGACCTTATTAAAAATGTGGCTGTGAGTCTCATTATTCTTGTCCCAAAAGACCACCCCTAAACCAGTACTTTAACGTTATAGGGTGACCTAAGTCCGATCCCCAGTAGGACCCTTAGGGTTGTTGGATACCGCTCAAATGTTCAGGGGGTGTGTATAAATGATTTATCTAGGTGACTCTATGCCTAAAAAAGAAAAAAAATACTTAGGGGTTTATGGTCCAACCTTGATCAGAGACCAAAGTTCGAGTCTCTGTAAGAACCGGTCGATGGGTTCTAAGTACCCCGGCCTCTGATATGTTGTAGAGTTGGATGTTCTGAACAACTTTTATTCTTTGACCTTATTAAAAATGTGGCTGTGAGTCACATTATTCTTGTCCCCAAAGCCCTTCTGATGTTTTCCTATATAAAGTAGACTGAAAGTAAAGCAAAAGGCGCCTTAAGGAACAGACAGTTTGCTTTAAAGGTGTTTTTTAGGGTTACTGGGCCTATATGAACTTATATCAAACGAAAGAAACTGTTAGAAAAACTTTGATTTTTTTCAAGAAAACTCTAAGGGGTACCCCTTAGACTTAAAAAAAATAAAAAAAGAAAAGTCGTTAGAATGACCCGGTTTTCGACTATAATGTAGAGTTTGACTCTCTGAACAACATTTGTTCTTTGATTTAACTAGAAATGTGGCCGGAAAGTACTTTAAACTTGTTCCAATGATCCAAATGTTATGGGGTGACCTCAGTCCGATCCCCAGTAGGACCCTAAGGGGTTGTTGGATACCGCTCAAATTTTTAGAGTTGGTGTATAAATGATTTATGTAGGTGTCTTTAGGCCTTAAAAATAAAAAAAAAGACTTTGGGGTTTATGGTCCCACTATGATCAAAGACCAAGATTCGAGCCCGTGCAAGACCCGGTCGGTGGGTTCTAAGTACCCGGGCCTCAGATATGTTGTAGGGCTCGATGTTCTGAACAACTTTTATTCTTTGACCTTATTAAAAATATGGCTGTGAGTCTCAGTAGTCTTGTCCCAAAAGCCCCACCCCCTCTTATTTGACTGTTTTCATAGAATAACCTAAGTCTTTATGAAAAACAGAGGGGGTGGTGTGTTTCGGGCAGGTATAGCCTGTCCTAGAGCAATATTTCTATATAATTGTAAGAGCAAAGGTTGTTCAGAAGGGTCCGGGCTACAAGGAAATGCATAGTTTATTTAGATATTAGCAAACAGTGTAGCTCCAGATCGTCTCATAACATAAATATAGCATTTTGGACTTCAGGTCCCCCTAACCCTAACCCTAACCCTGGGTGGAGGTAGGGGTGACCTTTTTGAAAAATTAAAAAAGTATATTTCTAGGCACCTTAGAGCTCTAATATAAGCGCTAGGCTGCTCAAAAATGTCTATTCTAGCCTCAGCAAGTCTCACTTATATCGAGATGTTCCATTTAACGAAGTTATGTAAGCCGAAACTCTATAGTTAGGGTTAAATTAGGGTTAATTTGACCCTGTTTTGAGTTCGACATAACAGAGTGGCCAAGCACGTTCTTAAATATGGATTTTCTAACCACATATGAGTACATATAAGCCTTATTTTCAGTTCTTCTGAGCCTGAGCTCAGAGAAGCTTTAAACAGAGCTAAAAAAAAAATTCAAAGTAGGTAGGGGTCAAGGAGTCATTTTTTGTCACTTTTTGGTCATTTTCGGAGGTCAAGCTAGGTGCTTAAAACGCCGAGTTCCCATGAGCTACTACCTGTATATTGAGTTTAGAGTTCCGTTTCCAGAAATATGAACTCAGATTATGGAATTTCCACCTAGTTCAAAAGATATGCGTATCCATATTAGGTAGGGGTCTATGGACTACGACTTTTTGAAAATCGAGTTTAATCTTAATTTATTTTCTTTATTTGAGGGACTACGATTAAAGTAAAACAATACGTATACCCTAACTTTTTACGCTCTTTATTGTTATTATGGTTTCAACGCAATAAAACGCCAAACAATGACATATTTTAGACATTTTATCGCTAACCCTGGAGTCCCCCTGGGGACTTTGTAGTCCACAAAACTTTTTGCCTAAGTTTAGCACTTTTAAATAGCACTAGCACTGATCTTTAAACGGGGTTAGTTGTTATTTTCGCCTAATTTCATTCTAGCAAAAGGTTTTCCCTTATCTCACAAGAATAAAAAAGTTGACCCTAACCCCAGGTAATACTGAAATTCATGTTAGGGTTAGCTAGGGTTACACCTATACCCCATTTTTTGACCTAACTTTCTAACTTTTTCTAGGGAAACTAGATATCAAAAAAACGAAAAAAACGTCTAGAGATACGTATATCTAACAACGAACGTAATACTACACAACGCTAACCCTGGTTTTAGATCTCCATAGGGTTAAATTAAAGATTTTCAAAAATCATTTTAACCCTATGACCAAATTAAGCCAGGGTTAATAACAGACTGTTTTGCGCTCGTTGTTAGATATAAAACCCTACTTGATATCTAAAAACCCTCCTTAACCCTATGCTAGAAGTACCCCTAGGGTATCGGGGGACCAAAAGTCCACCAGGGTTAGGGTTACAACCGTAATTAGGGTTAGGGTTAGGGTTAGGGTTAGGGTTAGGGTTAGGGTTAGGGTTAGGGTTAGGGTTAGGGTTAGGGTTAGGGTTAGGGTTAGGGTTAGGGTTAGGGTTAGGGTTAGGGTTAGGGTTAGGGTTAGGGTTAGGGTTAGGGTTAGGGTTAGGGTTAGGGTTAGGGTTAGGGTTAGGGTTAGGGTTAGGGTTAGGGTTAGGGTTAGGGTTAGGGTTAGGGTTAGGGTTAGGGTTAGGGTTAGGGTTAGGGTTAGGGTTATGGTTGGGGGACCATAAATCCTGGACTACAAGGTCCCCATGGTCTAAGTGGTCCCCCGACAAAATGGTCTAAGTGGTCCCCCATGGATTACAAAGTCCCCCGAATGGACTTTGAGTCCCCGGACGAAATGGACTATGGGTCCCCTATTAGAATAAAGAAGGAATTTAAATGTGATATAGTATTTTTTTTGAGAGTATCTGTGAGCTTTAAAGCTGTATGTTTCATTTAAGCTCTATGTTCTGAACATTATTTGTTCTTTGACTTTATTAAAAATAAGGCTCAAAACTTTTATATCCAACTTAGAAATTTGAGCCATGGACTATGGGTCCCCCATTAGAATAAAGAATGAAACTAGGGTCAGTATAGTATTTTTTTTTAGAGTATCTGAGAGCTTTAAATCTGTATGTTTCATTTAAACTCTATGTTCTGAACATTATTTGTTCTTTGACTTTATTAAAAATATGGCTCAAAACTTTTATATCCCACTTAGGAATTTTAGGCTATGGACTATAAGTCCCCCGTTAGAATAAAGAAGGAATTTAAAGGCGATATAGTCTTTTTTCTGAGAGTAGGGTTAAGCTTAAAACCTACATGGTTAGCCTTATCTGGATGTTCTGAACAACATTTGTTCTTTGACCTATTTAAAAAAAACGGCCTAAAGGGTTTATATTCACACCATGATTAGAGACTAAAGTTCGAGTCCGTGTTCAACTCGGTTAGTGGGTTCTAAAAATCTAGGCCTGTGATATATTGTAAAGTTGGGTGTTCTGAACAACTTTTGTTCTTGGACCTTATTAAAAATATGGCTCTGAGTCGCATTAATCTTGTCCAAAAAGAACACCCCTAAACCAGTTATTTTAACGTATAGGGGTACCTAAGTCCGATCCCCAGTAGGACCCTTAGGGGTTGTTGAATACCGCTCAAATGTTCAGGGGGTGTGTATAAATGATTTATTTAGGTGACTTTATGCCTTAAAAATAAAAAAAAATACTTCGGGGTTTATGGTCCAACCTTATCAGAGACCAAGGTTTGAGTCCCTGTAAAGACCCGGTCGGTGGGTTCAAAGTACCCAGGCCTCAGATATATTGTTGAACTGGGTGTTCTAAACACATTTTGTTCTTTGACCTTATTAAAAATGTGGCTGTGAGTCTCATTATTCTTGTCCCAAAAGACCACCCCTAAACCAGTACTTTAACGTTATAGGGTGACCTAAGTCCGATCCCCAGTAGGACCCTTAGGGTTGTTGGATACCGCTCAAATGTTCAGGGGGTGTGTATAAATGATTTATCTAGGTGACTCTATGCCTAAAAAAGAAAAAAAATACTTAGGGGTTTATGGTCCAACCTTGATCAGAGACCAAAGTTCGAGTCTCTGTAAGAACCGGTCGATGGGTTCTAAGTACCCCGGCCTCTGATATGTTGTAGAGTTGGATGTTCTGAACAACTTTTATTCTTTGACCTTATTAAAAATGTGGCTGTGAGTCACATTATTCTTGTCCCCAAAGCCCTTCTGATGTTTTCCTATATAAAGTAGACTGAAAGTAAAGCAAAAGGCGCCTTAAGGAACAGACAGTTTGCTTTAAAGGTGTTTTTTAGGGTTACTGGGCCTATATGAACTTATATCAAACGAAAGAAACTGTTAGAAAAACTTTGATTTTTTTCAAGAAAACTCTAAGGGGTACCCCTTAGACTTAAAAAAAATAAAAAAAGAAAAGTCGTTAGAATGACCCGGTTTTCGACTATAATGTAGAGTTTGACTCTCTGAACAACATTTGTTCTTTGATTTAACTAGAAATGTGGCCGGAAAGTACTTTAAACTTGTTCCAATGATCCAAATGTTATGGGGTGACCTCAGTCCGATCCCCAGTAGGACCCTAAGGGGTTGTTGGATACCGCTCAAATTTTTAGAGTTGGTGTATAAATGATTTATGTAGGTGTCTTTAGGCCTTAAAAATAAAAAAAAAGACTTTGGGGTTTATGGTCCCACTATGATCAAAGACCAAGATTCGAGCCCGTGCAAGACCCGGTCGGTGGGTTCTAAGTACCCGGGCCTCAGATATGTTGTAGGGCTCGATGTTCTGAACAACTTTTATTCTTTGACCTTATTAAAAATATGGCTGTGAGTCTCAGTAGTCTTGTCCCAAAAGCCCCACCCCCTCTTATTTGACTGTTTTCATAGAATAACCTAAGTCTTTATGAAAAACAGAGGGGGTGGTGTGTTTCGGGCAGGTATAGCCTGTCCTAGAGCAATATTTCTATATAATTGTAAGAGCAAAGGTTGTTCAGAAGGGTCCGGGCTACAAGGAAATGCATAGTTTATTTAGATATTAGCAAACAGTGTAGCTCCAGATCGTCTCATAACATAAATATAGCATTTTGGACTTCAGGTCCCCCTAACCCTAACCCTAACCCTGGGTGGAGGTAGGGGTGACCTTTTTGAAAAATTAAAAAAGTATATTTCTAGGCACCTTAGAGCTCTAATATAAGCGCTAGGCTGCTCAAAAATGTCTATTCTAGCCTCAGCAAGTCTCACTTATATCGAGATGTTCCATTTAACGAAGTTATGTAAGCCGAAACTCTATAGTTAGGGTTAAATTAGGGTTAATTTGACCCTGTTTTGAGTTCGACATAACAGAGTGGCCAAGCACGTTCTTAAATATGGATTTTCTAACCACATATGAGTACATATAAGCCTTATTTTCAGTTCTTCTGAGCCTGAGCTCAGAGAAGCTTTAAACAGAGCTAAAAAAAAAATTCAAAGTAGGTAGGGGTCAAGGAGTCATTTTTTGTCACTTTTTGGTCATTTTCGGAGGTCAAGCTAGGTGCTTAAAACGCCGAGTTCCCATGAGCTACTACCTGTATATTGAGTTTAGAGTTCCGTTTCCAGAAATATGAACTCAGATTATGGAATTTCCACCTAGTTCAAAAGATATGCGTATCCATATTAGGTAGGGGTCTATGGACTACGACTTTTTGAAAATCGAGTTTAATCTTAATTTATTTTCTTTATTTGAGGGACTACGATTAAAGTAAAACAATACGTATACCCTAACTTTTTACGCTCTTTATTGTTATTATGGTTTCAACGCAATAAAACGCCAAACAATGACATATTTTAGACATTTTATCGCTAACCCTGGAGTCCCCCTGGGGACTTTGTAGTCCACAAAACTTTTTGCCTAAGTTTAGCACTTTTAAATAGCACTAGCACTGATCTTTAAACGGGGTTAGTTGTTATTTTCGCCTAATTTCATTCTAGCAAAAGGTTTTCCCTTATCTCACAAGAATAAAAAAGTTGACCCTAACCCCAGGTAATACTGAAATTCATGTTAGGGTTAGCTAGGGTTACACCTATACCCCATTTTTTGACCTAACTTTCTAACTTTTTCTAGGGAAACTAGATATCAAAAAAACGAAAAAAACGTCTAGAGATACGTATATCTAACAACGAACGTAATACTACACAACGCTAACCCTGGTTTTAGATCTCCATAGGGTTAAATTAAAGATTTTCAAAAATCATTTTAACCCTATGACCAAATTAAGCCAGGGTTAATAACAGACTGTTTTGCGCTCGTTGTTAGATATAAAACCCTACTTGATATCTAAAAACCCTCCTTAACCCTATGCTAGAAGTACCCCTAGGGTATCGGGGGACCAAAAGTCCACCAGGGTTAGGGTTACAACCGTAATTAGGGTTAGGGTTAGGGTTAGGGTTAGGGTTAGGGTTAGGGTTAGGGTTAGGGTTATGGTTGGGGGACACTAGTCCATAGGTTTAAGGGGTCCCCCGCGGTCTCAGGGGTCCCCTAAATTTTACGGTCTATTGGGTCCCCGAATGGATGTCAGGTCCCCCGATCGGGCTATGGGTCCCTCGCCGAAATGGACTATGGGTCCCCTATTAGAATAAAGAAGGAATTTAAATGTGATATAGTATTTTTTTTTAGAGTATCTATGAGCTTTAAAGCTGTATGTTTCATTTAAGCTCTATGTTCTGAACATTATTTGTTCTTTGACTTTATTAAAAATAAGGCTCAAAACTTTTATATCCAACTTAGAAATTTGAGCCATTGACTATGGGTCCCCCATTAGAATAAAGAAGGAAACTAGGGTCAGTATAGTATTTTTTTGGAGAGTATATGAGAGCTTTAAATCTGTATGCTTCATTTAAGCTCTATGTTCTGAACATTATTTGTTCTTTGACTTTATTAAAAATATGGCTCAAAACTTTTATATCCCACTTAGGAATTTTAGGCTATGGACTATGGGTCCCCCGTTAGAATAAAGAAGGAATTTAAAGGCGATATAGTCTTTTTTCTGAGAGTAGGGTTAAGCTTAAAACCTACATGGTTAGCCTTAAATGGAGGTTCTGAACAACATTTGTTCTTTGACCTATTTAAAAAAAACCGGCCTAAAGGGTTTATATTCACACCATGATTAGAGACCAAAGTTCGAGTCCGTGTTCAACTCAGTTAGTGGGTTCTAAAAATCTAGGCCTGTGATATATTGTAGAGTTGTGTGTTCTGAACAACTTTTGTTCTTGGACCTTATTAAAAATGTGGCTCAGAGTCGCATTAATCTTGTCCCAAAAGAACACCCCTAAACCAGTTATTTTAACGTATAGGGGTACCTAAGTCCGATCCCCAGTAGGACCTTTAGGGTTGTTGGATACCGCTCAAATGTTCAGGGGGTGTGTATAAATGATTTATTTAGGTGACTATATGCCTTAAAAATAAAAATAAATACTTCGGGGTTATTGGTCCAACCTTATCAGAGACCATGGTTTGAGTCCCTGTAAAGACCCGGTCGGTGGGTTCTAAGTACCCATGCCTCAGATATGTTGTAGAACTGGGTGTTTTGAACACATTTTATTCTTTGACCTTATTAAAAATGTGGCTGTGAGTCTCATTATTCTTGTCCCAAAAGACCACCCCTAAACCAGTACTTTAACGTTATAGGGTGACCTAAGTCCGATCCCCAGTAGGACCCTTAGGGTTGTTGGATACCGCTCAAATGTTCAGGGGGTGTGTATAAATGATTTATCTAGGTGACTCTATGCCTAAAAAATAAAAAAAATACTTAGGGGTTTATGGTCTAACCTTGATCAGAGACCAAAGTTCGAGTCTCTATTAGAACCGGTCGGTGGGTTCTAAGTACCCTGGCCTCTGATATGTTGTAGAGTTGAATGTTCTAAACAACTTTTATTCTTTGACCTTATTAAAAATGTGGCTGTGAGTCACATTATTCTTGTCCCCAAAGTCCTTCTGATGTTTTCCTTTATAAAGTAGACTGAAAGTAAAGCAAAAGGCGCCTTAAGGAACAGACAGTTTGCTTTAAAAGTGTTTTTTAGGGTTACTGGGCCTATATGAACTTATATCAAACGAAAGAAACTGTTAGAAAAACTTTGATTTTTTTTCAAGAAAACTCTAAGGGGTACCCTTAGACTAAAAAAAATAAAAAAATAAAAGTCGTTAGAATGACCCGGTTTTCGACTATAATGTAGAGTTTGACTCTCTAAACAACATTTGTTCTTTGATTTAACTAGAAATGTGGCCGGAAAGTACTTTAAACTTGTTCCAATGATCCAAATGTTATGGGGTGACCTCAGTCCGATCCCCAGTAGGACCCTAAGGGGTTGTTGGATACCGCTCAAATTTTTAGAGTTGGTGTATAAATGATTTATCTATGTGTCTTTAGGCCTTAAAAATAAAAACAAAGACTTTGGGGTTTTTGGTCCCATTATGATCAAAGACCAAGGTTCGAGCCCGTGCAAGGCCCGGTCGGTGGGTTCTAAGTACCCGGGCCTCAGATATGTTGTAGGGCTTGATGTTCTGAACAACTTTTATTCTTTGACCTTATTAAAAATATGGCTGTGAGTCTCAGTATTATTGTCCCAAAAGCCCCACCCCCTCTTATTTGCCTGTTTTCATAGAATAACCTAAGTCCGTATGAAAAACAGAGGGGGTGGTGTGTTTCGGGCAGGTATAGCCTGTCCTAGAGCCATATTTCTATATAATAGTAAGAGCAAAGGTTGTTCAGAAGGGTCCGGGCTACAAGGAAATGCATAGTTTTTTTAGATATAAGCAAACAGTGTAGCTCCAGATCATTTCATAACATATATATAGCATAGCGGAATATGGGTCCCCCTAACCCTAACCCTAACCCTAGGTAGAGATAGGGGTGACCTTATTTGAAAAATTAAAAAATATATTTATAGGCACCTTAGAGCTCTAAAATAAGCGCTAGGCTGCTCAAAATGTCTATTCTAGCCTCTGCATGTCTCACTTATATCGAGATGTTCCATTTAACGAAGTTATGAGAGCCGAACTCTATAGTTAACCCAAATTTTGACCCTGTTTTGAGTTCGACATAACAGAGTGGCCAAGCACGTTCTTAAATATGGATTTTCTAACCACATATGAGTACATATAAGTCTTATTATCAGTTCTTCTGAGCCTGAGCTCAGAGAAGCTTTAAACAGAGCTAGAAAAAAAATTCAAAGTAGGTAGGGGTCAAGGAGTCATTTTTTGTCAATTTTGGTCATTTTCGGAGGTCAAGCTAGGTGCTTAAAACGCCGAGTCTCCATGAGCTACTACCTGTATATTGAGTTTAGAGTTCCGTTTCCAGAAATATGAACTCAGATTATGGAATTTCCACCTAGTTCAAAAGATATGAGTATCCATATTAGGTAGGGGGCTATGGACTCCGACTTTTTGAAAATCGAGTTTAATCTTAATTTATTTTCTTTATTTGAGGGACTACGATTAAAGTAAAACAATACGTATACCCTAACTTTTTACGCTCTTTATTGTTATTATGGTTTCAACGCAATAAAACGCCAAACAATGACATATTTTAGCCATTTTATCGTAAACCCTGGGGTCCCCCAGGGGACCCAAATGCCGGAAAAACTTTTTGCCTAGGGTTAGCACTTTTAAATAGCACTAGCACCGATTTTAAAACAGGGTTAGGCTTATTTTACGCCTAATTTCATCCCTGCAAAAGGTTTTCCCTTATCTCACAAGAATAAAAAAGTTGACCCTAACCCCAGGTAATACTGAGATTCATGTAGTACCGACCTAGGGTTACACCTATACCCCATTTTTTTACCTAACTTTCTAACTTTTTCTAGGGAAACCAGATATCAATTAAACGCCAAAAACGTCTAGAGATACGTAAATGTAACAACGAACGTGATACTACTCAACGCTAACCCTGGTTTTAGATCTTCATAGGGTTAAATTAAAGATTTTCAAAAATCGTTTTAACCCTATGACCAAATTAAGTCAGGGTTAATAACAGACTGTTTTGCGATCGTAGTTAGATATAAAACCCTACTTGATATCTAAAAACCCTCCTTAACCCTATGCTAGAAGTACCCCTAGGGTTAACGGGGACACTTAGTCCGCCAGGGTTAGGGTTACAACCGTAATTAGGGTTAGGGTTAGGGTTAGGGTTAGGGTTAGGGTTAGGGTTAGGGTTAGGGTTAGGGTTAGGGTTAGGGTTAGGGTTAGGGTTAGGGTTAGGGTTAGGGTTAGGGTTAGGGTTAGGGTTAGGGTTAGGGTTAGGGTTAGGGTTAGGGTTAGGGTTAGGGTTAGGGTTAGGGTTAGGGTTAGGGTTAGGGTTAGGGTTAGGGTTAGGGTTAGGGTTAGGGTTAGGGTTAGGGTTAGGGTTAGGGTTAGGGTTAGGGTTAGGGTTAGGGTTAGGGTTAGGGTTAGGGTTAGGGTTAGGGTTAGGGTTAGGGTTAGGGTTAGGGTTAGGGTTAGGGTTAGGGTTAGGGTTAGGGTTAGGGTTAGGGTTAGGGTTAGGGTTAGGGTTAGTGGCGTTTTCGGGGACCCAAATATGGTCTATCTGGGGACACGGTCTAGGTCGGGGACCCAAGAAATGGTCTAGGCGGGGGACCCTGGTCTATAGGGGGACCCAGCCCTGGTCTATTGGGGGACCCATTAGAATAAAGAAGGAATTTTAAAGTGATATAGTATTTTTATTGAGAGTATCTGTGAGCTTTAAACCTGTATGTTTCTTTTAAGCTGGGTGTTCTGAACATGTTTTGTTCTTAGATCTAATTAAAAAAGTGGCTCCTTAACTTATTATCCAACTTTGTAGTTTTTGGTATGGTCTATTGGGGGACCCATTAAAATAAAGAAGGAATTTTAATGTGATCTAGTATTTTTTTGGAGAGTATCTGAGAGCTTTAAACCTGTATGTTTCTTTTAAGCTGGGTGTTCTGAACATGTTTTGTTCTTAGACTTAATTAAAAAAGTGGCTCCTTATACTTATATCCAACTTAGTAGTTTTATGGTATGGTCTATTGGGGGACCCGTTAAAATAAAGAAGGAATTTAAAGGCGATATAGTATTTTTTCTGAGAGTATCTGAAAGCTTAAAACCTACATGGTTAGCCTTATCTGGATGTTCTGAACAACATTTGTTCTTTGACCTATTTAAAAAAACCGGCCTAAAGGGTTATATTCACACCATGATTAGAGACCAAAGTTCGAGTCCGTGTTCAACTCGGTTAGTGGGTTCTAAAAATCTAGGCCTGTGATATGTTGTAGAGTTGGATGTTCTGAACAACATTTATTCTTAGACCTTATTAAAAATGTGGCTCTGAGTCACATTAATCTTGTCCCAAAAGAACACCCCTAAACCATTTACTTTAACGTTATAGGGTGACCTAAGTCCGATCCCCAGTAGGACCCTTAGGGTTGTTGGATACCGCTCAAATGTTCAGGGGATGTGTATAAATGATTTATCTAGGTAACTCTATGCCTAAAAAATAAAAAAATATACTTCGGGGTTTATGGTCCAACCTTGTCAGAGACCAAGGTTTGAGTCCCTGTAAAGACCCGGTCGGTGGGTTCTAAGTACCTAGGCCTCAGATATGTTGTAAAGATGGGTGTTCTAAACATCTTTTATTCTTTGACATTATTTAAAATGTGGCTGTGAGTCTCATTATTATTGTCCCAAAAGACCACCCCTAAACCAGTACTTTAACGTTATAGGGTGACCTAAGTCCGATCCCCAGTAGGACCCTAAGGGTTGTTGGATACCGCTCAAATTTTCAGGGGATGTGTATAAATGATTTATTTAGGTGACTCTATGCCTAAAAAATACAAAAAAATACTTAGGGGTTTATGGTCCAACCATGATCAGAGACCAAAGTTCGAGTCTCTGTAGGACCCGGTCGGTGGGTTCTAAGTACCTTGGCCTCAGATATGTTGTAGAGCTGGATGTTCTGAACATCTTTTATTCTTTGACTTTATTAAAAATGTGGCTGTGGGTCACATTATTTTTGTCCCCAAAGCCCTTCTGATTTTTCCTGTATAAAGTAGACTGAAAGTAAAGCAAAAGGCGCCTTAAGGAATAGACAGTTTGCTTTAAAAGTGTTTTTTAGGGTTACTGGGCCTATATGAACTTGAAACAAACCAAAGAAACTGTTAGAAAAACTTTTATTTTTTTCAAGAAAACTCTAAGGGGTACCCCTTAGACTCAAAAAAAAAAAAAAAAAAAAGGCGTTAGAATAACCCGGTTTTCGACTATAATGTAGAGTTTGACTCTCTGAACAACATTTGTTCTTTGATATATTTAGAAATGTGGCCGAAAAGTACTTTAACCTTGTTCCAATGATCCAAATGATATGGGGTGACCTCAGTCCGATCCCCAGTAGGACCCTAAGGGGTTGTTGGATACCGCTCAAATTTTCAGAGGGGGTGTATAAATGATTTATCTAGGTGTCTTTAGGCCTTAAAAATAGAAAAAAAGACTTTGGGGTTTATGGTCCCACTATGGTCAAAGACCAAGGTTCGAGCCCGTGCAAGACCCGGTTGGTGGGTTCTAAGTACCCGGGCCTCAGATATGTTGTAGAGCTTTATGTTCTGAACAACTTTTATTCTTTGACCTTATTAAAAATATGGCTGTGAGTCTCAGTATTCTTGTCCCAAAAGCCCCACCCCCTCTGATTTGGCTGTTTTCATAGAATAACCTAAGTCCGAATGCAGGACAGAGGGGGGTGGTGTGTTTCGGGCAGGTATAGCCTGTCCTAGAGCCATATTTCTATATAAGTGAAAGAACAAAGGTTGTTCAGAAGGGTCCGGGCTACAAGGAAATGCATAGTTTATGTAGGTATTAGCAAACAGTGTAGCTCCAGATCATCTCATAACATTTATGGTCTATGGGTCCCCCAAACCCCAACCCTAACCCTAGGTGGAGATAGGGTGACCTTATTTGAAAATTCAAAAAATATATTTATAGACACCTTAGAGCTCTAAAATAAGCGCTAGGCTGCTCAAAAATGTCTGTTCTAGCCTCAGCAAGTCTCACTTATATCGAGATGTTCCATTTAACGAAGTTATGACAGCCGAAACACTAACCCTAACCCAATTTTTGACCCTGTTTTGAGTTAGACATAATAGAGTGGCCAAGAACGTTCTTAAATATGGATTTTCTAACCACATATCAGTACATATAAGCCTTATTTTCAGTTCTTCTGAGTCTGAGCTCAATGAAGCTTTAAACAGAGCTCAAAAAAAAAATCAAAGTAGGTAGGGGTCAAGGAGTCATTTTTGTCACTTTTTGGTCATGTTCGGAGGTCAAGCTAGGTGACTAAAACGCCGAGTTCCCATGAGCTACTACCTGTATCTTGAGTTTAGAGTTCCGTTTCCAGAAATATGAACTCAGATTATGGAATTTCCACCTAGTTCAAAAGATATGAGTATCCATATTAGGTAGGGGTGTCTGACTTCAACTTTTTTTTAAAAATGTTTAATCTTAACCCTAACCCTTTATTTGAGGGACTACGATTAAGGTAAAAAATACGTATTCCCTAACTTTTAACGCTCTTTAAAGTAATCCTGGTTTCAACGCAATAAAACGCCCAAAAATGACATTTTTTAGCCATTTTTCCTTAACTGGGGGACCCACTTGGGTCCCCATTTAGACCCAAATAACCCCAAAAACTTTTTGCCTAGGGTTAGCACTTTTAAATAGCACTAGCACTGATTTTAAAACATGGTTAGCCTTTTTTTGCGCCTAATTTCATCCCTGCAAAAGGTTTTCCCTTATCTCACAAGAATAACAAAGTTGACCCTAACCCCACATAATACTGAGATTCATGTAGTACAGACCTAGGGTTAGACCTATACCCCATTTTTTGGTCTAACTTTCTAACTTTTTCTAGGGAAACTAGATATCAAAATATCGCCAAAAACGTCTAGAGATACGTATATCTAACTACGTACGTGATACTTCTCAACAATAACCCCGTTTCTTAAATAGCATTGGGGTTAAGTTGAATATTTTTTTAACCCCATGACCAAACTAAGCCGTGGTTAAACACAGACTGTATTACGATCCTTGTTAGATATAAATCCCTACTTGATATCTAAAAACCATCCTTAACCCCATGTTAGAAGTACCCCTAGGGTTAAATGGTCTATGGGGGACCCTGGGGTTGGGGTGATTATCCTAATTAGGGTTAGGGTTAGGGTTAGGGTTAGGGTTAGGGTTAGGGTTAGGGTTAGGGTTAGGGTTAGGGTTAGGGTTAGGGTTAGGGTTAGGGTTAGGGTTAGGGTTAGGGTTAGGGTTAGGGTTAGGGTTAGGGTTAGGGTTAGGGTTAGGGTTAGGGTTAGGGTTAGGGTTAGGGTTAGGGTTAGGGTTAGGGTTAGGGTTAGGGTTAGGGTTAGGGTTAGGGTTAGGGTTAGGGTATAAGCACTTTGACGACTTGTCCACTGTGGACATGTCCATACTTATAAATAGAAATCATATGACTTAGTCACATGATGATATTAAATCAGTAGAAGATGTATCACGTGATTATAATTGTTCTATTTTTAGCAATTGGTTTACCCAGAATTATGTCTGTTACTAAAAATAGAATCCTTTGTTCTAATTGCATACCATCATCATTAACTTCCGGTAGGGATCCCTCACCATTAAGTGGTTTCAACAACCATTACCCCAATTACCCACCTGCTGTAACGACATCGTTGGGTTCAATGACCATAACCTCCATTACCCTACTGCTGAAAATGACTTTGTTGTGTTCAGCCATCATAACCCCCATTACCCTACTGCTGAAAATGACTTCGATGAGTTCAATGACCATTACCCCCATTACCCTATTGTTGAAAATGACTTTGTTGTGTTCAGCCATCATAACCCCCATTACCCTACTGCTGAAAATGACTTCCATGAGTTCAATGACCATTACCCCCATTACCCTATTGTTGAAAATGACTTTGTTGTGTTCAGCCATCATAACCCCCATTACCCTACTGCTGAAAATGACTTCGATGAGTTCAATGACCATTACCCCCATTACCCTATTGTTGAAAATGACTTCGATGAGTTCAATGACCATTACCCCATTTACCCTTTTGTTGAAAATGACTTTGTTGTGTTCAGCCATCATAACCCCCATTACCCTACTGCTGAAAATGACTTCGATGAGTTCAATGACCATTACCCCCATTATCATATTGTTGAAAATGACTTTGTTGTGTTCAGCAATCATAACCCCATTACCGTACTGCTGAAAATGACTTCAATGAGTTCAATGACCATTACCCCCATTACCCTATTGTTGAAAATGACTTCGATGAGTTCAATGACCATTACCCCCATTACCCTATTGTTGAAAATGACTTCAATGAGTTCAATGACCATTACGCCCATTACCCTATTGTTGAAAATGACTTTGTTGTGTTCAGCCATCATAACCCCCATTACCCTACTGCTGAAAATGACTTCAATGAGTTCAATGACCATTACCCCCATTACCCTTCTGCTGAAAATGACTAAAGTGGTTTCAACAACCATTACCCCAATTACCCACCTGCTGTAACGACATCGTTGGGTTCAATGACCATAACCCCCATTACCCTACTGCTGAAAATGACTTTGTTGTGTTCAGCCATCATAACCCCGATTACCCTATTGATGAAAATGACTTCGATGAGTTCAATGACAATTACCCCCATTACCCTATTGTTGAAAATGACTTCAATGAGTTCAATGACCATTACGCCCATTACTCTTTTGTTGAAAATGACTTTGTTGTGTTCAGCCATCATAACCCCCATTACCCTACTGCTGAAAATGACTTCAATGAGTTCAATGACCATTACCCCCATTACCCTTCTGCTGAAAATGACTAAAGTGGTTTCAACAACCATTACCCCAATTACCCACCTGCTGTAACGACATCGTTGGGTTCAATGACCATAACCCCCATTACCCTACTGCTGAAAATGACTTTGTTGTGTTCAGCCATCATAACCCCGATTACCCTATTGATGAAAATGACTTCGATGAGTTCAATGACCATTACCCCCATTACCCTATTGTTGAAAATGACTTTGTTGTGTTCAGCCATCATAACCCCCATTACCCTACTGCTGAAAATGACTTCAATGAGTTCAAGGACCATAACCCCCATTACCCTATTGTTTAAAATGACTTTGTTGTGTTCAGCCATCATAACCCCATTACCCTATTGTTGAAAATGACTTTGTTGTGTTCAGCCATCATTACCCTCATTACCTTACTGCTGAAAATGACTTTGGTTGGATCAGCCACTGTTATCCCCATTACCCTCCTGCTGAAAATGACTTTGGTGGGTTCAATGACCATAACCCCATTACCTTTCTGCTGAAATGACTTTGGTGAGTTTAGCGACTGTTATCCCTTCTCTGACCACTACCTCTATTACCCACCTGCTGAAAACAATTTTGTGGAGACAGCCACCATTACCCCTATCGACCCTCTGCTGAAACAGACTGTTTGATCCAACGACAACTAGCGTCATTACCCATCTGCTGCAAATGACTTTGGAGGGATGAATCCCCATAAGACTTCCATTACCCTCAGTATGATAATGGCTTTGTAGGGTTTATCTATACACTATACCCTCCCATAACCCTCCTTATAAAAACGACTTTGGGGTTATCCACGATAACCCTCCCATTACCTTCAACTGTAAAGTGACTTTTATGGGTTTACTCACCATTGCGCTTCCATTACCCTCAGTATGAAAATGGCTTTGGGGGGTTTACTCACCATTACTCTTCCATTACCCAATACCCACTACCCACCCACTTAACCCACTACCAACTACCCACCAACTACCCACTACCCACCCACTACCCACTACCCACCCACTACCCACTACCCACCACCCACTACCCACCCACTACCCACCCATTACCCACCCATCCACTACCCACCCACTACCCACTACCCACCCACTATCCACTACCCACCAACTACCCACTACCCACCACCCACTACCCACCCACTACTCACTACCCACCCACTACCCACTACCCACCACCCACTACCCACCCACTACCCACTACCCACCCATTACCCACCCATCCACTACCCATCCACTACCCACTACCCACCCACTATCCACTACCCACCCACTACCCACTACCCACCACCCACCCACTACCCACTACCCACCCATTACCCACCCATCCACTACCCATCCACTACCCACCTACCCACCCACTACCCACCCACTTCCCACCAACTACCCACTACCCACCCACTACCCACTACCCACTAGGCACTTTGACGACTTGTCCACTGTGGATATGTCCATACGTATAAATAGAAATCATATGACTTAGTCACATGATGATATTAAATCAGTAGGAGATGTATCACGTGATTGTAATTGTTCTATTTTTATCAATTGATTTTTGTCTACATGTAAAAAGGGATTACCCAGAATTATGTTGGTTACTAAAAATAGAATCCTTTGTTCTTATTGCATACAATCACCATTAACTTCCGTTAGGGTCCCCCACCATTAACCACTATTCCCCTTCTGCTGAAAATGACTTAAGTGATTTCAACTACCGTTACCCCAATTACCCACCTGCTGTAACGACATCGTTGGGTTCAATGACCATTACCCCCATTACCCTACTGCTGAAAATGATTGGTTGGTTCATGACCATAACCCTGATCACCCACCTGGTCTTAACGATTTTATGTTCAATTACCCACATTACCCTCTTGTTGAAATGGACTTTGTTTTGTTTAGTCAACATAATCTAAATAAGGGGAGATCCTTTGAAAGCACAGAAAACAAAGCAAATACTGAAAATTGCAGACTCGGTTTAATTGAGTCTGTTTATGAGCAATACTTAAACCCCCCCATACCCTACTGCTGAAAATGACTTCGATGAGATCATTGACCATTACCCCCTTTACCCTATTGTTGATATTGACTTTGGTGAGTTCAGCCACTTTTTCCCCATTACCCTCCTGCTGTAAATGACTTTGTTGGGTTCAATGACCAAGACCCCATTACCCTACTGCTTAAATGACTTTGATGGGTTCAATGACTATTAACCCCATTACCAACCTGCCGAAAATCACTTTGTTGAGGCTTTACCCACCATTACTCTTCCATAACCCTCACTTTGAAAATGAGTTTTGTGGGTTTACTCACCATTACTCTTCCATAACCCTCACTTTGAAAACAAGTTTTGTGGGTTCAGCCACCATTACTCTTACATCACCATCAGTATAAAAATGACTTTGGAGGGTTTACCCACCATTACATTTCCATTACCCTCAGTTTGTAAATGAGTTCTGTTGATTTACCTACCATTACTCATCCATTACCCTCAGAATCAAAATGACTTTGGAGGGTTTAACCACCATTACTCTTCCATTACCCTAAGTATGAAATTGACTTTGGAGGGTTAACCCACCATTACTCTTCCATTACCCTAAGTATGAAAATGACTTTGGAGGGTTTACCCAAATTTACTCTCCCATAACCCTCAGTTTGTAAATGAGTTTTGTTGGTTTACCCTCCATTACTCATCCATAACCCTCAGTTCAAAATGACTTTGGAGTGTTTACCCACCATAACACTTTCATTACCCTCAGGTTGAAAATCAGTTTAATGGGTTTACCCACCATTACTCTTCCATTACCCTAAGTATGAAAATGAGTTTTGTGGGTTTACTCACCATCACTCTTCCATCACCCTCAGAATAAAAATGACTTTTGAGGGTTTACCCACCATTACATTTCCATAACCTTCAGTTTGAAAATGAGTTTTGTGGGTTTACCCACCATTACTCTTCCATTACCCTCAGTTCGAAAATAAGTTTTGTGGGACCATTTTACCCACTACCAACTACACACCCACTACCCATCCACTACCCACTACCCACTACCCACCCACTACCCACCCACTACCAACAACCCATCCACTACCAATCCACTCCAAACCCAGTACCCACTACCCACCCACTACCAACTCACTACCCACCCACTATCACCCAAAACCCACCCACTAACCACTACCCACCCACTACCCACCCACAACCCACTACCCATCCACTACCCATCCACAACCCACCCATTACCCACCCACTACCCACCAGCTACCCACAACCCACCAACTACCCACTACCCACCCACTACCAACCCAATACACACTACCCACCCACTACCCACCCACTACCCACCACCCACCTACTACCCACCCACTACCCACTAACCACTACCCACTACCCACCCACTACCCAATGTCCATAAACTACCCACCCACTACCCATTACCCAGCCACTACCCACCCACTACCCACCAACTACCGATTTTTTTCATAATCACCATAAATCATCAATGTCATCAATGATCAATCATCAATATCATAAATCATCAATCATCACCATCAATCATCACCATCAATCATCAATCATCAATTTCATCAATCATCAATTTCATCAATCATCATCAATCATCACCATCAATCATCGTACCATCAATCATCACCATCAATCATCATCAATTATTATCAATCATCACGATCAATCATCAATTATCAATCATCACCATCAATCTTCATCAATTATTATCAATCATCACCATCAATCATCAATGATCAATTTCATTGATCATCAATGTCATCAATCATCATCATTAATCATCACCAATCATCATCAATCATCATCAATCACCATCAATCACCATCAATCACCATCAATCACCATCAATCACCATCCCTAAGTATGAAAATGACTTTGGAGGGGTAACCCACCATTACTCTCCCATTACTCTAAGTATGAAATTGACTTTGGAGGGTTTACCCACCATTACTCTGCCATTACCCTAAGTATGGAATTGACTTTGCAGGGTTTACCCACCATTACTCTTCCATTACCCTGTGTATGAAAATGAGATTGGAGGGTTTACCCACCATTACACTTCCATTACCCTCAGTTTGAAAATGAGTATTGTGAGTTTACCCACCATTACTCTTCAATTACCCTCAGTATAAAAATGACTTTGGAGGGTTAACCCACCATCTTCCATAACCCTCACTTTGAAAATGAGTTGTGTGGGTTTACTCACCATTACTCTTTCATAACCCTCACTTTGCAAATGAGTTTTGTGGGTTCAGCCACCATAACTCTACCATCACCCTCAGTATAAAAATGGCTTTGGAGGGTTTAACCACCATTACATTTCCATTACCCTCAGTTTGTACATGAGTTTTGTTGGTTTACCCACCATAACTCTTCCATTATCCTCAGTATCAAAATGACTTTGGAGGGGTTACCCACCATTACTCTGCCATTACCCTAAGTATGGAATTGACTTTGGAGGGTTTACCCACCATTACTCTTCCATTACCCTGTGTATGAAAATGAGATTGGAGGGTTTACCCACCATTACACTTCCATTACCCTCAGTTTGAAAATGAGTTTTGTGAGTTTACCCACCATTACTCTTCAATTACCCTCAGTATAAAAATGACTTTGGAGGGTTAACCCACCATCTTCCATAACCCTCACTTTGAAAATGAGTTGTGTGGGTTTACTCACCATTACTCTTTCATAACCCTCACTTTGCAAATGAGTTTTGTGGGTTCAGCCACCATAACTCTACCATCACCCTCAGTATAAAAATGGCTTTGGAGGGTTTAACCACCATTACATTTCCATTACCCTCAGTTTGTACATGAGTTTTGTTGGTTTACCCACCATAACTCTTCCATTATCCTCAGTATCAAAATGACTTTGGAGGGGTTACCCACCATTACTCTTCCATTACCCTCAGTATGAAAATGACTTTGGAGGGGTTACCCACCATTACTCTTCCATCACCCTAAGTATGAAAATGACTTTGGAGGGTTTACCCACCATAACACTTCCATTACCCTCAGTTTGTAAATGAGTTTTGTTGGTTAACCCTCCATTACTCTTCCATAACCCTCAGTTCAAAATGACTTTGGAGGGTTTGCCCACCATAACACTTCCATTACCCTCAGGTTGAAAATCAGTTTTGTGGGTTTACCCACCATTACTCTTCCATTACCCTAAGTATGAAAATGAGTTTTGTGGGTTTACCCACCATTACCATTTACCCAATATCCACTACACACCAACTACCCACTACCCATCCACTACCCACCCACTACCCACCGACTACCCACCCACTACCAACAACCCATCCACTACCAATCCACTACCAACCCAGTACCCACTACCCACCCACTACCAACCAACTACCCACCAACTACCCACTACCCTTCCACTACCCACAACCCACCCATTACCCACCCACTACCCACTACCCATCCACTACCCATCCACTACCCACCCACTACCCACTACCCATCCACTACCAACCCTAACCCTAACCCCACCCACTTCCCACCACCTACCTACTACCCATCCACTACCTTCTACCCACTACCCACCCACTACCCACTATCCACCCACTACCCACCCACTACCCACTACCCATCCACTACCCACCCATTACCCACCCACTACCCACTACCTACCCACTACCTACCCACTACCCACCCACTACCCACTACCCACCTACTACCCACCCACTACCCACCTAATATCCATTTTTTTTCATAATCATCATCACTCATCAATCATCAATGTCATCAATCATCACGATCAATCATCAATTTCATCAATCATCTTCATCAATCATCTTCATCAATCATCGAAAAATCAATCATCTTCATCAATCATCTTCATCAATCATCAAAAAATCAATCATCGTCATCAATCATCAAAAAATCAATCATCTTCATCAATCATCAATTTCATCACATCATCACATCATCATCAATCATCAATTTCATCACTCATCTTCATCAATCACATTCATCAATCATCAAACAATCAATCATTACCATCAATCATCAATCCTCTTCATCAATCATCAATTCCATCAATCATCACCATCAATCATCAATTTCATCACTCATCTTCATCAATCACATTCATCAATCATCAAACAATCAATCATTACCATCAATCATCAATCCTCTTCATCAATCATCAATTCCATCAATCATCACCATCAATCATCAATTTCATCACTCATCTTCATCAATCATCAATTCATCATCTTCATCAATCATCAATTTCATCAATCATCACCATCAATCATCACCATCAATCATCACCATCAATCATCACCATCAATCATCAATTTCATCAATCATCTTCATCGTCACATGATGATATAAATCAGTAGGAGATGTATCACGTGATTATAATTGTTCTATTTTTATCAATTGATTCTTGTCTACAAGTAAAAAGGGATTACCCAGAATTATATTTGTTACTAAAAATAGAATCCTTTGTTCTTATTGCATACATTCACCATTAACTTCCGGTAAGGTTCCCCCACCATTAACTACCATTACCCTTCTACTGAAAATTACTTAAATGATTTCAACAACCATTACCCTAGTTACCCACCTGCTGTAACGGCATCGTTGGGTTCAATGACCATTACCCCCATTACCCTACGGCTGAAAATGATTGGTTGGTTCATGACCGTAACCCTGAGCCACTGTTATCCCCATTACCCTCCTGATGTAAATGACTTTGTTGGGTTCAATGACCAAGACCCCTTTACCCTACTGCTTAAATGACTTTGATGGGTTCAATGACTATTAACCCCATTACCAACCTGCCGGAAATGACTTATTTGGTTCATTGACCACTATCGCTCTTACCCACATGCTGAAAATGATTTTGTTGGTTCAGCCACCATTACCCCAATTACCCCTTTGCTGAAAATGACGGTTTGATTCAACGACCATTACCGTCATTACCAATCTACTGCAAATGACTTTGGAGGGACGACACACCATAACACTTCCATTACCCTCAGTATAAAAATGAATTTGGAGGGTTAACTCACCATTACTCTCTTCCATTACCCTCATTATGAAAATTACTTTGGAATGTTTACTCACCATTACCCTTCCATTACCAAAAGTATGAAAATGACATTAGAGTGTTGACTCACCTTTACCCTCCCACTTCCCTCAGTATTTCTTTCATGTTTTGGAGGGTTTACTCACCCATACCCTTCAATAACTCTCAGTATGAAAATGACTTTTGAGAGTTCATTCACCATTTACTCATCATTACACTTCCATTACTTTCAGTATAAAATGATTTTTTAAGGTTTACTCACAATTACTCTTACATTACACTCAGTATGAAAACCACTTTCTAGTGTTTACACACCCTCATCCTTCCATGACCATCAGTATGAAAATGACTTTTGAGGATTTATTCACAATAACCCTTCCATTACTCTCCATAGGAAAATGACTTTAGAAAGTTTATTCACCATAACACTTCCATAAGAGTGTTTACTCACCTTTACCTTCCAATTTCCATTAGTATGAAAATGTTTTTGAATACCCTTCAATAATTGTCAGTATGAAAATGAACCCACTAACCATCCACTACCAACCCACTACCCACTACCCACTACCCACCCACTACCCACTACAAACTACCCACTACCCACCCACTACCTACTATCCACTACCCACCCATTACCCACCCACTACCCGACCACTACCAACTACCCACCCACTACCCACCAACTACACACTACCCACCCATTACCCACTACCCACCCACTACCCACTATTCACTACCCACCCAATACCCACTACCAACTACCCACTACCCACCCATTACCAACCCACTACCCACTACCGACACACTACCCACCCACTACCCACCCACTAACCACTACCCACCCACTACCCAACCACTACCCACCCACTACTCACTACCCACCCACTACCCATCCACTACCCACTACCCACCCACTACCCAACCACTACCCACCCACTACCCACTACCCACCCACTACCCAACCACTACCCACCCACTACCCACTACCCACCCACTACCCATCCACTACCCACTACCCACCCACTACCCATTCACTACCCACTACCAAC